>CM062818.1:1941635849-1942835849 GCA_031772625.1 Pinus tabuliformis | reverse complement strand
TGGTGATAAGAAGGTCATTTATGATAGAGTCATGCTCTTCTTGTAGAACATCTTTTTGGAGACCTTGTTTACAGTCAGGGGGAGCATGAACAACACACTTTAGCAGAGCAGATATTTCAGCATGTACTCAAAGGGAGCATGGACAGATTGGTACACCTTGGCATATATAAAGGGGTAGCTCATTCAGAGACTTCAGCAGGTACTCAGGGGGAGTATGGATAGCGGAATGTTTATCAAGGAAAGAGAATATCTTGGTCTGCCCTTTACCCTTGATGTCAAATGGGGAGAGTGATTTGGTGTTGTTGCCATCAAGTCCAAAGGGGGAGATTGTTGGCATTATGATGCATGTGTTGTACTTGATGGCAACCCACTCGTAGAAGAACAACTCACTTATATATAACTAGATGAATCTACATAAGAGATATCAGATGTGACAGAATACATGGGATGCAGGATAGCTCAAAGGAATCAGATGACAGTTCTCAGTATGACAAGTTAGCTTTTCCATCAAGTCCAAAGGGGGAGATTGTTGGCATTATGATACAAGTGTTGTCCTTGATGGCAACTCACACAGATGACAGATCATAGTGCAACAGGTCAGTAGCAAAGAGTTGATGATCAGACTACAAAGAATGAAGAAAGAAGAGTATATACGCAGGTTCACTATATACCAAGTCGCGTACATATGCAGGTTAACTATGTACCAAGTCACGTATATATGCAGGTTCACTATATACCAAGTAGGGTATACATGCAGGTTATACACGCAGGTTCACTATATACAAAGGCGCGTATACACGCAGGATTGCTGATCAAAAGATGCGTATGCGTATGCACACACTTTCATGCATGGAAAAGCACGTACATGCTGGAAAGCTTATTTTTGGGTCCATGGTATTTAGACTTATGGTTTTGGTCCTTGGTATTGCGTCTGAAGTGTTGAACCTAGGTATTGGGTCCTTAGTATTGGTTCTCAATGGTTTTGGACCATGGTATTGAGTAAGGCCTAAGACTATAAAAGGAGAAGAAGATCATTAGGCAAAAGCATCAAGAAAGTCTTGAATATATGATGATGTATGAGATCTAGTATGCAGGTTATGGGTTCATGATGCTTTGCTTGATCTGAGCTAAGGAGGAATCTCAGCAGTTGATGGAGAACAAGATCTAAGGATAGATCGGGATCAAATGGTTTGGAATGAATCATCTCTATATGGTTTGATCATGCTTGTTCTAGATCTGTATACTGACACATGTAATGTTCTTATCTGGGTATAACTTAAGATTGAACTAGCTGCAAAACATGAATGAATATTTACAGATGTATAAGCTGGTTGACTTTGATAAAAGCGCGTACATACATAGGTTAGATACATCTAAGTAGCGTATACAATATGAACTATGATGTTTGAAGTTACAGGTGGTTTTGGTTGTTGATGCAAAATCTGAGTTCTGGTGACTGTTTACTGGTGTCAGTATTCTGCATATTTAGTTTGGTTGATTGTGAGATCTATAATGGATCAGGATCATAATGACTTATCTTTATGTGATTTGATGGACTAGATCTAGATGCTAACATATGTATTATCCTTGTATATGTAATGATCTAGGTATATCTGAAGTCAGGAAGTGCAGCGAAGTTATCAATAAGTAATTGTTGACATATACGCTAGTTCACTTTGGTGAAGTTGAGTATACACGCTGGTTTGGCTCTTCCAAGTAGCGTATGCATGATTTCTGATGATACAGTTGGTTCTATATATTGTTGCAGAGTTATTTGTTCTACTCTCTGTTCTAATGATTGCAGTTTTTTGACTGGGTTTCAGTGATTTAGTATTGGGTGATTCAGAGATTGATGATTCTAGTGTTGATGGGTCTAGTATGAAAATTGGATGAAACGTGGCCTTCAGATTATGGTGTTGTGCTTCAGGAGTATCCAATCTATTATAGGTCCAAATCTCACTCTTATGGTTTGTGATGCTGCGCTCATGGCCTAGGGCAACCCCTCCGTCTAGACCCGGTCCAAAAATTTAAAAAACAGTGTTTTATCCCTTATACGTGACATTGCCCTGAGTTAAACGCGTGTATACGCGGGTAGGTGTATACCCAACCCACGTATATGTCTTAAAACACTTAAAAAAATATAAATCTCCTTAATTTCAGGTGGAGATCGCGGGTTTTACCTGCTGATCACCTGTTAGTGCCCGTGGCCCAACTGTTTCCAACAAATTCCCAACTAAACAACTACTTTTGGGAGAAGTATAAAAAGGCTTCCATGGGAAGGCCTAAGAGAGGAGAGAAGAGAGAGAAAGGTTATTATGCTAAGATTTCCCTGACCAAGTCTGAAGATCCTTGTGCTTCCTGCACTTCCCCCATTTTTACGGGAAACCCTTGTTTCCTTGTGTGATGATATCCATTTGCTACTTGTGATATCATGGAGTAAGTCATGGAAGGAGTTTGTTAAAGGCTTGAGACTGGACGAATCCACAGGACGGTTCTGCTTGGAGCCTACGAAAGGACGACTTAGGTGAAATTGTTCCTTTCTGTACTTTATTTGTCTATAATAAAATAAACACATGTCTTTGTTCCTGATATAAATCTTCTTCATGTTTATGATATTCATGTTAGAATTCATATGTGAATGGTTGTTTGATTGCATAAATAACTACCTTTCTTTATAATATGAAGATGGTTTCTTTATAATGTTTAGTCCATATACTATTGTACTTTCTTGAATTGGTTGTTTTGCAGGTCAAAGTAGCAAAAGGAACTCCAAGAAGGGTTTGGTCCCTGGAAGGACCTTCTCAAATGTAGGACCTTAGGTATGCCCCTTATCGTAGAGTTTTCTTATATTAGCATTATGGCTATATGGAATGTGTGTTTATCTGTATAGATAACTTTCAGTCTGCTAGGGTATCAGCCCAAGACCCTAGGGGAACTTTTCCCTTAACACAGTCTGAAAATTTATGAAACGTGTTACCTGGAGGATGAAAGAGAAGGCTGGAGCCTTCTATAGGTTGGCACCTACGTACTAGTACATCAGCTAGTACAAGAGATAAGGGGGTGGTAGCTCCCTTCCAGTAGTAGCTGCAAAACGAGTGAAGGTTGGAGCATTCAATAGGCAGGCACCTACGTACTAGTAAAAGGATTGGCTAGTACAAGAGCTAAAGGGGGTTGTAGCTCCCTTCCAGGAGAAGTTGGAGAATGAGAGAAGGTTGTAGCCTTCTGCAGGTAGAAGCCTGTGTACTGGTATAAAACTGCACCAGTACAGAAATATTGTAAAAAGAAGTTTCCTATTAAAAGAAGATAGAGACGACTTGCAGCAGGTGGTTTTCACCCACATTGGCTTTCCACCTTACATCATGGTGTTCATGTGTGTTTCTTGTGTGTGATGATCTGTTCTATTTTACTTCTCTTGTTTACTGTTCATATGGTTAATAATGTTCTGATGCACTCATTAAGGATCAACTAACTGAATCATAATCTACTGGATATACGCTTGTTGCACTACACACAGTTGCCTATACATGCAGTTTGCATTACCTGAAGTAGCGTATATGAATCTTAATATGGAAATGAAAAAGTTATATTGATTTGATAAAACTGATTCACCCCCCCTCTCAGTATTATTACCAACATCAATTTGAGTCACGTTCAGTCCTAAAATTGAGTCTTTAAGTCAAGAGTTCAGTTTTGTTTTGTTTAAGTTATTGACTCCATATCCCAATGGACGAAGGCACTGTCTACTTTCCCATAGATCTATAGTTCTTGGCACCTCCAAGGACCTACCATCCCCATTAGGTGTCCTGCCCAGTCATTTGCATTCCATTAGGTGCATGGATCATCTGACGGTAGTGGCATTCCTACAGTTTCCCTCATGTTATCTACCTGTTGGCTCATGTCTGTTTATTAAAAAGCATATACAGTCTTCCTTTTATCTTAAATATTGCAAAGGTTGTCTTTAGGGTTTCATTGTCAATTAGATCTAGGATTTCATTAGGGTCTCATCAAAAAATGTTTCAAAGTGTCCAATAATTACCAGAAGGCCATGAGGAGGTTTCAATATCAATAAATTTGATTGTCAAAGTGTTCGAAAATGTGTTTTTCCTCAAAACTCAAAAAACGGAGCATTTTGCTTTTATTGTACAAAAAATCATGAAATTTTGTTCTCTTCATTGTATATCACCCCATCTGTAATCCTGGTTTCTTTCCTTAGCCCCAAAAGCTTCAACACGTGCAAAACAAGAAAAGCTCAGGTCATTTAGTCATCACAAAACTCAAATGAAGTGAAAAAGTCCAAAAATAACAGAGTTTGAAATAAATTCGTTTGTAAAACATTATGAAAGTGGGTTTGGCAAAATTAAATTTGAAAAGATCCATGTATAAATCATTTCTCCAAATGTTTGAAGTTCATTTGCCACTCCAAGAGCAAAGAGTAGGAAGGCAAAGTGATTGTGGTGAGTGAGAGGGAACTTTGGGTGAAAATTGTTGCAAGTTACTAGCGTGGTGCACTGGTTAGGAGGCGCGGTGCATTGGGCCTCATTTTACAGTGTAAAAAAGCATGGGTGCGGCGCATACACTAGGCGTGGTGCATTGGGCTGGATGCGCAGCACACACAGCCAGATAGCCCGAAAACTTCCAGAACTTCCTCCAATCACCCAAAAATGCATGGATTCGCACTATTCCAAGTAGGTTGACCCTTTGTCATTGCTCTTCGTCCAAGTTTGATGATTGTTTGATGGTGTGTGTTACATGGTGATTGTTTAAAGAGATCAAACCCTACCATTTGAAATTTCTCAAAGAAACTTGCTGCCTAGGGTTTGATTAACTATTTTACTACCAGGTCCACCACTCCCTTATCCCATTGGTCCATTGATTTCATTATTCCCTAAGTTCCCCTACCCCATAAATTTACTAATCCCATATCCCAAGTTCCCTTTCTTAAAATCCCAATTGTAAATTCCCAAACCCTAGTCCTATACAAAAACTCCCCAAACTACAGTCTCATTCCCTGTTCCCTTAAAATAACCCTACCTCATCAATCCCTAATTCCACTATTTTTCCCTCCCCTTATAGTCCCTCATTTCACTGTTTTCCCTTGGTGGCAAAGGTCAAACACATCATCAAAGGCAGTTCAAGACAGTTTGACATATCAGCACCTACTTCTCCAAGACAGTTTACCTACCAGTAGACATGGCATCTGATCCTTCATATGATTATGAAGAAGAAACCCAAAGTGACTCACCCACAAAGGGACATGCACCCAGGAGGCCTCATAAAGGTGGCAAACATATCAGAGAAGAACCAACCACTCTTGCTGAGTTACAGGCCTGCCCTCTTGCCATCTTTTGTTTCCAGCATCAGTCATGTTATGAATTTTGTGAGAAGGTTGCTAACATTCAGTTTCATCATGAGTTGGTCCACTTATTTGTGTTGCATTTACATGGTGATCAAGCCACTCTCGCTGGTGTCACTTTCACATTAACACCAGAATCAATTTCATTAGCAACTGGCATACCTAACATTGGAGAGCCATGGAACAAGAGGCAGAAAATTGACTAGCAGCATTATGAACTATATATCAAGCCCGGCTTTTTGAGACAACTCAAGAGAGTGTTTCCTTTTCGGTACCTCAAAGATGAATATGCTCCTTTAATGAAACTCATCATGAAGTATTTCAGCTGTGAGGGCCAGTTCTCCTACTTATATGCTTATCATATCAGGCTGCTGATGCATTTTACCCAAGTATGAATGATGAACATCCCTTACTTCATGTGTCAAAACATAGAGAAGATGACCACCCTTGTGCAGCACAAGACTCCTCAGCAGCAGTTCAACAATATTTATCATTTTGCTCTCATCAAAATTGTGGTCGTTCATCAGCTTGGTTTACAGGGCATCACTTGGGATGACTTCATCTCTCGTGAGTTTTTTAGAGCTCAACAAGGACCTTCCGAGGCTTTATATGAGACAGGTGGACCTTCTTATCAGCATGAGGGCCATGAGACCGCTAATGTGCCGATGTTCATCACCTATCTGAGGGGCACTAGACGGTTGTTTGCAGCAGCAAAGCGAGTGTTATCTCCACCCGGGGTGGAAGGGGCCTCACTTCCATCATCAGCACAGTAGGTTTAGGACCAAGGCAAGAGGCCACTATAGGAGGAAGGACCATCAGGTGAGCGGGAGATTGATTTAATCCTCATTGAGGGTGATGATACCAATATGGGCCCGCAAAGCACAAATCTTAGAGAAATCATTAAGGAGCAGCAGCCAGACATTGATGCCTTGTCTACCAACTTGGATAGAGCCTAATGGACTATACAGTACTTGGAACTTGAGGACTAGCAGGTGATTATGGAGTTGCAAAACATTCGGGAGAATCGCCAAGCTGCCCAAAGGAGGAGGGTAGAATTCACTTCATTGGAGCAAGAGATCAATGCCGATAGGGAGTCATGGCTTGAAAGAGTCAATGTCCACTTGGAGAGGAAACTAGAGGAGGCCATCAATGAAAATAATATGCTTAAAAACCTGTCATATCATTACTTGTCTCGAAACTTGGTGTGCCAAGCGAGAATTAGGAGTTTGAAAGCAAAGTTGAAAAGAGCATCAAGGAGAGAAAAAGAGGATGAAGGACTTCAGATCTTGGCTAAGGCTTCCTTGGCCCAACATCATTCTTGATAGAGCCCAATTTAAAGAAATTTGGTGCAATTTTTGCATTTTGGAAATTTTTGGCACAAAAAACAGGTTTTTCTGCCCTATGCATCGTGCCACGTGGCGCTCGCTTTTGCTAGATGCCTCCAAATCACAAAAAATCAGCATTTTTGGATTTGGCATGCAAAATTACACTTTCCTACCTATGGCCAAGAAATTTGGGCAGGTTTTGAGCCCTCGGAAAGGTCAAAAACACTCATAAAATGACCTCACTGCCCCTATTTTGACACACATGAAGCAATGTTGGGCGAATGGAATGAAGGCCAAATTGGAAAATTTCACTTGGATCGGAAAGTAGATAGGTAGACCTTTCCCGAAAGCACACCTAGAGCTCATTTGGACATCGGGAAAGCCTACAAAAGCGGGTACAAACAGGTGCGGTGCATAGAGGAAAAATTGCCAGTTTGACCAAGTTTTGCTCTGTTTTTCGCCTAGCTTTGCCTAGTTTGACTTTTTCACTTTCCTAATGGAAAAATTATGATGTAATTTGATGAAAATTGATGGATTATGATGTAAATATGTTAGATTTTCACTTTTAGAGGTAGATTCATAAGTTTAGAGGTTGTTTGAAACTGAATCAATCGGTTCCCTTGTTTCCAGAGGCATGCTGCTATGTTGCCTAGTTTCTAGTTTTCAGTTTAGAATCAGTTGGATCAGCTCCTAAACATGTGAGCTCGACCCCTAGAGGAAAGGATGAGCTATGTTTTTCTATATTATGTTGTTTTTCAGTCATTAGCATGGTTGGACTCTTGAGAAAGCATTGAGCTTCATTGTACACTCATATTTTCATTTTGGCTAAGGAATTGAGACCAAGATTTGCAGCACTCTTTAGGATTCATGTGGAAATTTGTCTTGGTACAGTGCTTCTCTTTGTAATTGTGAATTTTTTAATGTGATTGCATGCCATTATCTATCTTATTTCTTCTTAACTAAACAAACAAGAGTGTAAGTAGAATTCATTGAAAGTGCAGTGCTCTACTTGAAGTTTGCTTTAGTTATTTGATGTTTTTAGCTCTTTGGGGAGGATCCATGATTTCTCTTGCCCTCTTCAACACCTCACCTATCTATTCCTTCCATCTCACTAAAATTTCAGTGCCAAAACGATTGCCTACCTTGCCCCGTTGATATCTCTGCAGAACTGAGCCTTAATCCCCGCAACCCCAAAATGTGCCTTTCCCTTTGAGCCAACAAAACACTATTTTATCAAATCAAATCTCTTGCACATATACCTAGCTTAAAATCAAAATATATTTCAGTCGTCTCAAGCTCCATAGATTATTATTTGTTGAGATTGACTCGGAGAGAGCCCTCTTCTGACCTAGTAGGGCTAGCTACCAGGTTGAGCGTGGTTTGATGTTGGCCCTGGATCCTACCTTTTCAGCCTAAGGTAAATCTAGGCACTAACAGTATCTTCATAGGACCAAGGTGGATTGTTATGACAAGGTTATTTAATACTTGGATGACAATGGAGAACAAAGAATCTTGCAAGGTAAGAAGAAAGCTACATCAATCATAATGGTTATGCCTATGCAAGAAAATCACAGTTGTAGGAAAGGGTGGGTGTTATTTTCAATGCATATTTGTAGTGACGAAGGTAAGTATATTGAGGATGCAGAGGTATTGAACCATGGAAAATTTTACGGGCTAATGTTCGCCAAGTAGGCTAATTTTCCATGATTTTTCCACAAAAATAATTTGCAAATTTCCAACCTTTATAAAAGATGATTCGCCCAAATTTTTAAATATAAAATTATTTTACCTTAAAAATCGCCAACATTATATAGAGAATATATATAAAATCATGATAAATTTGAATGATTTTACAAATATATCAATAAACATTTTATAGTTTTCCTATTAGGGATTAGTGAGATTCACCAATGTTTTTAAACTTCAAGAAAATTTTCCTTGTATTGAACAGGTACCTCGTTTTATAGCAGTTTTAGGATGTATTTCCGGCAGAGATTTCAAAGTTACTGCCTCATAGAGAAGTGGAATTTTCCGTTGAGTTGGTACGAGGGGCAACGCCAACATCAAAGGCATTGTACAAAATGAGCACACCACAATTAGTAGAGTTGAAGTTGCAGTTGAAGGAAATGTTTGACAAGTGATAAATTAGGCCAAGTGTATCACCTTGGGGTGCCCCAGTGTTATTTGTAAAGAAGAATGATGGTACCCTCAGGTTGTGCATTGATTATAGGTAGTTGAACAAGGTAACCATCAAGAAAAGGTATATTTTGTCAAGGATTAATGACTTGTTTGACTAGTTTAATGGAGTAGTAGTGTTCTCGAAGATTGATCTAAGCTCAAGATACCATCAGGTACACATCAAAGAAGAGGAAATATACAAGACTATTTTTAGGACCAGGTACAGGAATTATGAGTTTGTTTTATTTCCATTTGGTCTGATTAATGCTCCAACTACCTTTATGTTCTTGATGAATAGTGTGTTGTGTCCTTATCTAGACAAGTTTTTTATTGTTTTCATTGATGATATATTCATATATTCTAGGAATGAGGAAGAGCATGTTGAACATTTAGCAAAAGTACTGAGGTTTCTAAGAGAGCATCATTTGAATTCAAATCTTAGTAAATTAATTTTCTTTCAGATAGAGGTACATTACTTGGGACATGTTGTTTCAAAGGAAGGCATAGTTGTGGATCCAAAAAAGATAAGTGCTATCATGGAATGGACATCTCCTAGGAATGTGGATGAGGTAAGGTCGTTTATGGGGTTAGAACATTACTGTATGAGGTCCATAAAGAACTTCTCATGCATTTAATATCCTATTACATTACTACAAATAAAATGTAATAAGTTTGAATGGACAGAGGAATGTGCAACCAATTTTGCATAGTTGAAGTAGTTGTTGACAAATGCTCAAGTTCTTAAAATTTCATATACAGATAAAGAATTTGTGGTGAGAAAAAATTCTTGCAAAAGAGGACTTGATGGAGTCTTTATGTAGGAGAGACAGGAGGTACGTTATGAATCTATGAAATTGAATGAGCAAGAGTAGAATTATGTTACATGTGATCTTGAGTTGGCAGCGATCATCTATGCTTTGAAGATGTGGAGGAACTATATTCTTGGCAGGAGGTTTGTACTGATGAGTGATAACAGTGGATTGAGATAATTTTTTGAAAAGCTGAATCTGAATTCTAGGAAAGGTAGATGTTTGGCCACAATCAGTGAGTTTGACTTCAAGATCAAGTACATTAAGGGAAAGGAAAACAGGGTTGTATATGCTCTTAGCAGAAGAGTGCATGTGAATCGTATAGCAGCTATGAGATCGTATGGGATAGATCTACAAGATCAGATTTTATAGGAAGGACAACAAGATGATAGCTATAGGGAGCTTAAGCACAGGTTACAACATGATACAGGTGATTAGGATATGGACTATCGTCTCACATCGGATGGTTTGGTTAGATTTAGGGACATGATTTATATGTGAGACAACAATGAGCTCAATAATTTTATCCTAAAAGAATTTCATGCTAAACCATATTCAAGTCACCCAAGATACCAAAAGGGAATGATTGCAATGAATAATTTCTACTCTTGGTCAAATTTGAAGAGGAGGTGGCATATTTTGTGGCTAGATGCTTAGATTGTCAATAGGTAAAATAAGAGTGTAAGCATCCAAGTGGTTTACTACAATTGATTCTGATTCCAGAGTGGAAATGGGAGGTCATTTCCATGGACTTCATTATAGGATTTTTGAGGACATCTAGAGAGCATGACTCCATCATGGTTGTGGCAGACAGGTTGGCAAAGGTAGCACACTTCATTCTAGTAAAGTCTACACATTCAGCTAGTGATGTAGCATGGGTCTTCAACAAGGAGATAATGAGGTTGCATGGTGTTTCAAAGAATATTTTGTGAGACAGAGAAGCTAAGTTCACTACCATATTCTGTAAAGAGTTGTTTGCAAGTTTGGGTATAGAGTTGTCCTTTAGCACAACTTATCATCCATAGGCATATGGACAAATAGAGAGGATCAACGTGAACTAGGAGGACATGTTGAGGATCTGTGTGATGCATAAGAAAAGGAGATGGGAAGAGTAAATTCCATTGGTTGAGTTTTCTTACAAAAATGTTTATTAAGAGTCACTGAGGATGAGCACGTTTGAGGCACTTTATGGGTAGAGTTGTAATACTTCCATCATTTGGAGTGATCTAGTGAATAGGGTATTGATACGCCAAACATGTTGGCAAAGAGGGAATAGGAAATGCAAATCATCAAGAAGAATTTAAAGGCATCACAGGATGACAAGAAAATTTATGCAGATTAGCACAGGTCGATTAAGGAGTTTCAGGTTGGGGAACATGTGTACTTGCGCATCAATACCAAGAAGAGATCCTTGAGGATTGGGTCATGTGAGAAGCTAGCATGTCAGTACTATGGTCATGTTAACGTTGTTGGACAACATTCAAGTGGTCTCCATGATTTGTGGTCTCAATTATAGCTCACACTATTTGGGATAGGATCCCCATCCAGAATATGGCATGATTGTTGGTCATCTTAAATATATACCTTGGCTCTAACTATCAAAAAGAGAGAGGAGTAAAAATGTGCTTTTGGAAAGCAAGGGGGTGTGCCTGGTGACTGTTCAATGGTATGTGTGTCATATTTCTTTCACTGCGGAGGGGAGGAGAAGTGAGCCTCTAGGATAGAGGTAGTAGTACCACCCTAGTAGACACACACACAAACAAGTAGGATTCGTACAACACCAAGAAATATAGTCCACAAAGATGCGAAGGTCATTGCAACAAATGTAATCAAGAATATTTGTCTAATATCTAGTAGAGTATTCCACGAGGACGAGACATTGACAATAACAATCAAAGAACGTTGTCAACACCCAAATAATCGAAATAATCCAACTACTTTAGCATAGATGAAAGAGAATATGAATTGCATACATTCATATAATAGTCTTACAAACATCTATAATCCATGCATGAAGAACATGCTGGCCCATAGGACTTCTTATATTAAGTAAAAGTTCCAAGACACATGTATACAATGAACACCACTAGCTCCAATAGTGGATCCTTGGAGCCACTCCTTGCTCCTTAAAAGAACTAGCTTATCTCTCTAATGCCTTGTGGGAGGATCCAAGGTGAAGAGTCATTTGATATTACAATGAGGGTGTATATATAAAAATTAGGAAGTGATGCTTCACCTTCCTCATGACTCTTCATCCACCCTCATGAATGTTTGACTTCTTATGACTTTTCAACTTTAGATGACTCTTCGTATTCCATATAGGTCCTCTAGACTTCCACTTTACAATACATTTTTCAAACATAAGTTACATAATTAACCACAATGGTGTGCCATGTGACAATTCATCACATGACATGACATGACATGACACTACTAACATAGACTGCTTGATGATGTGTTAGTGTCAAGCCACTACTGCTATTGTGTGTTGCAAGTTTGCTTGAGAATTATTTTCTTTTCATGTCAGCATGTCTTGGTGACATGGAAAATTTTAGGGGCTAATATTCGCAAGTGGGAAAATTTTCCATGGTTTTTCCAAAAAAAGGATTCTCCAATTTCCATTTTTTCTAAAGATGATTCACCCAAATTTTATAGTATAAAATGATTTAACTTAAATATTGCCAAAATTGTATAAATAATATATAATAAACTATTATAAATTTGCATGTTTTTACAAATATATCAACAAACATTTTATAATTTGCAATTAGGGGACTAGTAAGATTCGCCAAGGTTTGTAAACTTTAATACAAATTTTCATCCCTAAAATTTTCCCTGTTTGGTGATAAGGGATCTTTAATGATCTGAAGTATTCAATGGTGATCATAAAATGGTGTCCCTTTTATTTATCTCGATTGATCAACTTGTGTACTTAGCTACAAGAATTTCTTTCACCATGTTGCAGCCCTTTATCTCCTTTTCATCATCTTGCCATGGCATGATAGGGTACATGTTTAAGCAATTCACTCATGACAAGATGACATCAGTCTGAGAACCCCTTAGTCTGAGATTGTTCATACTAATCAATTGATTGAGACGGAACTGGATGGAAGGTTAGGAAAGGATCTTAGTGACTACACATCTCAAGAATTCAAGGGGAGCCTTGAGACTTGAGAGTTCACATTGTGTAGTTTAGGCTAGGTTGGGGGAGAAAACTGTGTAATCATGGATATCAGTGTGATAGGATGAGGGGATGATCACTGGGCAAGCACATTGTGCAGTTCTGGAAGGTAATGGAGACTAGACCATTACAGAGTTGTGTAGTTCAAGAGGTCAAGGATGAGCATGACGCTAAAGACTATGAAATGCGTAGTTAAGGCCAGGTTGGGAGGAGGAATTGTATAATTTTGCGAGTCAATGTTGGAGCTTGAGCACAGAAGTCACGTAATGCAACAGTCTTGGGAGGTAGGAAACATGAATTGCGCAGTGCCAAGAGGTAAGGTCATAGCTAGAGGACTTAGACTACACAGTGTGTAGTTCAGGGAGGTCAGGTGAAGTTAAGATGATTGGTAAAGAATTTTTTCAGAAAATGACTAAATGCGGGACCAATGAGAGTATTGTCAACAATGATAAGGCTTTGATTGTGATCACACACTTATAATACTTGATGACGCAACAACATAGATCATCCATGTCACATGAAAAATGCATTTCCCTATGTGCGATAGATTTACGGAAACTTACGACAAGTATGACACTTCAGATACACTTTGCGGTGACTATGATGACACTTGTGCGATAATGCTTGAAACTTTGGAAATGAGTGTGATGGATGTTTACATGATTAGAAAAAATCATTTATGCAAATATGACCTCTTGAAACCACCCAAACAGGATTAAACACATAATGTGATATCTAACATGTGAAAATACGACATTTTGCCTATCTTGCAAAGGTGACAAAAACTCCTCAAGAAAACACACAAAATGAGTTTCAAAGTTTGCGATGATAATGTATAGGACTAAGGAAGGCTCTGAAATTGAGCATAGGTAAAAATTTTGGAGGGTGTTGTAGTTGCAAAAACAAGGCCTTTTGAGATCCTTGAGAGGATTAGATCAGTGGCCTACAGACTTGCACTACCTTCGACAGTGAAAGTTCATGATGTTTTCCATGATTCATTTCTTAAAAGATATGTAAAGGGTGCTGATCATTTTATTGACTGGTATGTATTACAAGTGGAGACAAAAGGATAATTACAGTCGAAACCTTAGTCTATTTTGCATAGAAATATGCTCATGCTCTGGAATCGAGAAATCGAGCAGGCTAAAGTGTAGTGGAAGCACTTTGGACCCAATGAAGCTACATGGGATATGGTTAATCAGATGTGGGCTATGTATCCTTCTCTATTCACTGGTTGATGAGATGTCTTTTGGTATATGTTTTGGCATATGTTTTGACATGGTGTTTTGGTATATGTATATATGTATATGGATGTAAATACTACCATAAGCTATGTTATAAAGCTCCAATAAGTGGTATGGTTGTCATGTTGTTTTTCTTTTTAACACATTGATCATTGTAAATATTGCATCGAGCTAGGTTATAAAGCTCCATGGGTAGTATGTTTTTCTTTTCATCAGTCTTCCTAGTTGTAGGTGTCATTAAATAGAAAGGATGGTGTTCCCCTAAGGGGGAGGGGTCTGTAATAGCCCCAGGTTAAAAATCCATGTAATAAAGTTAATAAAGGAAAAATAAGACCAAGGTCATGGGATACTTATTCCAAGATGAATGTTGGGAAAAACATCTTAGTTTGGGTGTTCATTTGGTTTATTATAGCTAAGGAAATCAGCAAAGGAATTAAAAGGAAAAGAGGAATTTATTGATATTTTATTTATGAAAATAATGAAAATTAGGAGAAAAGGAAGGTGAAAGGTCACAAGTTGCATGTGAGGATAAAAATGAAGGAAAATAATGGAAAATGAATTAAATAGAGGCCTCATTGATAAAATGGCTTCTAAGGACTAGTTCACAACCTTTTCTCAGTTCAATTGTGGAGCTCTCTCTCTATTCTCTCTACTCGCTCATACTTTTTCACACTTAGGGTATTATTGGATCACTCTAACATTGGAGGAAGGAAGGAAAAGGATGGACAAGAAAGAAAAGGGAAGAAAAAAACAAGCAAGGAAGAGAGGGATCAATAGATTGCAACAGGATTACTTGCAGGTATTGAGTTGCATGTATGATTTTGTTACTAGTTTTGATATACATGGTACATGCATGGTACATGCTTGTGTGTATTTGGTTCTCTTGATGTCATTGGCATGGGTCTTTCCAGGTGTGCCCGTGGATTTAGACCTTGCCTTGCGATTTCCATATAGCCATGGTGTGAAGGGGTTCTTTTACTTGGTTGAGCTCAATTTCTGAATGGTTTTGAAACTAAGTGGGGTTGTCTTAGGAAAAAAATCACAAGGCCTAGGAATCCCTTGACCAATTATGGTAGGATACATAGTAAAGCCTCGTTGTGACTACCCTTGTTGGGCTTAGGAATCGCTTGATGGATAATGGCGAGATATATGGTAAAGCCTAGAGTTGTATACCCTCTTTGGTCTTAGGAATTCCTTGACTAGTAATAGCGACCTACACGGTAAATCCTAGAGGGCGGAGACAAAAAAATCCCCATATTTTAGGTGAAGATATCCGGAGGCATCCATGCTTGTTTAGGGCCTTGTAATCCCTTGACCAATATATGGCACGATTGTGGGAAATCCTGTAGTGTATGTTTATCGTTTAGGCCTAGGAATCGCTTGGAGGGATACATGATAAATCCTAAGGAAGTCTTGATTGGTTTTATTATTAGTCCCACATTCATGCTTGGAATATGGTGTGGGGGTGATTAGCTGAAAGAAAGATTTAATTCAACCAATCAATGGTTCGATGGTATGTGGAAGTTGCTTGCCTAGTTGCATTTTGCATATGTTGATAAGAACTCTCTTTCTCTTGTGTATTATGTTTAACTGTGCTTTCTTTTATGTCATTATAATGGCTTTTCTATCATTGTTATTATGTTGGTTATATGTTGGTTATAATAATGGTTTATGATAGACTTGAGTTATGGCTCTCATCTTGTTTTGATTAGAAAATGAATGAACAAGTAATGTATGAGCTAATAAATAATAATGCAACTATTATGAGAGGGTATCCAACCTTCTTGAAAAATCTCAGATAAGTATGAAGTCCCTATGCTCATATGTGTTTATATCACCTATATATTACATGTTTATGATGTGTTTGAAAGAATGTCTGTCATGTCTCTGCCTTGTCAGGTTAGGTCCTTTTTCAAGTTTTTTTTTAGAGGCCTTGCCATTATCTTATTCATCATTTTTGTAAGTTTCATAAAGTTATTGGTAGAGGCCTGAGCCCTAGCGCTAAAAAGGTGGCTCAAAATCTAGGGCCACCGACACAAAACTCCCTGAAAAAAGCCATAGTTGCATGAAGGCCTTGTTCTGAGAGTGACTCGAAGGTCTCAGTCACATGGAGGGATTTTCATGGGGGATACTGGGGGTATATTTTAATCAAGAAGAAAGTTCTCTCAGGGGTTGGAACCCTAGAGGAGTTGGTTGGATCTTGAAGGTTTTGTAGCTCTCGAGGAAGGTCATTTTGGTTTCATTTAGTCGATTCAACTTCCTTAACTGTACTTAGGGAGTTTAATAATGTCCTAATAAATATTCATCACATGTTTAACCTGATGGACTGGTTGGCTTGGCTAAATGTGGGAGTGGGTTGTTACAGTTCTCAACCTCCAAGTTCACCATCTTTGGGTTCTACTCCTTTGATTCCAACTATGGATAGTCAACCTTGGTTATCAGTAGGAGAAATCAATATTTATGGAAATAAACATGATTTTCCCAAATATCCAAAAATATTTCTCCCCAATTTTAGTCTATAATGAAATATTTGTCCTGAATAACATATTAAACAATTTAATTTGTCTTTGACATTAGGAGCAACACAATATGAAGATCGGTAAACTCTTTCTTTATACATTTGAAGGAAAACCATCTTCCTAGTATTTTTCATTAGCAGGCAGTTCTATTACTAGTTGGGATGTTTCTAGACCCAATTTCTTAAAACAAATGCGTGAAGTTAAATATAAGGCATCCCTAGTCTTAGAAATCTCAAATATTAAAATCCTTCCAAATGAATCAATTAAGTGTTTTAGTCAAAGATTTATTTCTATTATGAATAAAATTCCAACTAAGTCATAACTAGGCGATGATGTTTTCATTGAAGTCTACACTACAACTCTTCCCCCATCAATTGCATTAATTGTAATAAGAGAAAATGAGAAAACACTAGCCTAGAATATGGAGGATTGTTTGAAGGTTGAGAAACAAATTTTCAAAATAGATTCAAAACATACAACACATCACGAAAGAACTAAAACAATTTCTACCTTAAAAAGAGCAACAACTAGTATAGTTGTTGAAGAGAAAGATAAATAAGCTGTTGACTTCAATTCTATTTAGAAGGTAACAAAGAATCTTTTTAATGAAACAACTGATTTCAAAGCCATTCTTTCATAAAATCCTTCAACAAATAAAACATGGTGATTATTTAGGAGAACTCAACCTCCCAATCCTAATCAAACCAATGTTGAGGAATTAAATATTAATGATAATGTGCAAGATGATTTTTTTAAATCCCATAATGATAATCGTTCTGAGAAAACATGTGAAACTTTTGTAAATATGTTTAAATATTTTGTAGATAGTGAAGAAGTAGAACAACCACAAGAAGATAAGAAATAAGTTGAATCTAGCAATTTTATTAATGCATTATGGGATGTCTCACAAGGAGCATTAATTTATAATTATTTAGTTGAACATGAGGAAGAATTTAATGTTATGCAGACTAGGCGTTTATAATTATTCAGTTGAACATGAGGAAGAATTTAATGTTATGCAGACTAGGCGTAGAACTTAAATAGGCAGAACGCATTAGTATCGGTTTTGTTTTACTAGATCCATAAGGTAATAAATTTTTTTCTTTCATGTAGCTTAGCTTTCATTATAATAAAATTGTTTTAGAGTACGAAGCCTTACTTCAATATCTTCAAAAATACGTTGAAATGGAAGTTAAGAAAATTAAATCTTTACGTGATTCAAAGATAATTGTTAGGAAATGAAATAAAACCATTTGTTGTGACTCTAACCATTTAAAAAATTACAGGTAAGGGGTGTGGAATTTAGCCAAAAACGTTTTTAGTTTCGATTTGAGTTCAATTCCTCCTTCATGAAACAATGGTGCTAACCTTTTCGCTAATGTTTCCTCTAGGCTTCCTCCAATTGAGAACTTTTCACTGGAAAATTTATGTGGAAATCCTTTTTAGACCATATGTCCCTGACAACATCTCTAATTAGAGAATTTTTTATGAAGATGACCAAACATAATATTTCTTAACTATGGAATATACTTTTAAAAGGATCAATTGATGAAGACCAATATATTTTTCAATTAAATTCATAATTTTTAGACGACCTTTAATCCCAAAATTTTAACCCAAAACCAATAGTTTGTCTTGAAAATCTATATGATCTTTAGAGTAAGTTAAAAGGATGTTCTAATTGTAAGACCAAGATTTCGTTGATGAAATATGAATTTGTAAATTTAGGAACTAATAAGAAACAATATAATGTTAATTTAGCAACAGATTGTACTCCTATTGAAAGAACAGAAAATATCAAGTTGTTTAAAGAATACAAATATGGTTTTGCATTGAGATATGATGACTTGAAGTTATGTAATACTAAGATTATTCAATATTTTATTCCAATAAAACTAGACACTAAACTATTTCAACAAAAACATAGAAAGATTCATCCTAGATTGGAAGTTAAAATCAAAGATAAATTGAATAAACTTATGAAAGCTAGAATATTTCATCTAGTAAGACACTCAATGGGTTTCAAATTTAGTTCCATTTCAGAAAAATAATGGGGACATAAGGATTTGTATTGATTTTCAAAATCTTAAAAACTCATTAGAAAAAGATAACTATGATCTTCCTCCTATGGAAAAAATCTTACAATCTATTGTAGGTTTAGAAATGTCTTCCTTTCTAGATGGATTTTTTAGTTATAACCAAATCTTAGTAGCACCACAAGATTAAATCAAATCAATTTTTCATGCCAAATGTGGCACTTAAGCTTATCAAAATATGTCTTTTGGTCGAATAAACACAGCAACAATTTTTCAATAAGTAATGGATATTTTTTTAGTGGACTCATTAACAATTTTATGGTAGTTTATTTGGATGATATCATTTTTATTCAAAGTGTTGTCATTCTATATTTTTGAGGTTGAGGGAGTCAAAACATAGGACAACATAAAAACCACTTTGGAAGCTGGGATCTAGCCCTGCCAGCTTCAGCGATGGATCTCTCTATTTAATTTAGTTTTGTTTTAGTGTAAGTTTTAGGCTAGTTATGATTGTACTTGTTTGTTTTGTTTGAAAGGTTTGGTTGATTTGAGTGTTACAATTCCATTGGACTATGGATTCTATAAACTAAACTAGAGTTTTGCATCAATTTTTTAGAGGAGTTCTCACAGGGAAAGCTAGGTTGTAGTAAACGGATCTTTTCAGAATTTAAATGGATGGTGGAAGAGTAGAAGTGTAAGGTTCAGTAGAGACCAAAGAGAAATTAAGAATTCTTTGAACTGGCTTCAGTGCAAAACATTAAAATTAACAACAAACAAAATAGGGTGCTCTAGATAATGAATCCTATTTATCATAGTTTCTGTTGATTAATTCAGAAATTTAGAGAAACAAAGGAAAGAAATAACAATGTTTAAGCAAATAGACAGAAGAAACACACCACATGAATCTTGTGAAAGGTCCCTATATTAAGGATTCAATCCTATTTGTAAATCTGTTCACCTGCATTTCTAAGGTTTCACACCTTTCCTCCAACTGGTCAATGAGATTTCTCTTTGTCAAGACTTTCTTGACTTCTAGAATGGTGCCAGTTCTATCACTGACTCCTACTTCCTCCAGCTCATATCTAGACTTAGATTTTAAGAACCTAATTATATTGGAAGCTTCTATTGGCATCTCTCCTAGATTTTCCCTTCCCTGCACAATGGCTTTTGTTGTCTTCTCTATTAATTCTTTCTATTAAAATATGATTTGGATAGAAGGCCAAATCTCATTCATTAAGTCTAATATGTTCATCCAAATTGTTTCCTTGTCTTTGGCTAAGGTCTGGCCAATTGAAGTGTCTCTCTCTACCTAGCGCAACTTTTCCAAAAGTCTTTGAGATTTCTCCAATTCAGTAGTGCGAGCAACTTCAGCTTTTGTCTTCTGGACTTCCAAAGATTTGAGTTGGCCCTGCTTAGTCTCAATTTCCTTCAATTGTAATGACATATTTTGAAGTGTCTGTGTGACCTGTTCAGCACTGGGAGTCTAAGATGAAGTAGTAGGTGCAATGGTTGCTCCTGTTAATGGTAGTTGAGAAAGAGGTACCACATCCAAGGGAACAATAGTGATTTTCAAATTGTCCTTTGGTTAAGGACATGGAAATGTTAGTCAAAGTGGAGGATATCATCTCACCAGTTTGCTTGTGCATCTCCATTTGATCAATGGGATGTATGTCCTTTGTACTGAAGTCAAAGGTGGTGATTTTGTAGTCTCCTGCTGATTTGGGTTTTGAATTATGGGCCTCAAGGAAGGCCATCTACATTTTACCATGCTCAATATCAAATAGTGACAAGAAATCTACTTTGGGAGATGGAATTCTAGTTCGAGAATTGGTTGTAAGTGTTGTTCTTCAAGATTTCATTCCTAAGCTTTATTTCTCTATACCTGTCAAAACTATGTTTTATTTATCTATTTTGACAGTTTGTGATTCCAGCTTAGTCTCCTTATGACCTTGTGAAGATGAAGGTTCAGAAGGAGATGTAGTAAACTTGATTGTTGCAGGTGGTGAATTTGTGATGATGATAGCTCCCTTCCCTTAAGTCTCTTTGTCTACTTTTGGTTCGTGAGTTACCTTCAGTCTCTTTCTATAACTGATCCTAAATTATTTGGCTTCACTTCCAGTAGTAGATGATGATCCTTCCTCCCTATTTCTTTTGCTTAATTTCTCCTTAGGGACAGGGTCTGCAAACTCAAAGTAGAAACAAGCTTCTCTTCAACTTCCTATAGGGTATTTTCTGCCCACTCTAACTGATTGGCATATTGCTCTATGTTTGGCCTAGAAGTGTGTATGTAGGGAGTGTTCTTGTTCTCCAGTCTAGACTTTGAGATGATGCCACGGGAGTCATATGACCATGTGAAGCTCAAGCTTAACTTCATCCCCTTCAATATTTTATCTGCCTCCTCACCTACTGTCCTGGTGTTGCACACAAATGGACCTACCTGTGCCTTTATCTTGATTTGTACCTTCTTCTTGGCCACTACAAAGTGGATATCATTTAAGTATAACATCTACCTGATATACTCCAATGCAAAGATTCTCTTTGAGAGGTACTTAGGGAGTTTATATGGGGGAAATTCACATCCATAGACTCTAATCTCTATGTAGCTTTGATACATGTACCAATCTCCAATCTTTTCTTGGTCTAATAGATGTAGAATTATTTTGATCTCCTCACTGATTCTAGGTGGCACTGCACTATTGAGAATGTTCATAGATGGATGAACAAAGTCTTCAATGAATTCTTTGTATGTGAATTCCTACTGATCTCTCATGACGAGTCAGGTCCAAAAGATCACTAGTTGCTAGTTCCCTGCATCATCCAACCTTGACAATGCAAAACTAAACTTTTTTGCTTGATAATAGATGAACTTGTAAATCAAAATAGAGGTGTAATTGAACACGTAATCTATAGGAAATTTAATAAATTTCTCATGGATATTGTCAACCAATAATTGATTGAAATTGAAAATCTTAAAGGGCTTGTTGTCTCTGGAAAATGTGGAGAGGAATCCTAGAATGGGCTCATCTACCCACTAATCAGATGATAGCCTAAGATGTAATAAATTATTGAAATAATATGTTTGTCCTGATTAGGGAAAATGGAAGAAGGATATGGAGGATTCTTCTGGGGAAATTAAGCATTCTCTGGTAAGAAAATCTCAAAAATTATGGCTCTGGTAGCAAAGTCGAGCTTTTGATAAAACCAGGTGAGGGCTTCTAGGGAGAAAGGGGCATCATTTTCCACAGTAGGAGCTAGCATCATTTGGTCAATGGATTTGGCTATAATGGTGAAAATAATGTCACCTTTAGGAGAAATTATGGCTCTCTGGGAGGGGACATAACAATCTTGACATCTTCTGATAAATTTTGGGGCTTCTAATGTTAAGGGAAAGATATAGTGGGGGAGATTTGACTCCCAGACTCCTATCTCATTAGTCTTATCTATGTGTTTATCCTCTAACCAACAATACAACTCTAGGAAATCACAGAGATCCAAATCTATGGAAGGGGGGAATTAAAGGGTTAATGGCCTTGTCTTGGGTCTTGGTTTCAGGAGCCATGACTGTAAAAGATTTTAGAATAGTATGAATATGCAGAGAAGGGCTTATCTATCTTCAGAAACTAAAATAGTCTGTGAGGTGAAAAGGGAAAAGAAATGTCAGTGAATGTCACAGTTCTGGTGGTGAAGAAGCTCTGATGGAGATTAGTGGAGGAAACTATGAATAGCAGAAATAATGAGAAGTGAAAGCTTGAGAATGATGGGCTTCAGATTTATTTAAACATTTGTGACAGAGTCTAGTTGGAAATGGCACGGGATCATTAATCAATGGTTACCTGGGAAAAATAAATAAATGACAAATGGTTATTAAGCTAGGAAATCATTTAATTGGCCCAACGGTCTTCACAAGTAGCAGACGATGAGTGTTGGAGGAAAAATGGTGGCGCGCAACCTAAATGGATAAGGGATAAGCAGTTTCCAGAGGGGGTGATGAGTAGTAAGTGGTATCGGTTTGGGGTGAGGGTGTGAAATTACAGCGACACACCACGTAAGGAGTAAGGCCCGGCAGGGGAAACCACCTTTCGGACCCCCCCACTGGTAAAGGGAGAATGTGAAGCCGGTGCCGAAAAAGAACAAGAGTCATTGATGGGGTGGGGGATTAGATCCCAAGGTGTTGAATGCAACTGAGCTTTAATCAATAATGAAAAAAATATATGTGCTTAATGTGATTTATCATTAGCCTTTTAAACTTAGGATAAAGGATTCATAATAAAACATTTCGAAATATTTTATCCACAACATGCACATTTTCCTCTTTTTCCATATCCTCAAACTTAGGATAAAATTCATGTATGCTAATATTTTGGCAAACCACCTAATCTACCTACCCTTAGCTAGACTAACATTTTTATTTTTGTCTCTAGGGTGCATTTAAACTAGCAAACCCATTTTTATTTTCTTTTATATAGAATGAAAAACTATCTAACCTATCCCTTATTTCTCCTATTGACCCAGATTAAACAGTTGGATCAATGTCATTTTTTACCTAACTAATGATTTACCCAGATTAAACTGTTGGATAAACCCTTATTCTCTATCTAATTCAAATAAATTTAAATAAGTCTAATCATGATTACAAAGTATGATTAAACTAAAACTAGTGATTGTGGCATTTTGAACAAGTTGCACACAGCTTTATTTTACAGAAATGAAGCAAAAGCTATCTATGAGTAGTGGCATTGAGACTTGCAAAACTTCCAGTTTTATTCTTTTTTTCATTTTCCTCTTTTGGCGGGGTTCAATTTTTCTTATTTTTCAATATTTTTTTTTTTCTCTTTATTTTTCTTCTTTATACCCTCTTTTTCATTTTTATTCTATTTTTTTATTATTTGGAAATCATTAGCAGATTGACAAGTATTTACAAAATTGGATTGTTGAGATATAACACTCAATTACCTTGAGATCCTATAAATTATAGGACCCTAACAGTGGCTCCAGTTGGGGATGGCACTCTCCATGTGAGGTTTTAAGAACATGTGATCAGTAGCCTTGAGTTTTATTTTAGCAACACCCACCTATGATTTCTTTGTTGCAGTACTTATGGTAATTCATCAATAGAAGCTCATGGCCTTCTCTGTGGGCTTCAACTTCTGTTAATAGGTCACCCAATCTAAAAAATAAAGGACAATGATATTTATAATGAGAAATGTTGAGAAAATATTTATTTCTCGAAGAAATAGTGTTTGAGCATCCTGCCATTGACAAGTCCACCAGGAAATTTTGTCCCATCCAAAATTATGATAAAAAATGAATTATTCCCTCTGAAAGCATAAATGACATAAGGACCCATCCATAATTTCTCAAAATTTCCATGCTTTTCCTTATCCTCTCTTCTTGAATCCCACTTTAAGAATTTATCACCAATGGTGAAATCATCTACATTTGTCCTTTTGTCAAAAACCTTCTTAATATTCTCATGAATGACTTGAGCATTGTTATAAAATTCTTCCCTAGATTACTGTAACTAGATTGTCTGGTCAATCCTCCTTTGAATATCATTTGGCTCGGTCTGCAATTCTTGAATTAATTTCATGACTGGAACTCCCAAAGATGATGGAAAAACAACATCCATTACATAAACCAATTGGTATGGAGACATGCCAATTGATTTCTTAGTAGTGAGCCTATCAGCACAAAGCGCATTTATGAGTTTACTATGCTATGAATTTTTGTTGTCTATTAATAGTTCTTGATAATGTTTACCAAATTTTTTTTGAAGATTCATCCATCCCATTACCTTGTGGGTAATAATCAGTTGAATGCCCCAAAGTGATATGGTATTTATTGCAGAAGTATATCATTTTCTTAGACCTAAAGGCTGCAACATTGTTTGTAATAAGCTTGTTCGGGCAGCCAAATCTGGAAAGGATATTGGTTTCTAGGAATTTGATGATCACAACATCTGTAGCTAGTCTAGAAGGAGTGGCCTCAATCCATTTGGTAAAGTAGTCAGTAGCAGTGAGGATCCATTTATGTTGGGAAGAGGATGGAGGATGGAATTCTCCAATGAAATCCAATCCCCACTATTGGAAATGGCTTTCAACAGATATGGGCTTCAAAGGTAAAAGCAAAAGTTTTCTTTTTCCCTCAAAGATTTGATACTTATGGCAAGAGGTTACCTTCTTATGAACATTTGGAAAAAGCGTAGGCCAGTAAAAACCAACTCTAAGTATCTTATTTGCAATGGATTTCCAATGTAGGTGGCCACCACCTTCATGGAATTCATGCATTGTTATTTCTGCATCATCACTCAATAGACACTTTAGTAAAACACCACCAGCATATTTCCAATATAAAACATTTTCTTAGGTGCAAAATTTAATTGCTTTTAGATTCATAAATCTAGCATTTTTTTTGTTAGACTAGGAGGAGCAATTAAATTAAATAAAACATAAATAAGGTCTGCATATTAGGGTGAGGTCATGAAAGCCTCATCAAGTTGTGGAGTCACTTGTTCCTCTTGACCATAAAATTCAAATAAAATGTTAATATCTGAAGGAATTAAAATTAGATTCAGCCATCAATTTGGCTAATCCCTATCCTTTAATGAGCTTGGTTGGCTTGATTTCCATGTCATATTCTAGAATGAAGGAAATCCATTTTCCTCTTTTGCCATATGGCCCATTCTGTGTCAAGATGTCTTTAACTATAACATTATGTACATAAGGAATTATGTGAGAATGAAGGATATATACTATGAAATATTTAATTTCTTTTATCAGTGCAAAAGCCTATTTTTCCATTATGTTGTACTTGAGTGCATCATCCCTTAAAGCCTTGCTAAAGAAAGAAATAGGTTGTTCATATCCATCAACATTTTTCTGCAAAAGGACAACTGCGATAGTATGTCCAGAAGCAAACGAAAAAATTATAAAATCTTTAGTAAAATCTGGAGTAATAAGGACTAGTGCCTTGGTTAATGCATGTTTAACCTGTAGAATGATTACCTAAATTTAAGGTTGCATCTGATATCAGAATCTCGTTTTATCATGTTTCTAATATTTCTGAGAAGTTCTGCAAGGTTAGGGATAAATATCCTTAGGAAGTTTATTCTCCCAATGAATGATTGAAGTTATTTAATATTTCTTGGATGATTTAATTTTAGAATGGCTTCAATCCTTTTAGGATCAATTATGATACCTTCCTTATATATAATGTGACCAAGAAGTTTTCCTTCCTCAAGGCCAAAAACTGTTTTCTTAGGATTTAACGAGATCCCAAACTTTTTGCACTTTTCAAAAACTCTTCTTAGGTGCAGGAGATTCTCTTAATCAGATTTAGAATATGTAGTTATGTCATCTAGATAGATCACTATAAATTTGCCAATTTCATCATCAAAAGCAATATCCATTGCTCTTTGAAATGTGGCTCCAGCATTCATTAATCCAAAAGGCATCTTCACATACGTTAAGGTACCCCATGGAGTGGTAAAGGTTGTTTTTTCTTGATCATCTGGATGAACTAAGACTTGATTATAACCTAAGAATCCATCTAATAACGAAATCCTAGAAGATCCAACTACCTTTTGCAAAATATGATCCATTTTAAGTAAGGGATAGTTTTCTTTTAGGGAAACTTTTTTTAGGTTTTTGAAATCTATACACAACCTGATTTCACCTGTTTTCTTCCTATTTGGAAAAATTTTGGAAACCCACTTCAAGTAAGTAAGATGAACTATGATTTTGGAATCATACATGCTCTTGATTTCTTTCTCAATTAAAGGCATCATAACTGGATTTATTCTACAAACTTTTTGTTTAAATAGTTTTTTGTCTTCCGTAATTGGAATTTTGTGTTGTATAATTTCAGTGTCATATGCTTTAAGATCTTCATAGATCCAGGAAAAAACATCACTAAATTCCTTTAATAAAGCAATATATTTTTTTTTTCAGCTGCTGGAATTGATTTAGAAAGTTTTATGATTTTTGGGTCTTTTTCAGTACCTAAATTACAATCTTCAACAACTATTCCTGAGGGCTCAATCTTAGGATTTTTAGCCACACCATTGAAATCAAATAATTGCTCTAGTGGAGCTAGACCCCTAAGCAAAATATTATCTTTGAGTTGGAGTGTTTCAAACTCTTCTTTTTCTGGGTCTATTTCAAGCAATTATAGCTTATTTACAACTTTATCTAAGGGAGTATTTACATCTAAATTATCTAGTTGCCTTTCTGGATCAGAACGTTCAACACTTTGACCATCTACTTCAGATTCCAGATCAATACTATTGTCTTGAAATTCATCCTTGGATTGTAGGAAACTTTCAATCTGTTTATCATTTCCAAACACCTACCAATATTTCATGTTATCAAGTACGATTGGCTGATGTTTTACCTCTAGTACATATTGTTGATTAATATAAGGCATTTTGCAAGAGCCGGCTGAAATAGCTAGATTTTTTGGAATGATGTTTTGTTTTCTAGGAATTGCAGAAAGGTCATATTCAAGGAAACTTTCTAGAAAGTTGAGCACAACATTTATCTATGCCCTCATCCTAGGATGTTTGGCTGAATATTCCCATTTAATTTGTTTAATAATTAATTCAACATCCCCTTGTATAGATATTCTTTTCGTACCTAAATTTTTTAACAACTACAATCCTAGAATAAGGGCTTCATACTCTGCTATGTTATTAGTGAATTGAAAATTAAGCTTGTATGAATGACCCTCAACATGATTATTTCCTATATTAACTACCCAAATTCCCGCTTCAGCACCATCTTTGCTGCAAGAGACATCAAAACTCATGTTCCAAAGAGGTTCAGGAGGAGCTTTCAATTGTGTTATTTGCGTTTGGGTTGGGTCTAATTTAGAAATTTCCATTTCAGCATTGATTACTTGATTGTTGATATCCCCATCATTGTAAAGAATAAACGAATCTAAGTCTGAATGAACATAATAAAGTGGATAATTTTGAGGTCTTCCTTGAGTACTCACCATAAATTTCATTAAGGTCTCCCTATACAGTCTCCTTTGCTGCCCAAAAAATGCTATGGTAGCCAAAGTCATATCCATTTGTAGGGTTCCTTGTAATTTTTCTCCCCATGTGCGTGACAAAAACATGCCATACTTAGGGGGAATGTATGCAACCACTATGTCCATTAGTAGACTCTTAGCAAGGATTTGGGCTAAAGTAACGCATAGGTCTTTGATAAGACCTAGGCATCTAAAATTGTTGGAATGAAAGGAATACAAGTATTTGTAGGGTCTAGTAATGTCATGTCATAATTTCTCCATCACATCTTTAGGCATTAAATTTTGGGAGACACCTGAATCTAACATAGCATTGTGGAGAATCTTTTCATGAATATTCAAGCTAACAAATAATGGAGGAACTCCTCCTTCCCATGGTGAATCTTCAACTTTCGGTCCAAATGAGAGTTTAGGTTGGTCATCATTCAGATTTATAGAGTTAGGGTTTTCCTTAATGTTTAGGGGTTTCATTACTTAGGGTCTATACATATTTTTTCTCATTAACTCTGTGAGAGGAATGGGGATTTTAAATTTTGTAGTTCATTCTCAATGTTGAACGATGTTTGAATACTAATTGAATTGGGAATTTCAGGTTGTTCTGTGATTTGTTTTTTGATAGGCTCTTTTTGTTGACTGGTGGCTGGGACATCTATTTGAGTAGTTTTAGAAACACTGTCAACAACCTTTTTAACAGGGATTTCTTCCTTTTTCTTACCAGAATTATCCACATTTTTCATAGGAAGACTATCTATGGTTTTCCTAAGTTCATTTTCAAATGTCTTTTTAGCAGGTTTTTCTAATATTTTGGCATTTAAAGTGTTTGGATTTTTTTTTCTTCTAACGTTATGTTGTCTATGGACTTCCATTATGTAATTTTCAAACCCTTGCTTGTATTCATGCAACTCTTCAGAATCCAATTCAGTTTGGGCTATGAGAAAAAGTTCCTGCTCATCTTCAGTGAGGAAAACTATTTCATCATCATCTATCCCCAGAAAATTTATTTAATTATCTTCCAGATCTTTCACAATATTCCCGTCATCATTTGTGTAATTTTCCTAAAAATGAGGTCGAACCTGCGAGTCTGGACCCTTTTGTTCTCTTTGTTTAATTTGGGGAACATTCCTTATAAAGTTTTGGTTTCTAGTTTGAGGGGAATTTTGGTTTTCTCTTACTTGAGTTTGGTCATTAATGTTCACTCTTTGCATCATTCGGTTCACTACCCTTACTAAGTTATCAATCTTATGATCAACAACAGAAGTAGAAGGTTCTTCTTTTATGGTAACTCTACGTTCAGACTTTAGTTTGGATTTTTTGGCCAGGATGTTAGCTTCAACTTTAATTGCATTTTCTTGCATTTCTTCCAAAGTTGTTGGGTCTCTCTCTCTAAGCTGATATTCCATGTCTACATTGAAACCATCTAGAAAATAAATCAGATCTAGGCCAGGGGAGGGCTTGATGTCTTGTGGAATGGCGTTGTAAATAGTATTAAATCGTTCAAAATATTCTTCCACACTTTCATTTGGTTTTCTTTTCAGTCTTTTATACTCATTTAGGAGTTGAAGTGTATTCCTCTTGATCTCCCATCTAGCTAAGAAAGTTTGATGGAAAGCATCTAGGTTGGCTACACTTCCTACATGTAAACCCGTAAACCATTTTTTGACATCACCTCCTAAACTTTGGGCAAACAATCTCATTTTAACATCAGCTCCATCTACTTCTTGGAGGTCAAACACATCATTCATCCTATCCACATGCTGCTAAGAAGTATAATTGCTAGTGTTATCAAAGGTCACAATTTTAGATTGATAATCTCCAAGCATAGCATTCAGCTGGCCTGGAAAAACCAAAGGTGCATACATGCCTGCCATGACTATTATGGAAGATTGACTTGAAGAAGGACCTAATGGAGGTGTAACTTTGATAACTACCAAGGTAGTAGGAATAACAGTTTGAGAAATCAAAGGTGAGGAGGTTGATATTATGGAATGAGTAGGACTGGGAGGTTGTAGATGAACTGACTGGGAGGATTGACTAGACAAAGAGGTTGCTGCAACTGTTAAAGCAGAAAATTCAATAGATTGTTGAATAAAGGCTTCTTCAATAGCTTGATCCAACACTGAAACTAGACCTTGTAATTTTTCAAATTGTTGTAAAGATTCAAGATCAGGATCTGTTTCAAGGGGTTGGGTTTGGGATATGTATGGTTGCAGTAGGGCTTTATCAAAGACAGTTTGATCTACAAAAGCCTCAGACTTTGATCTAAACAAACTATGCTAGAAAGGCAAATCAAACTCTATAACGTGTATAGTTTCAAATTTCTCTGGGAGAGAATTAGACCTTGACAAAGGAATATTCTCAGGAAGAGTGTTAAATCTAGACAATGGGCTATTACTATCTTGACTCTCTGTAAAACTCTTCTTTATCACTAGCTTCTTAGGGTTATCTACAAATTCAGCAGGGTTGGGATCAGGGTGAGATCTAGTGAAAATTCTTTTGGGAGCCAGGTCTATTAAAAATCATCAAACAAATAAAATCAACTCAATAACATAGTATAACATTTACAAAATAACAACCTCATTTCATGTATTTCATGACAATGATATTACAATTGTTTAATGAAAAACTAATGAAAACCAGGGAATAATAATGTTTCAGAGTAAGAAATATTCTTCCCCAGTATGGTCGCCACTATGTTTTTATTCTGTATATTTGAGGTTGAGGGAGTAAACACATAGGATAGCATCAAAACCACTTTCGAAGTTGGGATCTAGCCCTGCCAACTTCAGAGAGGGATCTCTCTGTTTAATTTAGCTTTGTTTTAAGTGTAAGTTTTAGGATAGTTATGATTGTACTTGTTTGCTTTGTTTGAAAGGTTTGGTTTATTTGATTGTTATAATTCATTGGACTATGGTGTCTATAAACTACACTGGAGTTTTGAATCAACTTTTTAGAGGAGTTCTCAAAGCGAAAGCTAGGTTGCAGTAAATGGATCTTTTCATAATTTAAATGGATGGTGGAAAAGCAAAAGTGTAAGTTTTAGTAGAGACCAAAGAGAAATTAAGAATTCTTTGACTTGAATTCAGTGGAAAACATTAAAATTAACAACAGCCAAAATAGGGTGCTCTAGATAACGAATCCTATTTATCATAGTTTCTATTGATTAATTCAGAAATTTAGAAAAATAGAGGAAAGAAATAACAACATTTAAACAAATAGATAGAAGAAACACATCACCATTTAACACACCACATGAATCCTATGAAAGGTCCCTGTATTATTGATGCTCCAGTACTTCAAAATTACAATATGCAGAAGGAAATTACATTTGGAAATCAACACTAATACTTCAAACAGTGAAGTATTTACAATAAAAATTACAATAATGCTTTACAAAATCATTGTCAAACTGACAATGTATTATTAGTATAAATAAAAACTAATATCATCTAATCTTGTCTAAATAATAGGCCACATAGGCTGTTGAGGAGAACGGTGGCCCTATTTGGATGGTTTCAGTTGTTGATTCATCCCAAAATAGAATGTGGTGTTGAACCAACTCTCGTTTTATTCGTTGTGATAGAAAAATCGTTTCATTGCTCCTGAGTATTCCTTAATCTAGTAAATCAACTAACTCTTCCCATATCTTTTCATCTGGAACTTTTAACTTTGTTATCCTGTGGTAGATTTCATTTACCTCTGTATATTTGGAAAAAGTGGGTTTCACAGTAAGAATTTGTTTTATCTCATTTTTCACATCGAAGTCATTTGACATGGTCTCCAGAAATTATTTTGTTTTCAAGCTCCCTTTGATTCCACTGAACTTAATGCTTCTTTTGGCCACCTCTTTCATCTTCAAGATATATTCCTCCTGAGTGATCAACTTATCATTTATGACATAGATACTGGGCAGTCCCTTCTGCATTAAGGCTTCAATCCTGTTTGTAAATATGTTCACCTGTAGTTCTAAGGTTTCACGCCTTTCCTCCAACTAGTCAATCAGATTTCTCTTTGTCAAGACTTTCTTGACTTCCAGAGTGTTGATAGTTCTATCACTGACTCCTACTTCCTCCAGCTCATATATGGACTTAGAGTTTAAGAACCTAATTATATTGGCAACTTTTGTGTGCATCTCTCCTAGCTTTTCCCTTCCCTATACAAGGGTTTCTGTTGCCTTCTCTATTAATTATTTTTGTTCAAATATGATTTGGATAGAAGGCCAAACCTCATTCATTGAGTCTAATATGTTCATCCAAATTGTTTCCTTGGCTTGGGCCAAGGTCTGGACAATTGAAGTGTCTCTCTCTACCTGGCACAACTTTTCCAAAAGTCTCTAAGATTTATCCAATTCAGCAGTGCAAGCAGCTTCAACTTTGCCCTTCTGGACTTCCAAAGCTTTGAGTTGGCCCTGCAAAGTCTCAATTTCCTTTGACTATATTGACATATTTTGAAGTGTCTGTGTGACCTATTCAGCACTATGAGTCTGAGTTGAAGTAGTAGGTGTAGTGGTTGCTTCTGTTGATGGCAGTTGAGAAAGAGGAAGAACATCCAAGAGAACAATATCCATTTTCAAATTGTCTTCATTCTCCTTTATGCGTTTTTCAAACTCTAGTTCCATCTCTCTGATCTATATATTTTGATCTATAATTAATTTCATCATATCTTATTGATGTGCTTTACCCTCTTCAATGTCCTTGGTCATTGGATCTTCTATAGCCTACAGCTTGAGCTATTTCCTCAATGTTGTAATGTCCAATTTCTTCTTCCTAATAATCTCCTTAGTAGCATTAACATATTTATGGTCATACCCTATCTTTATCACCAAGTCTTCCAAAGACTTGATACTGTTGTCTTTGGCTGAGGAGGAGACCTTCTCCATCTTCAACTATGATTGTAGATTTGCAAAAGAAACCTGCAATTTGGATAAGGACATAGCAGTGTTAGTTAAAGTGGAGGGTATCATCTCACCAATTTGCTTGTGAATATCCATTTGATCAATGGGATGTATGTCCTTTGTACTAAACTAAAAGGTGGTGATTTTGTAGTCTGCTACTGATTTGGGTTGTGGAGTCTGGGCCTCAAGAAAGGCCATCTGCATTTTACCATGCTTAGTATCAAATACTGACAACAATCTACTTTGGGAGCTGGGAGTCCGCTTCTAGAATTGGTTGTAAGTGATGTTCTTCAAGATTTCACTCCTGAGCTTTATTTCACTATCCCTGTCAAAACTGTCTCTTTTTAACTTTTTGGACAGTTTGTAATTCCAGCTCAGTATCCTTATGACCTTGTGAGTATGAAAGTTCAGAAGGAGATGTAGTGAACTTGGTGGTTGCAGGTGGTGAATCTGTGATGATGATATTTGCCTGCTCTTCAGTCTATTTGCCTACTTCTGGTTTGTGAGTTATCTTGGTTCTCTTTCTATAATTGATCCTAAATTCTCTGGCTTCACTTCTAGTAGTAGATGATGATCCTTCCTTCCTCTACCTTTTGCTTGATTTCCCTTGAGGGACAAGTGTCTGTAAAATAGAAGTAGAAACAAGCTACTCTTTGTCTTCCTACATGTTACACAAAATATTGTCACCATGACTATTTGCAGTCAGTATGGGTCTATCATCATTCATACTATCCTCCTTAGCAAGTCTCAAACCTCATCTCTTCATGTCAAGCTTTGAAAATGAGAGAAAGACTTTAAAAATCAATAAAGCTCTGGTTCTGCACTTTCTCTTACTGTTGCCTACGGTCCTGCACCCCATGGTCATGTTACCTGCGGACCTGCCCGCTCTGTCTCTAAAGGAGTGGGTGCGGACCCCTGTGAAAGTAAAAAAGGCACAAGTTTATTATTAAAAACTCACTTGTGGTTAATTCTGGATGATTCTAGAAGGAATCTTGACATGGATGGTTCGCTCCTAGGTGGTTCATCCATCCCAAAACTGAAGGAGCTAATCCCTTGATGAGAAGAACTTATCCCTTTGAAGGTGGACCTAGTAACTTCCCTCCATTGCACTATAAATTAAGGCATTGGGCTGGTTGCGAGAGAGGTTAGAAGCTGAACATTTTTGAGGGTAAATGCTGTTGGAATTGAGACTTCCTAGTTAATATTGAGAGGAGAGATCACATACCTTTTGGCTTCATTGGGAAGAGAGTGAAACTTGTCAAAGTAGAGGAGACTTCTTGCTGGACCCTCGGAGGAGCTTGTACAACATCAAGGCACCAAGGTTGTAAAGTTCTTCTTTGATTAAAGTTAATACAATCAGATTCATTTTTCTCAACAAATTGTCTTATGTGATTTGTTTCATGAATTCCTTGATCATCATGATAAGTATGCTTTATTATATTGGCTTTTCAAGTGCTATTTAATTTGTGTGCTTGTTTGTGTTTGCAGATTCTTTACAAGGGAGCTCATTTGGATCAACGGAGCGTGGCTTCCACAAACTTGCACTGGACCTAAGGTAGGCCTAAAACACTTGTTTTCCTTTATTTATAAATTGCATATTTAGAGAAAGATAGAATTTGTTTGGTTTTCTTGTCACTAGATATCATTAGATACTAGGGAGGTCGGTCTTGTCCGTAAGAACGACTTATCCGGCCGACACTACAGGTATTTTCTACCCACTCTAACTGATTGGCAGATTTCTCCATGTCTGGCCTAGAAGTGTGTATGTAGGGGGTGTTCTTGTTCTCCACTCTGAGCTTTGATATGATGTATTAGGGGTCATAAGGCCATGTGAATCTCAAGTTGAAATTCATCTCCTTCAATATTTTATTTGCCTCCTCACTTGTTGTCCTTGTGTTGCACACAAATGGACCTACCTTTGTCTTTATCCTGAATTGTGCCTTCTTCTTGGCCACTACAAAGTGGATATCATCTGAGTTTAACATTTTCCTGATATATTACAGTGAAAATATCCTAATTTGGAGGTACTTGGGGAGTTTATATGGGGCCAATTCACATCCATAGACTCTAATCTTTATGTAGTTTTGATACAAGTACCAATCTCCAATCTTTTTTTGGTCTAATAGATGCAGAATTATTTTGATCTCCTCATTGATTCTTGGCTGCACTGCACTATTGAGAACGTTCATAGCTTGATGAACAAATTCTTTAATGAGTTGTTTGTATGTGAATTCCTGTTGATCTCTCATGACGAGTGAGGTCCAAAAGATCATTGGTTGCTAGTCCCCTACATCATCCAACTTCTAAATGAAAAACTGAACTTTTTTGCTTGATAATAGATGAACATGTAAATCAAAACATAGGTGTAATTGAACAACTTCTCTATAAGAAATTTAATAAATTGCTCATGGATATTGTCAGCCAAGAATTGACTGAAATTGAAAATCGTAGAGGGCTTGCTGTCCGTGGAAAATGTGGAGAGGAATCTTAGAATGGGCTCATCTACCCACTGATCAAAATGATATTTTAAGATGTAATAAATGATTGAAATAATATGTTTGGCTTGACCAGGGAAAATGGAAGAAGGATATGGAGGATTCTTCTTAGGAAATTGGGCATTTTGTGGCAAGAAAATCTCAAAACATATGTCTCTGGTGGCAAAGTACAACTTCTGATAAAGCTAGGTGTGGGCTTATAGGGAGAAAGGGGTAGCATTTTCCACATTAGGGGCTAGGATCATTTGGTCAATGGATTTGGCTATAATGGTGAAAAAAATATCACCTGTAGGGGAAATTATGGCTCTCTGGGTAGGGACATAACAAGTTTGGCATATTCTGGTAAATTTTTGGGCTTGGAATGTCAAGACAAAGATATAGTGGAGGAGGTTTGACTCCCGGAGTCCTATCTCATCAGTATTATTTGTGTGTTTATCCTCTAACCAGCAATACAACTCTAAAAAATCACAGTCACATAGAGTTTCACTTATTTTGTAATCCCTATCTACTAATGGTATATGATCGAAATATATTGAAGGGGGAATTAAAGGGTTAATGGCCTTGTCTTGGGTGATGGCCTTAAGACCCATGACTATAAAAGATTTTAGAACAGTATGAATATGCAGAGAAGGGCTTACCAAGCTTCAGAAAATAAAATTGTTTGTCATGTGAAAGGGGAAAAGGAATGTCAGTGAATGTTGTAGTTATGGTGGGAAAGAAGCTTTGATGGAGATCGCTGGAGGAAATTACGAATATTTGAAACAATGACAAGTGAAAGATTGAGAATGATGGGCTTTGGATTTATTTAAACATTTGTGACAAAGACCCGTTGGAAATGGTGTGGAACTGTTACTGAACGGTTACCTGGGAAAACAAAATAAATGACAAATGGATATTAAGCTAGGAAAGCATTTAATTGGCCCAATGGTCTTGACAAGTGGCGAACGGTGAGTGGTGGAGGAAAAATGGTGCAGCGTGGTAGAAACGGATAAGGGATAGGCAGTTTTTGCAGCGGGTGATGGGCAGTAAGCGGTATTAGTCAGGCGGGGGGTTGTGTGAAATCAGTATGATGCACCACATAAGGGGTAGGGCCCGATGGGGGAAACCACCTTCCAGACCCCCCCCCCATAGTGGTAAAGGGAGAATGTGAAGAGGGGGCCAAAAAAGAACAAGAACAGTGCAATTGGGTGGGGGATCAGATCTCGAGGTGTTGAATGCGAATGAGCTTTAATTGTAAATGACAAAAAATATCTATGCTTAATGTTCTTTATCATTAGACTTTTAAACTTAGGATAAACGATTCATCATAAAACATTTCAAAATATTTTATCCACAACATGCACATTTTCCTCTTTTTCCATATCCTCAAACTTAGGATAACATTCATGTTGCTAATATTTTGGAAAACCACCTAATATACCTACCCTTAGCTAGACTAACATTTTTATTTTTGTCTCTAGGGTGCATTTAAACTAGCGAACCCATTTTTATTTTCTTTTATACATAATGAAAAACTATCTAATCTATCCCTTATTTCTCCTATTGACCCAGATTCAACAGTTGGATCAATGTCATTTTCTAGCTAACTAATGATTTACCCAAATTAAACTATTGGATAAACCCTTATTCTTTATCTAATTCACATAAATTTAAAGAAGCCTAATCATGATTAAACTAAAACTAGTGATTGTGGAATTTTGAATAAGCTGCACACAAGTTTATTTTACAAAAATGAAGCAAAAGTTATCTATGAGTAGTGGCATTCAGACTTGCAACACTTTCAGTATTATTATTTTTTTTTATTTTCTTCTTTTGGTGGGGTTCAGTTTTTCTTCTTTTTCAATGTTTTGTTTTTTCTCTTTATTTTTCTTCTTTATACCCTCTTTTCATTTTTATTCTATTTTTTGTTTGTTTGGAAATCGTTGGAATATTGACAAGTATTCACAAAATTGGATTACTGGGATATACCACACAATTACCTTGAGATCCTATAAATTATAGGACCCTAACACAAAGAATATTGAACAACATATTAATCATTTATGAAATGTATTTGAAATATGTCAAAAATATAGTATATCTTTCAATCCTAAGAAAACCATTTTAGTTGTTATTGAAGGTAAACAACTTTGATTTACAGATTAGCTCCTCATCTTAGGGATTCGACCCCTGAGGATGGGAGGAGGTTGAGTCAATGTCTATATCTTCTTCTTCTTTCTCATTGTAAAGGGTTGGACTCAGCTGGATGCTTATGCCTTGAAGAGACGTCATTTTGTATTAGTTTAGTAGGATATTAATGAAAAATTGCAGCTATTTCTTTGGGATCCATGTGGTATGATGTTCAGTTCAGTTTCCTCTATTGTGATCATATGTTAAAATAAAATTTGTACTTCATTAATCATTTCATTGCTTCTAAATGGATGTTTTCAAGTTGATAGGAAAAACCCATAACATTAATGCTCTGCTTTGGGAAAATATTCACAATTTATGTTTTCTATAGTTTAGGAAGGATCCATGGTGATCACATGCTCTTCCTAGCTTCTCGTTGGTCTTGAATCACCCCACCCATCAAACCCTAGAGTGATAAGTTGTATACCTACCTTGCCCCATCGAACACCCTATAATTTTGACCTAATTTCCTTGCCCTAACTATTCAGCTTCTCCTAAACTAGCAAAACCTTCTCAAAATCAAATCAAACCTTGTGCTACTATACCTAGCCTATTAACATTTTCTTGATCCAGTCATCTTGGTTGAGCAGAGAGAGCCGTCTCCTAGCCTAGTAGGGCTAGCGACTTGGCTAAGTGTGGTTTGTCGTTACCCTAGCATTGCCTTCCTTCAGCCTGAGGTTCAATCCAGGTGATAACATAGTGGCAACCATACTGGGGAACGTAGTTTTATGTTCCTCACCAAAATGTATGAACCTTAGATCTGATTTTTTATGGTGGAAATTGATCAGACACCAGAAGGCTAAAATCATTCACCTGGCGACTCTAAATCAGTTTCGAGATCAAATCCAAGGACTCCACTGGAGGATGAACCTAACCAGCAGAAACATGAAAGGACAATATGGAAAGATCAGGTATTCAAGTTGGAATTTCATCCAAGACATTATGTTCTTTGTTATAAATTATTTCTTCTCTTTTCTCGAGAATGTCAAGAAGGATTTACAAAGTATATTGTATTTGAGAAAATATCCTAGACCTACATTTGATTCTTTCCCTTTAAATATTGTGAAAACAAATTCTTCGTACGCCTTTGATCTTGATAAAGACCCTTCTTCTGAATCTTATGATGACCATCTTCAAACTGATGAGCCTCAAGAGATCGAGAATAATTCTATAGCTTCTATATATATTCCTATACCTTGTAAAATTCCAGATAGATACAAGCCTATGATTTTACCTCCTATATCCCATGCTTTCCCTAAAAATCATTACCTATATCTACAAATATTTGATGGTGAATGTGACAACATCACTACTGAGAGACAAGTACTCAATTTTGAGTCTTTTCTTGACCTTTTTGAAGTTGATGAAGAGGATGTTAGTATTAGGATTTTTTCTCTTTCTTTGCAAGGCAAAGTCAAGAGTTGGTTCAAAACCCTGCTCGATTCGAGCATCTCACATTTCTAGAAGTTCGTCAAAGTTTTCCTCGACAAGTGGATGGTCAAACAAAACCCTTTCTTGATTCTACAAGAGTATAACTAGCTGAAAAGACAGCTAGGGGAGACAGTACCACAATTTTCTGCCAGATTTAACCAAGTTTATTGTTCAATGCCTGTTAATATAAGACCTCCTCCTGATTTAGCTCTCTTGCATTATCTGGAAGACTTTGATCTGGAAATGGAGTTTCAGCTGAGAGAAAGGAACCTTACAACACTTGAAGAGATGCATAACAGTGCAGTAGATGTAGAGGCTAATTTGTTGATCAGAAGGGCAAGGTTGAAGGAAGAAGAGATGAACAACATAGATCCAGAGGAATCGACATCTTTAGCGGTAAAGCTCGAAATTTTGGTAAGTGCAGTGGAAGAGATGATGCAAAAGATCACCACAAGGAATGAGTATGACATTCAAGACCATGGCTCGCTGATTGAAGAAAAACAAGTGGCTAATCCAAAACATTTTCTTTCTTATCCCAATTGCCATAATGATTGTTTTATAGATCATTTTGGAGAAGAGAGATTTGTTGATCTGGCATGTATGCTTGATGGTGTGTTTTATACTGATGATTTGCCTAAGTTTGATCAGTATGATGATGATTATGTTCTCCAAATAGAAGCTAGTCTTGCAGACAAATCAGTAGCTGGTTTGTGGAAGGAGGAAGTTCACTTTCAGCAGCTCGAATACAGTGATCAATCGATGCATATCAACTACAAAAGTGAGGAGGAAAGTGCAAAATTTTTTGAAGTGAAGGATCTTTTCCATTTTGTTTTACTTCATTTTAGTTCATCAGGGACAACTTTCATGCAATTAGAAAACAATTGTCGATAAGTTTTGATCTTGACCATCTAGAGGGCAATGAAATCCTTGTTCAAGACTTCTCATATCTAGATTTGCAGCCCCTGAATGCCATTGAATGTCAGGTTGTAGATGAAGACTTGGAAGCTGGAACATATCATCAAATAATGCAAAATGATTCTGTACCATTATGTTTTGAATCATTTTAGTTTTTGCAGGGAAATTTGCATAATATATCTTCAATAAAGGATGAGAAGCGTGTAGAAAATCATGCAATCTCATTGGAACCAATAGAAAATGGGTTACAATAGTCTTTTCAAGTTTTTCGCGATCCAATAGCTGATGTGATGGATAATATCTCCAGTCAAAGTCCTTCTCCATTAGCTAACTGTGAGCTTGAAAAAAGTATTGATACAAACTTGATCTGACAGTCAATTTCGATGTCATTTTTAGCACGAGTCTCGTCACAAAGCTCAAATGAAAGTTTGCATTCATGGTATGAGGAGAAGAAAAGTAATCCATTGGATGAGCTAAGTCCTAGTGCACATGAATTTCAAGATCCTTATGCAGTATTTTTGGAGTCAAATAGAGAATCCATATTATTCAATCTGGGAAAATTTGGATCTATTTACAAGTTTTCATGGGAGTTGCATTTCAGTAGTTTTCTCTTTTTGCTCATAAGCGAGCACTTGCAAAGAATTCAAACAACACCCAGAATGCTTACTTGGTTGCATTGGTTGTTTCATTTCACTTGATTAGGTGAGGAATGGATCACTTAGAGTAGGGTGTGATTAATAATCTCACAGAAGTGAGCATGGTTCAGTCAATTTCAGAGTCAGTTTGTGTCGTCAAGTCATCAGTTTTCAGTCATGCATTTCAGTTTGATTTTTTGACCGTATTGGCCCACATGGTTAGGCACTTGGCCTACGATGTTTTTGACACCTCCAAGGAGCTTCCATCCCCAATAAGTCCAATGTTAGTGTTAGTCTTTGCAGCCTTCCACCAGTGATAAAATATGCTCTTATAAAGTGGTCTTAGGGTGTTAAAGTCCCATTTTTGTCATTTCAGTGAGTCTTCAAGTAAAATTTGGTCATTAGGTATTAGGTCTAGGATTACTTTCACTCCTTCCAGTGTTTTCCAAGTATTGGTCCATGTCACCATTCCTGAGTGTACCATCATTCAAAGAGCTTTCATCATTATTTCAGGTTCCAATGGGTCATTTTACACCCTGTTTGTGCTTCAGTTGTGGTTAGGTAAGGCTCATTTCCCTTTCCTAGGGTTTTGAAGGTAATTTTTCTTGGATGGTAAAATCATCAACAAAACTTGTATCCTGATGCTCATACACCTTCCCCTATCCTTAATATACCTTATTAAACACTTCACATCACTGATATCCCTCAAATTCATCATTTTCCTACAAACCCTAGCCTATTGCTACAATTTGACACTTTTCTAGGTTAGGCCTGTGTTTTTCCCTTTTGGCCCCCTTCCCCTCACTCAATCATTGAAATTCCAATTTCCCCTACTTCCTAACATCCCTCCCTACTTCCCAAAATTTCCTCAAGAATTTATAAGTCCCTCATCCCCTTCATTTCCCTTCATTTGTACACATCCCATGTTCCACATATCGAGATAGTTTTTATTCAAATGATGTTTCTGACAAAGAAAATATGAATTTGAAAAACATGAGAGAGGTTTTTGTCTATCATAGACCAATGAAGAAAAGCCTCCTTCAATTTTTACACAAGTCTCATGGTTTGGGAGAAATGTCCAAAACATCATGTGCCTCAGGAGAGTTGATTCACTTTTGGAGTAACCTTGGGAAAAGAATTTTTTCTCCTATATGGAATGTCCAAAAAACTTGAGTGATGAGTAAAATGATAACTAGACATAGAGAGATTTCCAATGAGCTATCAGGAGCTCAATTTGGAGTTGAGGAAGACCTCCAAAAGCTGACTGCAACAACACTCTGCATTTTGGCAGCCTCATTATGCACATTTTGACTAGTCTTGGTAGATTGAGCATTTGATAGGGAAAATGAGCTCCAAATTGAAAACTCAATATGTTATAGAAATTGGACAATAATACCATTCCAATGAGCTATCATGCACTCAATTTTGACATCAGGAAGGAAGTCAAAAGTCAGCTTGAAGTGGCATTGTCCGTAGAGGCCGGAGTGTTGCACGTACGGACAGAGTGCTGAACATAGGCCAGTTTTCCCTGTGCAAAAAACAACGATGTTGTGTGTAGAGAAATTAAATGTGCACCTATAGGTGGCACTATGCGTAGGGCCAGCAAGGGCCAAAATGACCTCCTGCCACCCAAAAACATTAAATTTGTCTTCTTTACTCCTCAAACAAGTAAGTGTTGCCCCTGAACTTCATCCTTGGCTTTCAATTAATGCATTTGAGGTTAATTTTCTATGCTAAATGTGAAACCCTAGAATATATTCTATTTATGCCTTAAAACCATAACCCTTACTATTCCTCCCGTCACTCATCCCTAAAACCATAAAACCCCTCCTACATATCACTCCATATCACTTCATATCCCTTATTCCTTCATCCCCAAAGAAATATCCTAAAACCCTAGTCCCTCTACCTCATTTTCATGGTCCATACCCTCCCACTCATTTTCATGCTTATATAGTCCAGCAAAATACCCATAAAGATCATTTCCCCTTCCTTTATTCCTCATCACCCTTACTCACCCCATCCATCCCTTTTCTAGGAGTACACAGCCTCAAAGCTTGACAAACATGGACAGAGAAGACAAAGATTATGAGGAGGAGAGAGATTTTAATTTGATGGAGCATGATGAGCCAGAACAACATCATATTCATTATGGCATAGAGATAATTGACTTGGAGGCTCAGGATGAAGCAACAAAAGAAAACATCATCATATAGGAGAAAGACGCTCAAATCCAAGCATTGATGGACAACTTGGCAAGAGCCAAATATTTCATCACATATATGGAAAAAGAGAACAAGAAGCTGAGTGATAAGTAGGTCCTCATGGAGCTAGAACTTCTAAAGACAAAAAGACAAAGCGATAAGTGCAAATCAACAATGCAAAAGGAAGAAGCACCAGTCACCTTGACTTCAATTGAGAAGGAAATTGAGGGAGATAAATAAACTTGGCTAGAAAGGGTGAATTTTCACTTAGAGAAGCTACTAAAAAGGGCCAATAGGGGCAACCAAATGATCAGGCACATGGCCTACCACTACAGGACCCGGAACAAAATTTGCAATATAATGGTCAAGCAGATGAAAGAAAGGTTGAGACAAGCTCTCAAAGGAAAAAAGGAGGAGGATAGGCTTGGGTTGCTTGCTGAAGCTTCCATGGCTCATCAAATATGCTTGATGAAGGAGTTGCTCACCAATTTTGATCAAATTTGGAGGTATTTTTGTCTTTGGCAAATTTTGGAAATTTTAACACAAGAGACTTGGCTCTATGCACAGCACCACTAGCCCTGCGCTTTTCATAGGGACACCCAATGGACAAATGGCTTGCATTTTTGGATTCAGAGCAATGTGTACATGCACTCTATGAATTTTCTAAGCTTTTAGAGTAGAATTGGTCTACCAAAAGGTTAAAAAAAAACCCTAAGAATGACCTTTCTGCAACTTTTTGGACACACAGAAGCAGTGTTGGGAGAATCAACGTTTGAGGGGTAAAATTAGCTTCAAATGAATAAATTCAAGATGTTTTGGAAATTTGATGTGAAGATATTTCCAATGAGCTATCGTGAGCTCAATTTGGATACCAGGAAGGCATCCAAAAGGGACCTCAAAGTGGAGTTGTGCATAGGACAAATTTTGCACAGGATTGCCATTTCATTGTGTTTTGATTGTGATCATGGATTTTCTCTCATGAAGGAGGTTTTAATAACTCAAATGATGAATAGGCTTGTAAATATTATGGGTAATACATATTAGAAGGTAGATTCATTAGATTAAAATTCATTTTGAGCACAAATGAATCAGTTTCCTCACTTTTAGAGGCAAGTTGTTATGATGCCTAGATTCCAGTTTCTTGTTCAGTGTTGGTTAGATTAGCTCCTCACCTTAGGGATTCGAGCCCTGAGGATGGGATGAGGTTGAATCAATGTATATATCTTCTTCTTTCTCATTGTAAAGGGTTGGACTCAGCTGGATGCTTATGCTTTGAAGAGACATCATTTTGTATTACTTTAGCGGGAGATTAATGAAAAATTGCAGCTATTTCTTTGGGATCCATGTGGTATGATGTTCAGTTCAGTTTCCTCTCTTGTGATCCTATGTTAAAATTTTTTGTGTACTTCATTAATCATTTCATTTCTTCTAAGTGGTTGTTTTCAAGTTGATAGACAAAACCCATAACATTAATGCTCTTCTTTGGGAAAATATTCACAGTTTATGTTTTCTACAGTTTAGGAAGGATCCATGGTGATCACATGCACTTCCTATCTTCTCGCCAGTCTTGAATCACCCCACCCATAAAACCCTAGAGTGCTAAGCTTTATAACTACTTGGCCCCATCGAACACCCTACAATTTTGACCTAATTTCCTTGCCCTAGCTATCTGGCTCCTCCTGATCTAGCAAAACCCTTTCAAAATCAAATCAAACCTCACGCTACTATACCTAGCCTAATATCACTTTCTTGATCTAGTCATCTTGGCTAAGATCCTTATGGATAGAGCCCTCTCCTAGCCTAGTAGGGCTAGCTACTTGGCTAAGCGTGGTTTGTGGTTACCCTAGCATTGCCTTCCTTCAGCCTGAGGTTCAATCTAGCTTATAACACAATGAATTGCCAAAGTTCAGTGATGGTTATTTCTTCAGTTGCTTAAATAATCTGAATTTTTTTTGTACTTCAGCCATATATGCATTAACAAATTTTATCTTATTATCTTGAGTCTTCTGCAACTGAACTCTGAGCTTTTCAATTTCCATATATTTTAATGATGAGCTTCCCATAGCTTTATATAGTTGTTCTGCTAGATTTTGACTACTAGAATATGTTTTTGTTGTGGACACTACTGTTATAGATGTCCCTACTCTAATGTCGATTTTGAGCTCTCTTTCCTTAATCAATTTCTCCATTTATGCCTCCATTTTTTTGAATTTTTATATTTCATTCTACAATAATTTGAACCATGTTCTCTTTTTCCTTCTCAAGTTGACCTACTTCTTGTGCTTGAGGATGTTCAGTAGTTGGTAATTTCAATTTCTTCCTTAGTGCCTATATATCTACATTTATTCTTTTAATTATTTCCTCAATTGCCTTACATCTTTATGATTCAATCCTAACTTTAAAACTAGATCCTCCAACCCCTTAATTTTTGTATCCTTTGCTAGAGAAGACATATTTTAAGGCTTCAATTAAGAATGACTATTATTCAAAGATGCATGTAGCTTAGAAGCTTCCATGGAAGAACTTGTCAAGGATGTGTATCTCATTTCTCCTGCTTGCTAGTGAAGGTCAATTTGATCAATATGATCTATCTATTTGGTATGAAATGAAAACATAAAAGTTTTATAATCCTCAAAACTCTTAGGCACGTTAAATTTTGGTTCCAAAAATGCTAATTGGAACTGTCCTCTTCCACTATCTAAGGAAAAAATTAACCTAGTTTGAGTTGTGGAATACTATTTCCAAAACTCTACATATGTAGAAGTTTTTAATAATTTATTTTTCTTCTTCATCTCCAAGAACCTTGCAAATACTTTGTTGGCCTAAAGAAGAAGGAGAAGAAGTAGAATCTATTGTGGTTTCTTCAATTTGTTGCAAGGAAAATGTAGATTCTCCTCAAAGTATGACTGTAGTAGGTTCCTCAGAAGTTTGAACTTCTAAGGATTCTTCTTCAACATTTATGGTTTTTATTCTCTTGAAAAATTTGAATCATGCATTCTGTAACTCTGATCCTACTAGAGATAGACTCTCTCTCGGTCTTTTCAATTCTTTTTATGTCATCATTGCAGTTTCCAATGTTGTTTGGATGGAAACTATCTCCTCAGCTTCATGTAGTGTATTCTCTTCCCATTCTTCCATGTTGGCATATTTTTTAATCTCAGGTTTTGAAATGTGCACATATGGTGTAGACATTTGACCAACTCTCATTGATGATATTAATCCTAATGAATCATATGACCAACTAGAACTCAATCTAAAGTTCATCTGACTTAATAAATCATTGAATTATCTTTCTGCAGCTCTGGTGTTAACTATAAATGGGTCAACCTATTGTTTTAGTTTAAATTGAGCCCTTTATTTTCTAGAAACAAGATGAAAATCATCCATGTTCATCATGTGCCTGATATATTTAAGTGCAAAAATCCTCATGGGAAGGAACATCAGTAGTGTTAAGGGTGAAAGCTCGCAACCATAAATCCTGATTTTTGTGAAATTATGGTATAAATACTAGTCTCCAACTTTAGGCTGCTCACTCAAATGCAAAATCCTTTTGATCTTTCTTGAAACTCTAGGAACTGCGTGACTACTTAACAAACATATTTCCATTTACAAAAAACGATGGACAAAATCACTAAATGAAAATTCTTCAGAAGTTTTCCTCACTAATGAGGAACCTTCAACACTAAACTTTAAAAACTGGTCATGAATTTCATCAGACCTAAATAGACTATAATTGAACAAGATTGATAGGTTTTTACCAGAAGAAAACACTCATAAAAACCCCAAAATAAGTTCATCTATCCATTGATCATTGGGATATCCTAACAAAAAAAAAACTAGCGAAATGACTTTCCTAGAAATCTCATGGAACATTGCAGAGGGATAAGGTGGGTTTGTTTTGGGTAATTCTGAGTTTTCTCATAAAAATGACTCAAAATATGTGCTCTTTGTTAAAAAAAAGTTTTTGAAAACCTCTATTACAACATCAGTGGAAAAAGGGTGAAGAGAGTCTTGAGAATTTAAGTAGAGGGTATGACATATTGACTAAGAGGTTATGTAAAACAGAGTTTTGTTATTTTGAGAACTAACATATTTTTTATTAGAAAGATATCGACCTCCACACCAAGTGACAAATTCGAGAAAATTACATGTCCGAGGGAAACAAAACTGGGGTAATAAGGATTCCCAGAAGGAAAATTCATTGCTAGCGTCTTGATATTTTTGAAAATCCCAATTTTGAAGTGCTTACAAGTAGAATTCATAATTGGTCTCCATGATTTTGAAATGGGTATCGATGAGGGCCAATTCATTTAAATTAATTACAAGTGGAAACAGAGGATTGTTTATAGATAGCTTAGATTTTCCTTTGTGACTAACCATTGGGAAAAATAGAACTATTGAAGACAACTAGATAATTACCCAGAAATAGTGACGATCATGAGCTAGAAATTGTTGAAATTCACTTGCAGTGTCCTGCTACAAGATCTAGTTCTAGGCAGAAATGGAAAAAGATTGTATCTTGGAGAGGATTTCACTTTTTATTTAGGTGTATGTCACAAATTTTAGTTACACCAGCCATTGTTGGCACAGAAGTATTAATTCTCTTGAACGTTGGTAGAAGAATCAAATGGGTTAATGGCCACCTACTAAATTTATCGGAATAAATGGAGATGGCCATCCGTAGTGGAACTTGGCGGTAGGAAAAAACAGCGGGAGAATTCGCTAGAGGAATGAGCAGGAGAATTAAAGGTTTAGAAGGGGGAGGGGGGTAGTAGTGGTTTATGTTTTTTAGCGGAGGGGTATCGCAATCCTCAAAAGCGTTTCACATATGAAAAGAGGGGTTAGGAAAAACTACTTTGCGGACGCGCCCCCCCCCCGATTAAATTTTGACAATATGGCGGGTCCCATAATGTGTTGGAGGCTATCGATTTCAGCACACCTTCTTGAATCAATCCAAAGCTATGTGAAATTTAATTTCTTAGCAGAAACCAATCGAATCAATCTAATATAAATAAAATTATTTTTTTAAAATTCTAATAATAATAAAAATGAAGGTGTGGCATTTAAACGTGCTCACTAAGGTTAGGGATATAATATTTTCTCTTTTTTATTCTTTTTCTTTTCTCCGTTTTATTTTTGTTTTTATCTTCTATTTTTTTTCTTTTTTCTCTACTTTCTTTAAAAAAAAAAAAAATAGAATGAACGAAAACTACAAGCTATTACAAGGGTAAAAATAAGTTACAAGAACAATAAATCCAATATTGGCAAGAAGAGGACAAATGAAGAAGATGTTTGGCTCATTGAAGGTCTAAAGAATAATATCTTGAGTTTGATCCAAATGGTTGATGGAGGAAAAGTAGTGATCTTCAACCCCACAAGTTGTATCATCTGAAAGGAAGGATCAAAGAGAGTGATTGCTAGAGGAGTCAAGACACCAGACAATGTGTATGTGTTGAAGGGAAGAGAGAAGAGTACAAAGATACCAAGACAATACTCTTCTTCATCAAATTCTGATTAGATGAGATTAGTCCCTACTGCATACCATTCTTGCATGTTAGATCTACTCAACTGCAGCAATATACATGAGACTTGCATGGTCTTAGGGGAAGTGTTGGTAGCTTGATCCAGTTTGTACATGCACTTTCAAATCAGGTAGATCACTTCATATGTGGTATATTATGCTTAGGGGGAGCTAGTTCTCAAAGCTTGATTCTTAAGGTTTTGTTTCTTTCCGCTCATCAGTTTTGTAGCTAATTTATTTATTTTATATGAGTGGAAAGATATGTATATCAACCTTGTTGCAAAATTCGTTGTTTACACTTCATATATACTGTTACTGGTGGTTTTTGGAGCAGCTGCATGTTGAGTTTCTTGTGATAGTATTGGAGGTATGATAGCCATACAGTTGTCTCATGCATATGGTTAAGGTGTGATGGAGGATCACACATTCAAGGGGAGCATATGTGCTTCCTAATGGATTTGCAGAATGTTGACATTGTTTATGCAGGATGATTTTTATAGCTATTGTCACATTTTTCTAGATGGATCATCTAGAATTTATGTACTTCATTGCTTATGTTTCTACTTCTAGATGAATCATGTATGATGTTGATATATTTTAGATGGTTGAATTATATGTTGCAATTGCATGGAGATAGAGAGTATGGCATTGCTTTGATGTGTGCATATTCATGTGGTTGAATGATGTTGATTTATATGGATGCTTATCTATGGAGAGATTGTTGTTATTCATGATTTGGATTTGATGACCCCATGTTGCTGCTACCATGATTTTATTGTTTATACACATGTGGAGCATGATGATGGTTGTTAGTGGATGTTATGATCTTGTTGTAGGATGTTCATCAATGGTGAGGTGATTTCCAAATAGTTGAGTGACCATGCACTAGTACATGATATTGCTAGTTCTTCTATTTCCTACTGCTACACATGGAGATTATATTGTTTCTCATGGAGGGAAAGTATCTTGATGATCATGCCATATATTGTATTTAATTGTTGTTGCAATATGGAGCATATGTTGATGATCATTTTTGCTATGTACGCATGATATTGGAAATGTATTGATGATAGCACCTTTGTGTGTATATGTAAAATCCATGTACTATCATTGTTTCATGTTTTGGACACACTGCTCATGGAGTAACCTATGGTGTCTAGCACGCCTTGTCATTTACTATGTATGGGTCAATGGAGACCAAGTCATGTTTCATTATGTATATATTTGATGTAGCGCCACTTCTTTGGGTGCATGATGTAAACTTGGTCCATAGATTCATGGTTGGTGATAGGTGTAGAGGAGTTATATGTTGGTCCTATATGCTTGTCACAATTACGTACTTGCTCCATGTAGCATTCTTGTATTGTAATATATTGTATATCATGTCCAAACTCAGTTAGAGTCATGGTCTATGAGGAGTAATCTCTTGTACTTGAAAAGGAGGCTTATTACAGCAAGCGGACTGTTGATTATAACTCCATTACATGCTTAGGGGGAGCATGTTTTGTTTGGCAGTCAATTTCCTTGTTTTACTTGCTTATCTTCCAAAGGATACTTTTTGGATTGCATCAGTATGGTGTTGAGAATGACACGGGGAGTCCTCTGATCTAACACATTATTGGAATTGTACTTCAGTGTTGATATGGCCCTTTTCCATTGATTTCAAAGGCGGGGAGATTTGGATGGTTAGTTGCATCTTCAGTCTATGGAGATAAGCCCCACTTGTTAGATTGAGGTTGACATCAATGCCAAAGGGGGAGTTTTACATTTCTTGGCATTGTAGTGTTGGCAGTAATGTCAATAGGTTGGAGATGTTGTTGGTCATATGCATGTGTGATGAGTGTTTGGTGATGGATGAAAGGTCGATGATCCTATTAGTTGGCATTGATGTCAACATCCTTATGAGTAGACCTAGTGGAGATGATGTTGCAGTTTTTGAATTATAGAAGGATCCACATGTGCATTGGTTAGAGATGTCGTTGCTATGGGTGTTGATATTGTGTTGTATCTTGGAGATGATGTTGTTGCAGGGGGTTAGAGTGATGCTTTAGATGTTGCATATTTATCTACATGTCTTTGAGACATTGTAGGTGTTGTTACATGTGTGAGATGTGGTTTCTTGTGTTGGAGGTGCTTCTACCAATGTTCAAGGCAGTTGGATGTGATTTTTTTGTTGTAAGTGTTGAGGATGCTACTGCTACAGGTGTTGTAGGTGTCAGAGATGCTATAACTAATGTTTCCAGTGTCAAAGATTTATGGTTTTTTCTTGAGGAGATGGAGGTGTTGGTCTTGGTGTTGAGATTGGCATAATAGGCATTGCATGTTCCTTACTTGTTCTTGGCCTATTTCATCAGTTGTAGACTTGTTACAGAGGCTTATAGGAGTGTTTAGGTGCTAGAGATGATGACGATAAAGGTGTTGGAGGTTAAGATATGAGAGGATAGTGTTTTTACTGAGCTTAAGCCCCAGTCACATGCACAAAGGCCTACAGGAGTAGTTTTAGGCTCCAGGTGCTAGCAGGGAAGGATCAAGGTAGCTGTTATAGCCCCAGTCGAGTTCAGATAGTGGCAAGGGTGAAAAAGATAGTTTTATCGAGAATTTCTCTATATTCCTTGCATTTTTGAGCTAATTTTTGGCTCGTGGAGACCTCCTTAATCGAAATTTTTCATTTTATGATCAGAAAAGTTTGTGGGACCTCTAGAAGTTGATCAAAGTTGAAAAGATCAAAAGGCTAGTGGAGTTAGTGGTTGATTGGGTGAATGAGATGAATCTAGATCTAATCTAGAATACGAAAAGGATTGTTGAGCTCAGTAGTTCTGAGTAATTATTGAGTTGAGCACTTGACTTCATTTATATATTAGATAAAGCTCATTGTGATTTGGTTGGTTTTCTAGTTGTGTTGATGGAGTGAGTGTGTGGAGAAGCGATTGCAAACTGTGTGAGTCATATTTTGCAGATTTTCTAAATCAATTTACAGTTGTAGTAGCAGTGAGTTGTAGTATATTTCACCATCATGTTTATGCAAAGTTTTTTATGATGAGTTGTGGATTTATGTAGTGAGTTGAGGAGATTGTTTTCCACCTGGTGTGGAATTTTGTGTTGGAGTTTTTTATTATAGATTGTCCTTTAAATTTATCGCTTGATTGAGCTTTGATGCTATGTTATTGTAGTTCTCATGTTGATCAAGTTTTAGGAGTCTAGTGTGGAAATATATGAAACGAGGCTTGCATGGAGGAAGTGAAGGCATGAAGGCTTTGAGTAGACAGTGACTTGATGGATTCAGTAGAAGGAAGAGTTTTCTCTATCTAATGGTGGTTAGATAGTTTAGTAGAAACTAGACAAGCCTTATTGGTCATGATAGTACCTGCAAATTAGAGTTTGTAGGTTTGTTTGTTAGTTAAGGAGTAATCAGGCGAGGATCGTTGATCGTGGTGGCCTTTAGTAGATGGTATTATATAGATCTGAGAGAGAAACAATTTCCTATCTAAAAGGGTCAAAATATAGTGAAAGAAGTTGAGTCTTCCAGCTCATAGGAGTGAGCTTATCCATGTATAATTTGTTCAGAAGATAATGAAATATTGAGCAGCGCATCAATAACAAGGTGGTTTTTTGCACATGATGGGTTTTCCACTAGAAACCATTGTGTCCATTATGTGATTTCTTTCATGGTTTTTGATTTATGTTTGAAGCACTAATCTCTAATTAGGTGTTTCAGTTTATGCATGTTAAATATTAAATAATTGGAGAAAAATTGTATAGGTGCTCTCACTACTGATTCACACCCCCCCTCTCTCAGTAGCGATCTAGTTTCCAACAACTAGGTGTAATGTCCCGATTAGAGATTTCTCAGTATCTTTTCTAACTCAATTTTACAACATAAACTTCCTTCATTAATCCCAATTAAAATTTCACATTTATACCATAAATGTTAGTAGCACAAGAAGTGAAATTTGTAGTAAACTCATAAATAACATGAGAAATAGAAACAATGTAGCTTTATTAATTTATTAGGACATATTACATTCAATTGTCCATAAGAAATAGTTGCCTTAATGGTCACTAGAAAATATTCTACAATGTTGGATCAACCTCCAAAATAAAAATGGAATCAATAATCACATAGATGAACTCTGAAGGAATTCACCAAGCGGAAAGATGGGTACTTTCCCATTCTCACTGAATCGCCCAAGGGTTTCTTTCCTGGGGCTACTGTTGAAGTTGGGAAATCTCAGTTCTCCAAATCCTTCCACAAGAAAAATACTCAACTCCAAGGTATCATAAATGGTATCTTTCTCCTCCTTTTAAAGACTCCATATTTAGATCTCCAAGCCTCTAGAAGCATTTTATTTTATTATTTTATTATTACTTTAGAAGCTCCTCCCTTAACTTTATCTCAAGTGACTTTTTAATTTTATTTTATTTCACTTAAGTCACTTTTTCTTTTTCTCCTCCAATTAATTAGTTTGCCCCTTTTTAATTAAATGAATATTTAAAGTCACGTTTTATGCTGAGAAAATGGTAAATTTCCCACCATACTCTCTTCGGCCACTGAAAACTACTTCTCGGCATCCCATCCTATAGATATTCGCGTTCCAGTTCCAACGAGCTATTGCACTATGGTGTTCTATCAAATATTCCTCTCGGAATGTCACCTTGAGTGTAACTAATTGAGTTATGCCCAATAATAACCCCATTTTACAGGAATTATCAAAAAGCCATGGAACTCGAAATAAGCTATGTGGAACTGCTCATGATGATGAATATGCTAAGTCAATGTCATTGAGTACCATAACAACACCTCAAAACTCCCCTGGGACCCTTGATGACATAATCCTACAACTACAACCTAGCCATCACATACCATAGAAACCCATCCTCACTATAGTATAGAGGAAGATAAAAATGGGGACATGGTAGTAGGAATGTTTCTGATTGTTAACTTTTTGAGACAAAATCTCCATCACTTTCACATTTAAAAATAAGACTGAATTATATCAGTAATGGACATTATATATAAAGTTAAGATTATTAATACATCAAATTTTTTGCTAAATCAAAATAACTCTCGTATCATCCACTCTTTTGATATCTGAAATTTGTAAAAAATATATATATATATAGAATATCAAAAGGATATTAAAATAATCAAAGAGATGAAATCTTCTTATAAAAATGTGGGAAATATAAGATAACCCACAGGATATTGAATAGGCCTACTGGATGCAGGTAAATTCTTCTATGATACCAAGGTATTCTTCATTGGGGTACTAAACAAGCCTATTGGTAGTGAAGCAATGACGATTTTAAGAGAGATGATGACAATGTGAAGCAAGTTATTTTGGTGTATTAAAATCCAAAACTTGGCATTCAAATTTCAGAATTGATTTAATTTAAGTTTTAAGTTAATAAAAGAACTTCATCTTTTGGCTTTATTTTGAAAATGTTTTCATTTCTGTCCCAAATACTTATGTTTTATTATTTACCATACTTTCAAAATATCAACAATTTAAACATTGATCATAGTTTAGAAAATAAAATTGAAACCTTCATTTTTATTTGATTTTTAAATTATCATGGGCAGAGATAACTATTTCTCCTAATATATCACCATTTGTTGTTAGGCCTACAACAACCCTTTTATTTTTTTAATTTTAAAAATAAGTACTTTTAATTTTTTTTTAATTTATTGTTTTATTTTTAAAAAAATTACCTCAAAAGGACATATTTATCATTATTTAAAACCTTTTAAAAAATAAACATATTTAATAAAGAATAGTTCAAGTCAAAGTTCGGAGGTCGTAAGTTTGATTATCATTTAAAATTTTTCACTAACCCCTCACTCCCAAGCTCCTAGCTATCTCGATATTCGTATCTCGCAAGTCATTATCAATTTCCGATACCTTCTGACTCTGGACTATGTTGATAGCCCTCACCTCCTAACTTCCCGATTTCTTTACTTATTTGTTTGTTTTTTACGCAATTCTTCATTATTCATATTTTTGTTTTGTAAATAAATAAGATCGAAGGTCGAATGTTCGATAAACAGGTGTTCAATAAAGCTTTAAAATATAAATAAAACTCCAACCTCGCGACTATTTAAGTATGGCCTCAATTTATTAATAGTTTAGCAATTTATTAATAGAACCAGAATGTTCACATGATGGCTTTTCTTCATACTTTGAGGCTATTAGAAAAAATAGATTTCATAAAATTGCAACCAAGCTCAACATTTTTCCCTACTATGAAATGATAAATTGATTTTGACACATGGTCATATTCCAACTTATTCTATTTTTTACCACAATTAGAATGTAATTACTTTTTCGAAACATGAGCTCCTTAGTAATATCTATAAGTTAAATCCTCCTAAAATTCTTCTTAACAAATAATTTTAGATGAGTTCAATGGTAACATTATCAAGAAGGAAAATATGTAAATTGAAAACAGCGAAGGATCATACAGTGGATATCCTCAAATCCCCTTTCAGATATATAGTCAAGATGCTTTCTAGACTATATGAAGAAGTTAATCTGAAGTACTGTCAGCTATAATGGGTTCCTCTTACTTAAGGCATTCACAAACAATAAAAGAGATTCGATTGGGTAGTTATTCAACCTCGAAATATATTAGAAACCATTAAAGTATCCATAGCTTCTCCTCCTAGAATTAAACAGGGTTTTTATATGTCTTCTTATTCATGGACATTGTCATGGAATGAGTTCCATTTCCTTTAATGGAATTAAGCTATTCTTTCAATCATCAACATTCCATACAACATTATACTGCTATCTTATGGGAAATCCATTTCAATCAACACTTCTATGATATCTACAACAATACCATGATTTCCTTACATTAAGTTCTATTTGGAGAAACCCCCCCCTATAATTAGTAAATATCTTCACGAAGCCATGTCTAAAATTGGTGATTTGTTTATTGAAGAAAAAAATTATTTTATTAGGATTAATGGAAGTGAGGTAGGACCTCATGTTCTTATAGGATATATTCCTTATAGGCTAGTTGTTAGAGAAATAACCAATCAAAGAACACTTGAATGTTAAGCTAGAATGTTGCATAAAATGCAAAAGAAGCTATGGACTAGCTTTCTTATTAAGGTTGGTCAAATAGTGCTGAATGATAGAGGACATGTTGTGGTTGAAGCAGAGCAGTTGCAAAAAAATTGGTTGCATTCATTTCCCTACTTAAGATATGTCCCCAAATGTTTTATCATAAATCACTACAAATTGATAAGCTTATCTAAAGCTTTTTAACATCAGGAACCTTTGTATAAATATGTTTGTATTCATGCTAATAGAATTGACCAAGTAGCTTAAAGAGAAAATTTCATAGATGTTGAGGAGAAGGAGAAATTTCAAAAGTTCAAGGAAGATACTTATGATTTGTATCTTAAATATATGAGTCGCAATCCTTCAGTTCCACTTGAAAATTTAATATTATCTGAAAATTTGACTTCTTGATTTACTGATATTCCTGTAGAAATTTCTTCTCCATTTATGATAGATAAAAATGTTCAAGTACCAAAATCTCCAGTTTCATTTGATCTTTCCTCATTATTATCATCTTATGTTTCATTTGGTATATCTAAAACAAAAAAGGAAAGTAGTGTACATAAGAAAGCAGAAAAGTGTTAGAGCATAGAGAACAAATTAACTCAAGGATAAAACATTTCTATGAGAACAAATTAACTCAAGGATAAAACATTTCTATGGCCAAAAAAATGGTAATTGATGTTGAGTATCCTAACCAGCTCTATCAACCAATATTTCTATAGGCAATGATATTTCAAAATAAGAAATTATTTGAAAATAATTTGAAGCCCAACAAACCATTCAACAATTGTTCAAGATATCGACAAAGAGGCTCAACAAAGTTCAATGGAAATTACCCAAGAAACTTAGGTAATTGACACTGAGACAGTTCAAAATGTTTCACAGACTTCTATATTATTAATGCAGATTTCAAAAGATTGGTCTCTAGGAATATCATTCACCAATATTTCAACAAACATTCTAGTTGATTCTTTAGTTTTCAGACCATTATCTGCAGCTAAACTAATCATTGAAATATTTCCTCCCTTAAGTGAATACATTTTCAATTCTCAAACTAAATCAGTGGTTAAGAGAACCAAAAAGGGGAAACTAGATGATTCTATTGAAATTGTTACATAAATGAGTTGGAAAGCTTAAGGTGATCACAATGAAAAAGTTAAAGGCTGAACTCAAGTCCTTGGATCCTTCATGAATTATATTCATCATTCAGTTGATAATATTTATGATATGCATTTCAAAGGCTTGGATAAAATTAAAGAACTTGAAATCAAATTAGAAAGTGTTAAACACACATGGACAGCGATAGAATATAAAAGATAAAATATGAGAGTGCATTTTTATTAACAAATGATTTACATTTATAGTACATATTGTGACCGTTGGGATCCACATCCCAAGGTCTCTTGGACTCCTTTTGTCTATTCGGCTTCCACACTAGCCCATTGAGGATTAGGTGTCCAATAGAAAGAAATTGATTCTTTAATAAAGAAGAATGGTAGAAACATTCCATGATACTTAGGGTAGGATTTTCTTTAACCATTCAAGACACAGATAAAAACCATAACATTCATTGTTGTCTCGGTTGGGCTTGACCCTAGTTCTGTTTGTACTTCACACCAACAAAACCCTCAAACACCGACCCTTTCGGAAATGACCCGCAAGCAGGTCGAGGTCTCACCTAAGGTGGCTATGGGTGATTACAGAATCCAGTTTTTGCAACCTTGAGGGAATGCACGACGTGGCTCTTAACTTCACTTTTCTATACTTTAATCATCCGTCTAACATTCATAACATTTCTATGCAATGTATTCTAACTACAGACTTTGTCACATTCATTTTAATATAAACACATTATTCATAACATTACTATGCAATGTATTCTAACTACAGACTTTGTCACATTCATTTTAATATAAACACATGACAAAACAATAACAATTGTGCTAACATACCAATTACTTGCAATTACTTCACATAAACAGATAGAAGACAAATAAAGATACAGATACAAAATACTTTGCCAAAACTTCTTCTTCTTTATTAAGATATATCTTTCAGTACATACAACTTCTCGATCTTCACAACCAGGTGCAGGTGGTGTACGCACTCAACTATCCAAGGCCTCTACGCACTTAGCTGCGGAGCCTTTCCTTAAGACCCAAAAAATCGATCACCTGTGCTCTCTCTATGATGTGATCTAATGATGATCTTTGACAAAGCATTACATGTCCTTAAATACATTACGTTGCTATAAAAACCATGGTCCACATACCATGGACTCAACAAAACAATGAACTAAAACCCAGATACCCATTACAAAATGAGGGGCTTTGACCCACCTCAAAGCCCCTAGACACTGCATGGTAAATAGAACTTCGTGGACTTTGCACACTTCGCTCCTCAAAATGCGGAGTTTTTTACCAAAACTAGACCAAGTTGAGGCACGCCCCACAGTTATAATTCAGATTTGGAACAAATGTTTCAAACTAAGTCTAACAATATGACTAATCAACATATTCAAGAAACTAAGGACTTGAAAATAGCTCAAGAAAATCAAATTTCAGTTTTTAAAAAGGAATATGAATCCTTATAGTAATAGTTAAAGAAAATCCAAGAAATTGTTGTAAGTATTAATTTAGTAAATGAATAGGCTCTGCAAGTAAATCAAAGTTTAAATAAGGTTCAATTGAAATTTTACAAATATTTGGATAAAATATACAGATTTTTCATAGAACTATTATCTCTTACTAACAAAGTTGAATGAATAATGTAAGAGGACAAAACGATAAGTAATAATTTTGGTGATACTATTGATTGGGAAAAGCAATTTAGTCTTGAGAATATTGTGAAATTCTCTAAGAAGGATAGAAAGATCATGATTGCTTCATTAAATCAAAGAGATTCAAACTATAAAGAGAATAAAGAATAGATTGAAGATGTAGTAAAGGTTTGGGACTTTGTTTGGGATTCAAGTTTGGATATTACAGAAGAATTTGATATGCCTCAGCCAAAACCTCTTAGTGAAGCAATTCCATTAAGACATAATGAGAAATAAGTTGAAGATAAGAAAACATTAGATGAAGAAGAAATTATGAAAATCGAGACATGGAATGAATATGTTTTTCAGAACCTTTTGGAACATCCTCTTGAACATATGAAAGTAAGATCAATGTTTTCAAAAACATATAATTGAAAAAATAGGTATATTGGAAATCTATTATCGAGGAGTCAATTCAATATTGATCATTTCATGCCACTTCATCTTAATCAAATTCCTAAAAAATATTTGGAATTGTCCAAACAAATTCTCCTAAAAAGATGTGAGTCAAATCAACTTCAATTTCTCAAATCCAAGGAGAATATTGAAAATTCTAGAAAGAAGATGCTATGATTTCCTAATATTTGTAGTTTTAGTATATACTTGTTTGAGAAAATATTTAAAGATTTTTTATCTTTAGCTGAAAACAGATCTTATCTTATTTATTTTTCTTATTTACACAACCCTATAAGTTGGTGTAGTGGTTAGAAAAGTGTTGAAACTTAAGACTCTAATTTTGCAATCAACACTTTTATATTCATTTTTTGAAGATCATATAGTGGTTAGAAAATTGTTGAAACTTAAGACTCTAATTTTGCACTCAACACTTTTATATTCATTTTTTGAAGACCATTTGAGATTTTGATGAGTTATTGGAGTTATGGGTTTGATATCTTGTTATCTATTTAATTATTTAATAGATACTTCTGGTATTTCTCTTATTTTTTCATCTACATATCAAATTCTATGGAATATTAGAATGTGTTGTTGATTAATTCCATTGAAATAACTTAACATATATTATTTTCAGAATTACTTATTATTTGATATCAGTTTTCTATTCATCAACATTAATTTATGATATTAAAAAATATAGTTATATGGGTTTCTCTCATTTATGAGATAGATTTATTTCTATTGTTGATTTCATTTAAATTGTATGAAGTAAAAATATATAATATAAAAAAAAATATAAACCCAATTATTCATAAGCTTTTGAAAAAGAACCCAAAAATCATTCTATGTGGCTCACTCATCCATATTTCAGTCAAGGTCTAACATTCATAGTATTTTCATTAATATTACGTTTGAATGATTACCCAACTCCCTACCCTTCACATTAATTCCACATATGCACACAATCAGTTCATATATTTATTTATGGCTAATTATAAATTTTAACTTATGTCATATATTTTCCGTAACTTAGATTTAATTTTAACATTTATTTAGTTTAGTTTTAGAGTAGAATATGCAACCACTCCTCTTTCTTTTAGAGTATACATCCAAACCAAATAAATATGGGCTTAATTGGGATCTTCATAGGGCCAATACTAAATTGTTGCACCCATACATTTTTCATGCTAACACAACAAACAACTGTAATGCTCATGCTGGGATGTCTTCCACAAACGTCTCACCTTGTATTGATAGAGGGAGGTAGCAAATATCAATGATGATAGTTATGCTTCAAGATTCAAATTCCTATCACTCATAAAATTCAATCATCATTTGGGAATTCTATCCTAGAAAGTGGTGTGTATCCTCAAAACAACTATTCGGATACTAATTAGAAGAGTGTGAATGTTCAAGCATGATATTTATTCACTTTTAGATTATTTAGCATCACCACATTAATGGGTTTTGAGGCATATCTTCATCAAAACTAATTTTAAGAATTTTACTTTGAAGAGTTACCATTAATGGTCTAATTATTCAATAGAATGTTAAATTGTGAGTACCCAAACAAACAAGATGTTTTGAGACCATATTTATATTATTTGTAAACTTTATTATTGATCCGGTTTTGCCATGATTCATTGTTGAGTTGTCAATAAAATATAGATTTAAAAAGCCTCAAATTCATAGATAAAATCAATACAGTATAAGATAATTAATTAAAATATTATTCACTAACTTTTGGTATTGTATTTGTGTTCTAATTCTAAACCCCAAAATTCTAAATTAGAATATAAAAACTATAATGACAACGTGAAGTAAAATAGAATAGAGTAATAATCATTAACTCACTTATTTGAAAATACTTGGAAAATGAATTTTCGCATCGTTGAAATCTTCGTTCTCCATGAAGTCAAGTTGTTATACTTTGAAGTCATCAAGGCAACATCCTTAAATAATTTCTAATAATTATTCGTTATATACACTATTACCTATACGAATTCCCAGCTTTAATCCTTTGGATGGGGACAACCATAAAGGGTCACAATGATTTATCATAGTATGTCGTGATCCTTTCTATCATTTTCTGGTGTTGATTGAGATTTTTTAGTGTAAGGTAGTGAAGATACTATTTGTATGTGGTTTAGATATTTTATAACTTACAAAGATAATTTTATAAAAATAAATTTGGTATACAAAAGATTAATATTATTATAATGATTTTTTTATTATATAAAATATTTACAATAATGTTTATATGCACACATTTGTGTGGAAATGGATTTCAACATCGGATTCCCAGCTGAAATACATCTAACAGGAAAAGATTATGTGTGGAACCAGAAACTCGATTACGAAAGTGTCCTCTTTAGATGTCGATCCTGCTTTGAGACAGGCCACCTAGCCAAAAATTGCCCAAAAGCCTCCCAGAAAAATTCTGCTAGAAAAATCACCACAGATCTACATGGTGGGTAGGAGCACAAAAAGAACACTACATTGTCATCCAAGAAGAATACTCTCGAGAAAATTCTGAATTACAGGAAATCGGGCAAGATAGAAACAACTCTCAAGACAAGTAGGGGGAAAGCCCCATCAAACAACAAAAGAGTGAACTCAACAACCCCTCAAGCATCGACAGTTATGAGGTTTCGAATAACGCGCAAAATAAATGTTCATTTAATAGCAAAGCAGAACTCCTAGACCAAACTTCTTCTCCGACTATCTCCAAAAGGACGAACAAAATAGATCGCGAAGCTAAAACACCAATGTTCCAAGAACTAGAAGATATGAAGGAGATGCAAGATAAAGAAAGTTGGAAGACCGTAGAGAAGAAAAAGAAGTTGCATCACCAATCTCACCAAGAAAGACGAGGAGCCAAACAATCAGAAATTAAGAAATTATAGGTCCGATAGACCAATTTGGTCTCAGTGGACGTTAACCACCACCATCATCATCATCATCAATAATTATATATAAAATTAATAATAAAAAAAATATTTATTTATTTTATTTAAAATTAAATATAATAATTGTTTATTAAGTATAGAATAGATGGTGATGGGGTGTATTATTAAGGTAGTTGGTTATAGGAAAATTAATTGTTTCAAAGTTAGTGAGAAAAAATCTAGCATGTTAATTATTAACTCAAGTTGAATAAGATCCAAACTTAAATACCTATAAATCATTATTTGTCAAGCCAAAAATTAAAACCTCGCACAACTTAACAAACAATGTCTATATATATATATATATATATATATATATATATATATATATTTCATTACAATTATTAATATATCTCATTAAAATTAATATTATTTAATAAATTGAAAACTAAACAATACTTAACTATACACAATAAACATAACCTCATTAACCAAATACAAGTAATATAATTTCATTGAAAATGAAACTATAACTCTTCTCTTAATATAACCACTACATTACTTGGCATCAACAAATTTCCATACATTTTCATAATATATTCTTCTCTCACAAAACACACACCCCTAAATTAACATCCTTCTAAATGCCTCCCTTCCATGACATGGCACAAATACATCGAGACCATAACCACTACATTACTTAACATCAACAGATTTCTATACATTTGTATAATTTATTCTTCTCTAACAAAACACACACCCCTAAATTAACATCCTTCTAAATGCCTCCCTTTTGGAACAAATACATCGAAACCATAAAACCTATTATATATATAATTCTTCTCATAATATATATGAACTTGGTCACTCTCTATGTCATAGCACAAATACATAAGACCATGAAACCTATTAGAATATATATATATATATATATATATATATATTTTTTCTCATATCCGTGAACATATAGACTAGGTCACTCTCTAGCCTTTTATGATGGGTACTTATTCCCTATGATAAATCCTAAAAATTCAGTCACATCATAGTGGGGCAATTAACCTCTATGTTTGAAATTGCTTTCTTTGGACATATAAGTTATTTACTAAAATAAGTCAAGTAATAATCATACACATTACACTTGTGGGTGTTGTCCGATACCTCATATGGCAATAACTTCAGTGGAGTAAGTGCCCACTTCTACTAAAGGTGGACATATATTTGTTTTATTTATAGTACTGGGTGGAATGGCCCATATCTGAAATGATATTATTTGTTTTATATATATGCATTCAGAAGTAAATGGGCAGTGACATTTTTGTCATTTTTCTATATTCCTCTTTTAGCATTTGTAAAAATAAATAAATAGCCTTCAGTGCCCCCCTAAAGGGATGCACCGAAGTTACAGTGTTCCCATCCTAGAATCTACTGTTATGCTGTAATCATCCTCTCCTGTTATGACTACACTGAAACTCTCTTATGAAAAATTACAGAATGTGTCTATATAGTATTAAAAAACTATCTCGTAACTTTATAATTTTAATAAAAAAGGACTACTATCGTTAATAAAACAAGAGCGTGAGGACAGTTATTAGTATAAGTATGATTTTTCACTGTGTTCAAAATCGCTGTTTCAAGTTAATGGGGATCTGGCCATTTTCAAATTACATAAACAACAAATAGAATTTGTCTCTGCATTATTGTTTCCCTTATCCACATTATCATTTCAGTACAGCATGTCTGACTCTGATGTGATACCAGAGAGGAATGTTTTTTTCCTTTCTCTTTAGTTCAGTGTTTGGCAAATGGGCTTAAAAAATTCCAAACTGAACTGGTCACATGTGGTCTGAGATGCCCATATCACGTGCATAGTCAAATGTTTGATACTTTTAATATATATGTATGTATGTGGGTGGGGTTTTGTAAACCAGCGATCCCCAAAAACCATCGCTTAAACTTGTTTTGTAACCTAGTAAGGCGGGATTTGGTAATCCCGAGAAACTATCGCAGAAAGTTGTTTTGTAAGTTAGTAAGGTGGTAGTCTGTATAATGGCTAAGCATGATATTAATAGGTACTAATAGGTACTAATCTAGAAGGATTTATTAGTGTAACTTGCATATATAGAAAATGGTCAAGCATATAATAGTTATAAGTGAATTTCGGCGTAAATTATATAAAGAAGACATTTGTCGACGCGTTTCGAATCGACCAGTGTGGTTCATCGTCAGGGTAAGTTGAAGAAACAGATCCAACTTTATATATAAAAGTTTCCCATTTCTTATTTATAAAATGAGTCATCAAACCAAGCTACCATTGATTTAGCCCATGTCATCAAATATAATGGCTATTTAAAATGACATAATTAAATGAATATAATTTAATTTTAAAGTCAAGTTATGTTTTTTATTTTAAATAAAGTCTTTTTAAATGGATATAATATAATTTTTAAATCAAACCAAGTAAAATATCAAACCAAGCTACCATTGATTTAGCCCATGTCATCGAATATAATGGCTATTTAAAATGGAATAATTAAATGGATATAATTTAATTTTAAAGTCAAGCTATTATGTTTTTTCTTTTAAATAAAGTCCTTTTAAAGGGATATAATATAATTTCCAAATCAAACCAAGTAAAATATCAAATTGGTTTGTAAGAGTTTTTTTTTTTAAGAAATTCTTTTGTTTGTGAAATAAGGAATGTGAACTATTTAATACGCATGTTACTAAATATATATAGATTCTTTAATATGGAAAAAGGAAAAAGGTAAGGAATCATAAATAACTATATTAAGGATACAGCTTGAGTGGGCCTAATGGTTAAGAGCATGTGTTTCCTCATAAAGGTCAAGGTTTAGAGTATGTATAGACTTAGCAGTCAAACTGTATATTATACACCAATGGTTTGGCTGACCAATATTTTTTTTAATAGAATTTATAATTTTTTTTAAAAATAAACATATATTGTTAATCATTAATTTTTGAATTAGTCGATAATGGCTCAGACATCCGGCACCGGAGGGATGACAATTTCGGTGAAGAGTACACCAGCAACCGAGTTAACGGCATGACTGGACTCACAGGGAGATGGCTTAATCGGCGGCGGCAGACCAGCCAAACTAGCGATCATTACAGATCGCGCCACAAAATTCAAAGCATAAGGAGAATAAATACCAGGACACCTGGAAGGAAACCGTATCAAAAGACATCAGTGACATTTATGTTCACGGTGTATCAGTCAGGAAGGCTCAAGGTACAGAGCATGGTGAATCGGAAGGAGGGCAAACAGGGTCTGTCCGACTCCATTAGCTTCCATAACAACCGCTCAGAAGTACAACACACTTGGCAAATTGATCAATGGCTCATACGCAACCACACTCATTCTAAGTCGACCGGCATCAGCCTCGCGTGTGTGGACCTCAATCGATTTGATGGTAACAGTACTCCTACCTACAGCAGGATCCAGACCGATTTCAGGAGGATCAACACCCGCAAAGGCTATAAAGCTGCGGGCTTCCACTTTGTTCTCACTACTGTGTCTTTTCATAGTGCAGACTTAACTTCAGTGAGCGAGAGGAATTCTGGTTGGAAGAAACATAGAGGGGTCAGGATGGAAGCCAGTGGTTGCCGTTGTGATGCAGCAAATCAGGACCTGCTTGAGGCGAAGCAAGGTTATGAAACCCGTGCTGCCGCTAGGAACAAGCGTAAGGTAGCGGAGCTGGAAGCTAAGGTGAAGCAAGCGGAGGAAGGGCGCACGGAGGAGGAGATTGCTGCGGAGGTCAATTGGTTGAGGGACCCTGGAACACCTTCGAAAAGGGCCACTCAATTCGTTAGGACGAAGGCCGAAAGTTGGCGCACCAAAATGCTCATAGCCAAAGCCTTGGAAACTGTGGAGAATGAGAAGCAGAACATAGTAACTGAAGTGATCCTTACGGAGGAGCAGATGGGGAAGATAATCAACTATAACAACTCTCTGGAAGGGCGGATCAACACAGTTCATGAAGCCGTTCAAATTGTCAACAGGAAGCTCACCCTCCTCATCCAGATTCTGAGAGACACGGTCAATGCTGCTCCCGGAGCCTCGCAGCCTGCCAAAACAGGGGCAGAGGATAATGAAACTATTGAAGCAATGCAAGCCAGGATGAATACTCATATGCGGCAGATGGGACTGGACACCATCAGCCAGATGGGAAAATTCATCTAGCTTCGCTCCCGGTGTGGCTCTCCTCGGCTTTATATATGTCTCTGTCACAGTTTGTCTATGTCTCTGTTTCAGTTTGTCTATGTATTTGTCATGCTATGCACTGTCTTAGTTGTGTCGGATGATAGGAACAAGTTCAGGTCAAGCTACCCTGCGAGGTATGCTGTTTACAGTCCTGTTTTGGTGAAATCTCTGAGCAGATGTTTAGATATGGTTCACTGTGATTCCCTGCTTTCGATCCGCCATCGCGGATTTTTTGTACTATATTTTGTTATATAATATAATCTCCTGACTTACACAAAAAAAAAATCATTAATTTTTGAATAAAATATTATTTATTTCTCTCTCATATATTTTTTATATAATTGACTTGAAAAAAAACAAAAAAAAAAAAGAAGAAAAGCAATATATTAGTCAATATAAAATATAAAAGATGTGGACAAATTTTGTTAGTGTAATGTTATGCATATATATATAAATTATTAAATTTAAAATTACAAAAAATATTAGTATTTAAAATAATAATTTATTCAATTTAATATTTTTGAAAAATTAAAATCGATTATAAACAATAGATTTCAACAAAACTTTATATCTATATGAATTTATTGTAAGACTATTTGTTACAACATTTCAATGAGAGGAAATTCATATCAACTTCCTTGAGTATTGAATATATCCCTTCTCCTCATAGAGTTAGCAGCCCATCACTCCCATAACAATGCACCTTGTGTACCAATTTTTCCCTTAATGTGTGGATCTTATCACCAATTATATAATTTGTTGTCTTCTTCCTACTAGCTATGGAGTTTAAACCTCTAGAAGAGGTCTTTCCCAAGGAGATCACCTCCAAGTATCTTATCATGAGTTTGTTGAGGGTTAATAATTATAGAAGTTTCCTAAGTTCCCTTGGCCCTAGGTGTCAAGATACATCCTTTGAGATCTAATGAAAAGGCCTATTTAATGACACCCTATCAATGATGAGAGTGATCAAATAAAAATAGTCGATTAATGCTAGTAAAATATCTAGTGAACACTATTCTCTTGCTTCTCAAATGAGTCGAGTTTGTTTGTAAGTAGAGGGAAGAGGAGAACTAAGGGATCAAAAAAGAGTTCTTATGTCAATCAAGGTATAAACTTCTTTATCTAGATTACATATTCTATGAATGACAAAGTAATTTCCTTCTCCATTTTATTTTTGCATATGTGAGAATATTGTCTATTCATTGCATTAGTTTATGGTAACTTTCTTTCTATTTATTTGTGCATGGGTGTAGGGGTTTGGATCAAGGAGTTTGAGTGGGATATCCAAGTAGAAGTAAGGTTTCAATCTGCTAGGAGGGATATGCAATCTACACCACACTGTAAGGATACTAAGTTATGATCATCTAATTGTGTTCCTTTATTAATTGTATGGTTTTTTGTTTCACTATATCTAGGGAATTCACATACTTTATGGAAAATCCTAAGATGGGATTTGTAAGAAAATAGCTAGTTTACTTATGTAAAAATAGAGCAAATAGAAACCAATTTGAAGTATTTTCAGTAATAATTTATTCACCCTTGTATGATCTCACATATATCAAATTCCCTATAACTTATTTCTACATATCACACAAAACTTCCACAGTCAACAGTATTATGGACACCTTCCTCGATTTTAACTTGGGATTAGGTACATTAATAAAGAAGATGGAAAATAATTAACATCACCTTACCATGTTTCGGTATCCATATCACTAAGTGTGTCTCTTACAATATTACGTAACTTTTTAATTGCATTAGATCTTGTTTGAGGCTTTCTCTCTCTCTCTGAAATAGTTTGTTGGAAGTCATAATACTTACATTATCTTTAGTAAAAGGTTTCTTTGGCATGGAAAGTGGGAAATTATAAAAATATTAGACTTAGGATAGATCCTTAGATTTGTGGAACTACAATATGTCATCTCTTTCATGAGTAGGTAAAATTTTAGGTTTCAATTTCTCAGAAAGATTAAGTTTCCATCATTTTCATGAAAAAAATAACAAATTTTAATTTTTTCTAAAAATGATTTGCCCAAATTTTACCCAATAAAATCATTTTACCTTAAAAATCAGCGAAACTTTATAAGTACTATAAAATATTATATAAATTTGAATACTTTTACAAATGTGTTGTCAAACATTTTAAAGTTTGTAGATTAGGAATGAGTAAGATTCACCAAGGTTTTTGCATGTAAATATAAATTTTCATCATTAAATTTTCCCTACTTATGATCAACACACTAACACATCAAGGATTGGACCACTTGGTAAATACCTACAAAATTACTATGGTTAACTTATTAATATCTTAATTAAAATCAAAGTTGGCGATAGGGTTCGAAGGAAAGATAAAAACAAAGTGGAGGGTGCTTCATGAAACCATTCGAAGCCTCTAGAGGGAATCTTCATGGATGTGGTCAAGAAGGTTCTTGATATATCTCTAACTCATTGTAATGTATATAAGAAACTACCTATGGAGCAAAATTAATATAGTACTCGACACCTAAAGATATGTGTAAGGGGGATCATTAATGTAGTGTGGTTAAAATATTTGAATAAGGCTCACTAGGTAGTCAACGAATAGTAAATGCAATAATGAGGGATAGTTGACATACTGGTAATACACAAGATATCATATATAGAAAAATGTACCATTGTATCGAGGCATGTTGAGTATTATGATAACAAGCATGGCTTATAAAGTGATTCTTTACAAAAGAAGTAATTAATGTTGCTACCCTGCCTTAAGGATTTTATCTATATATTGATATTATTCTTATGTACACATTCACATGAATTTAATTGTATTTATCTTGTATTCACTAAAATTGTATTAGAGCTATTTCTTAGGAAAATAGTTCAATACCTTTTTCTTTTATTTTGTAGATTTTTGAGGGACAAAATAGTGTTGTAACTTTACAATGACTTTGAAAAGAATTTAATGGATAACTTAAAGGAAAATTTTGCAAATATGAGTTCATCTTGAAAAAGTACTCAATTTCAAAAAATTAATCATTTAGAGTGGAAAGTAAATATATTATTGATTTAAAATAGGTTATGATACAACATTTTTTTTGCAAAGTAAATATATGTTTGCATAACATCTATATAATAGTTAAACATATATATATATATATATATATATATATATATTTTGTAGCTTAAACAGTGTCATGGGAAGCAACATGGTTTCCAAATTTGAAATATCATAGCAACTCTAATCTATATTAAAAAAGTAATGAGCATCTAAAGCTAACCACCTCAAAACCCTAGCAGCATAAAGGAGCTATCTTGAAAAATAAGCTTTCTTCAAAATCTTTCTTTTATTTGTGGTATTTCTTCAAAGAAAGATGTTTTTGATAGGAAAATATCGTAGTCCTCGTATTGGAGAGTGCATGTATGGGACATGAACATTAGATGATATAGCTAGGCTTTAATTGAGGATTTGATGCTACTATATAGTGGAAGTTACTTATATATGATAAGATGAATGCAATTCTAAATAAACCATATGAGAACATATTTTTAGAATGATTGTTTCAAGCAAAGGAGTTATAAAAGCCTATTTTCATCCAACAACTTTCTATTATAAGTTTAACTTAATGGGGAGACACCATTGTTTTTATTAAGTCTACTTTAGGCATAAATTCATCAATATTAGTTTAGTTATAAGATTGCAACTCATTGAAAAGCATACTCAAAGCACATAGGTTAAGGATGAAAATGTTAGAATTTTTAGAGATTTAAAGATTACTATGAACAAATATGTTTTTCTTTTGCATCTTAATAGTGTAAATATGAATGATAGGGATATTATTCTTGAATATATTTGAATGGAATTAATGCATATTATTAATGTCAATGTGTATAAGAAGTTTCTAAAGCTTTATCTAATAAAAATAAAATCATATTGCAAATATTTAGCTCACTGACATTGTAGAGAAAGTAATTTCACTACCGATAGACATACTAAAACAAATAATATATGGTTGAATTGGTAGAATATCTGATAACAACATATGAAGGAGAATCTAGAAATATGCATTCCTTAAGGGAATCACAGGTGGAACAGTTAAAGAGAGAATAACCAATAGTTAAGGTTGTTGCATATTGCAAACTACACCACCCTAAGAAACAACAATTGTCAAACCAATGTCATCCGGATAGGTAACACTACCATGGACCTACATGGAACCATAAATACAATTTTTCTATAGAAAAATGGAGGAATACGAATAATTAGTGGAGTTTCTAAACTAGAAAAATGACTAGAAGGAACCAAATGAGTAATTATAATCATATCAAGGAGGACAAAAAATTGTTATAACCCATGTCCACATTTGAAAGTAGTAGATGTATGTTTTTTCTTTGTACTAGTTGACTACTTTGCTTAATAAATCATACTAAATGGCTTTTGATCATGCTTTGAGAATGAAAAATGCAAAGAGGGATGGAATATAAAGTACTTACGGAGAAAAAATAATTTAGTACTAGGTAGTAAAGTAGGTACCTCAAGGGGATAATTAATGTAATGGGGCCATAATCATTCAACAAACTTACTAGATAGCTGGTGGGTAATAACTAGGGCCATTGGGTAGTGGCGAGCAATAAATGTAAGAATGAAGAGTATGTGGTATACAATACCAATAATATTGAGAGATATATTCACAGGGTATCATTATAAATAAATATGTTTAGGATGGTATTGTAACAATCATTACTTGTAGAGTGATTCTCTTCATAATGAGTGATTGATTACATTCCTTATCTTAAGAAATTTATCCATATTGTCACTGTTACTTTTTCTCTATTCTATTTTCTTATTTCGAAATTAAGCGATTATATCTTTTACCTATTAAAGTTCTTTTAAAATAAAAATTAAGAATATTTACTAAATAAAAAAATAATTCCCACTATAACAAAAAGGAAATATATATATATATATATATATATATATATATATATATATAAAGAAAAATACCAAAGAATTAATATAGCAAATTTAATATGCATAAAACATCAATCACTCCAATTATGTTTGGTTCACTTTCATAATTGGGTTCACTGTGATCTTTAGTGACCTTTGGAATCTAAATACAATTAATCTCCTTCCTTCATACATGATTCTCTTTGTCATTTATTCTCGCTTCACTTTTTTTGGTTTGCATTAACTCTCATCTAAGCTCTAGACATCTCAATATAGTTTGTTAACTTACATTTTTACTTTATCCATTTCGTTTACACTCTTCAACTATGTTTGTTTCACTAAAACAATTTTATTATCGTTAAAATAAAAAGCAATATTGTCTTCCCATGATTTAATTTAAAATAGATTTACCTTTACCATAACTTTGAGGTAGTTTGGTTCAAATAAATATGTATTCCTCATGCTCATTTTCTTTTGTTTTAGTCATAGATTATGTTACTTATTTCCTCCACAAAAATAATCTATACTATTTTTAAACGTATGACACATGTAACATCACAAATATTCCCACTAAACACTATAAAACATTTTCTCTATCATTGTAATAGTCTATTTTTCTATGTTCCCATATTCATTTTGAATTCCATACTATAAAAACATATTCATTTTGAATTCCATATTATAAAAGCTATTTATGTAGATAGTTACTTCTTTCTATAGAGAAAGATAGTGATAAGAATAAAATTTCTACAAAATTCACCGAAGACTTATAATTTTGGAAATAGATATGTTATACCATTTAACTTATAAAGGTTTGAAGATTGCATTGTTTTTGTCAAACACAAGGTTTCCTTTATATATACATCATGGAAGATATTACATATCCTAAATGAAATCTATGTAAAACATCAAGATTTATATTAATCATAAAAAGTAGGTATCCCATTTCATTCTTTTTATATATATATATATATATATATTTTTATTTGTCACTAGTAACACCATTATGGTTCATAGATTAAATAAAAAATTCTATTTATTTTGATTAAATGGATATGATTGCAGTTTTAGTATTTTAATTAGCATATCATTATATAAGCCCATGGGGTGTAAAAGCGATGGTTATAGTATGCAGCGAGGTCCTAGGTCGCAAATCAATGGTCACAAATTCAACTATTCTAAAGGTTATTGTTACCTAGACCATAAACAATGTGAAGTTACAACTTCTTAATCACAATTTTTTAATCAACAAAACTACCTTTATCCAATAAATAACCAATAAAAATTATACCATAAAATAAAATGCACTCAAAAATAAATACTGATATATAAAATAAATGATAGTGGAAAAAATCCAACTTTCATAGAATTTTCATGAGAATAAACCATACAAAAATGAGAATAATTAAATATAGTTATTTAAGCTTGATTGTTTAATTTATTAATTTAAATTTCACATTTCTCATTCTTTTTCCGAAACAAAATGAACAAAACTGTTTCTTTTACAATACTTTATATATTAATTTATTCACTAACATATATAAAACTTATTCACTAAAGTCAAATAACCAATCACCATCATCCAAAGTACAATGTGTTACTCAATAATGTAAGATGCAATCAAGTGCATCTATGAACTTTTACTAGGTTGATGTGTACATACATTTGTTTTATTCATAGCACTATTTGAATCTTGCCCACATATAAATGATATATATTTGTATTTATGCATAGTAATATGGAACAAAAAAATTAATTAGACTTTAGACCTGATCTTTTGTGATCAGCTTTTCGCATTGGATACACCAGACATACAATTTTCGCTGCTATAATCTGTACTTAGATATGACCTCTCATGCCAGAACCATGCCATATCACTAGTAATGAATTTTCAGTGTTCAAGTTATCGTTTGAAATTAGTGGGGTTTGGCCATATTCAAATACATAGATAAACAACAGATGGAATTTGTCTTTTATTATTGCTGCCCATATCGATAGTATCATCACATTATCGACAGTATATATCTGCTGTTATTCCACAGGAGAATGTTTTTTTTGCTTCACCCTCACTCTCACTTTTTAGTTGTTTGGAAAATGCTGTTTTTTTTTTTTTTTTTGAAGTTATCAAACATGGCTTCCACATCACTTGCATAGAGACAAATCTATGACTTTGGTGTTGTCCAGGCAATGGTAGACAATGGTAAAATTTGCAGGTGTTTATTTTTTTATTTTTTTGACGGTCGTAGTGGTAGTAGTGGTGGAGATAGATTCGGCACTTATTAAAATCGGATATACTAATTTTTTTTTAACTGAAATGGTGGAAATAGATTAAGCACCTATCAAAATCAGACACATAAAAAATTTTAAACTCTATATTCTAGATTTCCAAAAATATTCACCAAATTTTTATAAAATCCTTGGAAAGTTTCCATTATTTTGAGAAATTAATAACTGTTTAGACTACCTCTTATATGTATACCATTATATATACATATACAGTGGGCCAGCAATCCCAAGAGAGGAATGCTGAAAAGATTTAGAGGGTTGTTTTCTTTGTCAATAAAATGGTATTCTGTAGACTGGCTTTCCAAGGCGGTATTCTGTACAATGGCCTTTTAAAGTATGGTAATGATGAAAGGGCAGTGCATGATGAGTACAGTGCAATAGACAGAGCATGCAGAAAGGTCTTTTCTGTGTTGTTTTTTGCAGGTTTCTGTGTGGAGGGATTTGGAGGAAGAAAGTTCTCTGCCCAAAGGCAGAGTTGGTGGCCTTTCCACTATCTGAAAAGCATAAAAACTATACGATATATTCCCTCGATATTTAAAATGGCAAGCAGAACATTTGAACACTGTCCCCAAAACAAAGAAAACATTTCATTGCAGTGGCTGAAAGGACAGCAAGAGGACAAGTTTAACACGAAAAAGCATGTATATAGGGCAAGTACAGGCACTGGATTTGGCCTTCTCTCTGCCATCCTATATTCTTATGCTGTCCAGCATGTGTGTATATATATGGGCTTCCCTTGTCTTCGCATATATTAAAGATAAAAATCAGATTATGGGATGTCATAAATTATCGTTAAAACCCTAAAAGGAAATAGGAAGAGAAGTAGCTGTATAATTTTCAATTGCTTCAGGGATCACGTTTCTGGTGTAACCTTCCTGTGACTAGCCAGGTTTAATATTCTCATCCTTTTGGAAGTAACGTCCTGGCATTTTTTAAGCTGCAATATATGTCACCAAATGAATTAGAACGGCATTGGATGCTTTTACGAGATTATATTTTAAATTTTAAAAACATAGGGAATGTTCATGTTCATGTGAGTAAATTGTTCTAGTCGAATATGGATATTAGAGGTGTAACCATTTATATCTATATTTGTTTGTTTATAGTTATATCTTAGGTTTTTTAGAATTTTTTTAGATTTTTAGTTTAATTAGGTGGATGGTGTTCATGGCTATTCAATAGCCATGGAATATAGAATATGAAGTAGTATTAAGAGAGGGTTAAGTTTTATAAAAATTGTCATATGAACTACTTAGGTTGTATTAGTTTATTGTATTGTAACAAAAAATAATTTATATGGGTTTGAATTTTTTATGTTTAGGAATATTGTTTAACTTAATATAATTTATTTTAAAATTAACTAAATATTTTGCATCTCAAAAGATTTGATTCTTTTAATTATCTAGAGTTAAGAGGGATATATATATAAAGTTGCAAAACTAAGAACTATTGAAACTTTAATCTCAAAACTATGAACTATTAAAACTTTAATCTCAAAAATTACAAACACTAAATTTTAACTTTATTTTAAATAATTTAAATTTTATTCCTTTTATTTTTATTGACTAAGTCAAAGTGTTTAAATAACATGTCATTACAACATCTCTTCCACAGTGACAATGAGGACAGCTCCAATATGAGATGTATTGTTGAGTAAGTGGTTTTATGCTTATGGGTTGATACCTATCTTAGGAGTCCTTCAATTTACATGTCTTTGCTACTTATTTTTAAATTAATCATTGAGCCTAGAAATGTGTAATTCCATATGTAAATGGAGTTGACATGTGTCCCTCTTAAAATAAAAATAAAATATTTTCTAAAAGAAAAGGAGTTTATAAGAAAAAATAAAAATGAATAACCTATCTATGTTTAGTTAGTTGTCCATATAACGTAATGTAATTTTGTGTAAAGTAATTAGAAGTAAAAAAAACTGTGAGTAAGATGTCTAAACCTTATACTTTTCAAAAATATTTCAACACTCTAATAATAATCTATTTTAAAATCTATGATAACCAATTTATGTCGATATGAAGTTCACATATATCTATATATACATTTGAAGTAGTCTTAGAATTTTATGTTTGGTCATTTTTTAGGTAATACTTTTTTTTTTTAGAATTGCAATGAAGACTTTTTGAACTGGTAAGTTAATTTTATATAGAGCATCGAAAAATATAATTTGAACAATGAAAAATTACTATATATATAGCATCTAAAAGAAGTTTGCACCCAAACAAATTTGATCTCTCAGAGTTCATGTTAGATATGTGCTTAAGATTGATCTATACTGGTATTTATCCAACAAATTTAAATGTTTAATTTTTTTATTATTGGGGAATACATACTAGTTTGGTCATATAAAGTAAATTGTTGGTAAAATCCTCTAGTAATCAATTAATAATAAACATTGAAAGGATTATTGATAGAATTTAAAAAATCATAAAACCTAACTAAATTATAACTTTATTTTAAATTATTATATTTTTTTGTTGATTAAAAAAAACTTCTATTATTTGTTCAAAAATTTGCATCTAATTTGCCATTTCTACTCTACTCTCTCGAGTTCACTTCGACCGGATTTGTTAGTCAAGAGAGCGATGTGAAAAGAAAAAACAAATTGTCATACACTATAAGTAGAACCCAAGCCATTAACATAGATACACCAGAAAGCATTGAGAATACAAACAAAACCAACCATCATTAGAAATTTCTAGGAGACACCTGGCCTTACCTAGCATCTGGGCGGTCTAGGAGTCAAATTCCATTGTGAGCATGGCGTTCTAGGTGATCAATCCTTACATCAATTTGGTCCAACCACTCCACAATGCATTGTTCTGCGTTAGATGGAGTCTATCCTATCCATCATCACCCATTGGTTGTGTTTAATGTCCTTTAGAAAGGGAATGAACTTGTTTCTATCTTCATGTTGTTGTTGCCTCATCTCTCCTAGGTCTGCAATAATTAGCTAGAGTTGACCAACTATTAATTCCAAAGTGGGTGGGGTTGCTGCTGGCGCAACCATTGGTTTAAAATCCTAGGTCACTTCTCCATCAGAAGTGTCATCGTGCCAACCCCTATCATTCTCTCCCACTACTCTACTAGCCCAAGCCTACATATCACCTCGAGGAGCCCCGCGCGGCCTGGTACAACCCCTCTAGTGAATCATTCTCTGATCTAGATTAAACCAAGTAAAGTCCCACCATGTCCCACTCCGTTTCCTCTGCCACATCATTGCTCACTTGATGGAAGAACAATAGGCAAAGACTAGTGCATAGAGACTCCCTACCTAGGAGAGTGAGGATAAAGAACTCCACAAACTCTCATAGGGTTTCCAGTTATGTCGTCCACTCAGCACAAGAATAAGACTCTACCCACTATCAACCCTCTTTGTAGTTGCCAAGACGGGAGTGCCCCTTTGAGCTGAACTCCTAAACCTTGCAAAACCACCAAGTGTAGAAGGCCATGCAGGCCAAGACTCCCTACAATTCACCAAAAACAAACATCCAAATCAGATAAACATAGTACCAAGATAATTAGAGACCGCACTAGGCCAAAGGACGAGAATTGAGATGACTGAGATTACTATTTCACCAGGGAGCTCCTCCAAGCGATGACGCCTCCTGTAGCAGAGTTTCATTCCAAATTCTCACCAATACCCTACAATTTCTAGTTGTTCATAAACTTATTGCTCTCGCCATTCCCTAGGTGCCAAACTAGACAATTCACACCTTTCTTCTCAACCACACCTCCAGCCCTGTCACTAAAGCTAACTGTGCTACGAAACAACCATGGATAACGAGGAATTCATAGTTAGCTAGATTGTGCATACTCCTCTACCTTGTTTCCACCCTCCTAAGCTCCCATAACCACTACGAAACAATGCCTCTATCTACCTTCATACAACCTTATAATGGTAGTGTGAGTATCGAACATTCTAGATGTCCCGCCTCTCATGCTCCACATGCCTTCATACCACATGATCATATGAAACTTACATTCTCATAGTATTAACATCCCCGTCGTCACTACTTGAATTCATTGGGACTAACAACCCCATCATGGTATTTAGATCAATTTCAACATCCTAGGTCAACTGATCTTACTAAGCCAAGGAGGGATTCGGGGACCAGGCCTGCCTTAAGGAAATATCTATATCCTGACTCCCCTAGTTGGCTAATAGATCTGCGACTTGATTCCCTATTCTAAGTGAATGGGAGGTAATGACATATAGAAAAGAAAACAATAGAGATTGGATGTTATGGATCAAACACTCTAGCTTGCAAATCTTATTAACTTTATGGATGGGGGAGCCATCTATAATTTTCTAGGCCACTCTAATTATCAAGTGAGAATCCCCATTAATAAAAAAGCTTGGGGTTTCCTTGCTCTTTCTCCTAGGTGAGGCCTCTCTCCAGAGCATGGAACTCCACCACATTATTATTCTTAAATCCATAGTAGCCCACAAAGAACTCGAAAGGGTTTCCCATCTCGTCTCTAAAAATACCTTCAACACCTACTCAACCTAGAGTTCCTTTCGAGGCACCATCAAAGTTTAGTTTCACAAACACTTTAAGGGGAAGAGTAAAAAATGTAGGTGAGGAAGCTCTAGATATTGGGGCAGGGCCTTGGGGCCAACACACCAGTTTTAGAGAGAGTCCCATATCTTTCAAGATCTAGACTTCATCCCCATGAGTGATTCAATCATCCTCCTCCCATTTCTTGACCAAAATAGATTCTTTGATATTTTTACAAGTGATCTGCCCATAGGGGCTTCACTTTGGGATTAATACCATACCACATGCATTCATATTAGGGGATATACATTGAGGAAAAAATGACATAATATATTGGACATATAATAAGTTGTAAAGGGTTTTTATATTGGCGGGTATAAAAATGGAGCTCAAAGTTAATGAAAAATATAAAGGGGTATAAAACTTATATTAATAAAAAAATGGATAATCTAGTGAAATTATGGGTTATTTAAATTGGGAAGGTGTATTGGGTTTGTATTGGTAGGGGGTTAAATAATGTGATTTTTAGAGGTATTTTCCAATATGTAGTCAAATTAAGGATATTGTTTAGTATGCCATGAATGCACGTCATATGTTAGAGGTTAATTTAGTGAAGCCCCTGTGGCACTATCACACCTCCTCCTTTGTCACCTTTTCATTCTTGAATATCACTATGTTGTGGGCCTTCCATGCGTCCCAAAGCAGGAAGCCTACGACCCAAGTCCATGCCTTGTTGCCTATGGTAATTTTAAATGCAGAAGTCCTCCACACCTCAAGAGTTTCTCTTAGGTTGGTTGGGGATCTATCCAATAGAAAAAATAGGATTTTTAATCTTTCTCATAAGTTCTCCATGTGTTGGAAAGTATTAAGCAAATGCTTTGCATTATGATGTGCCTTCATAACCTTTCTACCATAGGAGATCCCATGTGAGAATCTTCTTATGCATGATTAGCCATAAGAAGTTTCCACCTTGGGCCAGGTCCTACCTCCCTAAACTCATTGCCAGATCATATCCTTAGGAATCTCCTTGAAGTTAGCCATTAGAATTTATTCCTCTTTGATGGAGAACATACCCAAAGATTGATTCCCCCAATAGATTCAATATTGTTTTTTTTTTTACTTATATCTTCTCGTTGTTTAAGGAAAATGAGAAGCCATTCCACTCTTATAGTGATCCTTCCCAATTTCAGTTGGTTTCATCCTTCCATAACCTCCATTGGCCTAGGGGAGGATCTACCTTCTAATAGTTTGCTACCACCCTGGCTACCCTACTAGCTAGGTTCATTTTGATTTTTCGGAAGTGTTATGTGGATTTATCCCTCTTGTAGACAGGAGCCATCTCCCTAGACTTACAAGAAACCTAATAACAAACAACTAGGAATTGCTACCTTTCTCTAGACTATGATAGAGGCCACTTACCATTTAAACAAAGTGATTGATGAAGTTCCCTTCAAACTTTTGACCATTTTCTTCTTGATGCTTTAGAGATCCTCCCATCAATCGTCATAGCTTCCCCATAATGTCTTGAAGGAGATTTGCATAGACAGAGATAAACATGAGATCAAAGCATCCAGTATATAACATAAGAGTAAATGGACTAATTAACCAATCATGTATCATAAATTGATCAATATGAAATCAAAATATATGTAGGCTATCAAGGGATTCTACAAATTATATCAACAAAGATGTAATTGAAAAATAACAATTGCCTTTATACTAATAAATTGGAGAAAAGCCTTACAACCATGTATGTTCTAGCACCATTTATCACCCTTGGTATTTTTGATGCTTGGTTTATGGCCTAGGGCAACCCCTCCTTCCAGACTTGGTCCAAATATATTAAAAACAGTGTTTTATTCCATGTACGCTACTTTTCCCTGAGATAAAAGCGTGTACACATGGGTTAGTCAATACCCAACCCGCGTATATGTGTTAAAACAATTAAAAATTTATATTTCCTTAATTATGGGCAGAGTTCATGGGTTTTACTTGTTGATTACCTCCTATTGCCCATGGCCCAACTATTTCCCAACTAAAAAACTAATTGGAAGAAGTATAAATAGACTTCTATGGGAAGGCCCAAAGGGGGAGAAGAGATAGAGTTATTATACTAAGATTATCCCTGACTGAGTCTGATGAATCCCTGTGCCTCATGCACTTCCCCAAGTTTCAGGAAACCCTTGTTTCCTTGATTATAGATATTCTCCCTTTTGGCTGAGATATCATGGTGTTGGTTATGGAAGAAGATTATTGAAGGCTGGGATAGGGAGAATCTGGAGGATAATTCCGCTTGGAGCCGGAAGAAGAAGACTCAGGTGAATTCTCTCCATGTTATTTATAGCTTACTGCAATAAGAGAAATGTTGTCTTGTTTCCGAAATTAACTTTGTTTATGCATCAAATTATGTTGTAATTCATGTATGAATGTTGTTTTGATGTATGATCAATCAATTTTTTATATGATATAAAGTCAAATTTCATGAATATGTTTTACTTCTATACTGCTATGTATGTGCCAATTGAATGATTTTCAGGTCTGAAGAGCGTCGGGAGTTGCAGAGGGTCTGAACCCCGCGGGACCTACTCAAACGAAGGAAATACGGGTATGGTCACTCTTACATAGTTTGTTTATATGAGCATTTTGCCTGAGTTGTATGAGCATTTTTTACTGTAGTTTTCTTCTACTCTGTTGAGGTTCTAACCGAAAGCCCTAGGGTACTTATTCCCATAACAGAATTGGCGACTTCGCTAGGGATAACAATCTTGCTATTCCTAGTTTGGGTTGTTCAATGTCAATCAGGGCTCAGTCTTTAGTTTTCTTTCTATTATAGTATTTTTGGTCTACTAGAGTCTTAGACCTTAAGTTTGATCTTTTTGATCTGGCTTTGTTTTTTACTTTTCTTGCAAAGCTTTGTATACGGCTTTTACTCTGTTTACAATAGCATACACACGCTTGTTTCTGTGATGTGAACCTGCATATATGCAAGTTTCCTTTATCACAAGCACGTGTACACGCCTATGTGCTTAAACACAGTCACGTATACCCTTTTTTGCATTGTTTCTTCAAATCTCTCTGCCCAGAAATATTTGTTTCCTAGTTTGCATAGTCTCTGAGTGGTCAATTTTTGTCTGAAGAATTTCATTATCCTGCAAGCTTACTGTTTGTAATTCTCTTCCCCACTAAAAATATTTGGCCTAGGTTTGCCTTTTGAGCATGTTTGTAATTAGTGTTTTGCAACACAAGGCTGCATTCAAAAGTTCTTGATTGTTCTGGTCCTCCAGAACAGGTGATTGTTTTCAATCTCAGTGTCAAGCTTGGCTTTTGATCTACTTTCTTTGCTTTCCGTCATCTTGTGGCCTTATGGCTTTTCTTGCTTTTTGAAAGTCTTTTTGACGAATTCGAAAGTATTTATTTCCTGGCTTCTTGGTCAGCTTGTGAATCTCTTTGTTGCTATTTAGGTCGTTTAATACAAGTTGAAGCATTTTTGCTCAAGTTTTCGTTCATTTTCGAGTTTGTAACTTGCAAGGACTGCTGGTTCTCTTCTTTCGATCTTTGAGTTTTAGTGGGATTTAGAGTGATTTCAAAAAGTTGTTTTGGTTGTTTCTTGAAAAAGAAAAGACCTCAAAAAACATTGCTTTTGTTTTCTTTTGCCAAGTTTGATTATGGTTTCTTTTGATTTGTGAAAGTGAATTGTGATCTTTTGCGATTTGTCCTTCCTGTTTGGAGAGAATTTTGTATTCAAAATGTGTATCCTCTTCAATACTTAAGTTGGCTAATTAATAGTTATAAACAACTGCTTTCATTTTTTTAGAGTGATTTAGGATCTTGCATCTTCATTATACCTTGCATTAGGGTAGTTTGCATTGTTAAAGCATTTGTAGTCATTTTTAGTTTTTGCATGTGTGAAGTGTGTTTCAAGAAAAGAAAAGAAAAAGTATTTTACTTTATAGAAGTTTCATAGAACCCGCGTAGAGATCTCTTTTCATCAAAGAACAAATTATTGCATTCATGTAGTTAGTTTTTCATTGATTTCTCTTGTGTCATACAAACACCATTGATTTCACTTCCATCTATACCCTTGACTTAAAAGAACAACCATTAAAATCAAAAGCTTAATTAAAATAAACTAGAACTTTTGTATTGTCATCAAAATACACCAACAAGTTTAGGTTTATTAGGGCCTTGGATTAGGTGAAAGGAGAGTTAACTCTATAAGGCCGCTCTAAATTACAAAACATAGAAGTTTGATTGATGAGAAACATCTAATAGCATTAGGGAGACCAGGAAAGCTCCTTGACTGGGAGTAAATCTTGAGGGTTGGTGAAGATAAGGACGAGAGATACCCCCTCTCTTACTTGTCGGATCCTACCTCACGACTGTTCCGCCTGGCTTCTGATATGAGTTGGTGACCATAGTTGCCTATCCTAGGAACCACACAGGTGGCTGTGGAGGGGAATCTCGTGGCACATGAGGTTGACGTTGCATCATGTTCAACAATACTTCTAGAGGGCACCCTTGCGAAGCTTAGGGGCTTGCACCTGCAAAGGCTGTCATCTGGAGGTTAGCGTAACTACCTCTGATACCTTCGCTAGTAGGCCTACGGCGTAGTTACCCCAGTCTATTTTTAGAAGGCCCTTGTTATTAACTTTCTTGTATTTTGGTGTCCAGTCCTAATAACCCGAAGCAGAAATACTTGAAAGTTGTTTGATTGCTAATATATTTAGGGACATTTTAGTGAGTGTTTTGTGCTCCTATTTAGCCTAGCTTTATAATTTTTTTGAGTCTTTAAGTAGATCTTTTAAATAATTCAAAGTGGCTGAACAACCATCTCAACGGTCTAGGAGACTTCGTGGGCTATCACCTATGAGTCTGGAACCTTCTCCTAGAAGGCGTAGGAGTGATTCTGCCAGTGGTTTTCAACCAGTGGCAACAATTGCATCGAATATTGATCCTCTGCATAGGGGCATTAGTTCACAAGATAGACCTAGTACCGTTACAGAGTTAGATCGGAACACACCAGTTCTTTCTCGAGTACTCTTCCAGTCGGAAGATAGAATCGAAGTGGAAGAGCTTTCAAAGTCGATTGCGGCTTCGAATTCTCCTCTCCCTCTTGACCATCCAAATGTTTTGTTATACATTGGAACTCTGACTCATAGGCATTTGAGCCCATGTTTACATACATCTATTCTTTCGATGACCACTGCTGGAAGCATGGCATCTACGACGAGTGTTGTGAGCATGTAGAATCCCATATCTGTATAAGGGGGAGAAACTATTTCCATCCCTTCTAATACTCCTAGCACGACTATATTTGGGTCTGCTTCCATTCTATCAATGAGTGGATGTTCTTAAGCTACTGCATCCAGTTTTGGATTCTTCCCTTTTGGAATGTTGTCTCAAGGTATTCCTTCAGTTCCTTTGAACATACCATCGATCGCCTCTACATCCATGATGAGTGGATTGGCTTCTTTTCATGGTTTCCCATTTGGAAGTGGTCATATACTACATTCCAATCTAACAGTAGGGTCAATGCCTTTTCCTTTTACAAGTCAAGGTAGTAACCCCTTATAGAGTTGGACAAACCCCGTGGTTAGTGGGATAGGAGTTGGGAATCAATTTTTAGGCCAACAAGGGAATGTGACGTATTCTTTGGTTAATTCATTTCAAAGTTTTCTACCCTTTACTAATGCATGGAACCCTTCAGGGGCTGTCAGCTCCTTTCAATACTTTGCTAGGGGGTAACTTCACTAGTTATGGAGGATTTTTCGGCAGGAGTTGGTCAAACTCTGAATTTTGCTGGACCATAAGGATCACCTTTTGGTTCAGTAGGCTCTACAAATTACTTCAAGCAACCTAGTTCCTTTCAAAATCCAGGTCATTCTTTTAAGACCTTTGGGAACCCCGCCCACTCTGGATGGAATTTCCAAGGTCCCCCATGACTTCCTTTCCCGGCCACACATAATTTTCTAGACTTAACTAAATTGATGAATGATCTAATTAGGTACAATCTGGCTTGGCCTCTGGTCCCAACTAAAATTTCCTCAGATATTTCAAAGTTCGAAAGGAAGAGTGGTGAAGACCTGGGAGACCATGTGACCACGTTTCACTTATGGTGCTCATCCAACTCCCTAATAGATGATTTGGTCAGGTTGAGGTTATTTTAGTGCACCCTAACCAGAAATGCAACCAAATGGTATATAGAGTTGCTAGGGGGCACCTATACTTCTTTCGCTTATTTGGCTAATATCTTCTTGAACCATTTTCACTTGCATGTGTGCTATGAAGATGGAACTGAACTTCTGGCTAACTTTCAGCAAGACACCACAACTCACATTTCGGATCACATCCAAGAATGGAGAAGGAGAAAAAGGCTTATCAAAGCTGAAATTCCACCAAAGTTCCTTCTCAAATTGTTTCTAAAATCATTACAGCCTGAGATCTCAAAGGATGTTTCTCTTTCTGGTGTTTATTACGAAGAGAAGGCTATTTTTCAAGCCCAGCAATTAGAACTGATATATTCCCAGTCTCGGACTCTTCAAAAAATTCTACCTAACACTCCTAGATCTAAGGTCGATTTAGCTAAACCAAAGCCATGCCCTTACACTGATGGTATAGTTATATCAATTGACGTGAATAAGGTGAACCTTTTGAATCAATTGTAGCAGTTGTCTCTAAAAACTACTTCTTCTAACCAGGAAGCACTGTCTACACCTACACCTTCCCAAACTACCTCTATAAATGTTGTCTAGGCCTCTAACCCCAAATGAAATCAACAATCCAATGGGAAGAGGAAGGGACAAGGTAAGAAGAAGAACCATGAAGGGAAAGGCAATGCAAACAAACCCAGCAACGTTGTTGGTGAGGGTACAAAAGAGTCCAAGAAAAAGGTTAAGTTTTGATGCAAGTTATGCAGTGGAGATCAGTTGACTCATATGCCCTAAGATACAAGATGCTCAACACTTGTTAGTGCAGCAAGGGTCCTCTAGCTCCCAAGCTGTTCTGACTAACCCTTTTCCCCAAGGGAAACATTTACTTGCTGGCACGAATTTGAACGTTGGTACCTCTGTAGGGGGCAACAAGGAAGGGGAAAATCCCTCAAATGTTTATATGATGAACTCTCATGTCGATGTTGCTATGCGAGCATGCGATTATGGACAAACGGAAACATCTAATGCTAAATCTATTCCCAAAACCACAAACCCACTTCATATTGAGCGACCCTCTACTGAGTCTATACCTTGGATACTGAAAGGTTCTACAAAGCACTTGACTATTAACCCTAATGCTAGGGCAGCCCAGAACTACTCTATTGTAGAAGATCTAGCTCAAAGTCCTTGTGTTATGTCTACTTTGGAGGTACTCCAGTTATGTCCTACTTAGAGAATTTATTTGCTTCTGGCAATCGGTGCAGTGCATCCAAAGAATTATTTAGTGATCACTTTTGATATGGTGAATGTCAAAAAGAGACTTCCTCACCATATGGCTTTCCAAATAAAGTCCACTTACTGAAAAACCAATATTTTTTGGACAGTTATAGATAAGGGAGCTTCCACATGCGTAATTTCTATGTCATGTTGGAAGGCCATTGGATCACCTTCATTTGCTCCTTCACCGACTCTCTTGACAGCATTTGATAGACATTCTCATAGGCCACATAGAATTATCTCAACCTTTCCTATATGTGTTGGGGGAAAGGTCGTAAACATTGAGGTGGAAATCGTTGATGCCAACATGGATTATAACCTCCTCTTAGGAAGGAATTGGATTTATGAGATGGATGCCATAGTTTCATCTTTTTTCCGCATCCTCTGTTTTCCTCATGAGGGGAGATTTGTTAAAATTGATCAGTTAGATTATTCTCCAAGTGACTCCCACACAAATTCAAATTCTACCATTCCATTGGTGGATAATCCTCGTCAACCTATTGAGGATTTAGAAGTTGGGATGTACTCTTTGTTAATGGGTATATTTTACCTTCCTGCTCCTACAACTAGAATCAATGAAATTTCATCATCCAGGGGACCTTCACGGAAAGAGTTATTTGGAATCATTATTTCTCAGGCCCTTAGACCTTACCTTCATCTACCACCACATTAGATGGAGGGCAAGTTGGTGGAATGGCATTTCCCATGTCTGCAACACAACTTAGCTATCAACCTATAGTTAACTCTACAGACAACCATCCCACTCCTTTTTCACAAGAGGAGTTAGATGGCGATGTGGCTCCATCTTGGACCCTTGACTCTACTTCAGCTCTAGATTGCTTAGATACAATTTTACCATTTGAAGAAGTAATTTTGGAGGCAATGATGGGTGTGGATCGACCATGGGAATATTTACATCATTGTTCATATTTTCTTCCTCCATTGCATGAAGTTGAATCTAGGTTCTCCAATATACTTACTAGCGATGTTGGTATAGTTTCAAACCCTTTGGCTCCAGCACAATTATCTGCCGAAGGTAATATGTCGGTTATCTCAAGAACAATACCTATAAACATATCTAGGAATCCTAATGTTATAGAAAATGTCTTCATTAGAGCCGATTGTTCCCCTAAAGAAATTCAAATTTACACCGACCTCTTTAAAGAGTTTCCAGATGTGTTTGCTTGGTCTTATGAGGAAATTCCAAGAATAGATCCATCTATAGTCCAACATGAGATCAAGATGTACGAAAACGCCAAACCTATTCATCAGAAGCCTCAACCGGTCAATCCTCAGAAAGCAGCAACTATTAAAGCTAAAGTTGAAAAGCTGCTTAAGGCGGTTTCATATACCCCGTTCCTCTAACTGAGTGGGTTTCCAATCCAGTCTTAGTAGATAAAAAGCAAGGAATGATCTGAGTGTGTATCGACTTTAGGGATTTGAATAAATCTTGTCCAAAAAAAAATTACCCCACACCTTTTATTGATCAAATTGTTGATGAATGTGCCGGTAATGAAAATTTTTCATTCATGGATGGATTCTCTGGTTATAATCAAATTACTATTCATCTAGAGGACCAGCACAAGACAACCTTTATTTGTCCCTGGGGCACGTTTGCATATAAGAAGATGCATTTTGGTCTTAAAAATGCTGGAGCTACTTTTCAGTAGGCCATGTCTTATGGTTTCCACGACATCAAACTTGTTATTGAAGCATAATTGGATGAATTAGTTGCTCGTTCTCGAAAGAGAATTGATCATCCCAGCCACCTTCGGTTAGTTTTTGAGAGATGCCATTTTTATAAAATCTGGTTGAATCCAAATAGGTGTGTTTTTGCGGTCACATCTGGTCGGTTGTTAGGATTCATCATATTGACTGAAGGGATTCGAGTTTATCCTTTCAAGGTTGAGGCAATAATTAAGTTGCCTCCCTGGTCTTCCATTCGTAAACTTCAAAGTCTCCAACGAAAGGCAAATTTGTTGGGAATATTTATAGCAAATTGCGCCGATATTACCAAAGGATTTATGTGTTTTCTTAAGAAAGGAGTTCCATTTTTATGGGACAACTTCATGCAACAATATTTTGATGCTTTGAAACAGGCATTGATCTCTGCTCCATTGTTGAGTCCACCAGATTATGGCAGAGATTTCCTTTTGTATCTCAGTGTGGCAGAATCAACCATCGGTATAGTTCTCGTTCAGGAGCATGATGCTCTCACTGAGCATGTAATCTACTACTTATGTCGAAGCTTAGTAGGACCTGAGCTACGATATTCTCCTATAGAGAAATTGGCCTTGGCAGCTGTCCATGCTGTCTAGCGGTTCCATCGTTACATTCTGCTATGTAAAACGTTTGTCTTAGTGGTTGTCAATCCTTTTTAGTTTGTCCTCAGTAGGCGAGTGATTGGGGGCAAATATAATCGATGGATTGTTATTTTACATGAATTTGATCTCGAGTTCTTCTCAGTCAAATCTAAAAAGTCATTGGTTTTTGTGGAATTAATTTCATAGTTACCTTGTGAGGAAGCAATTGTTTATGAGGGAAATTTCTCCGACGATCATTTATTCCTCATTTCGATCCAGACTTCGAAGTTCCCACCTGCTTCCTTCAAATATGAGCATCAAAAGTTACATCACCTTGCCAAAAACTATGTTATCATTGGTGATACATTATATTGCAGAGGGGTTGACTCAATCCTTAGGCATTGCTTAACTTTGGAAGAAGTGGAGTCTATATTTAATGATTGCCACAGTGGAGCTTGTGGCGGTCATCTATCAGGGCTTGCAACAGCCTAGAAAATTTGGCATGCAAGCTACAATTGGCCTTCAATTTTCAAATATTGTATTGAAGCTTTCAAACATTGCCACCCTTTTCAAATTTATACTCGGAAAATGCACACGTATCCAGCTCCACTTTTTCCTGTTATCACTGTTGGTACATTTATGAAGTGGGGCATTGACTGCACTACTTGTAATCCACCTTTGGTAGCAAATCACAAGTACATCATTGTGGCCGTAGACTACTTTACGAAGTGGGCTGAGGCCATGCCTACTTACAAAAATGGTAATGAAACAACAACCTTGTTTCTCTTCAATCAGGTTATTTCACAATTTGGTATCCCAAGAGAGATTATCACTAACCATGGTAGTCACTTCCAGAATTAACTGATGATTGAATTGGCTCTCAATTTGGGCTTCCAACAGGATAATTCGTCTCCATATTATCCTTAGGCCAATGGGCAAGTCGAAGCTGTGAATAAGTCCCTTAAGACTATCTTGCAAAGGACAATTGACAAAAATCGATCCAGTTGGCACATGATGTTGTACCCGACACTTTGGGCATACCGAACCTCGGTGAAGATTGCCATCGATTTTACTCCTTTTCAATTAGTTTACGGGCTGGAATCTATTTTTCCTATCGAATGTGAAATTTCATCCCTTAAGCTAGCTGTAGAACTTCTTACAGAGACATCTAGTCTCGAAGAATGCCTCACTCATTTGGAACATCTTGATGAGCAGCATCGAGATGCCACCTTAATAAACGAAGCCCATAAGAAGAGGGTTAAAAATCAGTATGATAAAGTTTTCTGTCCTCGGGTTTTTTATGAAGGTGACCTTGTCTTAGTCTGTGACCCAGACAAAGATGGCCTAGGGGCAGGCAAATTCAAGTCTATGTGGTATGGTCCCTTTGTAGTCAAGCAAGTTTTGGGGAAAGGGGCCTATGAATTAATTTATTTTGAAGGGAACAAGCTGGTGGAGCCCCGAAATGGGCTCTACCTTAAGAAGTATTTTTCTTAGGTTCTGGCCGAGCAATTGCTTGTTTGTATATATTGTATTTTTGTACATATTTGTCTGGCATTTTGTGATATCAACATTTTTTGATCTGCTTTGGCAGGTGTTTATGGATGATTCAATATATTTTAGATTCACCAATGGTGCTAGCCAACACACTCAGAATCTTGCTTTCGCAGCTTGGGTGATTTATTATCCATCTGGCCAGTTGATGGTTTCGAGGAGAGTATGTATTGGCCTTGGTTTGAATAACATTGCCGAATACACTGTTTTTATTAATTTACTATCTGAAGCAATTTCTTATGAGATTGATTCGTTGATAATTTATCTAGACTCACAGCTAGTGGTATCGCAATTAAATAACATTTATCGGGTTCGTGACCCTTATTTATGTTGCCAATTTTTGAGAGTGAGAATGTTGCAACAATCATTTATTTATATGACATATGTTCACATTCCATGATCTAAGAATTCATTAGCAGAATCTATTGCTAATCAAGCATTAGATTGGCATATTAATCATTCATCAAACTAAACAACATCAAAAAAATTGAATCTGTATATATATCATAAAATCGCCTATATATAGATAAAGTGTTCAAAAAATAATATACAAAATTGGGACAAAATGCCCTCAAAATTTGGTTTCATGCCCATAACATGTCCAGTCATACATCGGTCTATCTATCGATTCGGCTCAAGATGAGCAGCTAAAAATTTAACTACTGCATTGGCTACATGTCGAAGTATGCGGACTGAGTCTCGTGGTACCCCTACCACGTGGTGCTACATCTCCTCAGGTAGATCCTCTATGGCTATCGTAGGTACCTGGTGAGTCAGTCACACCAAGTTTCTCTGAAATGCATATAGGACTCTCTTTGTCTCAGCTGCTACCTCTTCGGCACCTCTTCCACAAGGCCTATGCCTTGGAAATCCATCTGGTCTAATTGGACCCACATCTAGAACATGGTCATTTTGTTAGTATTTTGTCTCATCAAAAATATTTCTAAGTTCATTTCATATTAAAAAATATAAAAAATCTTAAAAATTTACAAAAACTTAAAAAATTGTTGCCTATGTCTCCCCATGCTTTGTTTGGTGGTAACACCAAGTCTGGATCTCCTCATAAATCCATACCAACATACAGGTAGTTGTCGACTGTGATGATCTATTGGTCCCACTAGGCGAAAAACTCATGTCGTCCTAGCCACGTCCCTGCCTCAAAGGCATTTCATCAAGTCAACCCATCTACCCATCTGTGGATCTCGAGGGCTGCTAATGGAGGTAGATACTTTGGGACGTAGCCCAAGTACCTTTTCAAAGAAGAATGAGCATAAGATAGTCCCATATCCAAAGTTCTTTGTCTGACCCTTCTAGATAGAGGTAAATTGGCTCTTCACGTTGGTCAGAAGAGGTGTACACTGGTCAAAAACCATGGTAAGGCATTCCACTGCTAGGCTCATGGACACTTGTGATGCTTGATGTAGTGAATCTGATCCATTTACCCTTGCAATGGTAAATAGTAGAATCCTCAAAGATAAACGTTCCATGTGTTTGATTGGAATCCAACTTCCAATCTTCTCTGGGTGTCTAAGATAGTATATATGTAGATAGTCTTCTATTGAAAGACTACTTCTTGTCTTACCAGTTGAATGCACAACCTCCCCTCTTCGGGAGAGACTTGTAATAAAGTAGATGTCTTCAACCTCAATCTGTAGAGGCATTTGGTCTATCATGAAGGCATCATCCTCTACACTCCAGTAGTGGATCAGTAGTTTGAGCAGGCGTCTGTTGGCTTTCATGTTTGGCATTTTGAAGAATTTCAATAAGCCAAAACCTCTCAATGCATCTAGAGCATTTTGGTCATTCATTACCTCATTGTCAATTATGGTATGCTCTCTTTCTCTCCATGTGATGGTCATCCTACAAAAAAATTGAGTTTCAACCGTTAGTTTTTTTGTTTAAACTTTAACTCACATACATGCTGGTTCCCTTTACACACAGTCGCGTGTAGGGCCGTCATATACATGGGTTGATCACATCCAACCCGCTTGTATGCAAAGTTGGATTTTTTGGGCATAAATTCCCACGTCAAAACTTTAAGAAAACTTATAAAAACTATCACAAAACATTACAAGCATGATTTGAGGGTTACCTGATAACTTTGGTGCGATTTGAACAGTCCAATTGTTCGGAGGAAAGATTGCTCCTTTTTGATCCACAACTTTTTGCTCCAAATAGAACTGAAAAAACTGAGTCCAAAAGTCATTATATAACTTTGAAATTGCAAAATATTTTTTCAAAAATTGATTTTTGTCTCATGGATTTTTTGACCTGTGGGCTTGGATTGTCGAGAGTGGGTTTTTTTTTCAAGATATTTTGGAGACTTCTTCAAGATGTCATTTCGGTCCCATGACCACTAACCTGTCATGGCAGGTATCATTCACTCACTAGCATATAGGTTAGGGAAACTATTTTTCCATTGCATCTTGCATACTAGCCTCCATTCAACGATACATTAGAAATAGGGTCAACCCCATCGTATCTTGGTTAGCAAACCATTTTCACTCGCCAATTTTTAAACCATGATGTGATGGTAGAGCCATCTTTTACGTGGGCATCTTAGTTAGAACCTCGTTGACATTGATTGCCCATGCTGTTATACTGAGTAGGATCGGGAGTCCTCTTTTGTTCTTCCATGACTTGTCCGTTGAAAACACGTTCTCCTTCCTTTTGCACTGATCTCTGGCCTTATATCCTAGAGGCTCCTTTGTGTTGAGTTGTATTGATGTATTACATTTTGACTATTTGTACCTTTTGGCCTTGAGCCAGCTTCACTTGGACTTGTGTTTAAGCCACTTATTTGTCCATGTCTTCTACAAAATCAACCATGCAATCACTTAGCTTCCACAACTTGACGCATCCTTTGACCCGTGGAAAGAACATCCCTTTGAGTGTCCTTGACCAGTTTCGCCTCCCTGCATTGAGCATAAGAATGTTCCCATCCGAGGAACTAGATCATCTATTTCTCTAACAATCATTCTTTCCATTGTACTATAGCATTCTTTTATCCTTTTTCCAACTTAAAGAAAATGACAAAAATATTATATATTCCAAAAAGAGCAGGAATGAGACAACATTTCCATATTTTGTTGGCAACTAGAGTGAGTTGTGTCACCCTTGAACAAAGCACCAAAAAGAAAGTCTCTAGTCCATTTTGGGTGGGATTTAGTTTGACATAGGTACGCCTTAACCTTGTTATTGAGTCAGTACTCCTCCGATTGGTTACCTCTTCCAATGATACGGAGAGTTTGCTCATGCCTCCTGCATGACGAACTTATACAAAGTTATTATATGCTACCATATAGTCATCATTGAGTCATGCTTTTGTTCAAGGGAAGTAAGCCTGAGTCGGCCTCTCTGCAATGTCTCCTGACCTATTTTTCTGTCGGCCATACCTGGTTGTCAGTGTCGTGTTTTTCATCACATCAGTTATATTGGTCCTTTGCTCGTGTTGGTTTGAGAAGGTCCCCATTGACTTCTTTCTGGCAGGTCTTATCCTTATCGACGATGACATATTGCTCTGAGGATAGGCCTAGAGCTGCACCCTGGCCCTATTTTCATTATTGATAGGTCACCGTGGGTTCAGCATCGATCAGTATCATGGGTCTTTGATTGAGTGGTTTCCCTTGTGTTCGACATCAAATTTCATTATCACACATTGGGATTCGTGCAGTGCCTTGGTTTCCATTTGACCCTATTGATGGATTCCTCGCCTCTATGTCAGCTTTCATTATTGGTTGGTTTAGAGGGTTTCTATCGTGCGCTAGCTACATCTTGTGTATGCATGAAACATGCTTCGGTTGGGTTACTACATCTTTTTTGTCCGATTCCTTCAACATTATTGGCCTACAGGTTACACTCACTCTAGATTGATGAAGGATGGCTTAATGTTGTCCTTCTAGCAGATCTTTCCCTATTGACTATAACTCATTTGCTCTGGGACAAATATCTAGAGTCCATTTGGCAGTACCTTGAGGGTTGTAGTCATCAGTGGAAGTTTCCTTCACTATCGACAACAGGAAACCATCATTGTCCCTTGATTGATAGATTCTTCCAAGTGTTCAACTTTAGCTCATTTATTTGCACTTGTTAGATTGTACTAGGTACCTTGACTCTCATTTTCATTATCAGTGACTAGTCTCGTGTTTGTGAATGGTATACATCAACAACTGGTAATCAAACGATTTCTCACATGGTCGACTGCATATCATTTATTCCCATTGTGTAGAAATGTACCACGATGATCGGTGAAGACCTTGGGTTACATCAGCATGTTTTGGTTCACTTGTTAGTTGCTCTTGTTGCTGCTAGTTGACACCATCCACTGTATATGTTGTAGTTCTTCACAGTGAAATCTTATATGCTGGCATCCGAGTTGCGATGTAGTATCATTTTATTCCATCATGTTCATTTGGTACTATTGGGATCAGTTTTTGACATCAGTGATCAGCTTCATCATTCAACATCATTGATCATCTTCTTATATGTGATATTCAGACATGTAATTTTTCGATCACGATCAGATGATCGATTATGTACTTTAAGTTCTTTGTACATGTATACATATTGGATCCACTTGTACTTGATATGCGAACATGCTTTACTTTCTCTGAGCATGGGTATGCCCACCTTAGACAACATTTCTTTATTATCTCTTTCTGATGGCTTGGCAAGCTAAATTATAGTGAAGTCCTTCTCAGTTTTGACAAGATTCTTTCCATACACTTAATACATTTCGGCCATCATGTACCCCTTATGACCTCATATATTAGGGGGCATCTGTTATAGCACCATTTATCACCCTTGATATTTGTGATGTTTGGTTTATGGCCTAAGGAAACCCCTCCTTCCAGACTTGGTCCAAATATGTTAAAAATAGTGTTTATTCCCTGTACGCTACTTTTCCTTGAGATAAAAGCATGTACACGTGGTTAGTCAATACCCAACTCAAGTATATGTGTTAAAACACTTAAAAAAATAAATTTCCTTAATTATGGGTGGATTTCATGGGTTTTACCTGTTGATTACCTCCTATTTCCCATGGTCCAACTGTTTCCCAACTAAAAAACTAGTTGGGAGAAGTATAAAAAGAATTCTATGGGAATGCCTAAAGGGGGAGAAGAGATAGAGTTATTATACTGAGATTATCCCTGATTGAGTCTAATGAATCCATGTGCCTCATGCACTTCCCCAAGTTTTAGGAAACCTTTGCTTCCTTGATTATAGATATTCTCCCTCTTGCTTGAGGTATCATGGTGTTGGTTATGGAAGAAGATTGTTGAAGACTGGGATAGGAAGAACCTGGAGGATAGTTCCGCTTGGAGCCAGAAGAAGAAGACTCGGGTGAATTCTCTCCATGTTATTTATAGCTTACTACAATAAAATAAATGTTGTCCTGTTTCCAAACTTAACTTTGTTTATGCATCAAATTACGTTTTAATTCATGTATGAATGTTGTTTTGATGTATGATCAATCATTTGTTTATACGATATAAAGAAAAATTTCGTGAATATGCTTTACTTATATATTGCTATGTATGTGCCAATTGAATGATTTTCAAGTCTGAAGAGCATTGGGAGTTACAAAGGGTCTGAACCCTCTGGGACCTACTCGAGTGATGGAAATCCAAGTACGATCGCTCTTACATAGTTTGTTTATATGAGAATTTTACCCGAGTTTTATGAGTGTTTCCTGTTGTAGTTTTCTTCTACTCTATTAGGGTTCTAACCCAAAGCTCTAGGGCACTTATTCCTGTAAGAATGTAGGCTTGATGTTGTAAGTCCCTATTGACAACGTTAATCCTCTCTATAGATAGAGATGATCCCTCTAGCCCAATGAGAGGGTCTATCAACTAAAGTGACAATCAACTAGACATATTCCTAGGTTATAATTGAAAAGTAAAATGAAGGAGATGACCTACATCGTTCTGATGCTATTCTGATTTCCTTTGTTGAGGGCCTCGAACTACTTGTGTCACGCACTTGTTCCTGCTTCTCTCAGTGTTTATGTACCTGCACAAGTGATCAAGAAACAACAAAGCATGCCAAAACTAATAGCAACCTACTTAGCTGATCATGGAATGTAAAGCTAAATAAATACATAAACATATATATTTTGTGAAGATGAACAACAGTTGTATATTATTAGGAGATAAAAGGAAGCTTACAACCAAAGCCTTGAAGTTGAAAGGCTCTCCTTGAGTAATAATCCAACTCCAAGCTAAGAAAATATCCAAGCACTCCTTCTCCAAGACAAATGAATAGCCTTAGGCACAATCTCAGCATAAGGGTGAAAATAGACATAGACCAACCATTTGGGAATGGTAGAAGAGGAATTTATAGGCTGGGAGAGGGAGTTAGGACTTCTCCAAAGATAGAATTAGGCCCATATATTAAGGAGGTAGCTCATAGGGATAAGAAAAAGAGGTTAAGATGGGAGGATTTGACCTCATCTATGCAAAACCACCTCTAGATTGTTGCTCTGAAAGCTTCTAGACCACGAAGCTTCTCATCTCCTTTGGGAAAATTACCTTTTTGGGATTATTGCAGGTATGCAAGGGAACATAGCGATGCCATCACGGGTCAAACATAGTGAAACACGGGACCATCATCGTTTTAAGTGTCATAAGGGTGATGACTCTCATTTTAGGGTTTTAAGAGCTATTTCTTCAAGGAAAGATCAAGGTATTTTCTAAATAATGTATTAAGAGGGATCTGAGCTACATACATGGATGAGTATACTGTATAATGGTCATGTTTTGGGCACTTTGGGGTATGTCACAGGGAAGTATAAGAGGCGTGACAAAATACTGTGTAACAGATGCCCCCTAAAGCATGAAGGCATAACGATGACTGACAGCTGAGATGCTTTACGAGCTCTTTCAAGGACGAGGACACGCATTGTTAGGAGACCTGCAAATTAAGGATGCATATACATATACATATCCGAGATCAAGACATGAATCCAAAGCATGGACGCAACCATCTGGATGATGAAGACTATATGAAAATATCCATGGTATGGGCGCAACCATCCAGATAACGAGGATCATCATAAATATAAAGTCTCAAAGTATGGTCATAGCCATTTGTATAGTAGAAACATGTGTACAATCATGAATGACATATAACTCCATGCAGCCTGAGTCATAATAGACAAGACTCAGGGTCTTGGGCTCCATCTTGACCAGATCAACATACGAATCCTAACACGTGAATACATGTGTTGAATTTGAACATGCTAGAAAACCACCTGATTACTGGCTAATGATGTGGATCGTTAACAAGCATGAGAGAAACCACCAATAATGAAAATGTCTCTCAAGTTACAACAATACAATCCATGAATGTGATAATGAGGTTGAAGTCGAACATTCATGGAATCACCTGATCAAAGTCCAATAATGAAGGCCTCTCATCAGATGCGAAGAATTGGCCATTAGGGAATGCCAGCTCTAAGGTACTAGTAGGGAGTTTCTAAGTCATCTTCCTGGATAATGAGTTGAAGTCGACACGAAGCAACTCCTCAAAGGAGGGAAACAATGAATCCCCCATCATTGACATGACAATGACTCAAACAGTGTATAGGTAAATAACTGCAAATTGGACTTTTTTGAACATTGGCAACATGACTATGGAGTGTGGAAGCATTTGACTAGACATAGGACTAATGTTATGATGACAGAATGGAATAGTCAAATGAGAGGAAAATGGATCACCGAAACCTTGGAGGACAAGTGATTGAGTGAGGATATCCCAAACTAGACACGAGAGCAGAAGAGTGTCATGTTTAAGAGTGACATGCTGCCTATACAAAGGTTGTGTCGTCTTCCTTTTCCCCTATTATTTCTAGCGAGTACCCCAATTATTTTTATCACAAGCTTGAAGGGGATAGCATATACTTGTTATGTAAGTTCATTCTTCGAATGGATCCTTCCTAGTAAGTTTTATGAGCCCTAGGTTGGCCTCATCATGGTGACAAGTCTTTCGTCATAAAGTTTTAATGGGTCTCACGTAAGAATAAATCGGTATCTTTTTTACATTTAGAGAGTTTGAAAAAGAGATGAAAAAGAAAACTCCATCATGTCCCTTTTCATAATTTGTCCCTCAAATCCGAAAAGGTAGAACACAATATCTGAGGTAACCTCTTTACCATGTTGACCAAGGTGTACCTTTTTCGTAAATAGTTAATCTTAGCCCAAAAAAGGGGTAAATGTATACCGAGGTGACTATTGGTGTCTAGGTATGAACAATTTATTCACCCCTTTTCCTACATTAATGTATCAATTCAGGGGCACATTCTTTTCAAGGAAACAAACAAGGTATATGCAGGGGCAAGGTTACAATCTGTCATTGACCAATGGTTCGTGATTACCAAATCAAAGCATTGTTGTAACAGAAATAGAAAGTCAACTACAGAAGTTAAAAAGGTATTCACAGTGATCTAAAGAATCTGTAACAACAATCAATAAATAAACACAGCAATGAACAACACACACACATAACAAGAAAACACACAACACATGATCAGAAGAGCGGGCCTAGTTCTTTGATAAGGGCTGCATTATTCATAGTGAAAGATAAATCAGCAAAAAGGTTGTATTTTATTAATCTGAACAATGTTGTTACAATATAATGCATGGTCTGGCTAACCCCTCATATAGGAATGACTTGTCTTTTATACAGTAAAAAGGGGAGTAACATCTCTCCCAAAACCTAGCAAATATATGTCAAAATATATACATCAGTTCAACACAGCACCAATGCTGTGAGAGTAAGAACAGGAATGATAAAAAATGGGTTGAGAACAACTACAAATCATTTATTCTATTTTTTTGTGTTCGATCAGCTGTTGTGATTCGTGGAATTGCTGGAATATGCGTGAGGTCAATAAATGCACCCTAGATCTTCGGTCATAACATTTTTTAGTGGTTCACATAGGCAAAACCATTATGACTCTACTTGATTAATTAAATATCCCAAGAGATGAAAAAAGGGGAATTACCTCATATTTTTACATCTATATGTGAATGAATACAAAAGGGATGAAAAGAGGAGTGGATATGTAGGAAAAAGATAGGCTGATTTGGTTCCCAACATCTCCCCCCAACTAGCCTTCTACACACCCTCATGCAGATCACCGTCTCTGCGGGTATGGTTTGGATAGGCTATGGGCTTCATGAAGTCGGGCAAGATCGTATTCCTCTGTCATTTCTGTTCCAAGAACCTTAAACCCCTTTGAGAGAAGAACTTCCTTCCACCAATCATTTGGTACATTATGTGCTGGGCTATAGTGTTCGGCTGGAAACCAAAAGTCAGGGTACTAAAATCGAATTCCCATCCACCAGACCCCGCATGTTTGGATGCATGCCATGTATTTGGCACCCTACTGAGTGCTAATGCAAAATTTGGTGCTCTAAACGATTCTTTATTCCGGACAGATGTGGGTGACATCATCCACCTTTTCGGACAACTATCCAATGCCTCAGCTTGAAATGTGACTAATTTCTTGACAAAGAGATCAATGCACCACTTTTGTGTCTTCAACATCCATTCCCTATTTCCCACAATTTCTAAAAACGTATTGTGCTTATTGTACATATTCACTGATCTCTCGGGTTCTCCTCTTACCATAAAAGCCTTCGTGACCTGATTTGACTCAAACATATTAGAAGCCTTCTGCTAGCTTATCTGATTGAATGTGTAAGTATTGAGGGCCCTTAAATGAATGTCCCCCACATATGGAACCAGATTAAATTCTCTATTAACACGCAGGAGATACCCATGCATGTAAAGCTCACACATCAAATGTTGAGTTGGGACATCATTGTCTCTCAATATCCAGAGGAACTGTACACCATCCTTAATCTCATGACTAATTTCTTTCTTGATGCTTTCCAAATAGAAGAAATGAAAATGTTCATTAAAAAATAGATAATAACTGGAAGTAGGAGGGTGACATGCCATCACCTCCTGTGCTAAATTGAGCATTTGTTCTTTGTCAGCTTTCAATTCTGCCACTTGCCTTTTTAGCCGATCCACCTTGAGTTGCTGCTTTGCATACCTCAATCACATTATATCTATGCACTCCACATATTAGAAGATCATTGTGGATGCTCTTTCTTGGGTTCTCTTCACTTTGTTTTGATATCACGCTATGGTTGATTTCCAAGTTTGTACTTCAGTCGTCAAAGAAAACTCATGGCCTTCAAACAAATACTCGATAGGGTCTGTCTGAGTGGCAATAGAGGTTGTTTCCACTCCATCTACCTATGTCTCTTCCTTGACCGTCATTGCTTTGGGCTTCTTAGAACAATGTAAACTTTGAAACGGGAACTGATACTGTTACCCATTTTGTAGAGTTGGCAAAAAAATGACCCGATTTTCAAAAGTGTTGATGCAGAATACACATGTTTTTTTAAGAACATGGTTTTTGGAACTTTAATTTTTTTCATGTGCATTAAGTTTTAGAATGGTAGTGAATGGTAGTGATTTTCATCCTGATTTTAAAAAGTGAGTATTCTGCATCACACCCTTTTTTTAAAAGACCTATTTTTTTGACTTTAAATTTTCTAGTGTGTGAAATGTAAAAAATTATTTTCTAAATTTGATAGTTTTTGAAGTCGTCATTGTATTCATATTTTCTTGTTCTCTATCTTAATTTTTTTTTTTTTAGTGGGGTTTTTATTGTTTTGCGTTTTTAAATTAGAAAGTCGATAGTTTGAATTTTAGATAATCTACATATTTAGACATCCTTAATTAATTTTTCAATCCACATGAAATAATTGTTTCTAAAAAACAACATTTTTTAACAATGGACATAAAAAATAACCATTTTTAACATAAATATAACAAAAAAACTAAACGTTTTGATAATTTTTTGCTAGAATTAACATGTCAAAATCACAATTTTTATACAAAAATATTAACTAAAAATGGTCAAATAATAGTTTTTTTTTATGAATTTCATGTCAAAAAGATAATAATAACTACTTTTTTTTCAAAAAAAAATGATTAACTTAAAAATCAATGCAAAAATCACATATTACCAATATTGAACGTATAACAACCCTAATTGAGTGTTTATTCTTCTCATAAAATGTCAAAGTCAAAACATTGCAAAGCTTGAGTTACAAGCATAACTTAAATTTAATCAAGAATGTCACGTAATCCAAACTCTTCGTCCTCTAGAGTTTCATCATTGTCCTCTTCCACAATATTTTCTATTTCATTTTGCTCATTTTGCTCATTTTCCTCTTCTAATGGGTCTTTCATGTCTGCAAACCCCCCAATATGTGTCTTTCCATACATTCCATGTAATGGTGGTTGGGGTTCCTTTGCCTTTTTTTCCACACGTGATTCACTAAAGTCCCCTTTCTTCAACCCAATTTCTTGCATTGCATCTGGAAGAAATTGAAGAGCATTAATTCTTTGCTGAATGAAATTGCATTGTAATGGATCTTTCTCAATTGCAATGCAATTTCTTCCTTTTTGAAGGCAGCATGCTAGTGTTGTACCTAATTATCAAGCACACAAAAATAATGAAGTAAATTAGTACAATGACATATTAATTAAAAAAAAGAACATATTGAAATTCAATTCCATGTGGCAAAACGTACCTGAGCCAGAAAATAAATCCAGAACCCAATCTCCTTCATTTGAACATATGTCTATAAGATAGTTAATCAATAATTGTGGTTTCTGATAAATGTTAACTATCTCTCCTTTCATTTCTTTGTCTTCATATGTTAGTTTTCTCACAACAACATCATAATTCAGTATTTGGCTATGACTCTTTTTGTCCACCCGATTAAAAATCATAGACATATGGCTATCATCTTTTGCCCAACTATCAATATGAATGAACTCACAGTCATTTATAAATTGTTGATCTTCATTGTCAAGAAGATTTGACTTTTGCCTGTAACATAAAATAGTAAAAGTTCAATTAACTTGTACATAAATTAATTTTTCAACATTAATCAAATATACCTTTAAACATCTTACCATGTAAGCTGCATCCTTGAATTTGTTTTCCCCTTGAAGCTTGACAATAACATTGCCAATTGTGTGTCTGAATGAAATGTCACAAATCTCCATAATGGTGATGACGTCACTTCCTTAAATCCCGCCACCACTTTAGTAAAAGCTTGATAAGTATAAGGGTCAATATCATAGCAAATGTTTGGAATATTGAAACCATGGGGAATATCTGCAATAACCAAGGCATAATCCCTTTTTGGTACGAGTTTCGCAATGTCTTCACAGTCGCCTTGTATTACTTGATATTGAATAGTGTCTAGCCCATTCCAAATGAAATGATTAAGAGTTGGATCAAGTTCAACATTCTTAATACGTTGCTTTCTCAGTCTTTCAATCTTTATTTTTTCAATAAAAGTCTTGAAACTGTCTGGTGCTCCATTATCTTCTTTCTTCATCTTTTACCAAACAAACAAATGTATGTGTAAGTTTTAAATTAAAAATAGTACACAGATGATTAAAACTAAATGTATAAATCAAGTTACCTTTTTAAATGCAAGATAAAAAGCTTTCAATGTTGATGTAGAACTTGAATCTGGATAGTTGCGTACAACATCATCCCAACTATCTTCATTCAACAATTTAACCATTTGTTCCTGAATTTTCATGTAAACTTTGTGACTGCATAGATAAAGTAAGAAAAAGTTAATATACTGATATGTATAACAAATACTACCAATAACAACATGTTTTAGTTAAAAGATAACTATAATCCTGGAAATAAGTAAAAATAATTCAGCAAACTTACTTTTGAAATTCTTCAGACATTTCTTCCAATGATAATTCCCCCGACTTCACACGAGATAATATTGTTTTGACAATTTTTTCATCTTTCACTCCTTGCATTGCCCTCCAAGGCGTGATGGTCATATCGTCTGGAAGTTGCTTCAGTTCAGGCGTTGATTTATTGTTCCTACATATCAATGGCTTAGACTTTCTGACCCTCTGGTTTTTAATGCGAATGTCTTCCCACATGCTAAAAATGTCATCAATCAAATTCCAAATATCTCCAGTTCTAAATGCCAATTGGAAAATGTTATCAACACCTCTGAATAAATCGCTAGATCTGTTGTCTTTTCCATTTTTTGAATTGCCTTTATCTTCAATTTGATAGCCTATTTCCATACAACATTCCTTTCGGAAATCTGTAGTAATATTGATCTTATCCCCACCACATTTTTCTAGGAATTCACTATGAATAAATCTAACCTTTTGGATCAAAGTCATAGACATCCTATATTCATTATCTGAATTATGATCCCATGCCACTAACTTTGCTTCTGTTTCATTTAAACCAGCATAAATGATACATGTCATCGTTTCAAAACGTGGATTATTAGGATATTCCTCCATCAATTGTCTTTGAGCTTCAACAGAATGGTTCCCCCCAAGCACATAATAATTGTATTCAAAACATTTTGACTTATCAAATGCTTCTTTGTTGGGAACTTGAAGTGGATCAACAAGAAGCACATAACTAACCACATGAGCATATGGATTGTACCTCATCAATGTCTTCAAGTTGTGAACATGCAGATGATGTGGCTTTCTGACTTTCAAAAGATTGGAGTATCACAATGTCCTCTTAGTCCTGATTCTAAGGACTATGAGAGCAGCGGTGATGAAGCGCGGGATGATGATTTTCAAAACATTGGAGTATCACAATGTGCTCTTAGTCTTGATTCTAAGGACTATGGGAGCAACAGTGATGAAGAACAGGATGATGCAGTTAGTCCTAATTCTAATCAGTATAAAGGTAGCAGTGACAAAGGACAGGATGTAGCATCTTCAATAAGTAAACAACCACATTTTCAACATAGTCCTAATTCTATGGACTATGAGAGTAGCACTGACAATGTACATGAGGAAGAATATCCATTAAACATCGAGTCAGATTTTCCATTTAGTCTGAATTCTAAGGACTATGATAGTAGCACTGAAGAAGGGGAAGATGAAGGGTATCCTCTCAGTCAAAATTTGAAAATCAGAGTAGATCATACTGTGGATAACGTTCCTCTTAATGATGATGAAAGTCCTTATAAAAATGATGATCCAATGATGGAGATGTTGCCAAGAAATATTGTATCGAGGAGTAGGAGTAGACCTTTTCGTATCGATGCAAGCTATTCTAGTTATACAAGGGGTAGAGCAGAATATCTGACGAGAAGAAGTTCTATCAGCGCTCTCATTTCAAGTGAATGTTGCCAAAAAAATTGCTTGAAACGTATGGATTTCACATTTGCATTAGAAAGCAGGAAGAGATATTTGTCAATGAATAAAAGCATGCAAAACTCATATTTAGTTGGCTGCATGCAATCTACATTGTCAGGTTATGATTATCATATTAGGAATTTTTTATTGTGTAGAAAAGATTTCAAAATGTTTCATTCAATTGGGAATTTTTGTCTCTCGAGAATTCAAGAAAATTTGGAAAAGGATCCCCCATTTTATTCAGAAGTACGTTATAATAGACAGTGTGGGCCATTATCAAATACTGCAATGTCATGGATGAAAGATTTCTTTTCAAAGCATGGAGAGTGTATGCCAAATAGAGAGACAATACATATTCCAGATAATTTTTCAAGACGAGAAATCTACAACTTATACAAAGAATATGCAGAAAGTGCTGAGGGACAGGGCCACTTTATTACATATCAATATTTTGTGAAGATATGGAAGAAAGAATTCAATAATGTTCGTATTCCTAAGAAGACAAGGATGGGGATTTGCAGTACATGTGCTTCTCTTAAATCAAAAAGGGACAAATGTGAAGGCTCAGAAAGAGGTAAGTGTTCATAAATTTTACTTTTAAAATTGTATAGTCATCAACTATGAAAACATATTTCTTAATGAATTTCTTTTATGTTGTGTAGATTTAATTGTCAAAGAATTTCAGGAGCATCGCGAACAACAAACAAATGAAAGGAAGAAGTTGTACAAGCATCGAAAGAAGTGTTATGATAATCCAAATAAATATTTGGGTTTGATAATTGATGGTATGGACTAGAAGAAAACACTTTTACCACATTTTGTTCGCACACCCAAAAATCTACAAGAGGAAAATTTTATTCAGTTTCACTTGGTCGGTTGTATGGTCTTCAATGGGAAAATGTTGCCAAGGGTGTACTTCACAGCTCCAAATATTCATAATGATGCAAATCTGACCATAACCATAATTCATGATGTGATTTCTCATTGGTCTGGTAATCTTCCTGAAGTTTTGTATCTACAATTGGACAACACTTGCCGTGAAAACAAAAATCAGATTGTTTTTGGGTATCTGAACATGCTTGTTGAATTGAGAATTTTTCAAAAGGTAAAGGTTGGTTTCCTTCTTGTTGGGCACACTCATGACCATATTGATCAAATGTTCAGTCGTTTTTCAGTCACATTGAGGAGGAAGGAAGTTGGGAGCTTGCCATCACTAATTGAATGTATTAAGAAATCATACATGCCAGAGCCTACTTTTGAAGTGTTGGAAGAAACTGTTGACATGCGAACGTGTATTCTGGGATCATATGGTGAGGGGAAATGCATTGAACAACTTAATGACATTAGCTTCCAACATCAATTTCGTATCAAAAAAATTGATGGGAAAACACTAATATGGGGCAAGAAGTATTCAACTACTACAGAGTGGGCACCGTCATCAGGATTGCAATTTTTGAAGTTCATTCCAGATCATCCAATATTTGCATCAAAAATATTGTCATTACAATCAGTTGGTGAAGTTCAGAATGCACGTAGACAGAACAGGGCTATAAATTATTCTGATTGCCTGGAAGAAATTAAAAAATGTATTAGATATACATATGAGTACTTTGACATTGCTGATTCAGTTTGGTGGGAGTCGTTTTTCAATAATCAAAGTGATCTCATTTCGACAACAATAAATGAAGATATACCTTTGAAAAATCCATTTATTTGGCCACAAAATGTGTCGAATGAACATGAGGAAGTAAACATTGTTGAACAACAACAATCTCAAGGTATTATTAATTCTTCACAGGCAGAGGAAAGAGAGATGTATATAGGTTCCAGAAGATCTCGTGCACAACGTGAAGCCATGGAAGACCTTTATAGGGGTTCAGTACAGGATATTAAGGAGGGTTGCATGATTGCAGTGCTAGCAGATGGAGATCCCAATGGCTATCCATTTTGGGTTGCTAAAGTTTTAAAGGTCTTTACAGAAAATGAGGATGTTACAGGTGTTGAAGTACATTGGTATGCCACAAATACACACCCATTCAATGGTGTGTATAAGCCAGAGATGGTAGTTGACAAAAAAAATGGTGGAAAAATAAAAAGAAAGGGTACAAATATAAATCGCCGCCGCACAGACATATTACAATTGAAGGATGTTGACATACTTGTTTATGACTTCAATTTAACAAAGAGAGGAACTCTTCGCTTCAAGACGACAGAGATTCTGAAAAGGTTGTTACCAGAAGGAACAATGTTGACATGGGACTCTGCTGAAACCAGTCATAGATCTAGAAGACTTTTGAAACCTGGAATCTTGGGCATGCATGTGGACTCAGATGGGGCACTAGTTGATGACAGAGAAGAATATGGAACATCTTCGTCAGCATCCAGTCACTCATCTGAAGATGTGAATTCTGATGGTGTGCAAGAAAATATGAGTGATTTTGAATAATTGTTTAAGATAGTTTATATAACTGATGTATGCATCGTATCTTCAAATAAAATTAATGTTTTCCATATTTTGTTAAATGAGAAGTTATGAAGCATTTTTATGTTGTTGGATTATGTCTTAAGTATGATAAATTTTATTGTTTAAATATCTACAATGCAATATCAAATTAGAGATATAATGTCTCTTTTATTCAGTGTACAAATAAAGACTTTTGAATTCATTCAGTGATATAATTTGTTCATAATGTCATGTTTTTTTAGTTTTGTGGTTGAAAACATGTTAAATTTATACTTAGGAAAGAAAAATGATATTCTACCAGAAACATTAATGTGTTTTTCCTTAAAAGTTAACTTTGTTTGAGACATAAAAAATTGGTTTTATTAGCATTGTTTAAAAAGTATGAAAATTGACCCTAAAAAAAAAAATCATTATTCCAGTATCAACACTTTCATTCTGAAGCTATATTTTGCAGGAAAATTTCGTAGAAAATTTCGTAGTCACTGCCATTTTTAAAACAACCGCAAAATTGACACCTAAAAAAAAAAAACATCGTTCCAATATACACACTTTTCGTTTTGAGCACTGTTTTTGTGGTTTTTTTGGGGTTTTTGGGCCAGAGTTCCCGTTTTGAGTTTATAGTTCCCGTTTCAAAGTTTACATTGTTTTAGCCCATCGCTTATATTTCTTCACCTGTTTCTTCAACTGTTGCACCTGCCTTCTCAGCCTCTTGACCTCTGTTTTGAGCCGCATTGTTTCTTTGAATTGCAGTTGATATTTGTGCTTAATAGGCAGCCTCCGTTGCTCACACAATTCTGCCCATTCTTATTTGACCACCACCTCATCTGGTACTGCAGCTGGTTTGACAGGTGGTGGATTACTCGAGGGAGTATCCACAGGGTTAATTGATGATGCTGCTTTGTTTGATCTCTCGTCCTTGGTAGCAACCGCTTCCTTACTGACTCCTGCCTTGACCCGCTGTGAAGATATCTTTATAGGTGGCAGACTCACTTGATGGGTGTCCATACGTGTTTTAGCCAAAATTTCTCCTCCAGGTTCCCTTGTTTCAGAAACACTTGTCTATTCCTCTCTTCCGGGTTCATGGGAAAGGCCTCTCTAGAAGTCTGCAACCAACAAAATATGGTAGCTGGTTCCTTATTCGACCCATAAAACTTCAAATTCAGTGGAACGACAACATCCTCCGCTGCGTGTCGGGAAGAGTGAGACACCCTCGCCCCTTTTGGAATGGATAAGTAAGAGGAAAATTGAAAGAATTTTCCTTGATCTATCTCGGCCCCGGATGTGACCTCGGGCTCTTTCCCTTTGTCTACAACATCTCTACTCTGGGTTGAAACCCCTGTCTGTGTAGTCCCCCATTCCGAGATTGACATTGGTTCTTTTGGAGCAGCGCCAGTCTCAGCATCTAATTCCTCTACAATCTCCAGGGCCGGACGAGTTGATGGTTTTTCTTTTGTAACACCACCTTTCGTATCCAACAGTTCTTAAGAAGACGATGCTGGCACTATTTCTTCCAGCACAACATTGATAAAAATGGATTCTTGCATCATTATGTCAATTTCGTCCATATACCCATAGCCTCTAATTCTATTGGTCCCACGGTTCTTTCAGCTTTGGGCCTCTCTCATCCTAGTTCATCTTCGACCATCGGTTCCATGGTTGACGGTGGTTCTTGTGGGACACCCCTAGCTACAATATTAACAAATTCTTCCACCTCAACCTGATGTGGTACATCTTCTCTCGTTACAGTGCTACTGATTTTCTCCACTGGCTCCATACTCAAGGTCGGTTCTTGTGAGACAGCCTCAGTTGTGGTGCTGGTGACCCTTTCTATATCGGCCCCTTGTTGCAGCACTTCTTCTTCCATCGGTTCTGCAGTCGAGGCTGGTTCTTGTGGAGCAGCCTCAACTATCCTCTCTGGTTCATGCTCTCGATTTTTTCCAACCCCTCAGGTTCCATATCCGTTTCTTCTGGTTCTTCTTGATCTACGTGTTCTTCCTCTGCTCTAGGTTCCTTCTCCATCACTTCCGAATCTTCTTCTCAGCGACTCTAGTAGCTGCTATATTTTCCTCTGTAGCATCCTGGAATGTTTTCCATGGGATTTGAAGTCGATCGATTGCATGCGTGACTAACGATGGACTAGCCCATGGTTGGTAATGGCTGCCACAACTTGTCGCGAATGCCAAGCAGATTGCACCATCAGTTGGAGACTTTTTAACGGGAAGAAAGGCGTATTTAGTGAGAAGACTTCCGACTGTGGGAACCAGAGGTAAGCCAACATTCTGAAATGATATTTAAACACGATGGTATACCTCCCCTTGTAGGTAATGTATCTCACTACAAAACTTGCTACCACACCCCATGGGTGTGGTAATGAATTCCGATCATACCCCCAGCCTTTTTAAACAACATTCTGTCCAGCTTGCAAAAATGCTTCGGGGAACTTCGAGAGGGAGGTTCTTCATGAAAACCATCTTTGCCCTTGTCAAGGTAGCCCACTAACCTCTGCAATGGTTTCCTCTGTAACAGGGATTTCTATCCCCCGGATCCTAGAACTCCCTTCCTCTAAATTAAGTGCAAATTCAATCACAATTGCCTCATTAAACCACTGCAACCTGTTGAGATAGATGTTCCACCCTGCATTTTCAAAAGCCTACCATACTTCCTGATTATTTCAGACCATTGTTGTATCCTTCAGCTCATGATGCATAGCCAACCCACCCATCACTATAGGAACTGGATCAACATGATGGATACAGTTGGCTGGTAGGGGGAGAGTAACAACAATCCAAACTGGCAATGGAAATAATGTTAGCATGGTGACTGTGGGGTAAAAGAATGGTAAGAATGGCTGGTACACCTCGAAAAACACAGCAAATAATGGCAGGGTATGGAAGTGCAGGTGAATGATTATGGTGATTGAATAAAATGTATTGGGGAAATGACCGATAAGGTTTTTGGTGTACGATTTCAAATTCATATGCGTCGGAATCATGATTACAAAATCACAATATTTTTCGTTTTCGTTCACATTAAATTTGGTAATGATGTGATATAATTACAATTTTATGTACACTGTCATTTATTTGTGATGGGACGCCCCCCAACTTAAATGCAGTCGTTCGTGGAATGTACTGGTCTCTTCTTTGGAATATTTTAATTAAATCCGTAAGAGTCAATGAAGGCGTAGCTAGCGACCTACCTGGCGGTAGAGTAACAAAAAAAATAACCAACAGAGTAACAGCAATGGCAAAGTAACAACACCAATGGAGTAAGAGCATGATGGAGTAACAAAAGTGGCGGAGTGACAACAACGGCGAAGTAACAACACCGATGGAGTGACAACAACGACGGAGTAACAACAATGGCATAGTAACAACACCGATGGAGTAACAACAACAGTGGAGTAACAACACCGATGGAGTAACAGCAACGGCGAAGGAATAGCACCAGCAAAGTAACAACAACGACGAGTAACAACACTGGCGGAGTAATAGCAATGGCAGAGTAACAACACTGATGGAGTAAAAGCAAAGGCAGAGTAATAGCAACGACAGAGTAACAGCGCAGATGGAGTAACAAAAACAGCAAAGTAATAACACCGATGGAGTAACAACAACGGTGGAGTAACATCACCGGTGAAGGAACGGCAACAATGAAGTAACAACACCAATGGAGTAACAACAATGATGGAGCAATAACATTGGCGGAGTAACAACAATGACTGTTACTTGGAAAATTTCTCAGTTTCTCCTTGCCATAATTTGGTTCCTATTCTTGCAAATGACAAACAAGTAAGTAAGAAAAACACACACACACACACACACACAGATATATATATATATATATTTAATAGGAGGTAGAGGGAGTATTTTTTGCACCAACAACCATCAAACCAAATGTATCATAAAGATGTTTGATGAAGGCATCCTTAGAAATTGGACGGTGATATAACTTCAGACGGTGTCCGCTCACTAGGAAGGAAGTATGATTTTCATCTACTGTAACCAATCTGACTGTTCCATTGTCGAATATAACGTCCACTTCATATGATCCCATCCAATGAGTGCGAAGATTTCCTTTAAAATCCTTGAACTAGGAGTCATAGAGAAATGCCCAATCCCCTTCTGAAACACCTTATTCTTGATAAATTTATCATGTCATTTTATTCTCTGCTATTGGATAGCAGTGGTTCTCTGGACAACTACTGAACGAATCTCATCTAACTCATTGAGCTATTCCAACCGGTGTTTCTGGGCCTCTGATAAGTCTAACCCAACTTCCAAAGCTGTTTTGAGCATAGTGATCTCGAACTCTACTGGAAACAAGGGGGATTTCCCATAGACTAGCTCAAATGGTGAAAACCCAGTTATTTTCCACCATGTCGTCCTATACGCCCAAAGATCTTTTGGAAGTTTCTGCAACCAATCCCTACGATGACTTGCTACAATTTTTTTCAAGATGTTTTCCAATACCTTGTTTGTACTTTCTATCTGCCCATTTGCTTGGGGATGGTAAGGAGTTGTCACTTTGTGTTTAGCCGCGTATTTCTGCATAAGCCTCCCTATCATGTGGGATTTGAACTGTGCTCCTCCATCCAAAACAATTTTTCTTGGGGTACCTTATTGAGCAAAAATCTCTTCAAAAAGGAAATCTGCAACCACTTATTTTGTTACTTTCGCAACCGCTTTGGCTTCCACCCACTTAGTCACATAATCAGTGTAGACCGGGATGTGAACATTCTGGTGAGAAGGTGGGTTGAAGGGCACAACAAAATCAATGGCCCACTTCTCAAAAGGTTCAAGGACTATCTAGGGTTGTAATGGCATTTCATCCGATTTCCTAGGTTGTCCCTTCCATTGACAGTTGTCATATCTTCAGACATAATCTCTAACATTGCGAAAGATAGAACGCCAGTAATATCCCATTCGTAGCACCTTGTGGCCTATTCTTTTATCTAAAAAATTTCCTCCACAAGGTCCACCATGGGTGGCCTTCAATATCTCATAAATATCATCCTTTGATACACAACACTGAATCTGTTAATCAACCCCTATATGAAAGAGGTATCCTGCCATCCATGAATATCAGGTACTATGATGAATAATTTTCCTTTGATCCTTATATGACAAATGACGAGGCACCTTCCATATAGCAAGATAGTTAGCAATATCTTCATGCCATGGAGTGTTAGCAGAAATTGCAAATATATATTCATCTCGAAATCTATCTTCGATAGGTGTACCTTCGACATTATTCTCTAACCTAGACAAAAAATTAGCAACCATGTTGTCCTTCCTAGTTTATCTATTATGGTAATGTCAAATTCTTGAAGTAGAAAAGGCCATCTTGTAATAAGACTAGGAGTAACAGGTTTATTCATCAAGTACCTAATGGCTACATGATCAGTATGTAGAAAGGTGGGGTAACCAGTGATATAGTGTCGAAACTTGTTGATGGCGTAGATGATAGCAAGGAATTCTTTTCAGTCACTGTGTAGTTTAACTCAGCAAGAGCAAAGTTCTTACTAACATAGTAAACTGCATATGCTACCCAAAAACTGCCCCAACTGTTGTTTGGGAAGCACCAACATGAATATGGAATGGTAATGCCCAGTCTGGCCCTCTAAGGATCGGAGCACTACAGACCATTTCCTTGATTTTCACAAAGGCTGCATCACTGTAATTGAAAAAGTGGATGTGTTGTCTTAGCAAAATTTTCTATAAAGCACTTGTAATAACCAGTGTAACTGATAAAGCTACATACCTGTGTGGGTGTTCCGGGTATTGGAAAATGTTGTATTACCTTTAGCTTAGCTGGATCCATTTGGATTCCTACAGCTCAAAGCAGGTGTCCTAGGGCTATTCTTTCATTCATCATCATGTGGCATTTTTCCGTACTTAAAGAGACATGCACCTGCTTGCATATTTCAAGAAATTTTTCTAGCTTCCCCAATGCTTCTTTGAACGAATCTCCATATGTCGTGAAATCATTGATATAAATATCAACACTATCATCCATCAGATAAGAGAAAATCCCTAAAATTTCCCTCTGAAATGTTGTAGGCACATTACGGAGAACAAATGGGAGGACCTAGTATGCGAATGTTCCCCAAGGGCATGTGAAAGTGGTCTTATCCTGATCTTCAGGACATATCTGGATCTGGTTGTACCCGCTAAATCTGTCCAGGAAGGAGAAAAAATTCTTCCTCGCCAACATATCCAAGACTTGGTCAATGAATGGTAATGGAAAATGGTCTTTCTGAGTTGCCTCATTTAATTCTCTGTAATCCACACATATATGCCATTTACCATTTTTCTTAGGGACCATTACCAATGGGGAAACCCATTGGTTGTCTTAAATGGGGTAGATAAATCCCATGTCCAACAGCTTTTGAAGCTCTTCCTTAACAATGTTTTTAAGAGCAGGGTTCATTCTCCTCTGGGGTTGCCTCACAGGATGATAGTCCTCCTTAATGTATATGTAATGGGTACATAGATTAGTAGGAATACCCTTCATATCTGAGTAGTCCCAGGCGAAGGCTTCTTCGTGTTTCCGAAGAACATCCAAGAGTTATTTCTTTTGGGACTCTGACAGATCTGGATTGATATTTAGGGCTTTTCCTGATTCTATTTCCATGGAAATATTGCCATGGGGTGCAGTTGTAGGTAGCTCATCAAATCCATCTATTTTTCCAACACTTTCTTGTGTTTCACAGCTCAAGATAGACTCCACGATTTGTCGATTTAAATATGAAATAGAACATGGATCACTAACAAAGGTAGTAATTGTGTCATCTTCCATTTCGGTTTTTAGTTGGAGGGCCTGTCCAATAGCAAGAACTGATCTTAATTCCTCATTTTTCGATTCAGAATCTTTCTTGGGTAAAAATTTCTTGCAGCCTATTGGTTTTGCTGATGGGTTAGGTTCTGCGGGAGGATATAATACTAAATTCTTAGTGTTTTGTCTATTTGAAATTATCATATGTCTAGACCGACACCCAATATAAGCATTTGCGGTTGCCAGCCATGGTCTTCCCAGAATCAGGGGATGGCCTCTAGCTGGAGATTGCGTTTGGAGTACTAGGAAGTCCACAGGGTAGTGCGATGAATCAACCAAAATTGTGATATCTTCTAACTTCCCTACCAATTTCAATGTAGATCGATCTGCTAGCTCTAACACCTTAGGTGTGTGTTTCAAGTTATGAAGACCTAATGTATGCATAGTTTCAGCAGTGATGACATTTATGGAAGTACACAAATCTACCAGTACGTTTGGAATTTCTACCCCATTAATTTGCACGATTAAAATTAGGTTCCCAAGATCCCTATACTTTACAGGCATGGACCTTCCTATCATAAAATCTTATAACTTCCCCATTACATGAATGGTGAGCGGGTCTCTTAATTTCCTTTTAGGCTTCTTAGCACAATATTCCCTAAGAGTTTTTGCATATATAAGTACGTCCCTCTTAGATTGCAATAGGGGAATCTTGAAAAATAAATTTTGTAACTCCCCTAACAGGTCAAACTCAGTTTGAGGGGTTTGTTTACTCAAAGCCAACCTTTTTGGATAGGGTGGTTCATCTTGGTGTTTTTGAGTAACTAGCGGTTGAGGAGGTGTATGATTTTTTTTACTCGGTTTGATTCCTCTTCAACCATTTTTGATTCATTTTCCTCACTGTCAATTTGTTCAATGATAACTGGTGAGGTTTGACCATCTACTATCCACCTAGACCATAAATTCATCTCATAGAATTCTATGATTGAGATGCTGTATGAAAGTAGGTTGAGGGTGTCAGCTTGCTAAGCCCCTTTATTGTTCAGATTTGGATTGGGTTAGATGGGAAGTTGGGGATGAATAGAATGATTCCCAGGAGGCACATTAGAGGGTAATTGAAGTCGTTGTTGTGGCATTTACTAGGGAAACTAGCCAACAGGAGAAGGTCCCCGCTAGTTCAGTGCCCACGAGGAACTCAAACTAGCTTGAGGAGTCCACTGCTGCGAAGGTGGAAGCTGGTATTGGGGCCAAATGGGAAGATAAGGCATGGAATGGGGACCCATATTAAAATTACTAAAATGTTGATATGGATCCAGAAACATACCTTGATTTCCCATTGACGATCGAGGTTTCCATGGTTTTTTAGGTCCCACAAAATACAGCTGCTCCATCTCTTCGCCTGTCCCTTGAAAAACCTCTTTCATTCCTAGCAAGGATGGGCATGAACTTGTCGCATGATTCAACTCACAAATTGCACACTCCTCTATAGAGTTCAATGGAAATTCGTGGTGAGCACTAGTATTTCAACAATAATGCTGCAACTCCTAGGCTTTCTACTTTACTCTTATCAACCCGGTAGTTCGTAACAAACTTGGAAGCGTCAGTGTTGTATGCACAAGTACTAGTTCTCATTGTAGGTTGTCACTTGGTCAGTCGACGCAAGATCACTAGGAGCTCAAGAAAACTTCTATGGATTCCAGAAGAAGCCCTATATGTGATGAAAGGAAAGAAATATTGCTCTACAGATGCTATTCTAACTGCAGAAAGGAGAAATACTGAAATGTAAAGCAAACTTAGTAAACCCTAACTAACCAAATAATTCTACTTTTGCAAAAAGCACTATGAAAACCATGAAAGGAATGCCCTTACCTACTCAAGGAAGTAAACAACATCTAACTGTTCTATTTCTAGATGTAAATAAGAAAAAAAACATATTTTTGGCATTTTATGTATTTTTATGTGAATTTGACCTGCACGTAATTTATTGTGTGTGAGTGTGGCAACGAATAGGTGGCGTTGAAGGGCGGTTTTGGGACTTGAGAGGATGTAGGATAGTGTGGGTGGGTCCTAGGAGGTCTCAAGTGGCCTTTTGGAGGCTTTTCCCACACTTTTCCTTCAAAAGAAAGCCTACAGGAAAATCTATAGGAGGACACAGGAAATCTATAGGGGGGAAATAGGGAAACTACAAGAGGCCTACAGGAGGAGGCCGAGAGCAGTTTTCACTATTTTGAGGGTGTGAGAGTGGGTGTAAAAGGTGGATTAAGGTTGGAAGGAGGTGTTAGGGCACCTATGGTATACCATGAACGACCAGGATAGAGAAAGATGATTGGATTTGCTCAAGGAGAGATGAAGAAGTTCTTTGGAAAAATGCAGGAAACTAGGGCAGAATTGAGGTGACATTTGGGATAGGGCATGGATAAGATGGAGGGTGTGATTTATGATAAGTTGGCTTACTACTAGAAGATATCTACTGCATAGAAATTGACATTCAACCAAGGACATCAAGCAACAAGTGAAATGAATGCATTTAGGACAAACAGAGTTCTGTATAAAAATAGTCTAAACTATGATATATGAAAGGAAATGCTGAGAAATGTTGTAGGAAAGGAAAGAATGAAAGAAGACTACTGCAAATCAGGGAGTGAGCATGGTGAAGAAGATCTAAGGCAAAGCAAAGATATACTATTAACCTACTAAAATGCTGCAAACACTAGAAGTCCTATGAAGGAGGAAAATCTGTGTTTTTAGGGCAATAAAAGAGTATTTGCCTCAAATCATGGTCCCAGAGGGAGGAAGAGAGGCTAAGGAACTATTGCTAGCCTTTTGAATGTTTGCTGGTCACTACTTAACCTACTACGGAAAGTACAAATGGAAGAAAAATACTAAATCATCACAAGCAACCTATTCTTAACCATAAGAGAAATACATTTAACAGCAAACTAATCTACAAACTGAAAAAATGAATAAAAATACAAGTAAAGAGGAGCTTGGCTGCTTGGATTGGGTCCTAACCCAAGAGCTTTAGCCCTCTGAGGTAACTCAGTGCTAGCTCAAAAATGATTCCTTCTTTATTTTCAAAACAATAGCAAGATTACATGAAACTGTCACAAAATAATAAGCTCGAAATTTGAGCAGAGTTTACATAAGCAAAAATCCGATCCTAGTGAGGCCCTAGGCCTCTATACTTATACAAATTAAGCTACCAACACCTTCCTTAAAATTAGGGAGGCTTGGATTCCAGAACTCGAGATAATCATCAGTCACCCTCCAGTTGCTCGGCTGCCTTCTAGTGCATGATTCGGCTGCTTGTACTCTGAGCTGAATGAAGGGGAATTTGAAGTGAGGAGTAATAAATGAAGGGGATTCCCTCCTATAAGTCCTCTTCTCTATCCACTTTGAGTTATTGTTGCCATTTTTCCACTAGATCCTTTACTTTGACTTAGAAATCCATCAATAATCTACATAATACATGTTCGACCACATGGCACAATAACTAACTCAACTCACTCTATAAGCATAAACATAATCAGAAAATCATATAATAAGCTAAAAGAATGGTTGATTTGACTAGGTTGGGAGGTAAAATGAGGCCATATAATTACCCATTTATGAGTCTCATCATCACCCCCCTACTGAAGGTGTTGCTCATCCTCTAAGCAACCTAGTCAATCTCCTCATCTTTTATGGCCCTGGTGGCTTCCCTATCATCCCAAGCTTCTGATGTGGCCTGCTCTTCTTTGCCATAGAATCCTACCTTCCTTTCTGTTTCTTTCCACTGCTTCTCCTCCTCTTCTTCTATTCTGCCTTCCAACATGCCTAACAGCAGTGGGGGACTTAGTTTGAGGCCAATCCAGTTGACCTTCAACCTCTGCATGGAGCACTTGTACATTGGCACACTTTTCAATGCCTCCTTTAGCCTCATGGGGGAATGATATTCCCTGATCTGCAAACTGTGTGGTAAGGTGTTCCATCTCCTCATGCATGCATGCATACAGTCATCCCCAAGTAGCCTTTGCATATCCTCAAGTGTGCAATGGCTTGTGCCTGATTGGTGAGATATCTAGGGGAAATTTGAGGGTCATTGGCAAGCAGGTTGTGTGTGCTGATGAGTGGCATAGGATATGATGGCTCATCTCTTATCATTCATGGCTCATTTTGCTCCTTTATCATCAATATTTTTATTTATGTTGCCCTCAATTCTTCATGGTTCATCCATGAGGCCATTGACATTAATTGCAGGCCCCCTAGCTTGGCATTAGGGTCTCACACATTCATGTCTGTAAGGGCCATGTTGTGTAAGTAGAACTCTGCCATTTTTTCCTTATCCTTTGAGGTGCTTTGGTCACACAGGTCCATGAACTACATGTAGTCTTGGAAAGGCATTGTGCCTCTTTGTGCCAAAGTCTTTATTTGGAATTTTAACCATTGGTCCTTTAGATAGAGGCCATAGGATTTGGCTGGTGTTTTGCATTGCAATGCCTCCATGGATAAGCTAGCCATGCATGCCAGCAAGGTCTCTTTCTCTTGCAGTTGCCTCCTTAGCAATTCAGTTTCAAGGTGGATTCTTGTAATTTCTTCCTTGTCTCTGAGAGCACTCAACTCTCTACCCATTTCCTTGAGTTTGTTTTCCATATGGCCAACATCCTCAACTCCGTTGGATTTGGCTATCTGCATCCACCTATGTTTTCTCACTCTTTTTTTCTCCATTTCAAAAAATAGTGGAATTGCAAATTTTTGTGGGATTATCCTTCCTCCCTCAAGTAGATTGTAATAGGAAGCAAGACTAGGATGGGGATCATGTTCTTGTATCTTTGTTGCTTCCTCCTTCACCTGTGGTTGTGCTTATATCCTTTTCTCAAGCTTTTGGGTCTCTTGTAGTTTTGACAGTGTCTCCTGTAGAACTTTCTAAGCCTCTTGTAGGATTGTTTTTGGGTCCTGTAGTACTACCTTTTCATTCCATGTGGAAGATCTAGGAATCTCACTTTCATATGTTATAGGTGCGTGGAAGGAGATTATTTCCCTTTGGAAGAGGGTGAATCTTCATTGGTAATTGGCACTTTTGAAGAGGGTTGAGGTTTGCCTGTTTTAATTCTTGTGGTCTTCCTAGCCCTGAAATACATGTAGGTCTGTCTTTTCCTCTTTTGCTTTGGCTTGATTGGTGCACTGAGGGCAGTGAGGGTAGCTGTTGTCTCCCTTTCCAAAGTCTCATGGGACTCTTCTCCTTGTTCTACCTTCTCTGCCTCTTTTTCTCCTTCTTCTGTCTCTTTTTATGTCTCTTCCTACTCTGTTTCCTCAACTCTCTCCTCCTTTATTTCAGTTCCTTCCTCCTCCCTTTCTTTTTCTGCTATGTCACCCCTAGCTCCACCTTCTCCCCCTTTCTGTTCTTCCTCCTCACTTCCAGTAGGGCTAAAATCATAGGTTAAGGCCTTTATGTCATCCTCAGCTGTCATGTTTTGAAAAACTTCCCATGTTATAGGGAGTGTAAAGGTATGTAGGGCTTCCTCTACTAGGATTTTGATTAAGCCATGGTGAGCTAGCTACTCTAAATTTCCTTCTTGTACCATGGTGCTGGAGTCAATGAGGGACTGTAGGAGGAAGTAAGGGATACTGAGCTTCTGAGGTGCTGGAGTGTGCATGCCATACCTTAATTCTTGGAGGATTCTAAAGTGATAACCATAAACAATGTTGTACCTCCCCTCATAGGAAATGCATTTGATTATTTGATAGCTATTCTCATCCCAAGGATATGGTATGCTAGCCCTCCTAATGCCATTTTTATCTTCAACAGGGGTTTCATTATTTTGGAAAAAGTTCTTCTTGGCAGCATATCCAATTAGTTTCTCATCTTTATTCCAAGGAAACCCAAGAGGAAGGGTAGTGACCCTATTGATAAATTCAGGGGTTATCTCCATTGAAAGACCTCTAATTGTGATAGTGGCATGATTTCTTGTGTGAGGGACCATAAAGAGAGCAAACTCTTGGGCAATTTCCTCATCAAACCCTTGAAATTTCTCAAAGAAATTCATCCAGTTTACCCTTGTGAAGATGTCCACCACTTTAGGATGTCCATGGAGCCTAGTGGAGTTAGTGGGCCCCTCTCTCACAAACCCCCCTGTCATATTGTCTATACTCTTTTGGAAAACCAAATATGGAGGTGGAGACAAAGAATTTTGAGAAAAACAGAGAAACAAACGAGACTATTTTTTTTTTTAAATAAGAAGATATATATATATATATATATATATATATATATATATATATATATATATATATATTTATGTATTTTCTCATGTGTTTCTCTGTGTCTAGAAAACCTGTAGGTGCTCTTGTAGATAAGTTTGAGAGCAAGAATATGGGAGATATTGATGGAGGATGGTGGTTACAAGACTGTGGTGGCATAAGGAGACTGTTGTAGCTGAGTTACAGGAAGAGAATGAAGGAAAAGGTGGTGAGAATGTGCTGGGTGGAGTACTTATTATCCTTTATGGATACTTTTGGTGATGAGTGCTGAGCTGGAAAGGTATACGTTGGCCATATTTAGACCATTGGTCCCCACCTACTTGGTCATCATCGCCCCTCCTCATAATCATCCCTCATTATTGCATCGGAGTTCACACTTCCTCCACTACCTTTCCTTGGCATCTTGTGCTGGAGTTGACTGTGCGCACGTGTGCGTGACATCTCGGATGAGTGGAGTCAACTAGATGAAGGTGTCCAAGTTAATTGGCCACCTTTCCCTTGTTCAACCTCAACCATCTCTTTGCTTTTGCATGACTCCTAATTACACAAATGCAAACAGAGGAGTGACTTAGTTACTTAACTGTTGTGGTTCTCTTTGCTACATGCTTTTATTTCCCTTTTTACATGCTGTCTCTACTTGCTGATGTGTGGTTGTGTGCTTGTGTAGGTTCTTCTCTAGTTGGATCTGAGCTTCAGGTGCTTTTTCAACCTTCATGTTTGCACTCTCTTGTTGTTGGTGCTGGATTTATACGGGATCAACTACTATAGGAATTCCTACAGGAGCTCTTGTAGCTACTTCTGCCCTTGAAACTTCAGATTCTTCCTGTGCTTGGAGCTTGAGGATGATGCTAGAGGTGTAGATCAAGATGGAGAGATATTAGGTAGGCTTCAGGTGAGGTTGATGGTGCTTTTTCCTCTCATTTTTTTTGTTTTTTTTTTTAAACTAAAAAACTATTTTTTTGTGTTTTTCTTGGACAGGAAGAAAAAATGATGCTTGGGGTGTGATGCAGGTTTGGAAATGATGGCAAGGAGGATTGAATATTGTAGGAGGGATTATAGGTTCTTCATGAAGCTTCTTTTTCCCTCAAACTGCCTTCTTTAGCCACTTCTGGCTCTATAATTCCTACAGGAGCCTCCTATAGAAAACACAGTTTTTGAAAAAGAGGTACAATGGGGTGAAAGAGATGCCAAATATGATGGAGGAAGGTGTGGAGAAGGTGAGATGGATGCTGGTGTGAATGTCAGGGTTCCCTTGGCACCTTCTTTTTCTCCCTGTAGTCCTCCTGCAAACCTACAATGCAACAAAAATTCATTTTATTTTTTCTTTTTTTTTGAAAAACAACTAGGGCACCTCAGAGAGATTTTCACCCTAATTTCTTGCCATGAGCACCTCCTATTGGGTATTGAAATTGTCATACATTTCCATTACACTTTCAATATTATGTCCAAAATATCACCTCCATTTCACCTTCATTTCACTACCATGTCACTACATTCATTTCACTTTCATTATCATTGGGTCGCATTTATGTTTCTCCAAACTTTATTAATTCTTAGCTTTTTAAAGTGAATTTGTGGTTAAAAATTAGAAAATAATGTGCATATGCTTATACCTAACAAATGGGTTGAGATTGTTGATATGTGTAGGTCAAACGGAGGCTTCTAAAAGACCTTTATGTGGAACCCTAAGGCCAAATTCGAATTTGAGTAGAGAGGATCATGGGATCATGTGTCACATTTCCTAATTGTATTGAAACTCTAGAAAGACATGTGTCTTATCATTTCCTATTTTGATTAAGACTCTATAGGTGTAGGGAGAGATTCATGGACTCTCATTAATGAGATGACTTCTCATCTTTTTGTATAAATAGGAGATCTCTCTCCTTCATTTGGTAGTTTTTTTTGGTAGCTTTGGAGAGCTTTGTTGTACTTTGTATTTTTGAAGAATTTGAATAAAGATTTGATGTTCTCAATATGGAAGGAGATGTGAAATAGATGTCATGGAGCATATTAGAATGTAAGGTAGAGTAGATTTTGTTTTATAGTTTTGCTTTGATTTCATTCAAGTATGTCATTTTATTGCTTTCAAGTTTGATAGTTTAGATTTTCCATTCATGCAAGTTTAATTCATGCAAGTGTGTTCAATCGGTTGATTGTAGATTTATCTAACTGTGTAATCTATGCTTAGCAAAATAGTCCAAGGAAGTATTTCCCAATTGGTGCTTGGAGCATTAGAGCACACAGTAGATTAGTTTTCCTTTACATGGTTTTGTATTTGCTTATTAGAGTAGTCACTCATTACATAAATAAATATTTGCAGAGCCTTTCATTGATGGTTTATCCTCAAACTAAATGGCGAAATGTTGTGTTTATGAATGAGATTTCTTGCTATTTAATGCATTTTTCTTCTTAGTGTAGTCACTCATGATATAAACAAATATTTCTAGAGCCTTTCGTTGAAGGTTTATCCTCAAACTAAATGGAAAAATGTTGTGTTTATGAATGATATTTCTTGCTGTTCATTAGTTTAGAGTTAAATAGATTAATGCCATTTTCTTATCAATTTAGTAACTCATGATTTAAATAGATATTTCTAAAAGCCCTTTGTTGATGGTTGAACCTAAGATTAAGTGGTGAAATGTTTTACTAATGACTGAGTTTTTCCTTGAATTTCATTTAGTTATATGCTTTGTTTTTGCTTTCCATTTCATTTAGCTATTATCATTTTTTTCTTTCATTTCATAGACATTTTGCTGGCTTAGATTAATCTAACTGTTCATTGTTTTGATTTTTTTCCTTTTCTTTTAGAAATTAAATTTTAACATTGAAAGTCATTAGATTTAGTTGTTCATTAACATTTAGAGATTTTCTTCTACAAGCATAACTTTTGTCTCTTAGATTAATTTTCTTAAGCATGAGAAACAAAACCCCCAAAAACAACATAAACTATAAAACAATGAAGTAAGAGAAAGGTTAACTAAGCACATATAGTACACCACACTTCATCAGTTTACAATACCCGGATTGATAATTTATGTAGAGCAATTTAGGACACTAAATTGACTAGACATTTTGGTGCCATTGCTAGGGAAGTGTAATTAGGAGACCTTATTTCTTACATCTAAAAAATAATAATTTCTCCAGTATGCTCTCCTCCTGCACTTTGTGTGATCTGGAGGATCAAAAAAAGATTTAGTTATTTTTTTTATGTTTAAAAAAAATATATTTTCATCATTTCATTTTATTCAAAGAAAAACTTTAAATAAAATTGTTTTGTTTAATAAAATATATATGTATATTTTTAAATATTTTTAAATATATATATATATATATATATATATATATAATTTTAAATAACAAATCATTAAAAAAAAATCATTATTTTGCTTAGTAAAATATATATGTATATTTTTTATTTTTGAAAATATAACATATGTAATTTTATTAACAAAAAAAAAAAAAATCCCATGTTTCACATAATAAAACAATCTCTGCATTTCTTGAAGTTATGGTGCACGTAGTAAATCTTTGCATTCCTTGTTTGGAGGTCATTCACCGGCCCGTATTCCTTCCAGTCACGCACTGCATTTTTTTTAGCCACTGCTCGACCCTGCAATAGTAATCAAAATAAAATATTTGACATAAAATAAAAAAAATTGGATACAGACAACAACCAAGGATGTATTTAATCTGAAGAGTGAATTTGAAACATTTAGCTACAGATGCTTCATTCTTGAACTAGCACAGGTTGGCTTAATTTTCTTTGACAGATAAATATTGTCAAATTGACAACTAGGGCCAAACTCCATGTGGGTCAGCTTATTTATGGCAGCTGATATTTTTATTGGATCCCTCTCGTCGAGAGGTGTAGGATTGATCCAAAGATCATCCGATTCAGATAAGTATTTATGGAGATATGAATTTATTTTGTTTATGTAATTATTATCAAGCCGACCAGCTCTTATGTAGGCTCTAGAAGCCCAACTGACATGTCTATTAATCATATATGTTTTAGTATAAATATAGAGGACTTGAAGTCATTTCAGGATCATAATTCTTGAGGTGATCTCCTCTCCACGTCTTGGGTTTTTGCAGAAGGAGAGAACATGAGAATATACTGGCCTAGATGATGCCCTAGCTCTCACACAAATAAATCCCTCAATACGCTGCTCACAACGAATCTCTATACACTGGCCATACGCATAGCATTATGATGGCCATATAATATATGCATAGATGGAAATATATACGCACAGTATATTATACGTTGGGGCAATGAAAATATACGCTGGACACTGAAACACAGTTATACAGCCCTATCATGTACACGCTGGAAATGGAGACACTTAGCCACAGATCTAAGAAGACATTTACATGCTGGCAAAAAATGAGGATGTATGATGGTTAAATGTATTCAAGGCATGGACCACACACATTAGATGGTATGCAATTCATGCGATGTGATATGGTTGATATATGCAGTTCATAAAAGATGTGATACAGTGGATTCAATGCTGTAATGAAGGACGTTGGAAAATGGATACACGCTGGGCATAGAGATTAATACGTAGGCATGGTTCATGGGGACAGTAATAGTCTATGGTGACACTCAGCCCTAGCCACAGGTCAAGCCCTCATCACAGCACAAGGAGAAATATACGCAGCACACTATCAAGGCAGCAAGGTAAGGATGAAACATAGTCATACATTAGAACACATTCATGTCAACGCTGGACAATCATATACTTATATAAATGTTGGATTCTGGGCAATAATGTAATCGCTGGACAGTCTTATATATACACTACATCATGGTCTTGGTTATATATACGCTGGTCAGCAAGACAAGGGTGCCACTATCATCAGCCGCAGTCATAAAAGGGTTCATCTCAGCTATAGGAGACATTACACAGTTTGAGGTAATGTGAACCATACGCTGATTTTATATACAGTCATACATGTCCTAAATTACACATCTCTAGAGGCTTAATACGCTGCCTTAATATGATATATAATGAAGCTCTAAAAGGAGCCTTAACTGTTGTCAAGAGGATCACATCTATCCACAGTTATACGCTGCTCATATATGCTAATCATGGAGACAGTTATGCGCTGATCATGGAGAAATATATATGCAGGTCATGAAGACTGTTATACGCTATTCATGGTGAATAAGTGTTGTCATAGAAGAACTTTAGACAGCATGAATTTGACAGTGGTGCAGCCTCTTGGACAAGCTATTCAAGTGGCAAGAGGGTTGCACTAATAGTGTTGGAATCTCCCTTGGATCAATAAGAGCAGCTTAGTGATATTTTGGTACAACACTAGGATAATGGGCATGTTAATAAAGGACAACATAATAATGTAATGGAAAGCATGATCAATAATACTACATGATGATATAAAGGGCAACATGATAAGTAATGAGACTGCAGCATACTGATGAATAGGGCAGAATGATGCATGGGCAGCATGATGCATGGGTAGCGTAGTGATCATGAGTAGCATGATGATAGCATGATGGTGCTACATAGCAAGGTGCAGCGAATGGATGAGATGCAGCTTTATGATAGGTGAAGAAGTCACCTTAGAGAATCAGTTGAAGAAATATGTCTTCAACTGATCTCTGTAGATATCAAAAGTCAAAAGTGTTGACTTCTATTGTAATTGTACTATCTCTCTCTCTCTCTCTCTCTCTCTCTCTCTCTCTGTCTCTCTGCTGAAGTTTGAAGATAAAAGAAGATTTGATCAAAGGGTTTCCCCACACATTATGGGGTTTGTCCCTGGCTCGCGCCATATCTTGCGTCCTCTTGCCTTGGTTTGTCTTCTGCGATTTATATTTATGTTCTACCTGCAGTTTATCTTAATGCTGATGTGATTGCTAACTGTGAAAATTTAAATAAATTGCTCTAGCATAGAACATACCTAATCTTAACATGGTATTAGAGCTGAGGTGAAGACAATGCCCAAGCAAGAGTGAAAGAGCAATCACCGAAGACAGTTGGGACAAGACAGAAGGATGAATGGGTTCCTCATAATTCACCTAGGGTGAAGTCAAAGTAGAGAATGTTATCAGAATGGCGCAGTGGAAGATTATGATGGTCCACCTTAAGATCAATTCATTGGGAAGTTTGGATCTAAGGGTGGAAGGAAAGGCGGATGCCTTGTTGAAATAAGTTCGGTCGTTCTGCGAAGGAGTGTTCGAATGGCAGAGACACATCTCTTGATGAAGATAACAACCATTCTTGGGACATCTTCAATGATCAAAAGAATGAATGGTAATGCAAGTCATCAAGGAAATGATCGACTCTTCCAGGAAAGCAAGGAACCCCAAAATCTCTTTTATGTACCTGATCGAACCTGGTGTCCATCTCGGAAATGGAAGTCAAAGGTTACAGGGTGGCACTTATCAATGGAAAGGTACGTGTTTGAAAATAGATCTTTTAAAGATGTTTTGAGTTCAGGGTTGTATCAAGTTGCCGGAAGTCCACTAGGGACCATGTCCATTGACTCAGCACTGGAGGTCTGTGAGTCAGACGGTGACTAGGATGTCTGAATTAAAAAAGAAGCATGAAGGTACATGTCTGAAATGTACCGAAGGAAAATATTATAAGGGGACCTTTCCCCTCATGCATAAGGTTCACAGGTTTGGAACAACTCGAGGAGTTTGATGGAAGAAAGCCCTCTATGGCTTGAAGAAAAACACCTTGGGCATAGTATGAGAGGATTGATAGCTGTTTAATGCAGCTGAGATTCACTAGGAGTGAAACCGATCCAAACCATTACTCGAAGGTTGTGGATGACAAACCTCTCGTACCGGCACCTATGTCTGACAGGTGCAGACCCTCTCATTTATAGGAGACAGAGGGAGTTGGATTTTGAATGTGAGAAGATAAGATGCAAGCTTGTGACTTCCTCGAGGATCTTAACTTTCAGAAGTTATATGGTAATGATGTCGGACCAGATTTGGGAAATGCCTTTGAGTTTCATAAACTCATTCACATTCATGTACTTGGAGAACCTCCGTCTGGAGATATGGGATGCAGTTAGCATGGTGAGCTCATATTTGAGCCTCACTGGATTGGTGCCAAGAATCTTCTGGGATATCTTCCGGGCACAATCTCTCATGGATTGAGATACACTGCCAGAAATATGAAACCTCATGATTATTCAAATGATGAGTGGGCAGGCAGTATGGAGGATCACTAGAGCACTTCTCAGTGCTGTTTCTTTTTGCAATTTGCCTTGATATCCTAGATGAGCAAGAAGTAGAAGTCGGTGACTCTGAGCACAACCAAGGCAGAGTACATTGCTGATAGTATGGCCTTCTGTGAGGCAGTCTGGTTGCTGAAGCTCTTCAGTGAGCTGTTTGTACACATGATGAATACCACTATGAATCTCTGTGACAACCAAAGATGGGATTCGATTATTGAGGAATCCCGTATTTGACAATTGCTCCAGCAGATAGACATCAATTACTACCTTATCTGGGATATGGTAAGTCAATGATCAAGGAGGCTCCATCGAACTGAGATGATGTATAGGATAGAGCCCCGAGGAAAGATCAAATTTGTGATTTTCCCGAACGACTTGGAGTCATCGAGAGACCTTTGTAAAAGGGTCCTGCATGTTGCATACATTGAGCTCTGGGAGCTCTAGGGGGCTTGCAGTTCTACTGGAGCAACATACGACCACAGGGTGACTCACCCTCCCCTGGTGGTCTGCGCTAGAACAAGATGATTCGCTCTCTTGTGGGACAAGATGATTCGCTCTCTTGTGTAGTAGGATGATTAGTTCTCCTGTGAGGCCTGGATTGATGTGTTCTCCATGGTGATTGTAGCAGGATTGATGTGTTCTCCTGTGAGGCCTGGATTGATGTGTTCTCCATGGCGATTGTAGCAGGATTGATGTGTCCTCCTGTGAGGCCTGGATTGATGTGTTCTCCATGGCGATTGTAGCAGGATTGATGTGTTCTCCTGTGAGGCCTGGATTGATGTGTTCTCCATGGAAACCTGGATTGATGTGTTCTCCTGTGAGGATAGGATTGATTAAGTTCTTCTGTCGAGGCATCCTACCCATGCAGTCTGGGACTCATGGGAAGTACCTCTCATCTAATCAATGAGCAGGGAAATGAAGTTAGGGACCATAGTAGTACCGATGGATGAATTGTTCTATCTACCGTACTCCCTATGCTAGGATGTCCTCCATTGATCTGGGATCAATGATACTGGTCTGGGACCAGTGGTAGGAGTTGTACATGCTATGACGCTGACTTCGGGTCGGCTGAGACTGAAATGGGACCAGTGGTACATACTCCGAGACTGACTTCGTGTCAGTGCAGTACTGGTCTGGGACCAGTGAGAGTGGTACATACTATGACACTGACTTCGGGTCGGTTGAGACTGGTCTGGGACCAGTGGTACACTCTCTAAGACTGCGATACTAGTCTGGGACTAGTGGTAGGAGTGGTACTTACTATGAAGCTGACTTCGGGTCAGTTGAGACTGGTCTGGGACTAGTGGTATGCACTCTGAGACTGACTTCAGGTCAGTGGAGAATGATATGACTCATTCTCGATTAATTCTTCTTCTTCATAGTTCAGCGGAGATGAGCAGAGCAGAATAGAGCCAGCAGAGCAAAGCTAGCAGAGCCAGTAGAGCTGAGCAGAGCCGAGCCAGTAGAGCTGAGCAGAGCAGAGCTAGGAGAGCCAGCAGCGCTGAGCAGAGCAGAGCCGAGCTAGCAGAGCTGAGCAGAGCAGAGCAAAGCCAGCAGAGCTGAGTAGAGCCAGCAGAGCTAGGCAGAGTAGTGCAAGGCACTAATGGCAGAGATAGTACAGTCGGACTTATGGATCAACGAATGGAGTTCCCCCTAGTTGAGAGGGAGTGTTAAATTGGCAACTAGGGCCAAACTCCATGTGGGTTGGCTTATTTATGGCAGCTGATATTTTTATTGGATCCCTCTCGTCGAGAGGTGTAGGATTGATCCAAAGATCATCCGATTCCAATAAGTATTTATGGAGATATGAATTTATTTTGTTTATGTAATTATTATCAAGCCGACCAACTCTTATGTAGGCTCTAGAAGCCCAACCAACGTGTCTATTCATCGTATATGTTTTAGTATAAATATAGAGGACTTGAAGTCATTTTAGGATCATAATTGTTGAGGTGATCTCCTCTCCACGTCCTGGGTTTTTGGAGAAGGAGAGAACATGAGAATATACTGGCCTAGATGATGCCCTAGCTCTCACACAAATAAATCCCTCAATACGCTGCTCACAACGAATCTCTATACGCTGGCCATACGCATAGCATTATGATGGCCATATAATATATGCATAGATGGAAATATATACGCACAGTATATCATACATTGGGGCAATGAAAATATACGCTGGACACTGAAACGCAGTTATATAGCCCTATCATGTACACGCTGGAAATGGAGACACTTAGCCACAGATCTAAGAAGAAGTCACCTTATGATAGGTGAAGAAGTCACCTTAGAGAATCAGTTGAAGAAATATGTCTTGAACTGATCTCTGTAGATATCAAAAGTCAAAAGTGTTGACTTCTATTGTAATTGTACTATCTCTCTCTCTCTCTCTCTGCTGAAGTTTGAAGATAAAAGAAGATTTGATCAAAGGGTTTCCCCACACATTGTGGGGTTTGTCCCTGGCTCGTGCCATATCTTGTGTCCTCTTGCCTTGGCTTGTCTTCTGCGATTTATATTTATGTTCTATCTGCAGTTTATCTTAATGTTGATGTGATTGCTAACTGTGAAAATTTAAATAAATTGCTCTAGCATAGAACATACCTAATCTTAACAAATATGAATGCCTTATGGATCATAGAAAAGGAGAGAGAGTTGCAATCGTAATTTGAGTACTGCAATTAGACTCGGAATCGTCACTGCAATTAGGCTTTAGGAACTGTAATTTGGCTCATTAAAAGTCATGGGTAAAATGGCAATAGCAATCATTCATTGACATTGTTGAGAATAGTCCTTATATGTCTCAAGATCAATCTATACAATTGTGTCAAGACTCATACATAACAGTGCCAACGATAGTGCCGAAACTACAATGCTGATGAACTACTTGCATATGTCGAGACTATTGTGTTATTATAACAATAAGAGTAGCATATAGAGCATATAGATCAGATGACTTTCCAATGCGATGCGAGCCAGAAAGCGAGAAAATATGACCAAGAGAAAAATGCCTGTTCAGGGTGTCCTTGAAAAGTTCCAGCACCGTTCATTTTCTATTCTCTTTGTTGAAATTGCAAATCAAACCCAGAAAGCCGAAAGCAGTAATTCACAAAAATGTAGAACAGTAAAAATGTCAAACTTTAACTACACGATCCAACCAAATGAAAATGAATTAGGGAACAATAAAACATGTTTTTTTCAGGTATAGGGTCAATTAGATAACTAAGAAACAACTTTGAGAAATTCGTGGCAGTTTGGGAGAATTTCTCAGTTCTCTGAAGCCTCTTTTTGCGTGTCGCGTGAAGAAAATTGATGAACAGTCTGTTGTTTTAACTCGACGTGCTTGAAGAGGGCAAATCCAATTTGGGAACTTAAATGTTGGGAGAAAATGGAATAGGGAAGATAATGTTTATATGCATGCTGGCTAGTTTATTGAAACCAGATATTGTAGACAATACAGATGTGGAGATACCTGAATTCAATGTGTCATACAAACCGCAGAAGATAAGCACGAAGTTCCAGTCAACTGTTAGGTATTTATTGCACAACAAAAAATCCATGATTCATATACTCACCCTCAATTAACATCCGATGTCATGAAACCACTTCATATTGAACAATTAATGGATCAAGATGTAGTAAATCTTTCTGGTGGAGAATTGTAGAGAGTTGCATTTTGCTTATGAACCAAGTACGCACTTGGATTCAGAACAACGTATTGTTGCAGTATAAAGTTGCACAAGTAGTCTGGTCCCTGCTCATGCCAAACAGCTATGTTATTTTCGAGCATGACCTTAGTGTCCTTGGTTATTTATCGGACTTTATCTGTTGTTTGTATGGGAAGCCTGGGGCTTATGGTGTAGTAACACTTCCATTTTCAGTTAGAAAAGGGATCAATATCTTTTTGGATGGTTTTGTTCCGATAGAAAATCTTCATTCTAGAGATGAATCACTTACCTTCAAGGTTGCAGAAACTCCATAGGAAAGTGTGGAAGAGATAAAAAGCTATGCACAATACAAGTATCCAAATATGAGTAAAACTCAGGGTAATTTCAAGCTTAATGAGAAGGAGGGAGAATTTACTGATTAATGGTTGATTACATGACCCTCCAAAGATCATACGACTCTTCTCTTGAATTATTACACAAAACTCAAGGAGTCTCTGACTTGTTATAAAAAAAAAAAAAAATTGAATCAATGAAATAAGTAGGTTATTTGCTCATTTTTCTGAAAGGTATTGATTAATTTTGGACTGATGATGAAAAAAGAATGGTTAACTTTTTGTTTTAGATTTTTAGCTATAGAAACTGTGCACATTCCGCAGCTAAATTCGTTTCACAGCTAAAGCCATTCCACAGCTAAAGTCGTTCCGTAGCTAAACATCAATTTTGCAACTGAAAAACCTCGTTGTTCAAATCAGCCTAACATTCTCATACAAAATCAGATCTCGATGATTCAAGTGTCATTGGAAACATCTCGACAAGATCTACACAATGAGAAATCCATCATCAGAGTTCAAAATAGTAAATAATGAAATAAATTGCTAAAAATAAACAATAGTTAACCTGAGGCAATAATTCCGAAGCATGTATAAATTATTTTGATTTTCCTTTGTGAACTTGTTTCATTAATATGAATTCTTAGTTTTATGTGTAAATATCATAACTAGAGAGATTGATCACCTCTCTCCTTTAATAATCTTACATTCCATTGCAGAAGAAGTATTAGTTTTTTTGCAGGTTCCATGAGGAAGGACAAATGCCTACAAGTGAATAGTGTCTCTCTTAAGAGACCAATTTGTTTCATAAGAAGATGATCAGCAACAAAGAGGAAACATGCTAATGCAAAATCAGATCCAAACACTTGAAACACTTTTAGATACTATTGTCTCCATTACATCCATACTTCATAATAAGCCATTCACCTCATTTCCCTTCATATTTTCCATTTACATTCACATACACTTTCCATTACTTTTTGGCCACTCATAACCCACAAATAAAAGAAAGAGGCTCAGTCACATGCTTATTACCCATTGCCATTTCTACTTTCCATTGCCATCTTCCATTTTCATATTTCCCTTTCTATCATTTTCATTTCGCAAATAAGCCCTGCTTCAATGCAAATTATTGAGTCCATAGTCCTTTGAGTCTAAGTTCCTTGCAAAAACACCTTGAGGCTTGCATGCCTTAATGGCAAGTCCTCATGCCGACAAACAATGGGAATACATTAATGTCCCTTGTTCATCAGATCTTCTATGTGACTCGACATCGGCAAATTTATCCGTACCTAGCAAGATGTGTTTGGGAATCTTGACTCTCATTGTCATCAATGGTGAGAGTTCTCGTTTTGACTAGTGGCATTCATTAATGGCCACTAAGGCAACAATTTCCTCCTATGTTCGACATCAGAACATCTCTTCATATAGTAGGAATTGTGCCAATGACTTTTGAAGACATGAAGGCTATTATTTTCAACACTTTTGGAGAAAATATAAAACAGATCAGTACTATTCAGTAGTAGATTCAACAAGTTCTAGTAGAAGCAACAAAAAATCATCTTGACTCTTTTATCCATGACTCCTTTTGTCTAGCCACTTGAAGAAGATTATGATCAAAATTTTGTAGCCACCACACATACAACCCATCCATTTCCAAAGGGTAAGTTAAGGTACGTCATTTTCTAACTTTTGACCATATAATTCCATAAAAATCTAAAATGATAATTGTTGGGAAAACATTTCTCTTCCTCATTTCATAAAATTGCCAATACCATCAGTTTGGGGGCGGAATAAATTCATATTCATATATTTCCATGTTCATATCATATTCAGAAGACCACATACTTCCAAAATATATTAACTATTACATTATTATTATGAGCATACAATGGATTTTCAAAAGTGCTTAAAGGATAATTGGATAAAAACACAATCATGGTTATCACACAAGAACCAACCATCATACAACCCAATAAAGATATACTTTGCAACAATAATCAAAATATCATTATGCAAAGTTCAAAGATCAAAATAGAATGCAACAACAAAATATGGTTGTAACACAAGAGCCAACCATGTTGCAATTTAAGTAAAACACTTTGCAAAGGTATGAAGTTATCAAATGATATCATGCAATGTTAAGCAAAAGCTCAAGGATCAAAGGAATTAATGTAATATATATTGCATGAGGACATGCAATAGCTTCAGTTGGGGGTATGTTGGGTCTTGAAATTGTCATACATTTCCATCACACTTTCACTATTATGTCCATTATATCACCTTCATTTCACTACCATGTCACTACATTCATCTCACTTTCATCATCATCGGGTCACATTTATTTTTTTCCAAACTTTATTAATTCTTAGCATTTTTAAGTGAATTTGTGGTTAAAAATTACAAAATAATGTGCATATTCTTATACCTAACAAGTGAGTTGAGATTGTTGACATTTGTAGGTCAAAAGGAGGCTTCTAGAAGACCTTTATGTGGCACCCTAAGGCCAAATTCGAATTTGAGTAGAGAGGATCATGGGATCATGAGGATATGTGTCACATTTCCTAATTGTATTTAAAATCTAAGAAGACATGTGTCTTGTCATTTCCTATTTTGATTAGGACTCTAGAGGTATAGGGAGAGATTCATGGACTCTCATTAATGAGATGGATTCTCATTTTTTTGTATAAATAGGAGATCTCTCTCCTTCATTGGGTAGTTTTTTTTCGTAGCTTTGGAGAGCTTTGTTGTACTTTGTAATTTTGAAGAATTTGAATAAAGCTTTGATGTTATCAATATGGAAGGAGATGTGAAGTAGATGTCATGTAGCATATTAGAATGTAACATAGAGTAGATTTTGTTTTGTAGTTTTTTTTTTATTTCATTCAAGTATGTCATTTTATTGCTTTCAAGTTTGATAGTTTAGATTTTCCATTCATGCAAGTGTGTTCAAACGGTTGATTGTAGATTTATCTAACTGTGTAATCTATGCTTAGCAAAATAGTCCAAGGAAGTATTTCCCAATTGGTGCTTGGAGCATTAGAGCACATAGTAGATTATTTTTCCTTTACATGTTTTTGTGATTGCTTATTAGAGTAGTCACTCATTACATAAATAAATATTTCCAGTGCCTTTTGTTGATGGTTTATCCTCAAACTAAATGGAAAAATGTTGTGTTTATGAATGAGATTTCTCGTTGTTTAATGCCTTTTTGTTCTTAGTGTAGTCACTCATGATATAAACAAATTTTTCCAGAGCCTTTCGTTGAAGGTTTATCCTCAAACTAAATGGCGAAATGTTGTGTTTATAAATGAGATTTCTTGATGTTCATTATTTTAGAGCTAAATAGCTTAATGCCATTTTCTTATCAATTTAGTAACTCATGATTTAAACAGATATTTCCAAAAGCCCTTCGTTGATGGTTGAATCTAAGACTAAGTGGTGAAATGTTTTACTAATGACTGAGTTTTTCCTTGCATTTCATTTAGTTACATGCTTTGTATTTGATTTCCATTTCATTTAGCTGTTATCATTTTTTGCTTTCATTTCATAGACATTTTGCCAGCTTAGATTAATCTAACTATTCACAGTTTTGACTTTCTTCCTTTTCTCCTTTCTTTAGAAATTAGATTTTAACATTGAAAGTCATTAGATTTAGTTCTCTATTAACATTTAGAGATTTTCATCTACAAGCATAACTTTTGTCTCTTAGCTTAATTTTCTTAAGCATGAGAAACAAAACCCCCAAAAAAACCATAAACTATAAAACAACGATGTAAGAGAAATGTTAACTAAGCACATATAGTGCACCACAATTCATCAGTTTACGATACCCAGATTGATTATTTATGTAGAGCAATTTAGGACACTAAATTAACTAGACACCTCTAAGGGAGGTTTTCACCCAGGGATCTTATCCTTTTTTCTCTCTCTTTTTTTTTAACATCATTGGGCCGCCTCAGAAGAGGTTTTCATCCCAATGATGGGACTCAAGCACCTCATGGAGGTTTTCACTTGAGTCCTTATTATCTTTTTATTATTAATTTTTTTTTTTACTTTTCTTTAGTGAGTGGGTGAAGTGGAAACTAAGACATGCTCCACTACCATCACTTTGTTATTCAGATCTTCAATAAATTCTCGCTTGGAGAGGGGTTTCTTGTAGACTTTCAACCGATGTCCATTTACAAGCATGGGGATGGCTTCATATCAATAGTTCTGATCAGAACTAAACCATGGTCATTGCATTTCTCCACAGTGTAGGGTCCCAGCCATCTTGTCCTTAGATTGCCTTTGAAATCCTTGTATCTTGAATCATAGGGTAGTGCCCAATCTCCCTCTTGGAATTGCTTCTCCTTGATATTTTTTTCGTGCCATATCTTTCTCTGAAGCTGAGCTACCTTTGTATGGAGAAGGGCTTGCAATCTATATTCATCCAATCCATCGAGCTGAAGTAATCTCTCATTCTGTGCATGGATGAGGTCTAGGTCCATTTGAGCTACCATTCTTAGTGTATTGAACTCAAATTCTATTGACAGCAAAACCTTCTTCCCATAGACCAGTTCATAGGGTGTGAACCCAGTGGTGGTCTTCCATGTTGTGTTGTAGGCCCAAGTAGCCTCAACTAATCTATTTACCCAGTATTTTATGCTGCTGCTCAGTACCTTGGTTAGGATCCCTTCCAATGCTCTGTTAGTGACCTCCACTTTCTCATTGGCTTTTGGATGCTGAGGGGTGGAAGTCCTGTGCTTGATCCTATGATGTGTGCGCAAGTCTTCAATCAGGTTCGAAGTGAACTAACTGCCTTGATCTGTGACCAACTCTCTTGGATACCCGAACTTGTAGAACACGTTTTCTCTAAAAAACTCAGGTACTTTTTCCTCTATTGCTACTTTGATTTCTTTTGTCTCTACCCACTTTGTCAAGTAGTCAATGCACACAATGATGTATTGTTTCTTCTTTGAAGGAGAGCTGATAGGCCCCACAAAGTCCATGCCCCACTTCTCAAATGGCTCAAAGATCATTTGAGGCTTCATGTGCATCTCATCTTTTGGAGTAGGTTTTCCCATCCTCTGACACTGATCACACTGGCTCGTGTATCTCCTCACATCCTAATGAAGAGTGGGCCAGTAGTAGCCTACTTGCACTATCTTGAAGGCAATTCTTTTTGCTGCAAAATGACCTCCACAAGGCCCATCACGATAGGTCAAGAGGATGTCAAACACTTCCTCCTCACAAACACATCTTCTCAAGATCTGATCTGGGGCAATTTTGAATAGATTGCCTCCAATCTAGGTGAAAGGGGTGTTTTTCCTTACTATCCTGCTCTTCTCTTTTGAGGACAGGTGTGGCGGGAGCTGTGTTGAAACCAAGTAGTTTGCTATATCAAAAAACGATGGAGAGAGTACTGATATAGCAAATAGGTGTTAATCTAGCATTTGGTCACCCACCATTCCTTCTTCACTTGTAGGCAAATTCACTCTAGACAAAAAGTCAGTAACAACATTCTCTTTACCAAGCTTATTAATAATTTTCAAATCAAACTGCTACAGTAAAATCAACCATCTAATAATGCCAGAATTTACATCTGGTTTGTTCATTAAATATCTAATTGTAGCATGATCAGTGTGGACAAAGGTTTGATAGCCTGCGATATAATGTCTGAATTTGTTTAAGGAATGCACGACAACTGGGAGTTCCTTCTTGGTCACTGTATAGTTTAACTCTGCCTTCGATAAGTTCTTGCTTATAAAGTATATGGCATAAGGTAATTTTTAATCAAATTGTTCTAAGATTGCTCCTATTTCTTTGTTCGAGGCATCTGTATGAATGTGAAATGGCAGGGCCCAGTTTGGGCCTCTGAGAATTGGGGAAGTCACTAGCTTGCTCTTCAAGGTATCTAAGGCTTCTTGATAGTTTTCCGACCATACGAACTCAACATCTTTGCCTAGGATGCCAAACAAAGGAGAGGTTATCTTGCTGAAGTCTTTAATGAATCTTCTGTAATATTTGGCTAAGCTTAGGAAACTTCTGACATCTCTCACCTTTTGAGGAGGTGGGACCCTTTGGATGATGGCAATTTTGTTGGGGTCCACCTGTAGTCCTTGTTGAGATATTGCATGACCTAGCATGGTCCCTTCAGTCATCAAAATTTCACATTTTTCTGGACTAAGGGACAGGATCATCTCAATACACGTATCTAGAACTTTCCCTAGGTTAGATAAAGCTTCTTGAAAGTCAGAGCCATAAGGAGTGAAATCATCCATGTATATTTCTACTACATCATGAACTAGTTCAAAAAATATACTCAATACCTCTCTTTAGAAAGTGGCTGGAGCGTTGCACAAATCAAAAGGAAGGACTCGGTATGCAAAGGTGCCCCAAGGACAAGTGAAAGTGGTCTTATCTTGGTCTTCCAGGCTGATTTGAATCTGATTGTACCCGCTAAACCCATCTAGGAAAGAGAAAAACTTTTTCCTTGCCAGACGTCTAACACTTGATCTATGAAAGGTAAAGGAAAATGGTCCCTTTTAGTGGCTTTCTTCAATTCCTGAAAGTTGACATACTTTCTCCACTTGCCATTTTTATTTGGCACTAGCACCAAAGGAGAGAGCCATTCACTGTCAGAGATGGGATAGATGAATCCTGCATCAAGCAATTTCTCTAGTTCTTCCTTAACAATATCTTTAAGTGCTGGATTCATCCTCCTTTGAGGCTGCTTGACTAGTTTGCAATCTTCCCTGATGTATATATGATGAGTACATGCTGAAGGGTGCACTCCCTTCATCTCCTTATAACTCCAGGTGAAGGCATCTAGATGTTTTCTCAATATGCTGCACAGTTCCTTCTCCTGGGAAGTAGATAGGGATAGATTGATTTTCAATGTTCTTTTTGGGCCGAACTCTATATTTTTGACATGGGGAGAAGTAGGATCGGCCACATAGAGATCAGTTGAGGTGTTGTGTTACACTAAAATTTGTCACCATGACTATTTACAGTTAGTATGGCTCCATCAATTGTCATACTGTCCTTCTTGGCAAGTCTTATACCTCTGCTCCTCATGTCAAACTCCAAGAAAGAGAGAAAGTCCTTAAAAAGTCAATTAACTCTGGTTACGTAGTTTCTCTTAACCTTACCTGCGTGTACGCACCTCAAGTTCACAATACCTGCGTACTTGTACGCTCTGTCCGTAAAGGGGTGGGTGCGTACTCCTGTAAAGGTCAAAAGGCGTGAGTTTTACTTCAAAAAAGTTACTTGTGGTCAATTCTAGAGCATTCTAGAAGATGGTTTGACGTGTATTGAGCGCCTCCAGATGGTTCATGTATCCCTATGAAAGAGGAACTTATCCCATCAAGAGGGGAGCTATCCCATTGAAAGAGGGGCTTATCCCATTGATGGTGGACCTGATTAACTTCCTCCAAAGCATTATAAATATAGACATTGGGCCAGAGGGAGGGGAGGTTGAAAGCTGAACATTCCTAAGGGTAGATGTTGCTGAAATTAGGACTCCCTTATAGAGCTTGAGAGGAGAGATTCCCATCCTTTCTTAGCTTCATTTGGAAGTGGGTGAGCTGATCAAAGTAAAGGAGAACTCTTGCTGGACCCTGCGAGGGACCTGCACAACACCAAGGCACTGGTTGTGATGGTTTCTTTTGTTTCCAATTAATACAATTGTTCATTTTTCTCAACAAGTTGTTATATATAATTTGTTTCATATACTCCTTGGTCTTTATGATGAATATGTTTTATTTTATGAGTTATTCAGGTGCTATGTAATCGTTTTCTTGTTAGTGAATGCAGGTTTCAAAGAGAAAGAGGAGCTCATCTGGATCAGAGAGGCTGGACTGCTACAAACAGAGTTGGACTAAAGGTATGCTTTAAACACTTGGTTGCTTGTATTTTAAATGCATATTTAGGGAAAGATAGTGCTTGATTGTCTTATTTGTCACTAGAAAGCATTAGCTTATAGGGAGGTCGGTTTTGTTCGCAAAATTGACTCTTTCCGCATGACAAAATGGCGACTCCACTGGGGATTCCATGGATTTGATTGATTTCTCTTTTGATTGATACTTTGATTTGAGAAAAGTCGATTTCTTTCTAGTTTTTGGCTGATTGACTGTGAATTTGGGTGGAATAGCTTAGGGTTAAGTTAGATTTTATTTTTCTTGGTTTTGCTAGTAGTACACACCCTCTGCGTTAAGCACAGTGCGTACTTGTACGCACTGCAGCTTTGTACACAGAGCGTGGTCGCACCTGTGCAAACGGGTTGCCTGCGTACCCTGTCAAAAGTTGAGAAAATTTCAATTTTTTCCTTTTTGCCTCTTAGATTTTGTTTATAATTTGTTTTTGCTGCCCAGATCCACTGGTTACCTGTCAAAAGTTTTCATCTAAGCTTGTTTCATTAGTATCAAGGGTTTTAGTGAAATTCATAGAAGTTCTAGCCCTAGGTTTGATTTTTGCATTGGTCCTGTAGTGACTTTGGCTTTAGAAGTTCTAAAACCTTGGAAATCCCTGGTCTTTGCAGTATTCTTAGGAGTCGGACCTTTCGTAAAATCCACCTTTGTGAGAAACCTACTTTTGTGTTGTCTCTTTGCGGAAGTTCGAGAGAGCTTGTTTGTTAAAGCTGTGAATTTCATTCTTAAGAAAAAGAACAAAAGATTTTGATTTTTTTTTTTGACTAGTTTATGATTCTGCATAAACTAGTCCTTGGTTGAATTGTAACTGAGTAAAACATCCTAGAATTATACATTGTAGGCTTTTGCCTCATTAGATTGCTTTTAGGTGAATTTCTCTTAGATTTGCTTTTAGGTAAAATTGATTTGATTGTCATAGATTTTTTAAATTTGATTTTTGTTAAGTAGCTTTACATGCTTTGTTAATATAGGAAAAAATACAAAAATCTCTTTTGAAGAAAAGTTTGTTTTAGTAGCATTTGAAGTCTTTGAAAAGAGAAAGGAGTTTTCATGAAATAATTAGTGGTCATGTGTTGTATGCTTTGGAAAAGATAAAGAGATTGTTTCTTTGATTTTCATTGTGAAGAAAGTTGTCTTTATATCAATTTTGCATTCTCCAACTCTCTTAGCTAGGAAATTCATTGAAAAGGAAAGATAGTATAAATCATCTTAGGTGCATCTTTTTAGTGGATTTGATTCGAGTCTACACACCATTAGTTTCATCTCCACTACCTTTTGTCCTAAAGAAAAGCCATAAAATTAACGCTTAAAGTAAAATTTACTTAGCAACTTTTATTTACTAGGGCTCTGAAACACCAATATAGATCAGGCTAGTGTCTTGGAGTAGGAGAGTAATTAACTCTCCAAGACAGCAAAACCAAACAAGTAGCTCATCTTGTGGTAGGATAAATCCAATAGTTACATTTATGCTTTGGGAAAGCTCCTCTTAAAGGAGAAGCACGAGATTGTGTCAGAACCAGTGAGGGGATAAATCCTCCTTCATTGGGAACGACGCCAGATATGCACGTACTACAAATGGTAAACCTCGGATTATTGTCGAGGAGCTTGGGGTCACTTGTCGGTAAACCTTGGATTATTGTCAAGGAGCCGGCAAGGGGATTGAGCTTGATACTCTGCCCTTGCATGCTATCGGATCGTAGACTGTTCCCCCAGGTATATTTGTTGCTGTTGGTGACCTTAGTGACCATTATCTTTAGGGTTCTACCCAAGGTGACGGTGGAGGGAAGATCCCACTGTACCTGGAGCAGACGTCGGCTAGACTCACTTGGATTTTCCGGGGGGTTCACTTCACTCGAGACGGTTAAAGTGGAGGAACTTGTGCCGGTCTATTCATTAAGCAGGTTGCCGGGGTAACTGTTCCACCCGCCACTTCTGTACTGAATTCGGCGATGTTGGGTTTCATCACCAACTAGTGTTTTCGGTCCGGAAGGCTACTGTTTGTGTATGGTTTGACGCCCTAGATTCTTTAGGCGTGTGATTCGAATTTGTTTGGTTCTTTAGAGACTTTAGGCGGTTTGCTTTGAGATTTTACTTTGTTTGCGTGTGCAGTAATTAAAAGTTTTTAACTGTGGCTGAATTACCGAGACAGTCCCATAGACTTCGGGGCCAGTCTCCTGAGATTGTAACCGTGGCCGATTTGTTGAGGAAGTCCCATAGACTTCGGGGCCAACCTCCTGAAGACGTCCTGGGTCATTACAAAGGTTTGAAAGTCCTTGTAACTCCTAGTGGCAGTAAAGTAGGTTCACCTGAAGAAGGAGAGTCTTCATTGGTAGTTCATCCTGATTACCAAAGTCTAGAAACAGGTTATAATCCCGAAGCTATTGCAGTTTCCGAGCTTGCTGGTAGTTTTTCATCTACTAGTGATATAGGCGAAGAACCTAAGATAACTGAACCTGTTACTCCAACTTCTAGTGCTCCTGATTCACTTAGGGTAGAAAGAGTCATCACCAAAAATCTTCCTTCTGGTTTGATAGCTATTGAAGAACTTGCTCCAGAAGAAGAAACAGGTGTCCCTATCCCTGAAAATCAACCTACTATTGATCTAAGGGAGCGTGAATCCATTTTTTACAGTCCACCTAGAAGTACTACTTGGTATCTTTCGTTAACTAATTATTTGGACAACTCAGGGTCAAGTTTTTCTCCACCTCGTGCCCCTTATCCTCCTGGAGGTATTTATACTCCTGTAAATATGTCAGGTCAGTCGTCCATGTTTACTCAATCTCCTGAATCTTTTTTGTACGGCGGTCCTTCTGTTCCCTCTGGGTATCAGTCACTTTCTGGTACTTTTGCGGGAGCATCTCCTCAACCCATTGAACATGGGTTATTAACTGGAAACAATGGTAATAAACCATCGGGCGTAGGAGACATTTACATGATGTCAGGTTCAATTCCCAGTTCTCAACCTCAAGGTGGCCAGTTACCGCCTGGGGGGCAGCCTCAATTAACGCCTGGGGGGCAACCTCAAGGTACACAAATTGCGTCTGGGGGGCAACCTCAAGGACAGTATGTACCCATGGTGCAGTACATTCCTCAAGGTCAACCCCAACCTCAATATGTACCCCAAGGTCAACCTCAGTATCAATTTATACCTCAAGGTCAACCCCAGTATCAGTACCTACCTCAAGGGTATCTACCTCAAGGTCAGTACTCGAGTCAAGGTTACCAACCACCCCAAGGTCATCTTATGTTCAAGGTACGGGAAATGTACCTTTCAGTTATCAATCCTACCCTCAATCCGGTTATGGATCTCAATATCTTCAACCTGTCATGGTTCAATACCCTGGAATGAACATAGTGTGGGATCCATCGCAAGTTCAACAGGTATTGCAGCCAAGTGTACAGTTGTCATCCCAAACTGGACAACCTTTAGTTTCTGGTTCACCCCAGCAACCAGTCCAGTCTAATGTTCAAACTTCTGTACCTTCGGTAGTTTCTCAGTCTGGGCCTATTGCACCTAGTACTCCATCTCAAACGACTGCTGCAACTACCGCAACACCTGTTCAATCTACCCCACTTACTTCTGGAGTATTGACAGCTCCGATTTCTACTGTCTCTGTAACTACTCCTCAGACATCTTTACCATTGTCTGGATCCATGATTCAAACTACGGTTCAGATGCCTATAGGACAACCTGGTTTAAGTACGGTTGTCACTAGTCAACCACAATTCACTTATCAACCGTACCAGGGACAGTACCAATACGGGCCTGTTGTCCAGCAGCCAGTTTACCAGTATCAACCGTATCCTGGGTACACTTATCAACAACCACAACAACCCCAGTACGGTCCGGTTAATCCTGGTTTTCCGGGAGGATACAATATCCCGAACGCGATTCCTATTCCAAGTTATCCTGGATATCCTCCTCCTGGGACTGGTCTCGTGACCTAGAGCTTTAGGGATCCTAATCGGCAGTTACCGTTTATCGCAACTTTGGATTTACAAGACTTGTCGTGCCTAACGAACGATCCAATAAATTATCTTCCGTTTTGGCTGCCAATGCCAAATAAGTTGCCCAGTGACATACCCAAGTTTGAAGGTAAGTCTGGAGAGGACCCGTTGAATCATGTGATGACTTACCACCTCTGGTGTGCCTCTAATTCCATCTCGGATGATTCAATCCGCTTACGTCTTTTCCAGCGTACTCTCATTGGTCTCGCGGCCAAGTGGTACATTGAGTTACCACGGGCCTCTTTTTATGATTTTAGCCAGCTAGCTACCTCATTCTTAACTCATTTTCAGTTGCCGGTCAGATATGATAATGGCACGGAATTACTAACTTCATTAAAACAATCGACATCCACTTATATTTCCGATCATATTCATGAATGGAGACGTCGAAGGCGGTTAGTGAAAGTTTTTATCCCGGACCAAATATTAGCTGAATGGTTTGTTAAATCATTATTACCGAAGATTACTGAAGACGTAGCTAAGGCCAGAGTAGTTACTGAGGCGCAAGTGATTGCTCAAGTGCAATACCTTGACTTAGTTTATACTCAGTCAGGTACGTTACACGAAAAGATCCCAAATCTTCCTAAGTCAAATCAAATCGCTGCTGCTCCTTCGGGGTCTCATGCCGCTGATGGCATGATTGGTACGGTGAATACTAAAAGCAAGAAGAAGTCCTCAAAGAATTCTTCGCCTATTATAACCTTACCAGACTCCCCGACAGGAGATTCTTCTGCTGAAGTTTCCGCTGATATTCATGATGTAGAGTCATCTACGGCTAAATCAAAATCCGGTGGGAAAAAGAAAGGCAAGAAGAAGAATAAAGCAGACAAAACTCCAAAGGAGGAAACTGAAAAGTCGGAAACCAATGACAAAAAGCGCAAACCTCGATATCCTTATCTTATTTGTGAAGAGGGTCATTTTACAAGAGATTGCCCTCATCGGGCCGAGGTTGTGAAAATCGTCAAGGGTTCCCCAACTCCTGCTGTTTTGAAAGACCCATTTCCAAAGCAGGAGAGTAAGATGATAGGTTCTTCCTCGAGTGCCAGTGAAGAACCCATATTGATGATGTCTCATGTAAGGATTGCGACTCGATCGCAAGATTATGGTAGTAAAAGTCATGTTGATGGCAAAGAAGCAGAATCTTCTCATTCTAATCCATCAACCTCAGCTCCCGGTTCCGATCCACTATAGATCGAGAAACCTAACCCGGACTTAGTAATCAAACCGCCCGCCAAGGATGTACTTCGAAGGTCTGCTTTCAATCCACATGCGAGAGCGGCCTAGAATTACAACATTGTTGAGGATTTAGCTGTTTCACCCTCAGCAATGTTGGCTTTGGACGTGCTGCAGTCCTGCCCAACACAACGCAAGTTACTTTTGTCGGCTATAGGAGCTGTTGATGTTCAGGACCCGAACCTAATAATCTTTGATCTAGAAAATAATACACCGCGTTTACCTCATCAGATGGCTTTCCAGATCCCAGTGATAGTCAAAAACAGGCCTATTCATCGGACTGTAATTGATGAGGGAGCTTCCACGTGTATTATGTCGATACAGTGCTGGAGATCGATTGGTTCTCCTTCACTAAATCAATCCCCAACAATTCTTAAGGTCTTTGATGGCCGTGGGTTCCATCCCTTTGGCATTCTACAGGATTTGCCTATAGGGGTTGAAGGAAAAACCGTTAGTCTAGATGTGGAGGTGGTTGATGCCCATCTAGACTACAACCTTCTTTTGGGTCGAAGTTGGTCTTACGCTATGACAGCGGTCATTTCATCGGTCTTCCGCATAATCAAGTTTCCACATAATGGCAATATCGTAACCATAGACCAGCTGGCTTACTTTTCATCCGACCCAGCCTCTTCAGAGAGTATCCAGCATGTCGGTAAAATGAATATCCCTTATAAGGATGTTGGAGTAGGATTAGTTAAAGATGCCGGTTTACTGGGAACTTTTCCTTTTCCTCCAATCAACGCCTTGTCTTCGTTTGAATCCATTCATATGATTACATCAGATACCATTGTTTATGACGATCCTTGGATTGTTCCTTCTGAATCTGAGATAGACTCATTTGGTGATGCTATGCCTTTGAGTCCATATGAAATTGCCTATGAAGCCGTGCAGTCTTTTACCGACCCGCGTTCAACCAAAATCGACCAAATGAATGTGGTCTGCGAGGAATCACTTTTCACGTCAACCTTGGAGTTAATAGCGTTTCTCGAAGTTGTGTCATCTGACGAGCAATTTCGTGAAGTCCTATGTGTAGACGATTTACCATGGGAAGATCTCCATCACAGATCTTCGTTTTTACCTGAGGATGACCGTTTTGAAAATGATTTCTCATCAATCTTTACAGCTGAATATGTCAAAGAAGCTCAGAATCCAATGAAACATCCTGATTCAGAGCTGAATTTGGGAAACATTTCTCGCACTATTCCCATTGACATTTCAGTCAAGCCCGGAATTGTTGAGCACATTCATATAGGTGCCTCGTGTTCAGATGATGAAATTCAGACATACAAGGCCCTATTTCAAGAATTCCACGACGTGTTTGCGTGGTCCTATGAGGAAATGCCAGGAATTGATCCCGCGATTGTTGTCCATGAGATCAAGACTTACCCAGATGCTAAACCCGTCCGGCAACGTTTGCGTCAGATTCACCCACGAAAAGCGGCTGCAATTAAAGCAGAAGTTGAGAAGCTGTTGAAAGCAGGTTTCATTTATCCGATCCCATTAACGGATTGGGTATCAAATATTGTTCCGGTTAACAAAAAATAGGGAACAATAAGAATATGCATCAACTATAGGGATATTAATCGAGCTTGTCCCAAGGACAACTACCCAACACCCTATATCGATCAAATAATTGACGATTGTGCCGGCAGTGAAATATTTTCCTTTATGGACGGTTTTTCCGGTTACAATCAAATTAATATTCTACCTGCCGACCAACCAAAAACAACTTTCATTTGTCCATGGGGGGCATTTGCTTATTGCAAATTGCCTTTTGGGCTTAAGAATGCCAGAGCAACTTTTCAAAGGGCGATGTCTTATGCGTTTCATGACATCAAACACATTGTGCAACCGTATCTCGATGATTTGCCTACTCATTCATTACATCGAGTTGATCACCTTGTCCATTTACGAGCAATCTTCATGAGGTGTAGGCATTATCGTATTCGGTTGAACCCACACAAATGTGTCTTCTGTATAGAAGTGGGACAATTTCTGGGATTTGTAGTTTCGAAAGCCGGCATTCACGTCGATCCCTCGAAGGTCGAAGCTATCATCAAATTGCCTCCTCCTTCGAGTCTTCGCCAACTCCAAAGTTTGCATGGGAAAGCAAACTTTTTACGACGATTCATTCCTAACTACGCCGACATTACAAAGGGTTTTACCCGTTTGTTGAAACAGAACCCTCAATTCTCTTGGGATGAGATAGCTCAGAAATCTTTTGATGCACTCAAGCACGCGTTGACCCATGCACCATTGCTGCATCCTCCCAACTACAACCAGGATTACTTTTTGTACCTCGCCGCTGCTCATTCCACTTTTGGAATGGTCTTAGTACAGGAAGATGAATTTAGAACGGAACATGTGATCTATTACCTTAGTCGGACATTAAATCCAACTGAACTCAAATATTCACATGTGGAGAAATTGGCATTGGCAGCCGTTCAAGCTGTCCAACGTTTTCGTCACTACATTCTACTCCGTAAAACTACAGTCATTTTGGATTGCAACCCTATGATCTACATTTTGACTAAACAATTGCTAGGGGGCAAGTACTCTAAATGGATCGTTATCCTGCAGGAGTTCGACTTGGAATTTGAAAAATCTAAGTCTAAGAAATCTTTAGTTTTTGTCGAGTTAATGTGTGACGTCCCGCGTGCTGACACAGAAACTGTGGCAGAGGAGCCCATTACGGACGAATCTTTGTTTCTCATCAGCACTTTAGATCCATGGTATGGAGATATCATCGTCTATCTCTAGACCCAATCCTTTCGGCCCGAAGTTTCAAAGTCGGAACGTCGAAAAATTTGATTCCAGTCCCAACAGTACAAAATTATTGGAGATACGCTTTATCGCCGTGGGGCAGACTTGGTTTTTCGACGTTGCTTAACTCACGAGGAAGCTGAAAGGGTTTTGAATGACTGTCACTCTAGAGCATGTGTCGGTCATCTGTCTAGGTATGCCACAGCCCAAAAGATATTGGGCGCTGACTACTTCTAGCCATCCTTGTTTAAAGATTGTATTACTGCGGTCCGGAAATGCCACAACTGTCAAGTGTTTGATCGCAAGATGCGCGCTCCACCTGCTCCTCTCCACCCTGTAATTGTCGTTGGTCCTTTTGCCAAATGGGGTATCGATTTTATTACATGTAACCCTCACTCGGCTGGGGGGCATGCGTATTTCATCCTTGCGGTAGATTATTTTACTAAGTGGGCCAAGGCGATGCCTACATTTGAGGCAGACGGCAAGACAGCTACAATTTTCGTATTCAATCACATTATTGCTAGGTTTGGTGTCCCACAAGCGATAATCACTAACCATGGGTGCCATTTTCGAAACGTTATGATGACAAAACTTACAAGCCAGCTTGGTTTACGTCACGATAGCTCAACTCCTTATTATCCACAAGCGAATGGTCTGGTTGAATCCATCAACAAAGTTTTAGTTATCATGATCCGACGAATCATTGGTATTCATCGGTCGAATTGGCACAACATGTTATTTTCCGCGCTTTGGGTGTACCGAACCTCAGTGAAAACATCAACAGGGTTCACTCCTTTCCAACTAGTTTATGGTTTGGAAGCTGTGCTGCCCAATGAATGCGAAATCCCGTCACTTCAAATGGCCATCGAATTACTTCTAGCTACTTCCGAAGAGGAGAAGTGTTTATTATACTTAGCTCAATTAGATGAGACTCGATGTGATGTTGCATTGGCGATCGAGACTCATGCAAAACGTATGAAAGCTCAGTATGATCGAAATGTGACCCCTCGAAATTTTTCGGAAGGAGACCTAGTGCTATTATATGATCAAGCTAACGATAAATTAGGTGTTGGAAAATTCGTTCCTATGTGGCATGGGCCCTACATTGTCAAGTGAAAGCTAGCAAAAGGGGCCTATGAGCTGGTAGACTTTGACGGGGACTCTTTGGGTAAACCTAGAAATGGACTTTACCTAAAGAGGTATTATGCTTAAATGATGGGTATGGAGATTTTAGTTAGGTTAGGTTTTTCTTTCTAGCTGGTGTGTTTGTTAGTTTAGACAGTGTGCTTAGCTTAAAAAGTGTGTTTTTCGTCGTTATTCTGCTTATCTTGGTTTTACCCTTGATGTTTGCAGATGTCGATGCCTCTCCAAACATACATTGGATTTGCTGATGGTGCTTGTCGTAGTACATGGAATATCTCTTCTGCAGCTTGGGTTATCTATTCGCCCTCTGACGAGTTAGTTTCTATGCATGGGGTGAGCCTCGGTCAAACAACAAACAACATTGCCGAATACAGTGCAGTGATTGAGTTATTGTCTGAATCTATCTCATTTGGGATTCGGAGTTTGATAGTGAGGTTAGATTCTGAACTCGTTGTATTACAGCTTAATATAGTGTATGCCATTAGAAATCCAGTGTTATTAAGGTTATTTTTGAGAGTGCGTCTCTTGGAACGTGAATTTGATTACATTGAATATTAGCATATTCCAAGGTCTTTAAATACATTAGCAAATGCAATTGTTTCTCGAATGTTAAACAGACATTTGCAATAATCATACATGTAAATTTAAAAACATTTCATCACACATGTTTAACAATATAAGCCGGTAATAATGATATATATAGATAGGAGTGTGTCAAAAAATACATCGTCTTTGATCATAGGTTGCAAAACACCTTATGATCAGCAAAAATGATAAGTACAAAAAACCAAAATGTCACATGTGTCTACAAAAACGACCATACAATCACTGGTGATGCTCTCTATACGACACCACTGCACGAGCCACCCTACACAAGAACCTCCTAAAAGGTCTTGGGACTGCGACTACATAGCGCTAAAGCCTGATACGAATATCATCTATAGTAGTCTCTGGTATGTCTGCTGTAAGACGCTCTAGGTCTTGTTCCAACTCAGCTAGGGTCTCTGTGGCCTCGTCCCGTGGGGCCGGTGCCGCTGCAACTAGTAGTATCCTCTCGAAAGGCCGGAGATTGGCTGGACGACGTGGGCCTACATCTACATTTTGAAAATTATTACTGTCAGTTTTGAGACGATATAAAAAACAAAAAAAAAATAGATAATTTGAAAACGTGTGAAAATGAAGTACCTTTGTCATCCCATTATTCTCTCGGTGGAAGAACCATGTCCGGATCTCCATGAAAATCAACTCCGGCATAAGGAAAATCCTGTATAGAAAATATCTAGTCCTCCAACCAGTGAAAATACTCCAGAGTAAATCGGACAACCTCCGTGCCCTCATTAGGATGATGGGCCATAATCGCAACCCATCGCATCAATTTAGGCTCTCGAGGAGGCCCAACCTCAACAGTGAGCTGTTGTGGGATCAATATCGGAACCCTCTCTAAGGCAAAACTCACAACTAAAGGCCCATAACCAAAAGTCTTTAGCTGTCCATTTTTGGTTCTAGTAAGTTGGCCCTTTAAATTGGCCAACACAGCATCACACCAGTTGAAAATGGTGCCCCGATAGCAATCAATCGCCATCCGCATCTGGGATCCAGTGGCAATGTGTAAAGCGGCAGCCCCGCAAAGTCTGGTAACTGTAAAAGCAATCACCATAAGTTCAGGCTGGGATATAGTTTTGATCTCTATCCCCTTCTCCTGAGACTGAGTGTTACACCACTCTTGTCGGAGACTAGCGATGGACTAGCCACCTGGCCTAGTCCCGAACAGAGTCAAGTGTTCACCTCTCTTGGGCAAACCAGTGAGGAAATAAATATCTGAGGGCTCTATCTCGAGCTGGTGCCCTCCAATGTAAAAGCACTGGTCCTGGACGTTCCATCTCTCTACCAGCCACTCTAGAAAGCGCACCTGGGCCCTCATGCCAGGTATGGCCTAGTATTTGTAAAGGCTGCATGCCTTCAAAGCATCAATGGACGGTTGATGATTAATGGTGGCCAAATCAACATCTTCGTGCTCTCTCTCGCGCCAATCAAGCATGGTGGGCAATCTACACACTAGAGAACATCCATTAGAATCCATAAAATCAAAAATTGTTGGTCCAATTTGGAGAATTTGGGGTTTGTAAACCCTTTGCGCAGAGTACGCACCCCACCTTTAGGAACAGAGCGTGGGTACGCGGGTTCCTTTAAGGCAAGTTGCGTACGCCCGCCATTTTCCCAGCTGAGAAAATGTCGGGGTACGCAGGTCCCTAGTGTGGCACCTGCATACCTCGAAAGGCAGATCTTGAAACCCCAAAGCCTCCAAAAAATGAAACTAGGGCCTAAAAACAAATTCTAAACGGATGAAAATGAAGATGAGGATGTTGTAGAATACCTGAAAGAGACGACGTTCGATTTCGACGGTCGGATTCTCCGCAATGTCCACCGGAAGTTTCTTGCCAAAAGCCCTTTTTCTCTCCTCAACAGTAAAATGGTAAAAATGAATTGGTAAAAGCCCTTTTTATAGGTTTTTTGGGTAAATAAATGGTAAATTTGTTTATTTTTCACCATGAAAAGGTATTTTTCAAAGTATTTTTATCTATCTTTAAACAGGTATGAGTAATGTGTTGGTTTTTGTGTAGGATAAATGATTTTCAGGGAAAATTATCATTTTTTACAAACAAAAACATTAGAGTCATCTTTAAGCCCTTTTCTAACTCCTAAAACATGAAAAGATTGTCGAGCGTTTCTTTTACACTCGTTAAAACGGAATTAAAAGACGGTCCTCTTATAGCCCTTTTCTGACCGTAAAAACATGAAAAGATTGCCGGATTTTTGTCATTTCAAATTCGATATTGGAAATAAAACGACGTGTCCTTGATCACTTTTTACTTTTCAGGTCAAAGACACTAATCATGAAAGTACTCCTTGGTCGTAAAAGATCAAGCGATTCTCTCAAGTATTATTTTATACTCTTTCGGGCTTGGGAGACACAAATTTACGAAAAAGTTCAACCCTGCAGTCTTCTTAAGTTTTTCCAGACTCTCTAAAATTGAAAAACACCGAGTTTCTCCTATACTGGACTCGTTAAAATTTCACAGTAAAGGACCTGTTCGATTACAAACAGGAACGGACCACTCCTTCTTAGGGTTCGAATCTAAACTAAGTTGGACTCATCCGAAGGATGAGCTTATAATCAAGCATATGTTATCCTCCTCAAGCTTGTAAAAAATAAAGAGGTACTTGCCAGAAATGGTGGGGGAAAAGAGAGAAAATTGAGATTATTTGTTATCCTTTGTCTCAGAAGAAACCTTATCACCACTCTTGAACACGACACTTTTCATTCACCTAGGTTGGGAAATCCTTTGCCTAACAGTTGATCAAACCACATTGAAAATCTTCAACCGGTTCCGGGTATTAACTTTGGGTCAATTGTCACCAAGCCATCTGTCGTTTCGTTATGTGTTCAAGAGGTCACTGCAAATAAACCATTCATCTGCAAAATACCTGTCATCCATCTCGACCATCCCTGAGTCAGTCCTTACAGCTACATTTCTTCAACTTGATCTATGATTTCGCGTTGTGGGCTTGCCTGCAACGGGCCGCTTTCTATCGACATCAGCACATTATCTAGAAAGATGACCTAGAAATAGTTAGTACCTTGAAATCTGCATGCATCAATGGCAGGTTTCTCGCCTTTGACGACAGTTTACATCATTGACTTTCGATCGAAGGATTCCGTGACATGTTCGACATCAACACATTCATTCACATCTCATGGATTGTACTGGGTACTTTGAGAACCATTGACATCACTGGTGGTTTCTCTCACACTTGTTAACAGTTTACATCATCGACTGGTAATCAAGTGGTTTCTACCATGCTCGACATCAACTCATTTATTCGCATGGATAGAATCGTACTATGTCGGGAAGTAGAAATGAAGACCCTGGATCTAGTTTCCACCATCTAGGCTGCGAGGAGTTTTGTATTCATTATATAGTAGACTAATCATAAACAGATGACTGTGTCCATACTGTGTCTACAAGAGTCTATGATTATGATGTACTGCGAAATCATTCCTATATCAGAGCAGTAGTTAGTTTGTTAGTTAAAGTTTTCACTCTAAGTATGGGAATGCCTACCTCAGCGATGATATGATCTTATATATGTATTTTGTGTTGAATATTTGCAGGTTCCGACTGGGCTCTCCACAAGATAATCCTTGAAATGATAAAGTACTTCACCCTTCCTAGATGATATGAAACCCTAATCTACTACAGGCTTCGCACTTTAGGGGGCAATCTGTTACACTAAAATTTGTCACCATGACTATTTACAGTTAGTATGGCTCCATCAACTGTCATACTATCCTCCTTGGCAAGTCTTATACCTCTGCTCCTCATGTCAAACTCCAAGAAAGAGAGAAAGTCCTTAAAAAGTCAATTAACTCTGGTTACGCAGTTTCTCTTAACCTTACCTGCGTGTACGCACCTCAAGTTCACAATACTTGCGTACTTGTATGCTCTGTCTGTAAAGGGGTGGGTGCGTACTCCTGTAAAGGTCAAAAGGCGTGAGTTTTACTTCAAAAACGTTACTTGTGGTCGATTCTAGAGCATTCTAGAAGATGGTTTGACGTGTATTGACCGCCTCCAAATGGTTCATGTATCCCTATGAAAGAGGAACTTATCCCATCAAGAGGGGAGCTATCCCATTGAAAGAGGGGCTTATCCCATTGATGGTGGACCTGATTAACTTCCTCCAAAGCATTATAAATACAGGCATTGGGCCAGAGGGAGGGGAGGTTGAAAGCTAAACATTCCTAAGGGTAAATGCTGCTGAAATTAGGACTCCCTTATAGAGCTTGAGAGGAAAGATTCCCATCCTTTCTTAGCTTCATTTGGAAGTGGGTGAGCTGATCAAAGTAAAGGAGAACTCTTGCTGGACCCTGCGAGGGACCTGCACAACACCAAGGCACTGGTTGTAATGGTTTCTTTTGTTTCCAATTAATACAATTAAGTTCATTTTTCTCAACAAGTTGTTATATATAATTTGTTTCATATACTCCTTGGTCTTTATGATGAATATGTTTTATTTTATGAGTTATTCAGGTGCTATGTAATCGTTTGCTTGTTAGTGAATGCAGGTTTCAAAGCGAAGGAGGAGCTCATCTGGATCGGAGAGGCTGGACTGCTACATACAGCGTTGGACTAAAGGTATGCTTTAAACACCTGGTTGCTTGTATTTTAAATGCATATTTAGGGAAAGATAGTGCTTGATTGTCTTGTTTGTCACTAGAAAGCCTTAGCTTCTAGGGAGGTCAGTTTTATCCGGAAAATTGACTCTTTCCGCATGACATGTTGTTTTGGGTTTCTCTTACCATATCTTCCAATGGTGATACATTGGGAGGTGGATTCTGAATCAAATTTTCAATCATATCATCCTCATCTTCCTCCTCCAACCAGAGAGGTAGATCATGTTCTAGCAAGGGTTTGGTAGGAGGATATAGGATTAACTGCTTGGACATGTGCTCATTCTTTATGGTCATGTTCCTAGCTCGATAACTGATGTAGGAATCAGATCAGGGTCTTCCCAAAATGAGAGGATACCCAGTGAGCTTTGCCTTTGGCTAGAGAACTAAGAAATCCGCAGGGTACTCCCAAGAATCAATGGAGACCATCACATCTTCCACAATCCCCTCAGGGGTCACAGTGGAGCGGTCTGCTAACTGAAGCATTGTCATGGTCTTCCTCAAGGAGCCCTGGAGGTTAAGTTTGAGCATTGTTTCCTTTGTCATCACATTAATGGCAGCTCCTAGATCAATCAAGGTATGCGGGATCATTGTGCCATTGATGTGGACATCAACTATTGGGCTTCCAGGGTCCAGATGTTTTGGAAAAATTACCTACCCCAACATCAGGTCGAACAGTTGTCCTATGACATTGACGGTTGGGGTATCTCTCTTGCGCCTTCCTGGATGCCTAAATAACTTCTCTTTGATCAACCTATTGTAGATAGGCACATCTTTTATGGCTTGGAGAAGTGGTATCTTCACACATTAATGTTTCAATTGTCCCAGGAGTTCAATCTCTTCTGGCGTAGGCTGGACTGTCACGGATAGTCTCTCAGGAAAGGGTGGATTTTCTTTAGGTTTTCTTTCCTCTTTATCTTTCTCAACCTTCCTGGGTGGAGGCTGGCTATCTAGGAGAACTTTCCCAGATCACAAGTTGATTTCTTGAATATCTACAGCATAAGTTTGGCATGATGGTTCCCCACTATATACTTTTTGAGCCTGTCTGTTGTTCGGGTTTGGATTTGACTGGGCAGGAATTTGGGGTTGCCTTGGTGGAGCAGAAGGTAATGGTTGTGGTTGGGTAGGTGGTGGAGGCATAAGAGCAGGAGGAGATTTGTATTGGGGCATCCACCCCTGATGAGATGCATTCCACTGAGGTTGTGGCTGAGCATAGGATTGAAATGAATGGGTAGATGGTTGGACATGATATTGAGATGTGAAGGACCAAGAAGGAGGTGTGGACTAGGAAGGATGAGCAGGGGGACCCCAAGAATTTATGAAGGGAACTTGGTTGGGGTTGTAGTATGCCTGAGTTGTCCCTTGCATCCCCTACTGGTATGGTCTAGGTCCATGCGACCTTCTTTGGTTTATGTAATAGAGCTGTTCAGTGATTCCCTTAGCCCCTCAATATACAACTTTAAGTCTGGGCAAGGAATGGAACTTATCTGTAGAATGATTTTCTTCACAGACTAAAAAAATCTCTATAGAGTTCAATGGGCATTCATTCGTAGGATGCCTCCTGGTGCATCTAGGGAAAAAAATGGCCAAAGCCCTCTCTGCTTCCTCTTGTTTTCTTTTGATATGTAGGGTATCCATTTGCATGGAAAGAGTCTACAGTATCTCACTCTTGAAGTCTTCCAACATGTTCCCAATTTCACCTTTAATGGATGAATTGGAAGAAGGGGTACTGGCTATGGGTTGAACCCCACTACCTTTCCTTCTGGCTGCTCTAGAATGGTTTCTAAAAATAATCTTTATGTCCTTATAGGATAGTTGGTAGATGTCTCCCTCGGCTAGTAGATGGAGGGTGTCTAGAAGGTCTTCCCAAATTCTCTTAAGCAGGACCAACTTTAGAGACTCAGGGTCAAGTGTACACATGACCCTTTTGTAACTAAGCTGGAACCTCTCTTTATAGTCTTCTAGGGACTCATCACTTCCTATGTTTATTCAGAAGATTTCTTCTTTAGTATCTTTCGACCTACAATAGTCTCGATACTTGTTGTTAAAGGCTTGTTGCATCTGAGCCCAAGTTGTGATGCTATTGCCAGGTAAGCCCATGAACCACCGTAGTGCTACATCCTTGAGAGTAGAAGGGAACAATTTCAACTTTTGCTCATCTTATGCATAGTCACAAGTTCGACAGATGATGACAAACTCAAACAAGAAGGTGTCAAGATCTTTTGTAGTCACACCATGGAAGTGAGGTAGGGCAAAAAGGCTTATATTCTTCATTTTGGTGTCCCCATTGGTCTCTTGAATGGGAAAAGTACACTCTATTCTTTCTCCATTTCCCCTAGAATTTCTATTTTCAACCATTGGTTTCAGAGGAATGTTTTCTTCTTCTTTTTCCCCTATAGGTTATTCAAATATGTCTAGCTGCTCACCTAAGGGTTCTTCTTGATCGTAGACACTGAAGAAGAGAGAAGGTTGGCTGTGTGAAGTAGTGGGGTGGTTGGGCAAAAAGTTTCCTGAGTTATCTCTATTCCTACGAGGCATGAAAGGAAATCTTTTTTGTTGGTTTTTTTTTCTTTTTCCCCGCACTGATAGTACTTGAAGAAACTAAAATTGATTAAACAAAACAAATTGCAACTAACTAAAATGAACTTGTTGAAATGGAAATTTGCAAAATTGAAAAGGAAAGCAAAGAAATGTAGAACTTGAAAGAGAAGAAATGTCTAGTCTACTTTTGGGAAAATAAACTATTAGCAGAATGTTGCAATAGGACATAGAAGAAAGTAGTAATCACAGAATACTCTGACACTTCCCCAACAACGGTGCCAAAAGGTGATGAGCACCAATATTGTAGAAATAATGTTGCAACTCCTGGGCTGCCTACTTTACTCTTATCAACCCGGTAGTTCGGAACAAACTTGGAAGCGTCGGTGTTGTATGCACAAGTACTAGTTCTCACTGTAGGTTGTCACTTGGTCAGCCAGCACAAGATCGCTAGGAGCTCAATAAAACTTCTATGGATTCTAGAAGAAGCCCTATAAGTGATGAAAGGAAAGAAAGATTACTCTACAAATGCTATTCTAACTGCAGAAAGGAGAAAGACTGAAATGTAAAGCAAACCTAGTAAACCGTAATTAACCAACTAATTCTACTTTTGCGGAAAGCACTATGAAAACCATGAAAGGAATGCCATTACCTACTCAAGGAAGTAAACAACATATAACTATACTATTTCTAGAAGTAAATAAGAAAAAACATATTTTTGTATTTTTATGTGAATTTGACATGCATGTAACTTATTGTGTGTGAGTGTGGCAATGAATAGGTGGCATTGAAGGGTGGTTTTGGGACTTGAGAGGATATAGGATAGTGTGGATGGGTCCTAGGAGGTCTCAGGTGGCCTTTTGGAGGCTTTTCCCACACTTTTCCTTCAAAAGAAAGCCTACAGGAAAATCTACAGGAGGACATAGGAAATCTATAGGAGGAAAATAGGGAAACTACAGGAGGCCTAAAGGAGGAGGCCAAGAGCAGTTTTCACTGTTTTGAGGGTGTGAGAGTGGGTGTAAAAGGTGGATGAAGGTTGGAAGGAGGTGTTAGGGTGCCTATGGAATACCATGAATGACCAGGATAGAGAAAGATGATTGGATTTTCTCAAGGAGAGAGGAAGAAGTTCTATGGAAAAATGTAGGAAACTAGGGAAAAATTGAGGTGAGATTTGGGATAGGGCATGGATCAGATGGAGGGTGTGATTTATGATAAGTTGGACTACTACTGGAAGAGATCTGCCACATAGAAACTGACAGTCAACCAAGGACATCAAGCAACAAGTGAAATGAATGCATTTAGGAAAAATAGAGTTTTGCATAAAAATGGTCTAAACTATGATCTATGAAAGGAAAACCTAAGAAATGTTGTAGGAAAGGAAAGAATGAAAGAATACTATTGGAAATTAGGAAGTGAGCATGATGAAGAAGATCTAAATCATAGCAAAGTTGGACTATTAACCTACTAAAAAGCTGCAAACACTAGAAGTCCTATGAAGGAGGAAAATCTGTGTTTTTGGGGCAGCAAGAGAGTCTTTGCCTCAAATCATGGTCCTAGAGGGAGGAAGAGAGGCCAAGGCACTATTTCTAGCCATTTGAATCTTTTTTGGTCACTTCTTAACCTACTGCGGAAAGCACAAATGGAAGCAATCTACTAAATCATCAAAAGAAACCTATTCTTAACCATAAGAGAAATACATCTAACAACAAACTAATCTACAAACTGAAAAAAGCATACAAATACAAGTAAAGAGGAGCTTGGCTACTTGGATTGGGCCGTAACCCAAGAGCTTTAGCCCTCTGAGGTTACTCAATGCTAGATCAAAAAGGATTCCATCTTTATTTTCAAAACAATAGCAAGATTACATGAAACTGTCACAAAATAATAAGCTCAAAATTTGTGCAAAGTTTACATAAGAAAAAATCTGACCCTAGTGAGGCCCTAGGCCTCTCTACTTATACAAATTAATCTACCAATAGCTTCCTTAAAGTCATGGAGGCTTGGCTCCCAAAACTCGAGACAATCATCAGTCATCCTCCACTTGCTCAGCTACCTTCTAGTGCATGATTCAGCTGCTTGTACTCTGAGCTGAATGAAGGGGAATTCGAAGTGAGGAGTAAAAAATGAGGGGGATTCCCTCCTATAGGTCATCTCCTCTATCTACTTCAAGTTATTGCTGCCATTTTTCCACTGGATCCTTGACTTTGACCTCGAAATCCATTAATAATCTGCATTAAATACATGTTAGACCACATGGCACAATAACTAACTCAACTCACTCTATAAGCATAAATATAATCAGAAAATCATATAATAAGCTAAGAGAATGGTTGATTTGACTAGGTTAGGAGGTAAAATGAGCCCATATAATTACCCATTTATGAGGCTCATTAATTCCCTCTATGGGTGTTTCTTCCTACATGTTGGGAAAAATATAGCCATAGTTCTTTCCAATTCTAGTTGTTTCTGTTTTACCTGCAGTGCATCTATTTGTTTAGACGAGGTACTCAGGATATCAGTCCTTAGGTCATCCAACAGATTTCCCATTTCTGCTTTTGTAACACCTACACCAAATACTTTTGTTGATCGAATCCCTTGTTTATTTCTTTAAACTCCCCTTGAGAACTGGATGCACAACTTGTAGATGGTGTCAAAGTTCTCCTTTGACATATCTCCCTTTCCGACTATATTTAACAATTCCAAAGAGTCCTCTCGGAAGGCTCGGAGAAGGATAATTTTCGAAATGTCCTTATCTAGGTTAGAGTGACCTAATCTCTACAATGTGTATTTAAATCATTCCACACAGTCTTCCATATTTTTGTCCTATTTCTATGTAAATTTGAAAAGTTCTTCCTTAATATCTCATGATTTACAGTAATCTTAGTACTTCTCCAAGAAAGCGGTTCTCATCTCCTCCCATGTGGTGATAGACCTTCCCCCAAGACCCATAAACCACTGTAGGGCTGTCCCTTTTAGCGTAGCAGGGAATATTTTCAATTTCTGAGCATCTGTTATATAATCATATCCTTGACACACAATGTTAAATTCAAACAAAAACTTGTTGGGGTCTTCTGAAGTAAGCCCATGGAAACTGGGTAAAGCTGTTAAAGGAATGGGCTTTGTTGGTGCACCAATCCCAAGATCCTCAATTGGGAAGTCAATAGTAGAGGTTGTATGTGCCATGAATATCCTCCAATACTCACTATGGATTTCAACAAGGTCCACAGCAAGGGCTTTTATCACAGGGGTTCGAGTTGCCTTAACAATGCTCCCTCTATCCTTTGGTGATAGAAGTGTCTCTACAATTTCTTCCTCCTTGTCACAGTGGTTTGACCCTTTAGATCTCCTCTCTGCAACTTCTTCTTCCCTACTGGGATGGACCGTTTCCTTGGATGTTTTACTGGCAACTGCTTCTTCATCTATTACAAGCAACGGTACTCCTTTATCAAGTGTATTGTTGCTTGTCTCTTCGGCTGCTAGAAGGGCCTGTTGTATCAAATAAGTAGCAAGTGCTATGGACAACACTGGTTGATCTATAGATTGTCACTCAGATCTCACCCGTGCACCTGGCCTCACGGCTGCACAGAAAGACGCATATAATTTATCTTTTGCAATGATTTGCTGGATATAAGTATTCCTTCCCAAATCATGTCCTCCCTTCTTTGGGGCTCTCCCTCTGCCCTTTTTATTTGGCTCTCTGTTCATACAAGTTGTTGTGACGAAAGATGTTGATACCAAATTACAGTGCCCAAGACCTGGAGTAGGGTGTCAAAAGACCATTCCCTCCCCAGGACAAGAGATCATGTTGAAAAGAGAATAGTTAATGAAAAAAAAAAATAGGAACCTAGGGTTCAGGGCCTGGGGTAGGGTGTCAAAGGAATCCTCCCTCTCGAGGAAAAGAAACCCAACAAGAAAAATAACACACATGAGAAAACCTAACACTTCAAGACCTAAAGTAGGGTGTCAAAGGAACCCTCCCTCCCCAGGGCGTGAGATTGGGTTTCTCAAAACCAAAACAACAAAAATGATAGAGAAATCTAAGCTCAGGGCCTGGAGGAGGGTGTTAAAGGACTCCTCCCTCTCCAAAGCAAGAGATCGGCCCTAATAAAACATGAAAAAAATAAAAGCACAAAACAAACAAAATACCTACACTTAGGACCTGGAGCAAAGTAAGAAAGCTCGTTCTCTCCCCAAAATGAGAGATTGACCCTCTGGTTGATACAGATCGTGTTTTGCACCTTGTTATCCTCCCCGACAATGGCACCAAAATGTTGGTGTCCAGGTATGAACAATTTATTCACCCCTTTTCCTACATTAATGTATCAATCCGTGTGCGTATTCTTTTCAATGTAACACACAAGGTATATGTAGGGGTAAGGTTACAATCTGTCATCGACCAATGGTTCGTGATTACGAAATCAAAGCATTGTTGTAACAAAAATAGAAACTCAACTATAGAACTTAAAAGGGTATTCACACTAATCTAAAGAATCTATAACAACGATCAAGAAATAAACACAGCAATGAACAACACACACATAACAAGAAAAACACAGAACCTGATCAGAAGAGTGGGCCTAGCTCTCTGATCAGGGATGTGTTACTCACAGCGAAAGATAGAACGATGAAAAGGGTTGTATTTTATTAATCTGAACAATGCTATTACAATATAATGCAGGGTTTGGCTAACCCCTCGTACAGGAATGACCCATATTTTATACAGTACAAAGGTGAGTAGCATCTCTCCCCAAAACCTGGCAACTATATGCCCAAAGATATACATCAGTTCAACACAGCACCAACAGCGAGAGAGCAAGAACAGGAATGATCCAAAATGGGTTGAAAATAGCTGCAAATTAGTTATCATGTTTCGTTGTGGTCTATTAGCTACTATGAATTGCGGAACTACTGTGATATGCTATGAGGTTAACACCTGTGCTCCAGAATTTGTGGTCATAACATGTTTTAGTGGTTCGCATAGGGAAAACCCTCATGACTCTACTTCATTAATTAAATATCCCAAGAGATGAAAAAGGGGGAATTACCTAATAGCTTTACATAGTAAATATATGTGAATGAATACAAAAGGGATGAAAAGAGGAGTGGAAATGCAGGAAAAAGATAGGCCAATTTGGTGCCCAATAGTGACGTCAATTCATTTACTTTAATGAGTTGAAAATGAATAGTACTCGACAATATTTTCAGATTTCGACAGTCAGAAAAGTGCTCAAAGATGACTCTAGGGGGGTTACTTTTTCATTTATTTAGTGAGTCTAAAAAAGAGATAAAATAAAACTCTCAAGAATCAGTCCATAATGATCACCGTTCACTTTGAATGTACCTGCAGCTGCACAAGAAACACACCCATCACTAATATCAAGAGAAAATATTAAAATATTACAAAACTATTGACAAAAATGACTTGCAAAACTTATAAATAGTCAAAATAAATTTCATTTTTTACCATTTTACCATTGTAAGCTCTAAAAGTGCATTTTGTGCCCTAATTCTCTTAATTTTCCAGTGGCTGTTATGAGTGATCCAGGGTACTGTTTCATGAACCGTCTGCAATAGGTAAGAGGCTTATCCATGCTCTTGTATTTTATCACTTTTTTATGCATTTTAAATGGTAAATTTTATTCCATAAGGGAGATTTTAAATTTTTAGAGCGCCAATGACCGTCATGGTTATGGTCATCGAATTCGCGATCGTTGCACATGAGCCCAAAGGCTCACACGATGCCATCGCTTTGTTTGTAAAAACAAACGCAATGACACCAAGATATATTTTTTGGAAATATAATCTTGTTTTAAAGAAAAAATTAATGATTTTAATCCATGAAAAAAGAATTAAATGATGTTTAAATGTTTTTTTGCAGGAGAAAATGGTTTTGGAATGGAAAGAAAGAGGCCATGAGGCTGAAGAATTCCAATTAGCTTAGGATCCTGAATGCATAAATTCTCTGACGAATTGTGGGATGCTAAAATTATTCAAGACTACAAGCTTAAGGGCTCAGATGGAATTGCTGCCCTATTTGATGAGTCTCTATAGATTGAGAGATCTTCATCATAAAAGGCCTAGAACTAGAACTAGAGGAGATGGATATCTACTTCATCACAGGATTGTCCTGACAAGGGGAATTAATCCAACTCTTTGGATCTCACAATGTAGGTGAAAGTACAAGGACTCTAGTCCAGAGACATTGTCCCGATGCCAAAATGACCAATGGGGGGGAGGTGAAGATAGTGAAAATCACCAACAACCTCGTCCTGAGAATGATTTTGTTCACTATGGTTAATGTATCCGGCATGCAAGCCTTGCATGAGGCTTCAAAATCCTAGTTCAAATATGTTATCACATGCTTGAACCCTGTTAGTGTCAGTATTTTTATACTTCCATCAGTGGTCAAAACTCCTCTTTTCATATTCATTTTAAGGGTCCCACTCAGATTTCTTTTATCATTCCACTAGGTCGTGCAAAAAATTAGTCACTGATGGTAGTCCTAGTCCAAAAAACATCACACTTCCTTAAATGCGATTAGTTGGTGGCATAATTTCATATCTTGTTGATTGTACATCATCCATAAAGTTAATTTTATCATGCCATTTGTATCAGTCATGATGTCATCTTGAAATTTAGTCCTTCAAGGTCTCATTAGGTCTTTTAGGGTTTTTCAAGGTTTCATTAGGTCATTAGGGTTTCTAAGGTTCCAATAAAACTCCATTCCATTGCATAAGACCAACAAGTAAAGGGTGATAAAATAATATCCCTTCACCATGTGAAGATGATTTTTAAAGAGAAATGCTTATTTCATCATGTAATTTGAGTTCAAATGTAATATTTTTAATTTTTATTTTGTAATTTTATGTCATTTAAATGTAATAAGTACAAGGTTCCCAAGCTATTAACTCAGTGTTCCAAGGATGCCAGACCATCAAAAGATCAATTTGTCAAAGGAAATAGTCAAGTGAAAGGGTAAAGTTTCAAAAAGTTAAGTGAATGCCAAAGGGAGTTGTATTTTCCCAAGGGTGTCCAAATCATCTTTTTCCGCAAGCACTAAACCCTAATTTTTTCTTCCACTGAGCTAGGGTTGGCTATGGAATCAGAGACATATGATTAGAGGAGGAATAAGGCAGGTGATTGCAGCAAGTATAAGGCCATTCCAACTCATAAAAATCATGTCTCCATCATTTTTCAAGAGGTCATTCCAAGGGACAAATCATTTGCCACACATAGGGCTAGTGCTTCCTCAAACTATGTTTCTGACCAATCAGAGCATTTAACAAAAGTGAGAGACTTTTTTTTCCATCATAGTTTGAGGATGAAAATCTTCCTTCAATTTCTACATAGGTATCATGGTTTTGGAAAAATTTCAAAAATACAGTTGCTACAAGAGGTTTTTTGCATTTCTAGATTCACCTTGGGAAAATAAAAAATTTGCTCTTAGTTGGAGTGTCCAGATGACTTGTGAGATGAGTAAAATGATAACTAGATAGAAAATTGTTTCCAATGAGCTATCATCAGTTCAATTTGGAGCTTAGGAAGACCTCCAAAAGTTTCTTGCAAAAGAACACTTCATTTTTTCACCCTCATTCTGCACTTTTTGACTAGTCTTGGGAGAATCAACTTTTGGAGGGTCAAATAAAGTCTATTTTGGAAACTGAAGGTAGATTTCGAAACTAGACAGGATACACTTTCCAATGAACTATTATGGGATCAATTTGTAGATCGAGAGCCCCTTTAAAACTCATCTAGAATATGGCAATTCACACTTGCTTTTGGCACTACGCACTTGCCAAAGAGAGGGCACACTTGCTTTTGGCGCTGCTCACTTCCCCAGAAAAGCCAAAAACGCTTCCATACTTCACCAAATTTACTGCAAAGTAGCAACGTTGTCTTCAACCTTTAGCAAGTGAGTTACAATTAAATACGTCATTCTTCTTCCTCCTACAGTCATTCCTTATGGTATTTCGAAGTTTCATTAAAGGCTTGGTGTTTTACTCATTTCAAATCCTAGTTTCTCCCTCAAATCACCATTGCACTCTCAATTCCCGAATTTCAATCCCATAAACTTTCATACCCTACCCTCATTACAATTCCATTTCCCTAAACCATTTATCCCAATACCCTAAGCCGTAGGTGCTACAACTACCTAGGATCCCAACCCCGAACTTGTAAATAATTTCCCCATCATAAATTCCATTATATTACTACTCCTTGTCCCTTCCCCCATTTCATAAATCCCTAACACTATCTCCCTCAATTTCCCTTTCTAATTCCTTATTCCTAAAAACAACATTCCACCAACATCATACCTCCCTAGGGTTTTGACATTAAGACACCATGGCAAAAGAAGAAAACAGACCATACAGTGAGGGCAAAGCTCAAGGCAGCAAAGGCAAAGATTGAAGCCATAACTCACCAAGAAGAGAAAAAGAAACTTGATATTCTTGAAGAGGCTTCACTCCAAGCCTAGCCACATTAACATCAGTCACTTCACCAATTTTGAAGAATTTTGGCTCTTTTTTGCAATTTTTGTCTTTTCTGTGTGTTTTTTGGACTATTTTATATCAGCAGCATGGTCAAATGCGTAGCACCCTAGGTGCTACACACTTTTTTGGGAAACGTTTTGAGCAAATTGAGACCACCATTGGATGCAAAATGATAAATAAATTTAAGAAAACCATGTTTCCAGCCTTAGTTTACAAAACTAGCAAGTGAAAAGGCAAAAAATAATGTTTCTACCTCAATTTTGTCCTAGGTGCTTCGCATAGACCAGTCTTGGGAAAATCCACTTTTGGAAGGTCAAATCAAATTGATTTTGGAGAATGAAGGTATATTTGGAAACTAGACACAATAATATTTCCAATGAGCTATCCTGAGCTCAAATTGGACACTGGGGAGGAAATAAAAATAAGCTTGCAATATGGAGGACACACTTGACACTGTGAGGGCGCACTTGACAGAAAAATGGCACACTTGACCATTTGCTGATATTTTTGAATTTTTACTGTAATTTTGACTTTCCTCTTAGAAATCGATGTTTTAACCTATGTAATTAAAGATGGTAAATGTAATAATAATGTGGATAAGTTACATAGGGGTAGATTCATCAGGTAAAATTTATCATCAATCAAATGAATCAGTTTCAATGTAATTAGGGAGGAGTCACTTATAGCTCCTTACACTCTAGGTATCAGTTCAGAGTTTTGTGGATCTCTTCCTAAACTTAGGGATTTGACCCCTAAGGATGAGAGAAGGTTGTTTTGATGTCTATATCTTCCCTTTCTTCACTATTTTCGGAGGTTGGATTCAGCTGGATGTTGTACTAGTGATCAGAGACAGTATTGTATCAGAGTTTGGCCAGTTTTAATAGATGAGTTGTAGCTATTTCTTTGGGATACATGTGGTATGGATATTTAGCATTGTTGCTTCTATATTATCATTTGTATGAATGGTTTGTAAGTTCTTAAACCATTTCATGTCTGTTATATGATAATTTTCAAGTTGATAGGCAGAATTCATCTTTCCTCATGCTCTGTTTTGGAAAATTTATCATAATTTTTCCATTTTTCTTTAGTTTAGGAAGAATACATCTTCTATTCTCTTCCTAGCTCCTCATTAGTCTTAAATGGTATCACCATATCACCTTTTAAGTGCTAAGCCTCCTGCCTACCTTTCCCCTTTGAATGTCTGTAATCATATCTGATTTTCCCTAACCTAGCCTCTTTCACCTATTATCTTTATCTAGCAATAACCCCGTCAAATCAAATCAAAACAACCTCTACACTTTATACCTAGCCTAAAACCCTAATCCATCCAGCCATCTTGGCTGTGATTCTTTAGAGAGAGCCCTCTCTGGCTTGGGAGGGATAGCGACCAAGTCAAAAGGTTGGTTTGTGGTTACCTCAGCTGGACTCTTCCTCAGCCTTGGAGATCCAAAGGAGTGATAAAAACCCCCATCGTATTCAACTGGTGTGGAGGAATTTTGGAAAATATGAAATGACAAATGACCAAAGGGAAGCATGGACACCTGAATTAATTTAGGTTCGGTTATATATTGGTAACCTTATTTTTAGAGAAAGTGCCCATATTCTAGTATCAGTGGGCAGAGGTACGATATCCTACCCCTGTTGTTGGGAAAAGTATCTATTCAGAACGCCCCTATCCCACTCTAAGGTGTGATAGTGCCTTAGCAACAAACAAGGAAAACTAATTGAGTATTCTTCTTTATGAAATGTAAATGAGGAGGAAGGATGTAACTAACCTGTGTCTTTCGCTAGTTTGTTGATCCAATCGCTCCTCTCTTCAATAGCTCCCAGCTCCCTGCTCCCTTACCGGCCGAGCTTCACCGAATTCCTGCAAGATCACAAGAGAGAGAAACTACACGAAGATATAGATATACATTCATAAAAAGCTCAAGATCAGATTAAGCTAAACATGCAAATATAACAAAACATCACTGATACACAACATGTAGGAGAAACTCAAATAGTTTATTGATAGAATAAGAAAGTCCAAGAGGAGATACAACCAAGTGAGTTCCAATCCAGCATCTACCTCCCAGCAAAGGAATCCCTTCCTCTCCTCCAACAAAGCATAAATCACCCAATGTACTAATCTCAATCTCAAACCAACAGCAATTCTCTGCAAAGTACAAAATTCCAGCCTCTGGATCTCTGGGATGAGGGATCCATATATAGATGTAAGCAGAGAGGATGAGTCAGCTTATGTTTTGACTTGTGGCTTCTCTTTGTCAGTTCTTGCTTCCACTTGGAGACTGAGAGCCTCTTACTCATCACTTGGTCGAATTCAGTGAGGCAAGTGTCATTGGAGAAGATTCTGGAAGCTTCCATGGTCTTTCCACCTCGTTGAATGACTCTGCCACTTGTCCTTTCCCGCTCAACGCACCTGGGTAGTGCATTCAAGTTTGTTGCAACGCACCTGGATAGTGTACTGGGGTGCTTTGCAACGCAGGCAGCTAGTGGAGCACTTGAATTGATCCTGGATTGATTGTTTCTGAGTGGTTTTTGGTGGAGAACTTCTGGGAGAAGCTGTCATTGGTTGACCTTGTTCCTTTAGGAGCTGTAACAACATCTTTAGGGACTTTGGATCCCTTGGATTATGGACATTTCATGCTCAAAGCTGTAAGGCACAAAAATGTCTATAACAGTTGCCCCCTAAAGTATGAGGCCGTTTATCGGGTGAAATGCTTTATTAGGAGGATCCGAAGTTCATTCAATGCTGGGAGGAGACCTGTAATAAGATACAATACAATACATTATTTTTCATATTGTTTTCATGATCTAGCTGAGGCAGGCATTCCCATGCTCAGCTTTATAAATTAATTTTTATGTACATAGGACAGACAATCGTCTGATGGTAGACTGATGATTCTGATGTAATCATCATCCTTTTGGTAGGATGATTATCTGTTCTGCAGTGCTGTACATGTCAATGTCTTTATTTTTCCTGAATATATATCGCAGCCCGGATGGATGAAACTAGATCTGGGGTCTTCAATCTCGTCCGATCTTCACTCTAAGTACAAGTTGATCCATGTGAGAAATGTTTTGAAGTCGAACATGGAAATACATCGCTTGATTACCAGTCAATGATGTAAACTGTTAACAAGCGTGAGAGGAATCACTGATAATGATAATGACCCTCAAGGTACTGCAGTACAATTGACGTGGTGTGAATAAAGGACTTGGCATCGAACACCACGCAAAATCTTTCGGTCGAAGGTCATTGATGTATACCTGTCGCCGGAATTGAGAAACTTGCCATTGAGGCACGCAAGCTTCAAAGTACTGAAGGGGGTGTTCCTAGATCAACTTCTTGGATAATGAGCTGATGTCGACAAGAAGCGATCCGTCAAAGGAGGGCCTTGATGTATCCCACATTAGTGACACGGAATGGATCAAATGACTTTTATGGAGGTGAAAACGATCTGATGATATATGGTTCAGGGTGGAGGTCATGAAAGAATGAAGTATAATGTATGGTAGTGGATGGGACACGGTTGACTTCTCTGGATGACTTCTCTTGAACATATCGGCGACACTTGTGTGATGGATTGGTAGCATTTACCCCAAAAGTGGATGGTATGGCGATACCATGGTGATGTGACCGGTGAATGAAATAACCCAACCCGACTCAGGCACAGAGTGGAAGTGTCATGTTCAAGAGCGACTTGCTACCAATAAAGGTTCTTTGAGTTTCTTCCCAATTTTTCCCCAGTCATTGCTGACCAGTACCTCTTTTATTTTTGTCAAGCTTGAGGAGGATAACATATGCTTGTTCTATAATTTTCCCTTCGGGCAAACCCATCGCTATGTTTTAACAAGCCTAGCGATAGTGAAACTCGTTCTCGTCTAAAGACAAGTTTGTCGCTATTAATGTTTTTAACGAGTCTAACGACAAAGATAACTCGGTCCTTTTCATTTTTAGAGAGTCTAAAAAGGCACGTAAAGTTAACTCCGGAAGTCCTTTTTCGTCATCTAATCCCTTAAGTCTGAAAAAGTATAAAACAATACAGAAGGGATGAATTTTCGATAGTTTTAACGAGCCGAACAAAACAAGCGCTCGATCTTTTTGTGCAATAATCCCTCAGGTCCGAAAAGATTAAAATCTAGAGGAGGGATAGCACTTCATGTCACTTTAACGAGCTGGAAGGCCAAGACTCGGCAATCTTTTCATATTTTACGAGTCAGATGAAAAGAGCTTAAAGAAGACTCATCTTTTGAGGAACGAGTGATAAAATGGGTAGCAGCTGATTCCAGGTAAGGGTTGGAATTTTCCAAGCACGGCAGTGTCACAAGTATGGCTAGTGAAATCACTCTTCGCATCTGTTCCTCAAAATGGGTAAACAATAAAATGGAGGTGAATGATCGGCCAATGGAAAAGTGGAGGCGACGGTGCAAACACGACCAAGGCTTTAATGGTTGATAATGTTACATTCACGGTGGTTATTTACCGGAGGATAGTTCATTTTTTAACGAGCTTAAATGCGGGTTGAAACACTTGCTCGATCTTATGTTTATTTTTTAACGAGCATGAACTATGTGCTAAAACTGCTCGATAAGATGGTCATGTTTTGATTTTTTACCATAAATAGCTTTGCTTTTCAAAGATAGTACTGTTCTTTCAATTACTTCATCAAACTAGTTAGAAATGAATAACATTTGCTTGAAAATGAGATTAAAACGCTAATATTTTACTTTGAACTACGTAAAAAGCAATTAAAAAGTGTTTTTACCTCTCATTTTACCATTTCATTTGAACTTGGTTTATTGGAGCTTTGGAGGTGCCTCTTCCTCCTTGATTTTCATCAGCTAATTTCGGGAGATTCTGTGGACGATTCTCGGCGCCGTCTGGACTAGGTAGGAGCTAAACCTGAGCTCTTTCATTTCATGGTTTCTTTTCTGCATTTTGTGCTTCAGTTCCTGCTTTTCTGAGCCCCTGGGGTTTGATGGGAGCGTTCTGCCATCAACACAACCTAGGCATGTCGAAACCTGCGCTGATTGTGGGTCATTATGAAGGTGACTTGACATTCAACGCACCCATAACACCTGTGTAGGTGCGTTGGGCGCAGAAAAGAAAGTTGTTGCACAGTTTTCAGTGAAATTTTTCCCTATTTCTCATCAAAATTAGGATTTAATCTCCTCTCTTGTTTGTTTTTGCAGAGATATTGGAGAAAAATGACCCTTACATGGCAAGAACGAGAACATGAAGAAGAGGACATGATTGCCCTACATGATCCTGTTACAGTGAACGCGCTGCGGAACTGTGGTTTGCTGAAGTTCTTCCGCATCTCTAGCATGAGACAGCAGATCAACCTATTGCAGTATTTTCTCGATGCTTGGGATCCTATCAACCAAGTTTTCCAGATTAGGGGCAAATCCATCCCCTTGACTGCAGTAGACATTTACTTCTTGACTGGCTTTTCGCGGCGGGGTGCCCCTATTTCTTTGTCAGGTTCGGCCCGATGGAGTGACTCTGTGAGAGATTATGTCCGCTAGTATTGCAGGGAAGGATCTCAGCCGAGTAAAGACGGCAAGATCATCATCTGAGACGTCACTGACAGGTCCCTCAGGTCTATCCTGTTCACTTTTGGTAGGATGGTCGGGAGTGCATCTCTTCATGTAGCCAACAGGTCCTATATGCAGCATGCCTTGGAGTGTCTCCAACCGAAAATATTCAACTGGTGTGATGCAGTACTTCTGGTGATGAAAAGCCAGTTGACCAAGGTAAAGGATGGGAAGTTGAAGAACTTTGGGTTTGGTTCTATTTTGACTGCCTTTGCCTTGGAGAAAATACCACTGATGCAGCCGCAGTACATTGCACTCGACATACCTCCTCCTACTGAACCCCGCATGTAGAGATGGGTTGACCACATGTCTAGGCATGCTGGTCAGTCTCAGATTTCATTTTCCAATACCTTCTTCAGGTGGTTCGATCGGCAGGAGATGGCTTATGCCGAGTATCCATATGCTGGCATGGTTTTCCGGGGTGATCCGGATTTAGTACTACCGGATGGCGAGCAGTGGGGTGCTATTGGTAAAATCTTTGACCATATCACTGTTTATTGTTTTTATTTATAATGTCCTTGTGCTTTATTCTATCAAGACTTTTAATCAAACTCTTGTGTTCATGTAGATGTTGGTCCTATTCGTCCAGTAGTCCGTCTGAGAGTGCCGGCCGCTGCCCCAATAGGAGAGACTGCCGGGAGGGTTATCCTTTGCGACCTTGATGTGGCCGAGACTCTCACAGATGTGTAGGAGCAGGTTGAGAGCCTTACTCTCGGTATTCCCGATGTGAGGATCGATGAGCTACCTTTGCAGTTACAGCGACATACTACTGGTGTGCCTAGACGATGGACTCGTCTCTTACGCATGATTGCACAGGCTGTGACTTGCTATCATGAGCATCATTAGACTAGGGTGCCCCCTAGCATTTTGAGGTTTTGGGTCATGTGACCGATTTTGTCTTGGTTACAGAACATTATATGTAAACCATAAACAGCTATATATATATTTTGATTTTCGGGTTTTATTCTGGTTGAGTTATATGATCCACATGTAAAACATTGATGATGTGTTTCTTTTTACAAATGTCGCAAATGTCTATCTAACACATAGTTTGCTAATGAGTCAGTTAATGTGTTTAAGTTTCTGGAAATATGCTGGTATTGAATAAAATCAAATTGTCTTTCCAAAAGCTTAACCCTTACGAACATGCGATAGATAGCTGGGTTTCAGATGGAATATATACCATTGAGTTGTAGTATTATGAGTTGTGAGTCTAGCCTGACGCTTAGTCGGCGTATACCATGGGTGATGGCATCAGAGAGAAGTTCTATCAACGCGCTATACTCAGCGATGTTATTCGTTGATTGACCAATACATACACCTCTGAAACTTACTAACTCGCCGCTTGGATCAAAAATGGCCCAGGCTGCGGAGGATAGGTTCCGCGAACTACGACTCGCTCCGTCGGCATATCCAACACATGTCTCCAAAAGGTTCGACATCTGCGATAAATGTAAAATGGTGGATTACTCGACCAAAATGAACACTTTAGCGAAAACAAAATACAACAAAAGCATATTGGTTACTATTTAAGCATAGTAACGCTTGAGGTACAACCCATTACGAGGTTGCGCCAGTGGAATTCCGTCATAATCCATTAACTCGTAGGCTCCTTTTGCTAACACTCGTTTAACAATATAGGGGCCCATCCATAAAGAATTAAATTTACCTGCTCCCAATTTATCGGATTCTTGGTCGTAAAGCAAGACCAAGTCACCTTCTGAGAAGACACGGGGTTTGACATTTTTGTCGAACTGCGCCTTGACTCGTTTCTTATGGGCTTCGTTAGCCAAAGCAGCATCATGACGGGTTTCATCCAATTGGATTAATTCCAAGAAACGGGCCTCTTCTTCTGAAGTTTCGGGGAGGAGATCGATTGCGAGTTTAAGAGACGAGATTTCACACTGGACTGGTAAGACTGCTTCCAGGCCATATACCAGTTGGAAGGGTGTGAACCCGGTTGAATTCCTTACCGATGTTCGGTAAGCCCACAAGGTTGAGTACAGGATTAGGTGCCACCTTCTTTTGTGAACTCCGATCATCCTTTGCAACATACGCTTCAGGACCTTGTTGATCGCTTCAACTTGTCCGTTGGCTTGCAGATAATACGGAGTAGAGCTGTCGTGAGACAATCCTAGCTTGGAAGCTAATTCAAGCATCATGTGATTGCAAAAATGCAATCCATGATCTGTGACTATAGCCTGTGGTACGCTGAATCTGGCGACTACATGATTGAAAAAGAAAAGGGCAGCTGTTTCACCAGTATTATCTAATGTAGGCATCGCCTCGGCCCATTTGGTAAAATAGTTAACCGCGACTATGATATATCCATGCCCCCCGGTCGAGGTGGGGTTACATGTCATGGAATCGATGCCCCATTTGGCGAATGGCCCAATAGCAACTATTGGTTGTAGAGGTGCGGGTGGTCTTCTGGTTTTGCTATCAAAAATTTCACAAGCATGGAAACTCCTGATTGCGATTACGCAATCCTTGAACATGGTTGGCTAGAAGTATCCTGCTCGTAAGGTTTTTTGTGCTGTAGCATAACCAGATTGATGCCCCCCACAAGCTCCTGAATGACACTCATTCAGAGCTTTTTCGACCTCCTCATGGGTGAGGCACCTTCTCAGAACTATATCGACACCACGACAGTAAAGTGTATCACCAACGATCATGTAGTCTTTTGCTTGGTATCGTATACGTTTCTGTTCGGAGTGAGAGGTGTTAGGCCTAAACTTTTGGGTTTGGAGATAAATTATTATATCTCCATACCACTCATTGCTTGCGGATATTAGAAATAAATTCTCATCCACGATTGATTCTTCGGATGTTTCATCGTTGGACGACGATGGGAGATTGCATAATAATTTTGCAAAAACTAGAGCTTTCTTTGATTTGGATTTTACAAATTCCAGATCAAACTCTTGAAGGATTGCTATCCATTTTGAATATTTGCCCCCCAGCAACTGTCGCGACAATATATAAGTCATGGGGTTGCAATCTGACATAATGGTAGTTTTCCAAAAGAGGACATAGTGTCGAAATCTTTGTATCGCTTGAACAGCTGCAAGCACTAGTTTTTCAACATAAGAATATTTACTTTCTGTATCATTTAAGTTTTACTTAAATAATATATAGGGTGTTCAATTCCATCGACTTCTTGAACTAAAACCATTGCGATGGTCGTATCTGCTGCAGCCAGATACAAGTTAAAATCTCTTTGATAATCGGGGGTGTACATTAATGATGCTTTCATTAAGGAATCTTTTAAAGCATCAAAGGAAGCTTGCGCAACCTAATCCCAGACGAAGGGTACCTCCTTTTTCAAAAGACGTGTATAACCTTTAGCAAGTTCGGCGTAATTTGGAATGAACCTCCTCAGAAAGTTTGCTTTCCCTTGGAGTTTCTGAATCTGAAGCAAATTTGAAGGTGGAGGCAAATTTATGATTGCCTGTACCTTGCACGGGTCGAGACGAATCCCATCCTTGGAGACTACAAATCCATGTAAACGACCAGAACTGACACAAAATACACATTTGTGTGGATTGAGTCGTATCTTGTAGTGTCGACAACGTAGAAATATCGCTCTTAAATGTTGCAGATGATCAGTCCGCTTTCGCGAATGAGCTGGAAGGTCGTCGAGGTATGGTTGAACGATGTTCTTGATGTCATGGAAGGCATAATTCATTGCCCTCTGAAACATCGCCCCTGCGTTCTTTAAACCAAAGGGTAATTTTCGATATGCGAATGTGCGAATGTCGCCAATTTGTTGTTGGGAAAAGTATCTATTCAGAACGCCCCTATCCCACTCTAAGGTGTGATAGTGCCTTAGCAACAAACAAGGAAAACTAATTGAGTATTCTTCTTTATGAAATGTAAATGAGGAGGAATGATGTAACTAACTTGTGTCTTTCGCTAGTTTGTTGATCCAATCGCTCCTCTCTTCAATAGCTCCCAGCTCCCTGCTCCCTTACCGGCCCAGCTTCACCGAATTCCTGCAAGATCACAAGAGAGAGAAACTACACGAAGATATAGATATACATTCATAAAAAGCTCAAGATCAGATTAAGCTAAACATGCAATTATAACAAAACATCATTGATACACAGCATGTAGGAGAAACTCAAATAGTTTATTGATAGAATAAGAAAGTCCAAGAGGAGATACAACCAAGTGAGTTCCGATCCAGCATCTACCTCCCAGCAAAGGAATCCCTTCCTCTCCTCCAACAAAGCATAAATCACCCAATGTACTAATCTCAATCTCAAACCAACAACAATTCTCTGCAAAGTACAAAATTCCAGCCTCTGGATCTCTGGGATGAGGGATCCATATATAGATGTAAGCAGAGAGGATGAGTCAGCTTATGTTTTGACTTGTGGCTTCTCTCTATCAGTTCTTGCTTCCACTTGGAGACTGAGAGCCTCTTACTCATCACTTGGTCGAATTCAGTGAGGCAAGTGTCATTGGAGAAGATTCTGGAAGCTTCCATGGTCTTTCCACCTCGTTGAATGACTCTGCCACTTGTCCTTTCCCGCTCAACGCACCTAGGTAGTGCATTCAAGTGTGTTTCAACGCACCTGAACAGTGTACTGGGGTGCTTTGCAACGCAGGCAACTAGTGGAGCACTTGAATTGATCTTGGATTGACTATTTCTGAGTGGTTTTTGGTGGAGAACTTCTGGGAGAAGCTGTCATTGGTTGACCTTGTTCCTTTAGGAGCTGTAACAACATCTTTAGGGACTTTGGATCCCTTGGATTATGGAAATTTCATGCTCAAAGCTGTAAGGCACAAAAATGTCTATAACAACCCCCCAAGATTCGAGACTCTTATGATGGAGTCAGCTCATGCCTCAAGGAGGAATGGGGCAGCACATGCCTTACCCACCACAATTCTTTGCTTGGCTAGGACGCCAACTACTCATGGTAGATGACTACACTTATGTGGGCATGGATTTTAGGTGGAAATTGGAAAGGTGGGACAATGAGAAACATATGCTTCAATACAGGGAGGCATCTCATCGAGGCTAAGAAGAAATGAATAATGATGATGTAGACCGTTCCATGGAGTTTTGTCCAAAGACATGACCTCAAAGATAATCTCGTTGGTGGGGAATATGTCATTCAAAGGATCAGGAGAATCCATAGAACCAAACCAAGGAGATGGCACATAAGTTTCTAGGTTCATACTAAAAACAATATGACTTTTTGAAATGGCCATCAAAGGCAAGCTGCTTTCTTGATAGTTTTGCTCCAATGGACTTAAAGGCATAATATTTCCAAATGAATCAATTTGATCTAGGGTAGGGATAATCCAAGGATCCATCGAGACCGAGATCATATTTATTGAATCAACATTCAGAGGTGGGAGAGTAAAAGTACCCATTAAAGCAGAGTCTTTGAAGAGACCTAGCCCCACACTCTCGTAAGGAATTTAAGTATTTCCCATGTAAGGGACATTTCCATTTGATGAACCAGAAGAAAAGAATGACAATTGATCGACAATGACAATTTTTCCTTCATGAGGAAAACGAAGTATTTGGAACAAATAATAGACCACACAAAACCGACCGTGGGTCCAACTTCTTTCGAGAAGAAGGTTGTAGTTAAGATTGAAATCTACAACTTCTACTTCTAATTCAACAATATTTTCCTCCAATGTAATCCACAATTTTGTGAGAATACCATAAGGATGTGAACCTCTACCATCAAAGGCTTCCACGGTGTTAGGGGACTAGTTAAGTGTAAGAGAGCCAATCGCCTTCCAACACGAAATAAGCATGATGCATGTACAAGCACCTTCATTAATAATAGTTTGATGGATCATATTTCCTTTGATAATAACCTATATCATAAAACAAATATGATGAGGAAGATGAGGCATGTGGTTCTCAAGATCAAAGGTACTTAGACTCGAATTAGAAGGATCAATAGCACCTATAGTAGACAAAAGTGACTTCTGCTGGGTTGGGTAGGATTGGAGAACCTCCAAGGCAGACATCACCAAAGGTTCCTGAACTAAATCCTCAAAAATATTTTAATGTTTCACAACTCTAACATTCGGATTAAGAGATGATTTCCAAAGAGCACCTTTGGGAGGTGGTCGGATTATGGACTCACTATGAAGGTGATAAATATGGAGTGGACTAGAACTGGATGAAGTAGAAGTAGAAGGAATATCGGTAGCTTCTTTCTACACTATTTGCTTAAGGAGGTTTGATAGTCTTTAGTTCGAGTAGCGATCAAGTAGGTGATGAACCTTGCATCATGAACACTTGGGAACCTGAGGAAGTAGAGGACTGCGGTTGGTCTACCAATTGTGTCTGTTGAGATGGAAAAGGATCTTTTAAGACAGCCAAAGTCTATTTCAACACATGATTAACTTTAGAACATCGAGGACAATCCTTGGTGTAATGATACTCCTCACAGATGAGGCAAAGATATTTCTTCTTAATTTTAGAAGAATCATTAGCAGACAATTTAGGAGAGTCCTGTTTTGTGGAATTGACATTGGCTTTACCTTTTCCCTTCTTCTTACTTTTAGAGGCCTTATCTGCTGCAGTAGACTAAACATCATGTACCTCAGAGGTTTTTACTATGACTGGATGAATTCTTTGAGGGATTATTGGAACTAGAGTTTGAGGTAGATTTCTTCTTTGAAGAAGCTTTCGTGGAAGTCTGAGACACAGAACCAATCACACCATCAACAGGTGGTGCATAGGAGACTTTGATGTTTTCATATTTGAAGATGGTCTCAGAGCATCAGGCAACATCTCATACAATGTGTCAGATTGTGAATAGACTAAGTCTAGATACTCGGAATGGGTGATACCTTGATCTTTAGTAACACATACACCCATAACTATGTCCTTAGAAATATTGTTAACGAATTAATTTGTCAATCATTATGTCAACAACTCATCAACAATCTCAAATTTGATGAGGCAACACCCACATCTCCATTTATGGATGTGATTAGAAACGTGGGTCGTAGTGTCTTGCTTAAGGGACTTAATAAGGTGAGTGCCAATTTTCTATCGAGCCAACAATTGGAAATGAGAGAGGAAAGCCATAACCAAAGATTTGAAGTCACCGTAGGTACCTCAAGGCAACTCGATATACCATTTGGTAGCAACACCTGTGAGAGTTCTTTGAAAGAGTTGAAGACAGATAGAATCATTGACATATGAATTGGTGGAGCACCATAGGTGATATGTCATCACGTGGGTTTGTGGGTCATCCTTAGCTTTTCCCTCGAATTTGGGGCAATCGCTTGGAATTTTCACTAGAACTGGATGCCAGTAAGGCGAATGAAGAATGGGATCGTTCATAAGCCTTGAGACATTGGGCAATTCCAACGTAGCCAAGAAAGGAAATTATGTGTTAAACATCATATAGGGCCTTTAAGGAGACCCAAACTACGGATTCCATCCTTGTTGGTAAGGATTTTAGCCCCACAGTGGAGGATTTTGTCCATACAGGACCTCATTTTGTCCCCACTGAGGGTTACCTTGACTATGAGGTGGATTCGGTACAACGTAGGTTTGATATTGTCCTACCATAGGCTGTTGATAAGCATTGTATGCAACATATGGGTTATAAGGTTGTTGAACCTTTTGACTCTAGACATAAGGACATTGATCGTGCTACTGCAGGGGATGACCTTGGGCTTGCAAGGGCTAACCTTGTTGATACACATAAAAGCTTGTTGCTGCCAAGGTTGACCTTGCTACTACAAAGGATGACTTTGCTGCTATAAAGGTTGTCCTTACTACTGAAAAGGTTGGCCATGCGAGGACAAAGGTTGAGAAGACATTTGAACAAACTAAGTTTGTGGCTGCAAAGGTTGTTGCGACTGTGGTAAAGGTTGCTGTTATAGCTCCAAATCTCACTCTTATGGTTTGTGATGCTGCACTTATGGCCTAGGGCAACCCCTCCTTCCAGACCTGGTCCAAAAATTTAAAAAACAGTGTTTTATTCCCTATACGCGACTTTGCCCTGTGTTAAACGCGTGTACACGCGGTTCTGTCATACCTAACCCGCGTGTATCTATTAAAACACTTAAAAAAATATAATTTCCTCTTTTTCGGGCGGTGATCGCGGGTTTACCTGCTGGATCACCTGTTAGTGCCCGTGGCCCAACTGTTCCCAACCAACTCCTAACTAAAAAACTACTTTGGAGAGGGTATAAAAAGACATCAAAGGGAAGGCCAAGGGGAGAGAGAAAGGAGAGCAAGATTATTATGCTGAGATTTTTCCCTTAGACCAGGTCTGAAGTCCTTGGTGCATTCTGCACTTCCCCCATTTTGCATAGGAAACCCTTGTTTCCATGTGTATTGGTGATCATTCATCCTTGACATCATCATTGAGTAAGACTTGGAAGGAGCTCTTGTTGGAGGCTGGAGGCTGGAACGAATCCGGGAGGAAGCTTGCTTGGAGCCTGCTGAAGGTGTTCAGGTGATATCTTTCCGATATATGTACTTTATTTTCCTTTATATATAAAGAAACACGTCTTTGTTCCCGAATAATCTTTCTTTATGCTTATGAGATTCTTGTGTTGAATTCTTATGAAAGCGGTTACTTAAAGATTTTTTATAACTAACTTTATAGCATAAAGATGATTTATACATAAACTTCTATACATGTACTGTTGTGTTCTTTGATTTGTTTGTCTTGCAGGTCAAAGAAAGAAGAAGGGAACTCCAAGAAGGGTTTGCACCCTAACGGTCTTCTCGAACGTAGGACCTTAGGTATGTACCCTAAACATTAGAATTTGCTTAAAAGTAAAAAAGATGGCTGTGTGTGTGTGTTTCTTTGAATAAGCAATTTTCAGTCTGGTAGAGTCTTAGCCCAAAGGACCCTAGGGGTACTTTCCCTTCAACCAGAATTGGCGACTCCACTGGGGACAACACTCTTGTTGTTCCTAGTTTGGGTAGTCCTCAAGCCAATCAAGGCTCAGTCCCTCTGTTTGTTGGTTCTGACTGTCTGATATTTTCTTGAACTCCAAGCTTTTCCAGTTTTTCAGTTTGTGTTTTTTATTTTTCTTGAAAGACTTCATATACGCACTTTTTCTGGATTACAGAAGCGTATATACGCAAGTTGCACTAAGTAAACCCGCGTATACGCATGTTTCCTTAGTTACAGTCGCGTATACATGCATTCTGAAAATAATTGCAGGCGCGTATATCACATAATTTTCAAGATTTATAATTTTTCTTTTGCTGAATGTCTGTCTGGTGGTTTGGGTCAGTTTAAAACAGTCAATTTCCAGTGACAGTTCTCTGTTTAACAGGGGGCATCTTGTTTCGAACTCTCTCTAGTTATAAGGAGTGCTAGTCTTGTTTTTCGTTGATTGCAAGCGTCATTGATTTTTGACACACAAGATTTCTGTTTAAGAATCTTGATCGCTCTGTTTCAGCAGAGTGGGAAGATTGTCTTAAAATCTTTGTGTCCATTTTGTTTTCATGACATTTTTGTTTGCTTGACGAAATCATTTTTATGACCATTTACTCCTTTGTTTCGGGAAATTTGTTTGTTACCAGTTTCTTGAAACTTGTCTTTTGATATTTTGGACTTTCATTGCTGCTTTTGATTGTCAAAAGTGTTTTCGAACACATTTTATTTTTGTTGAGTTTTCATCATTTGAAAGGTGTCAATTCACGAAAGTGTTTGGTGGCTTGTTTATCAATCATTAGTGTCAGTATTGTTGAGAGTTTTCCTTTGAAAAAGACTTTTTGGTTTGATTGAAAGAAAATCTTTTGAAAGTTTTTGAGTTTCGCTTTCTTAAACTTGCTTCTCATTTGATTTCCTTTTTTGCGAAGTGAAAGTGCTTTGTTTTTTATCTTAAACTTGTTTTTATTGTTTGGACGAAATGATTAGTAACAAATCATCTTCTATCTAAGCATTTCAGTGGCAAGACAAAATTTGATAAAGCAGCAACTTTCCTTCTTTGTTTTTAGAGTAGTCTTTGAATCGTGCATCCACATTTAGTTCTTGCATTAGGGTAAGATTTGCATCTCTTTTTAGGCATATTTAGTTTTGTTAGTTTTTGTGAGTGTGGAGTCTGAAAAGAAAAAGGAAAAAATTTTGTTTATATTACAAGTGCCTTCTGAACCTCATAGAAATTGCTATTCATCGAAAACAAAAGTGCATATGCATGTAGCTAGGTTTTATTAATTTCTTTTGCGTCCATAAAACACCACAAGTTTCACCTCCATTACCTTTGACTTAAAGAACAGCCTAATAAAATCAAGCGCTTAATTAAAATCCACTAGAACTTTTTGTTTTAGTTATTACACCAACAAGTTTAGGATTTTAGGGCCTTGGATTAGGCGAGTGGAGAGTTAACTCTCCAAGGCCACACAAAACATCAAACATAAGAGTCTGATTAAAGAGAGTAAATCCAATAGCGTTAGGAAGACCAGGAAAGCTTCGGATCTGGGAGTTAAGCACGAGGGTCTGTGAAGACAGGGAAGAGAGATACCCCCTCTCCTACTTGTCCGAACTTACCTCACGACTGTTCCGCCTGGCTTCTGCGACGAGTTGGTACCCATAGTTGCCTCTCCTAGGGATCTGCATAGGTGGCTGCGGAGGGGAATCCCGTGGCACCTGAGGTCGACGTTGTATCACTCTCGACAGTACTTCCGGAGGGCACCCTTGCGAAGCTTGGGGGCTTGCACCGGCGCAGACTGTTGTTAGGAGGTCAGCGTAACTTCCTCTGATACCTTCGCTGATAGGACTGGGCCCTCATCATCCCAGACTATCCTCGGAAGGCCCTTTGATTCACTTTCTCGTATTTTGGTGTCCGGTCTCAATCACCCGGAGCGGAAATACTTGAAAGTTGTTTGACTGGCTGTATCTTTAGGAACTTTATACTGTGTGCTCTGTGCTCCTAGTCGGCTTAGCTTTTAATTTTTTGAGTCTTTAGTTAGATCTTAACAGAAAATTCAAAGTGGCTGACCGGTCTCCAAGACGGTCTCGAAGACTTCGTGGTCTCTCGCCACCTAGTTTAGAGCCTTCTCCTAGAAGGCGCAGAGGGAATACTACCAGTGGGGTCCGTCCTACGCCGGTTGACGCATCGGGGATTGATCCTCCTCTCGGGGATATTAGCGGCCAAGCAAGGCCTGGTACTTTTGAACAAGAGAGAGACGCTCCAGTCTTTTCTCAAGTTCGCTTTCAAGCGGAGGATAACGTAGAGGTAGAAGAACTTTCAGAATCATTAGTGATTCCAAATTCTCCACTACCATCTAGTTACCCAGACGTATTGCAATACGTTGGGCCTCCATTATTTAGACCAGCGAGTCCAGGTTACGCTACGCGCTTACCATTTATGATCTCTACTGGAAGCATGGCTTCCACGAGTGCTGCGACTATGCAAACCCCAACATCGGTGCAAGGGGGAGGAACCATTTCCATCCCCTCCGCTTCCTTGTTCGGATCGTTTGCTAGCACATCTTTGGTTGGGTCTACCTCCATTCCGTCCACGAGTGGAAATGCCCAAACCAATGCTTTTAGTACTGGTTCCTTCCTTTTTAGCACCCAATCACAGGGTATTCCGTCAGTTCCGTTCAGTGCCGCTACGTCCATGATGGGCGGATCGGCTTCATTTCAGGGTTTTCCTTTTGGAAGTGGTCATATCCCACATTCCAACCCAACGGTAGGATCCATGCCTTTTTCTTCAATAGGACAAAGCAGCAATCCTTTCCAAGGTTGGAATAACCCTGGGGTTAGTAACGCAGGAACTGCGAATCCATTCATTGGCCAACAAGGAAGTAGGCCGTATTCCACGGTTAGCATGTTTCAAAGTATTCCTCCCCTCGCTTCGGCTTGGAACCCATATCAGGGGTTATCGACTCCTTACAATTCTTTAGGAGGAAACTTTGCAAGCTATGGAGCTTATACGGCAGGAGTTGGTCAAACTCCGAATTTTGCTGGACCACAAGGCTTGCCTTTTGGTTCAACTGGTTCTACTGGTCACTTGGGGCAGCCTGGTGCCTCTCAAATCCCAGGACAATCTTTTCAGAACTTGGGGAGTTCTGCCCAGTCTGGGTGGAATCCCCTAGGTCCTCCTAGGCTTCCATTTCTGGCAACGTTAAACTTGCCAGATCTCACTAAGCTAACGAACGACCCTATCAGATACAATCCGGCCTGGCCTCCGGTCCCAACCAAACTCCCTTCGGACATCCCAAAATTCGAAGGGAAGAGTGGTGAAGATCCGGGCGATCATGTAACCACATTCCATTTGTGGTGCTCATCTAACTCCCTCATCGAAGATTCGGTTAGGTTGAGACTCTTTCAATGCACCTTGACTGGTAATGCGGCTAAATGGTACATAGAGTTGCCAGGGGGCAGCTTTACATCGTTCGCTGACTTAGCCAATATCTTCTTAAATCACTTCCAGTTGCCTGTCCGCTATGATGCCGGAACTGAACTTCTGGCTACCTTTCGTCAAGATAAGGCAACCCACATTTCTGATCACATACAGGAATGGAGACGGAGAAAAAGGCTCATTAAAGCCGAAATCCCTCCGGAGTACCGTCTAGAGTGGTTTTTGAAGTCTTTGCAACCCGAGATCTCCAAGGATGTCTCCATGTCTGGGGTCTATTCTGAGGAGCAAGCCATTTTCAGGGCCCAGCAATTAGAACTGATCTACTCTCAGTCTGGGATCCTCCAAAAGTACTTGCCAGATGCTCCTGGATCTAAGGTTGATTTAGCTAAGCCAAAGCCAGGTCCTCACGCGGATGGTATCGTGGGGTCAGTAGACTCGACTACAGTGAACTTGTTGAATCAATTGCAGCAGTTGTCATTACAAACTGCTCCTAACAACCAAGTCACAATGTCTAATCCTCCCGCTTCCCAAAATTCTTCCATTAACGCCGTCCAATCCGAGAACCCCAAAGGAAATCAAAATTCCAATGGGAAAAAGAAAGGACGTGGTAAAAAGAAGAACTCGGATGGGAAGCCCGATGCAAATAAATCCGGCAACAACGCTGGTGGTGGTAAAGGTGAGTCGAGAAAGAAAGTCAAGTTTCCTTGCAAGTTATGCAGTGGGGACCATCTAACTCATCTTTGCCCTAGAATCGAAGACGCTCAGCGCTTGTTAGCACAGCAAGGGACTTCTAGTTCGCAAGCTGTGTTGACTAACCCGTTTCCCCAAGGGCAGCAACTTCTTGCTGGCGCAAATTCGAATCCTGGGACCTCCTCAGGGGGCAACCAGGAAGGGGAAAAAGCATCAAATGTTTTTATGATGGGTTCAAACGTTAACGTGACTACTCGGTCACGTGATTATGGTGAAGCTGAAACATCTAAGGATAAAACGATTCCCGGAAGTAATGACCTTCATATCGAGCGACCTCCTGTTGAGACTATACCTAGGATACCGAAAGGTTCCGCCAAACGCGCGACAATTAACCCCAATGCTAGAGATGCTCAAAATTACTCCATTGTGGAGGATTTGGCTCAAAGCCCATGTGCTATGTCCGCTTTGGAAGTTCTCCAGTCGTGTCCGTCTCAGAGAAGTGCTTTACTCTCCGCCATTGGAGCAGTCGATCCAGCTAACTCTCTAGTGCTCTCTTTTGACATGTCAAATGTCAAAAAGAGACTCCCTCATCATATGGCTTTTCAGGTAAAGTCAACATACCGGAAAATCAATATTTTTCGCACCGTTATAGATGAAGGAGCTTCCACGTGTGTCATGTCCATGTCTTGTTGGAAGGCTATTGGTTCACCTTCGGCTGTTCCTTCACCAACCGTCTTAACTGCATTTGATGGCCATTCTCACAAGCCGCATGGGATTATCCCGGCCTTTCCTATATGTGTTGGAGGGAAGGTCGTTAATATCGAAGTTGAAGTCGTAGATGCTAACCTAGACTACAATCTCCTATTAGGAAGGAACTGGGTGTACGAGATGGAAGCCGTTGTTTCGACTCTGTTTCGTGTCATTTGCTTTCCTCATGAGGGGAAAATCGTTAAGGTTGATCAATTGGACTATGCTCCAATCGATCCTCAAGTAACCTCCGACTCTACTGTTCCTTTGGTGGATAACCCTCGCCCGCCGACTGAGAATTTAGGAGTAGGGATGTATTCCTCATTGATGGGTACGTTTGATCTTCCCTCTCCTTTTGCAAGAATCAATGCTATTTCATCATCCAAGGAATCTTCTCGAGAGGAGTTCTTCCAAACTCATCATTTTTCCGACCCTTGGACCTTGCCTTCACCTACGACCACATTAGTTGAAGGGCAAGTTAATGGAATGGCGTTTCCTATATCTGCAGCTGAGCTTAGATATCAGGCTATCGTAGACTCTGCAGATAACCATTCTACTCCCTTTTCCGAAGAGGAGCTAGATGGTCATGTGGCCCCCGCTTGGAGCTTTGATTCTAACTCTGCCTTGGACTGCTTAGATTCGGTTCTACCTTCTGAAGAAGCAATCCTCGAAATTATGATGGGTATAGATCGACCTTGGGAAGACTTACACCATCGCTCATATTTTCTTCCTCCATTGCAGGAAGTAGAATCTAGATTCTCCGAGCTCGTTGGTAGTGATGTTTGTACGGTGTCGAACCCTTTGGCTCCAACACACGTGCATGCCGAAGGTAATATGTCGGTAATCTCAAAAACGATACCTATAAACATCTCTAAGAATCCTAACATCATCGAGAATATCTTCATCGGAAGTGAGTGTTCCCCTGAAGAAATTCAAATTTACACCGACCTATTCAAGGAATATCGTGATGTATTTGCTTGGTCTTATGAGGAAATGCCCGGCATTGATCCTTCTATAGTCCAACATGAGATCAAGACGTACGAAAATGCAAAACCGATTCGTCAAAGGCTTCGGCCGGTTAACCCTAGAAAAGCAGCGGCTATCAAAGCTGAGGTTGAGAAGCTGCTAAGGGCGGGTTTTATATACCCTGTTCCTCTTACGGATTGGGTTTCGAATCCAGTCCCTGTGGACAAAAAGCAAGGAACAATCCGCGTATGCATCGATTTTAGGGACTTAAACAAGGCTTGTCCAAAAGACAATTACCCCACGCCATTTATTGATCAAATCATTGACGAGTGTGCAGGTAATGAGATTTTCTCCTTTATGGATGGTTTCTCAGGTTATAATCAAATCTCTATTCGTCCTGAGGATCAGCATAAGACTGCCTTCATATGTCCCTGGGGTACCTTTGCATATCGAAAGATGCCCTTCGGTCTTAAAAATGCTGGAGCCACCTTTCAGCGGGCCATGTCTTACGCTTTCCACGACATCAAACATATCATCGAGGCATACTTAGATGATCTCGCTGCTCGTTCTCGAAAGAGAACTGATCATCCTAGTCATCTTCAATTAGTCTTTGAGCGATGTCGTTTTTACAAAATCCGGTTGAATCCTAATAAGTGCGTTTTCGCGGTTACATCAGGTTGGTTGTTAGGGTTTATAGTTTCCAATGAAGGGATTCGGGTTGATCCCTTCAAGGTTGAGGCAATAGTTCAGTTGCCTCCCCCGTCTTCAATTCGTCAACTTCAAAGTCTTCAAGGGAAGGCCAATTTCTTAAGAAGGTTTATAGCAAACTATGCCGAGATCACTAAAGGGTTCATGCGTTTGCTACGGAAAGGAGTTCCATTCCTGTGGGACGACTTTGCGCAGCGGTCAGTTGATGCTTTGAAAAAGGCATTAGTCTCTGCCCCGCTTTTGAGTCCACCGGATTATGGTAGAGACTTCCTTTTATATCTCGCTGCAGCAGAATCTACCATTGGTATGGTTCTAGTTCAGGAAGACGATGCTCTTGTCGAGCACGTGATTTATTATTTGAGCCGAGGCTTGATAGGCCCTGAACTCCGCTATTCTCCAGTTGAGAAGTTGGCCTTGGCAGCAGTCCATGCTATCCAGAGGCTCCGTCATTACATTTTGCTACGCAAAACTTTTGTCTTAGCGGCGGTCAATCCATTCCAATTTGTCCTCAGTAGGCGAGTGATTGGGGGCAAATATAATAGATGGATAGTCATTTTACAAGAATTCGACCTCGAGTTCTTGTCCGCCAAGTCTAAGAAATCTATGGTCTTCGCGGAGCTAATTTCTGAGCTTCCTTGTGGAGAGGATGTAGTTTATGAGGAAATTTTACCCGACGAACATATATTCCTCATCTCTTCACAAGACCCTTGGTATGGAGATATCATTGTTTATCTCCAGACTTCGAAGTTTCCCTCTACTTCCTCCAAGGATGAACGTCGCAAGTTACGTCACCTGGCTAAAAACTATGTTATCATTGGTGACACTTTATACCGTCGAGGGGTTGATTCAATTCTTCGACGTTGTTTAACCTTAGAGGAAGCAGAGTCTGTTCTTAATGATTGCCACAGTGGAGCTTGTGGTGGTCATCTATCCGGGCTTGCTACAGCCCAGCGCATCTTACGTGCCGGCTACTTTTGTCCTTCACTCTTTAAGGACTGTGTGGAAGCGGTAAAACGCTGTCACCCGTGTCAAATTTTTACTCGCAAGATGCGCGCGCATCCAGCTCCCCTTTTTCCCGTTGTCACCGTCGGTCCCTTTACTAAGTGGGGTATTGATTTTACGACTTGTAATCTGCCTTCAGCGGCAAATCACAAGTACATTATCGTGGCTGTAGACTACTTCACGAAGTGGGCTGAAGCCATGCCTACTTATAAGAACGACAGTGACACGGCAGCTTTGTTTCTTTTCAATCAAGTTATCTCAAGATTCGGTATCCCAAGAGAGATTGTCACTGACCATGGCAGTCATTTCCAAAATCAGCTAATGTCCGAATTGGCTTTTAAATTAGGTTTCTGTCAAGAGCATTCGTCTCCTTACTATCCTCAGGCCAATGGACAGGTCGAGGCGGTCAATAAAACTCTTAAGACGATACTCCAACGGACAATCGATAAAAATCGGTCCAATTGGCACATTATGTTGTATCCGGCTCTTTGGGCATACCGAACCTCCGTTAAAACGGCTATTGGTTTTACTCCTTTTCAGTTAGTTTACGGGGTGGAATCTATCTTTCCGGTCGAATGTGAAATTCCATCTCTGAAATTGGCTGTCGAGCTTCTTCCTGAGACTTCGAGTCTCGAGGAGCGCCTAGTTCACCTGGAACATCTCGATGAGCAGCGTCGAGATGCCGCCACGACGAATGAGGCCCATAAGAAAAGGGTCAAAACTCAGTATGATAAGTCTGTCCGACCTCGTGTCTTTTCTGAAGGTGACCTTGTCTTGGTCTATGACCAAGATAAGGACGCCTTGGGGGCAGGCAAATTCAAGCCTATGTGGTACGGTCCTTTCATTATCAAACGAGTCTTAGAAAAAGGATCGTATGAGTTAATTGATTTCGAAGGAAACAAGCTGGCGGAGCCCCGAAATGGGCTCTATTTAAAGAAGTATTTTGCTTAGTTTTACCAGGCAATGGCTTCTTTGTATTTTATGTATATTTGTACATATCTTATCGAGCGTTTTCTGATATCAGCACTTTTGGTCTGCTTTGGCAGGTGTTGATGGATGATCTGGTTTATTTTGGATTCGCCGATGGTGCTAGTCGGCACACTCGGAATCTTGCTTCCGCAGCTTGGGTACTTTATTACCCAACTGGTCAGTTGATGACATCAAGAGGCGTGTGTATCGGTCCTGCTTCAAACAATATGGCCGAGTATACAGCTGTTATCAATTTATTATCCGAGGCAATCTCTTATGGGATCGACTCGTTGGTAGTATATCTTGATTCTCAATTGATAGTGTCTCAGTTAAATAACATTTATCGGGTTAGAGATCCATCATTATATCGCCAATATTTAAGGGTGAGGTTGTTGCAAAGATCATTTATTTACATTAATTATTTGCACATTCCAAGATCTCAAAATTGGTTAGCTGATTCTATCGCTAATCAAGCATTAGACTGGCATATCAATCATTCATCATCATAAAATCATGCATCAAAAAGTCAAACTGTATATATATATATATCGCAAAGCGTCTCGAGTGTACATATGCGTGTCCAAAATATACAAAATTGGGACTCAAATGCCCATAATCATGTCAGGCATATCTAATGCCTCGGCTCTGGATGAGCATCTAAATAACTAACTATAGCAGTGGCCACGCGCCGAAAGATGCGAACCCAGTCACGTGGCATCCCAACCACATGACGCTGCATATCTGGAGGAAGGTCCTCTATCTCGGCCATCGGTACTTGGTAGCTCAATCTCGCCAAGTGTCGCTGGACGTTGTTGAGTGTCCTTTCCGCATTCGCAGCCTCCTCTTCGGCTCCTCGGCCACGCCGTCCATGCCGTGGGAATCCATCTGGTCGCACGGGCCCAATGTCTGGAACATGATCATCATATTAGTCATTTGAATCTCATCAAAAAAAAAATATATTTTTCAAAGTTCATCATTATGCTTGAAAAATCCTAAAAATCATAAAATCAAAAAAATCAAAAAAATCTTACCGATCTCGCCCCATGCTGCGTCTGGTGGTAACACTAGGTCAGGATCTCCTCGGAAATCCAGTCCAGCATAGGGGTAGTCGTCTATGGCGATGATCTGTTGCTCCCACCAAGCAAAAAAGTCGTCGTCGAATGCATTCCTGGGCACTTCCCCACCCCCCAGACGTTTCATCAAGTCAGCCCACCGGCCCATGCGTGGATCACGTGGACTACTGATGGGAACTGCTACCCTGGGGCGGAGTGCGGGAACCTTCTCGAAGAAAAAAGTACATAAAATGGTTCCGTACCCAAAGTTCTTGGTCTGTCCCTTCCTGATAGAAGCAAGTTGCTCCTTCATGTTGGCAAGTAGAGGAGTACACCAGTCAAACACCGTGGTGAGACAGTCCACTGCTACGCTCATGTTTACCCGTGATGCCTAATGTAGCGAAGATGATCCGTTCACTCGAGCTATGGTGAACAAGATTATCCGCAGTGACAAACTCGCCACGTGTGGGATCGAGATCTGACTCCCGACCTTCCGATGACCTGGGCAGTAAAGTTGTACATAGTCGTCCACGCTGAGACTATTCCGGGTCCTGCCCCGGGAGTGTACTACCTCTCCCCTTCGGGAAAGGCCCGTGATGAAATATATATCTTCCACTTCTATCCTGAGTGGCATCTGATCAATCATAAAAGCTTCTTCCTCGACATCCCAATAATCAATAAGTCTCTCGAGCAGACGCACATTTGCTTTCATATTCGGCAACTTGAAGAATTTTAACAATCCGCATCCCCGTAAGGCATCTAATGCCTCATCATTGTCCATAACTTCATTATCTACAGCTGAGTGCTCTCTTTCACGCCATGTGAGAGTCATCCTGGAAGAAAAAATCATTTTCATCCATTAGTTTTTTGTATAAAAATTTTTCGCTGCGCACACGCGGTTTACCCTATACACAGTCGCGTGTAGGGCCGTCGTATACGCGATTTATATACATCCAACCCGCGTGTACGCCGCAGAGCAATTTTTTGCAAAAATCTAACGGTGAAACATTAATTAAACTTCCTAAAAACTATCACAATTGATTGCAAGACAAGTTTAGTGCTTACCTGGAAGTTTTCGGCAAGTTTGAACGGTTGAATAAGTCACGGGGAAAGTTTGCTCCTTTTGCTCCACAATTTGCTCTCCAAGTCAAACGGTGAAAATGGTAAGTCCAAAATTTCTTTTTATAAGTTTTGAAAATGCAAAATTTTTTCAAAATTTTATTTTTTTTGGTTTCATGTCACTTTTAACTTGGGAGCTTGGAATGTCGAGATTGAGTTGTTTTTCAGGACATTTTGGACATTTTTCGACGGTTCGAGACGGTTCCATGACTGCTGACCCGTCATGGCAGGTATCGTGTTCTCACTGGCATATAGGTTAGGGACACCATTTTTCCGTTGCATTATGCATACTAGCCTCAATTTGACCGATACATCTGCCGTAGGGTCGACCCCATCATGTTATGGTTCGCAAGCCATTTTCACTCGCCGATTCTTTAAATCATGACATGATGGTAGAGCCATCCTTTTACATGGGCATCCTAGTTAGCACCTCACTGACATTTGTTGCCCATGCTGCTTCATTTTGAGTAGGCTCGGGAGTCCTCTGTAGTCCCGCCATGACTTATGCGTTGAAGACTCATTCTTCTTTGCTTCTTCGCTTCGTTCTGGCCTTATACCCTAGAGGCTCCTATGTGTGTTGAGTTGTACTTCTGCATTGCATGTTGACCATTTGCACCTTTTGGCCTATAGCCGGCTTCACTTGGACTCGTGTTTAAGCCCACTTTTGACCATGACGTCTGCAAAAATCAACCTTGCATACCCTTGACCTCTGCAGCTTGACATACCCAGATCCGTGGAAGGGACATACCTCTGAGTGTCACTGACCAGTTTTTCACCTCCCTGCATTGAGCATAGGAACGTTCCTTTCCCAAGAACTAGATCATCTGTTTCACCGACACTCGTTCTTTCCACTGTACCATAGCATTCTTTTATTCTTTTTCCGGCTTATCAGAAAAAGACAAAAAAATTAAATATTCCAAAAAGAGCGGGAACGGGGACATTATTTCCATTTATTGTTGGCAGCTAGAGTCAGTCGTGTCGCCCTTGAACAAAGCACTCAAAACAAAGTCTCCTCCGCATGGGTGGGATTTAGTTTGACTTAGGCAAGCCATAACCTTGTTATCGAGTCAGTTCTCCCCCGATTGGTTATCTCTTCCAATCATATGGAGGGTTCGTTCGTGCCTCCTGCATGACGAACTTATACAGATTCATTATATTCTGCCACATAGTCACATTGAGTTGTGCTTTTGTTCAAGGGAAGTTAGCCTGAGTCGGCCTTTCTGCGGTGTCTCTTGACTCATTTTTCAGTCGGCCATCCCTGGTTGTCAGTGTCATGTCTATCATCACATCAGTTATATTGGTCCTTCACTCGTGCCGGTTTGAGAAGGTCCCCATTGACTTCTTGCTGGCGGGTCTTGTCCTTATCGACGACGACACATTGCTCTGAGGGCAGACCTAGAGACCGCACCCTGGCCCTATTTTCATTATTGATAGGTCACCTTGTGCTCAGCATCGATCAGTATCATGGGTCTTTGACTGAGTGGTTTCCCTTGTGTTCGACATCAGCATACATTATCACACATTGGGATTCATGCAGTACCTTGGTTTCCATTTGACCCTATTGGTGGATACCTCGCCTCTGTGTCAGCTTTCATTATTGGTTGGTTCAGAGGGTTTCTGCCGTGCGCTAGCCACATCTTGTGTACGCCGGAAACGTACTTCGGTTGGGTTACTACATCTTTTTCGTCCGATTCCTTCCACATTATTGGCCTACGGGTTACACTCGCGCTAGATTGATGGAGGATGCCTTAATGCCTTCCTTCTAGCGGATCTTTCCCTATCGACTCCGACTCATTGCTCTGGGGCAAAGATCTAGAGTCCATTTGGCAGTACCTTGGGGTTTGCAGTCATTAGTGGCAGATTCCTCGCTATCGACAGTGGGAAACCATCATTGTCTCCTGATTGATAGATTCTTACAGGTGTTCGACTTCAGCTCATCTATTCACACTTGTTAGATTGTACTGGGTACCTTGACGCTCATTATCATTATCGGTGAGTAGTCTCGCGTTTGTTAACGGTATACATCAATGACCGGTAATCAAACGATTTCTCACATGGTCGACTTCAGATCATTTATTCCCATGGTGTAGAAATGTACCACGGCGGTCGGTGAAGACCTCAGGTTGTATCAGCATTCATTGGTTCACTTGACAGTTGCTCCTGTTGCTGCTAGTTGATACCACTCCACCTTATATGTTGCAGTCAGTCATGGCGACATTCTATATGCTGGCACCTGAGTTTGCAGTGTAGTACCATCCTATTCCATCATGTTCAGTTGGTACCTTATGGGATCAGTCTTTGATTTCAGTGATCCGTTGCATCTTTCAGCATCATTGACAGTTTTATATGTGATATTCAGACATGTACTTACTCATTATGATCAGATGACCCATTATGTATTTTACAGTCATTTATACTTGTATACTTAGTGGATCCGCTTGTACTTGATATGCGGACATGCTTTACTTTTCCTGAGCATGGGTATGCCCGCCTCAGACAGTGTTTCTTTCTGATCTCCTTTCGGTGGCTTGGCAGGCTGAATTCTGGTGAAGTCCTCCTCGGTTTTTCGGCAGAGTTCCTTTCCTTGTACTTACTTAATGTATTTCAGCCATCATGTTCCCCTTCTGACCTCATACATTAGGGGGCATCTGTTATAGCTCCAAATCTCACTCTTATGGTTTGTGATGCTGCACTTATGGCCTAGGGCAACCCCTCCTTCCAAACCTGGTCCAAAAATTTAAAAAACAGTGTTTTATTCCCTATACGCGACTTTGCCCTGTGTTAAACGCGTGTACACGCGGTTCTGTCATACCTAACCCGCGTGTATCTATTAAAACACTTAAAAAAATATAATTTCCTCTTTTTCGGGCGGTGATCGCGGGTTTACCTGTTGGATCACCTGTTAGTGCCCGTGGCCCAACTGTTCCCAACCAACTCCTAACTAAAAAACTACTTTGGAGAGGGTATAAAAAGACATCAAAGGGAAGGCCAAGGGGAGAGAGAAAGGAGAGCAAGATTATTATGCTGAGATTTTTCCCTTAGACCAGGTCTGAAGTCCTTGGTGCATTCTGCACTTCCCCCATTTTGCATAGGAAACCCTTGTTTCCATGTGTATTGGTGATCATTCATCCTTGACATCATCATTGAGTAAGACTTGGAAGGAGCTCTTGTTGGAGGCTGGAGGCTGGAACGAATCTGGGAGGAAGCTTGCTTGGAGCCTGCTGAAGGTGTTCAGGTGATATCTTTCCGATATATGTACTTTATTTGCCTTTATATATAAAGAAACACGTCTTTGTTCCCGAATAATCTTTCTTTATGCTTATGAGATTCTTGTGTTGAATTCTTATGAAAGCGGTTACTTAAATATTTTTTATAACTAACTTTATAGCATAAAGATGATTTATACATAAACTTCTATACATGTACTGTTGTGTTCTTTGATTTGTTTGTCTTGCAGGTCAAAGAAAGAAGAAGGGAACTCCAAGAAGGGTTTGCACCCTAACGGTCTTCTCGAACGTAGGACCTTAGGTATGTACCCTAAACATTAGAATTTGCTTAAAAGTAAAAAAGATGGCTGTGTGTGTGTGTTTCTTTGAATAAGCAATTTTCAGTCTGGTAGAGTCTTAGCCCAAAGGACCATAGGGGTACTTTCCCTTCAACCAGTTGCCCCTGCTACTGTAATAGTTTCCCCTACTGCTGCAATGCTTTCCCTTGCTACTGCAAAGATTTCCCTTGCTACTATGAAGGTTGCCCTTTCTACTGCAAAGATTGTCCTCGCTACTACAAGGGTAGCTGGATAGTCCCTTGGGATATACCTTGAGGGTATTGATAATTCTCAAATTGAATCTAACCATATCCACCAGCAATAGCTGATTGACCAGCCTGGACATAATCTCTTTCTTGAGGAATGTAGGATGGATTAACCAAGGCTTGTGAAACATATTGGACATAAGCCTATTGGAGTGTAACCTGAGCCATATAAGGTTGTTGATATTTGACGTTACCTAACCTAGATGGACTAGTAGTGATGTCGTCAATTTACAACATGCATCAATCTCCAAACCTTATTGGCGACGACCCCTTTAAATAGTCTCTACGGAATATTTTAAGTTAGTAACCCAGCCTTTTCCCTTCAGCAATTCCTCCTATCAGAACTCTACAACCCCTTTATAACCCTTTAAGCCCTCAAGCCTACATACATGTAACTATTCCTCTTTAACCTTGGTTTATTGTATTTATTACATGAATCCTTCAAATCGATGCTATAATGGTTGTAAAACCTTAATAAAGGAATTACACATAAAACTTGCATAATACGCCATTTCCCCACTCATTCCATAGTCTTGGCATACTTTCCGAGGAATTCCCTTTATCGCAATCAGGGATTGGCCCCTCTGTGGGTCACATTACCCACTCCTTCCACTTCCCTGATATGTAATTACACTATCGAGACTCTATAGGGGTGCTTTTTACACTAAAAACTTGCACCCTTCGTTATATCAGAAATTATGGGAAACACAAGAATACAAAGAAAAATCTGCTCCGATCACTTAGGCCGGATCTCAAATTTCATGCATTAGGGCTTATACTTATCGTCAGGTCTACCTTATCTCTTGTGTCCATACACCTCCATTGATAGCCACCTTTCAAAGGTTGCGATGCGATTGAATGTTGCGATGCGATCACTTCGATGATCGTGTCGGCATTTGTTGATTAAAATTCGTCAATTGAATCTTTATCGTTGATCTTTCCTACAGATCCAACGGTCCTCACTCAATCACTTGATCGCAATAAACGATCACCCAAGGTTGGGGTTGTTCCAGTCACCGATCGAGTCCCACCAATTCAATCTTTGCCGTCGATCCTCCCACAGATCCAATGGTCCATATTCTGTCACTTGATTACAATCGGCGTTTGCCCGAGGTCGGGGTTATTCCACTCACCGATTTCAATTCCGTCGATTCAATCTTCATCATTGATCTGTTGGATCCAATGGTCATTGAGCATCACTTCCTTAATCTTTCGCTCCTTAGTTGTTTGGGCCTTTTACGCTTCCACTGTACCACGGGCAAGTTTTATCTATGTGTTCCTTCGCCTCTTTGAGTCTGCTAAATTCACCTGCATGTGTATATATATATAGTATAGAAGCTATGATTTACATTGAATTCATCATTCAACCATTCGAAACACACAATTGCATGGATTTGAGTTTGTCTTTGCACATAACAATTAAACAATGGATATATTTTGAGGCTCTGTCTCTCTCTGTGGTCTGCTCGCCTAACTCTTGTGGCCCCTCTTACATTCTACCCATAGGCTTACAATCATAATCAACTCGGCTAACCCCCTACTCTTCTTTCTTGTTTTCTTTTTAATACATCATTAGCAGTTTCTTTTACAGTTCGAGGAATTGTTCTTCAGTTATGAAACAGTTTCTTCAAACTAATTCTCATCTAATCCTGTTTTGTCTAATTCAAAAACTAGCAATGGTTGATTCAATCATCATTTAAAATAGCACAAAATGAAACTAAATGAAATATAAATTTGAAATGCTTTCCTCTCTACTTGTGAAAATAAAACAAGAAAGTAGAAAATAACAAGAAACATCTCCTAGTTGTCGCCTCTTCATTTGGGTGCTCCTGCATTAGGCTCCCAGGGTAAATGAAATTCATGGCTCCTATCCATGAGCTCTTCAATAGAGTACTTGAATCTCTGAATATGGCTAGCATCTAGCCAAGAACTATCTTCAATAGGATGACCCTTCCACTTGACTAGGTACAACAAATATTCCTTTTGTTGAGCCTGTCTAGCCGCCTGGGTATCTAGGATCTGTTCGATCTCTAGAGGCTTCGCTGGGGGAATTTGTTTAATCCACGTATCACTCTCTTCCTGGGTGTCCTATGTTCATCTTTCCAAACTGTCCTCGTCCTCTACTGTAATGTAGCGGTACAGGCCTACTACATTGAAAATGGGTGAAATTCCAATACTTGGGGGTAACTACAATTCGTAAGCATTTGTAGAGAATTTCTGAAGAATCCTGCAAGGCCCAATATTTTTCCATTTCAACTTTTTGTACTCGCCTTTAGGAAACCTCTCTTTGCATATGTGTGCTAGTACCAGGTCTCCTATGTTGAATTGTACCTCTCGCCTTTTCAAATCTGCCTTCTGCTTGTATCTTTGGCTACTATTCTGTAAATTTAATTTCACCTGTTCATGAAGATCGTTGATTGCCTTTGCAAAGTCTTCACCATCAGCACTCCTATGCTCCAACTGTCCCAAATCCCGTAACTCATGTACTCCACGTGGGTGCATTCCATATAGGATCTGGAAAGGACTACTTCCTATTCTCTGGTTGGGCGAATCGTTATAATAAAAATCCGCTTGTGCAAGCACATGATCCCACTGTCGATAATTTTCTCCAACCAACTACTCTATATATTTCCCAAACTCTAGTTCACCACTTTGATTTGGCCATTGTTCTATGGATGATAAGCCGAGTTGAAGTTTAGTTTGGTGTCTAATTTTTTCCATAAGGTTTGGCAAAAATGTCCTGTAAATTTAACGTCTCGATCCAAAACAATGGACTTTGGCATGCCATGTAATCTGACTATCTCGGTAAAGAACAAATTTGCTACATGTGTGGCATCACTGTTTTTCCTACATGGAATGAAATGTGCCATTTTAGTGAAACGATCCACCACCACCATGACGGAATCGAATCCCCGTTGTGTCTTCGATAGACCTAAGACAAAGTCTAAACTAACTGAGTCCCACGGTCTGTTTAGAATGGGTAAGGGCGTATACAACCCTGTGTTTTGGTTGTGTCCCTTTGCAAGCTGACACATTTTGCATCTAGTTACAAACCTTTGTACATCTCTGCGCATCTTCAGCCAATAGTAAAAGTGGCTCAACTGATCCAAGGTCTTTTCTATGCCAAAATGCCCGGCTAAACCTCCACTATGCTTTTCCTAGATTAAGTTCTCTCTCATAGAACATTTTGGAATACACAATTGCCCTCCTTTGAACAACAATCCTTCCTGCATGTTATAGTCTAGCCATGAACTGTTATCTCTCAATAATGGATTTTGGCAAGCTTCATAAGCTTCTTTAAAATCTGCATCTGCCTCATACAAGTCCTTAAGATGTTGAAATCCTAATACTTGTATGGTACTTTCTTGTAGGATCAGATTCCTCCTGCTAAACACATTTGCCACTTTCTTGGCTTGACTGCTGATATGTTTCAACACAACCGTAAAACTCTGCAAGTATTCCCCCCACTTTGCATGTTTATGGTTCAGCATATGCTGCTGCATAATGTACTGCAATGTAGAATTTGTTTGAAAATAAGACAAATTCATTGGCCAACAGATAATGTCTCCAATGCTTTAGCGCTTGAACCACCACATAAAATTCCTTGTCATAGGACGTCTATTTTTTCCTACTTTCATTTAGTTTCTCACTGAAATAAGCTACTGACTTGTCCTCTTGGTTGTGTACTGCACCAATGGCTATCCCATTGGCATCACAACGAACTTGGAAATGTTTGTTGAAGTCTGGTAATCTCAAAATCAGTCTTTCGGTAATTTTCTTTTTGAGTAACTGAAAGCTATTCTCTGCCATTTTTGTCCAATGGAGAGGGTGATTTTTTTTCTTAATTGTGTTAAGCATAGGTGCACAAATCCCACTGAAATTTTTAATAAATTTCTGATAAAAACTTGCCAATCCATGAAAACTCCATACCTCAAACAAACTTTTGGGGGATGGCTAGCTAACTATAGCTGCAACCTTTTCTGGATCCATTTTTAGTTCATCCTCAAAAATAAAAAATCCTAATAAATTAACTCTTTCTTGAAAAAAGAACATTTTTTCAAATTTATCAGTAATTTATTCTACTGCAATTTTTCCAATACATACCTCACGTGTTGAAAATGTTCTTCCTTTGTCTTACTGAATATAAGTATATCATCTAGATACACAATCACAAATTTCCCAGTGATTTTCTTGAGCATCTCGTTCATCAACTGCATGAACGTGCTAGGGACATTGTTCAATCCAAATGGCATAACCAGCCATTCATACATGCCTTCATTAGTCTTGAAAGTTGTCTTTCACTCGTCACCGTCTTGAATTCTGATTTGGTGGTAGCCACTTTTTAGGTCTATCTTTGAAAAGTACGCTGCTCCACTCAAACAATCCATTATATCATCCATATGAGGTAATGGGAATCTGTAACTGATTGTAATCTTGTTAATGGCCTGGGAATCCATGCAAATTCTCCACTCACCTCCTTTCTTGGGAGCTAAAATAGTCGGAACTCCACAAGGGCTTAAACTCTCCTGAATCAGTCCTTTATCTAGCAACTCTTGCACTTACTTTTGGATTTCTTCATTATCCCTTGGACTCATCTGGTAGGCATCCTTGTTTTGCAAACTGGCTCGTGGAATAAAATCAATATGGTGACTGATGCTTCTCTTCGGTGGTATTTTGTCCAGCAGATCATCTACCACAATATCACTAAATTCTTGCAACATGTTTTGTATCTCTTCTGGTAAATTAGTAAGTTTGGTGTGTACTAACACCGCCCTTGGTCTTCTCACAACTGCATAACCCATCTCACTCTCTTCAATCCATCATAGAAAATCCTTTCCTCCTAGTAGTAATGCTTTTGTTCCACTTGTTTCTGTTGTCTCCTCTCCTTCCTTAGCTTCTTTCATGGGTAACAAGGTATGCTTTATCCCATATTTGACAAATATGTAACAATTTTCCACTCCGTCATGGACTACCTTTCTATCGTACTGCCATAGTCTACCCAGTAGAATATGGCATACGTCCATCGGCATTATGTCACAAGTCACCTTATCCTTGTACTTGCCTATGTGAAAATCTACCTCACATTGTTCATCAACTAATAATTGGTGTCCCTTCTGCAACCACGACACCCTGTATGGAGTTGGGTGTTTTCTTCTCTTCAAACCTAGTTTCTTCACCATCTCCGTAGCTACCAAATTATCAGTGATTCCACTGTCAATAATCAATTTACAACATTTTCCATGTGACTTACATACAGTCCAGAACAATGCTTTCCTCTGTGTCTGATCAGCTACTTCCTTGGCTGGTTTTAACATCACCTTGTTCAACACCAAGGCTTCCCCTGTCTATGGCATATTTTCCACCTCCTGTGGTGGTGCCTCTGCTTCATTGGGTTGAGCGACATATTCTCCCCTCTGCCGCGTTTTTTCATTTTTAGGACATTCAAAGGACCTGTGTCCCCACTTGTGACACTTGTAACACTGATAGGCATTTCCTCTTACTCTGCCATTACCTCTTCCTCACTGGTATGGCCTTCCTCCTCTAGTGTTACCTTCCCTTTCGCTTTGTCCCAAGGTCTTTGAACTATTACCCTCTTCATTGCTACTGGCAGTCTTACCTCTGCCAAAGGTCTGTCCTTGACCTCTACTAGAACCATGTCCTCTTCTAGCATTTTGTTTCCTAGCAATCATTTCCTCTGCCTTCAAAGCACTATGATAAGCTTCTTCCATGGTTTTAGGGGAAAGAATGCTAATTTCATCTAGGATGTCCATCCGTAGACCATTTACAAACCTCGTTGTGTTCTCAGGGGTATCTTTAGCATAACCAGCTCTCAGGTTAATTTTATAAAATTCTTTAGTATATTCCTTCATAGTCATCATTCTTTGTTTCAGGTTCTGTACCTATCTATAAAGTGCAATTTGATAATATTTAGGCAGAAACTTGCTCTTCATTTTTGTAACCATCCTGTCCAATTTTTTAATCAAGTGTTTGTTTAATCTCCTCCTTTTTTCCTGTACACTATCCCACCTTAATGCTGCATGTCCCTTCAATTTGGTGACAACAAACCTGACCCTCTTATCTTCGTTGATTTCTTCATACTCAAAATATTTATCTAATTCACTTATCCAGTCTAACAATGCCTCTGTGGAAAAACTACCATCATAATTAGAGAGCTCTGGTTTTAGCCTACTGCTAGCCAAAAAAACTGACTTCAATAGCTTAATTTTCGGTCCTTCATCATCTGACCCATCTGTCATGGCTACATTTTCCTCCTCACGATCATCCCCATATTTTGGCTCTCTATGCCTCCCTACTTCCAACATTACCAAACATGCAATTAAGTTTCTAATCTCTTCTCTTAACCCCTCATCTACTGCTCTTCTGACAGCTCTTCCTCGACCCCTTCTTCCTACCTCCATATTTACTGAGAGAAAGGAAAAACTTGCTCTGATACCAAAATGATGTCATCAATTACAACATGCACCAATCTCCAAACATTATTGGTTATGGCCCCTCTAAACAGTCTCTGCAGAATGTTTTAAGTCAGTAACACAACCTTTTCCCTCCACCGATTCTTCCTATCAGAACTCTACAAGCCCTTTATAACCCTTTAAGCCCTCAAGCCCACATACATGTAACTAATCCTCTTTAACCTTGGTTTATTGGATTTATTACATGAATCCTTCAAATTGACGCTATAATGGTTGTAAAACCTTAATAATGGAATTACACATAAGACATGCATAATACACCATTTCCTTGCTCATTCCATAGACTTGGCATAGTTTTCGAGGACTTTATCGCAATCAGGTATCGGCCCCTCCGCGGGTCGCATTACCCACTCCTTCCACTTCCTCGATATGTGATTACACTATCGGGACTCTATAGGGGAGCTTTTTACACTAAAAACCTGCACCCTTCATTATATTAGAAATTATGGGAAACATGAGAATACAAAGAAAAATCCGCTATGATCACTTAGGCCAGATCTCAAATGTTATGCATCGGGGCTTATAATTATTGTCGATTCCACCTTATCGCCTACATCCATACTCCTCCACTGATAGCCACCTTTCAAAGGTTGTGATGCAATTGAATTTTGCGATGCGATCACTTCGATGATCAAATTAGCATTCACCGATCAAAATCACCGATTGAATCTCCATCATTGATCTTTCCTATAGATCTAACAGTCCTCACTCAATCGATTGATTGCAATCAGTAATCACCAGAGGTTGGGTTTCTTCCACTTGCCGATCCAGTCTCGCCGATTCAATCTCCGCTGTTGATCCTCCCATAGATCCAATGGTCCATATTCTCTCACTTGATCATAATCGGCATTTGCCCAAGGTTGGGGTTATTCCACTCACCAATTTCAATTCTGTCGATTCAATCTCTGTTGTTGATCTATTGGACCCAATGGTCCCTGAGCATCACTTCCTTAATCTTTCACTCCTCTATTGTTCAAGCATTGTATGCTTCCGCTGTGCCATGAGAAAGTTTTCTCTATGTGTTCCTTCACTCTTTCAGTCTGCTAAATTCACCTGCATGTATATATATAGTATAGAAGCTATGATTTACATTGAATTCATCATTCAACCATTAGAAACACAAAGTTACATGGATTTGAATTTGTCTTTGCACATAACAATTAAACAAAGGATATATTTTGAGGCTCTATCTCTCTCTCTATGGTCTGCTCGCCTAACTCTAGTGGCCGCTCTTACATTCTTCCCGTAGGCTTACAATCATACTCAACTCGGCTAACCCCCTACTCTTCTTTCTTGTTTTCTTGTTAATACATCATTAGCAGTTTCTTTTACAGTTCAAGGAACTGTTCTTTAGTTATGAAACAATTTCTTCAAACTAATTCTTATCTAATACTATTTTGTCTAATTCAAAAACTAATAATGGTTGATTCAGCCTTCATTTAAAATAACACAAAATGAAACTAAAAGAAACAAAAATTTGAAACGTTTTCCTCTCTACTTGTCAAAATAAAATGAGAAAGTAGAGAATAACAAGAAACATCTCCCAGCTATCGCCTCTTCATTCGGGTGCTCCTGCATCAAGTAGGGTTAGGAATACTACCATAATAAGGTTGATTAACTCCAACCATGTGAGTTTGTAATCCACTCACATTGGTTTCGCCCGACACAGGAGGAGTATTCATATCTTTCTCCCCAGGTAGTGGCACATTCTGTCCACTTGACGGAGGGGTAGAAGAAATTACTGAAACCTGACCTAAAATATTCGATTGTACGGAAGGGTCGGTTGAAGCGACGAGATAGGATGTCACAGAATGATAGATTGAATAGGAACTGAGGTGACAACAGTTTTTACAAACATTCCAGAGGTTGTGTTTGAAATGAACAAACCTGGTGTAGGCATAGCATTGGAAGACCAAATGGGGTTTTGATACAGTGACGAGGCACTAGGATTACCCGACACTAACTAAGCTAAGGTAGTATAACCATGTGGAAACATAGGTCTGCTACTTTTAGGAAAGGTGAGGGACGAAACTCTTCCTGTATAAGGAACGCCTTTTAGAGGAAATTCATATCCTTTCTCATCATCGACATGAAGAGTATGGGTAGTGGAAACATCTAAATGACCCGATGAAGAGGTTGGGATTTCACCTTCTGACTCCATAGATGGAAAAAACTGGTGACATGGAACCTGAGATGTATGAGGAGATAAATCCAAAGGAATACCAGGGTGATCATATGGACTGCAAGGATGTTGAGGAGATATCACAATAGAATCAAATAATGGATTCGACGAATAGACAACAAGCCTCTACGGACTCTCAGGAGTCTACAGACTCAAATGGGTCTGAATAGGATTATCATAGGTATTTGAATCAGATTCTTGAGGTGACCAGGAATTTGATGCAGGTGGATGAGAAGACAAAGGTTGGAGACTTGGAATAATACCAAGTTCAAAACCTTGATCCTCAAGTAACTGAGGAAGCTTCGGATGAACTCCTTAGGAGAACCCTTCAGTATTAGACAATGAAGGGGAAAGATGATAGGAACTCAATGGTTCAGCCATGATGAATTCCTCTCAAAATCAAAAATGGAAAGGAGATGTGATTTTAACAATCTTGAAATTAACAAGGAATTACTCAATATTGTTCCAAGAAGAAACTTCTTGGGTTTGACATGCTTATCGTGGGAAGTTGTTTTTAGAAACAAAACTTTTCCTTTTCATTTTTTAAGAGTCGAGAAAAGGATGAAAAGGTGACTCTAGTAATCTTTGATGGTTTAGCAAGCTTGAAAGGACAAGTTGCTTGATGATATTTTCAAATTTAAAGAGTCACAAAAGATCGAAATGACTACTTAGGTGAATCTAGGTAAAAGGAGTACCAAATAACCATGAACTACAATATACAGCTCAACGAATCAATTTACTAAGGACTTGATGTACATGCAGGTAGTCTCCCCAAATGATGTGTTCAGTGTATCACATTTATAGGACGGGAAACTCGGCTTCCTACGGATAAAGGTTTTCAGCCTATGGGGTCTCCCTCTATATACGTGACAATAATTGGAGCATAGGTCTGTGCTAGTGCTATCTAGTGCTGAAGAGAATGATAGTTGCTAAGTTTTAAAGACGTTGAAAGATGTCTCTAGCCTATACCACTAAATATGAACATTAATTTTTTAAATGCTCTTTAGATTAATTGATAGATTTTAAAGTTGATCTTGGAATTATGTTTTGATTTCAAGGCCTTAACGATGTTACATGTTCCTAAAATGCAAACTAGATGATGAAACTAAATCCTTCAATTCAATGAAAGCTATCTATGCATGGAAGAAGATCACTCAAATCATGCATCAGAACAAATGCAACAGTGCATCGATGACAATCTTCAAACTCTAAATGAAAAATATGAAATCTAATCTTTCATATGATAAGCAAATGCAATGCCAAAACAAATCTTAAAGAAAAAATTCCTTGAGATATAATGATGATTTTCTCTTGTCACTAAAATGCAATAAATGTAGGTCGTGGAGGCGGCGTAGTGGTAAAGTCGGCCTCGTCATGACGGACCGGTCTTGTGTTCGATCCCGAGCAAGGTCGTAGCTCGTCGTGCGAGTAGTTAGTCTAAACCGGGCCAAGCCCACTACCTTTTGCCCACGGGGCTTTGGATTGACGGTGAATGGGTGCCTTGTTAAGACACTCCTTGCGATAGGTCACCGGTTCAAATCCCCCGTGGGTACTTAGGTTAGTCTTAACATAGAAAAAAAAAAAAAAAAAAAAAATGCAATAAATGTAATCTAGTGCAAAAGTAAAAGAGAATGTAAGCAAGCCAACAAATATGAAAATATCCTTCATATTAATGACTTTAATGCAACTCAAAATGCTTCAAAAACTATAAAAAAATAAACACTTTCACTTTCACTTTTCGAAACACAAAACTAAAAGCAAATGCTTCCTTTTGATTCAAATGAGACAATCAATTTGTAATCTATTGCTTGTCAGAGAGAACTTAAGTGACTTTCATAGTATCTACTAATGAAAATAACTTAAGAATCGAGGACCAAAATTGATCTGCAAAGGACTTATGAACACACAAAGACTATATAACACAGGTAATTGATATCTAATGTTTGATTAGAAGACCAATGAGTGGATGAAGGTTGACCTAGAAGACCTAGAAACCCTAAAAGGCTGATAAAACTTCAAGCACACTCAACCAAGTTAACAGGTAATTGCAATCAGACAATAAGATAGTCAACCAAAATACACTAGTAAATCACTGGGAGAAGGCCAACATAACTGGAAATAAGAAGAGAAACCCTAAATTTCTTAATCTTCTGCAATCATTGCACCTATCAAGAGGAAAGTAGCGATCTTCTATACTGTAATCAACAAACACATGATATCATCATGACTGTTAGGGTCAAAAATGAGATGGTCAAGAAAAGAAAAGAAAAAACACAAAATCTTGAAGAACAACTCAAATCAACGACCTTCAAGCATCTACTAGAAAGTGAGATTTACTACAAATAAACAATGAGGTCTAAGAATGAATGGTTGATCAAACTTGTCAAAAGACAAGGTGAAGAAATGGAAGGAAAGGGTAATAGGCTCCCCAGTGGAGTCTCCATTTTGTTGACAAGGTGTTGATGGTGCTGGACCCGCCAACATGTCAAGGAATCTCCTTGGTAAGAAGCCCAAATAGAACTCAGAAAGTTTGGTGTAGGAGTCCCAATAGTGGGTCATATAGTATCACCTTGACCACGGTTGCACATAGAGGCAAGTAAGATGTCCCTGTTGGTAGCAAGTGTGTGACATATGTAGCAAGTCAAGGAAGGTGTATGAGAACTTATAACACAGAGAGGGTGAGTTGAGTGTGCCCCTTGGAAACCTGTGGAAGCATGAAGTTAAGAAGGGAACACATGAGAAAATATGCATCACAACATGGAAGAAAAGTAAGCTATCAATCCAAAGCGATGGTTAAACCAACAACACATTTCAGTAGGATTCATACATACATATATAGAAAATAGATACACATGCATGCATAAGAAAACATATACATATATCATTTAGAGCAAACAAGATAGTTGAAATACAATATGACATATGCATGAAACATGTTGGCTCTGTTATATTAAGAAGTGAGTGTTCCAATCATACAATACAACCATGACCAACCACTATTTTTGACAGCAGAATGTTACAGTCATTGTCGTCTCCTCCTCTAAAGAGATATACTAGCTCTGCAAAGTGGAGAAGCCAATACTTGTTACAATACTATCCAAGCTTTCTTTAAGATACTCTTATTGGGACCTTGGCTAACCAAAATCCTTTACAATGAGTTATGAGTTTATATTTATAGCAAATGGTGGGGTGACCATTCATATTCCCTTTTGTGACCGTTTGTCTATCCTCATGACTCTTCAACTACTCTATCACTCTTACATTCAACTACTCTATCACTAACACTCGGACCGTTGTGGTGAGACCAACTCTTTGACATCCTTGTGATCGTCGATGGTGGCGAACTGATGCCAAGCTTGCTCGTTCATGATGGTGTCTATGCGCTCAATGGTGACATCCAGGGAAAATTTTAAGAACCCCCCCTAAATTTATAAATATAATAAATGGGCGAATCTCCATGGTATATAGGAAAAATGAAAGGCGATTTTATCAATAATATAATATGTTTATATAATTTTTCGGCGAATCTCTCACTAGGCATGGCGAATATTTTACTCAATTATAGAATCTTGTAAGATCTTGGCGAGTCTTTCACTAAATAATAAAACTTTGTAAAGTCCTGGTGAATCTTAGCATAGGCTACATGCTGGTTTAATTCCCCCATTTAAATAGGCTACATTCCAGGTGAATACCATGGGTCAATACCATGTGCCATTTTGGTGAATACCATGGGTCAATACCATGTGCCATTTTTATTTTTATTAATTCTAATATTAGGGTTAATAATGGTTTTTTGCATGGTATTAATAACAGTCTAGTCCATGGTATTTGTCCCATAGTATTTTGGCCATAGGTTTCACCTAAATATAACCCATTTTTTGAGTGTTCGTAAATATAAGGTGACTTATGGAGTAAATATAAAAAAATGTTTTATTTGTTTACCATACCTCTCATTTATTTATATTTTTATTAATTTACCATACCTCTTTTACAAATATGGTATTTGGCCCATAGGATTCACTTAAATAAAACCTCTTTCTTGAGCCTTCATAAATAGAACGAGGGTTATGGACTAAATATAAAAAGAGGTTTTATTTATTTATGATACGTCTAGTTTATTTATATTTTTATTTATTTACCATACCTTTTGAGTAAGTATAAAAAGACGTTTTATTTATTTACCATAGCTCCACTCTACTTATATTTTTATTTGTTTACACCCTTACATGTATATAAGGTGACTTATGGAGTAAATATAAAAAATGTTTTATTTATTTACCATACCTCTCACTTATTTATATTTTTATTAATTTACCATACCTCTTTTATAAATATGGTATTTGGCCCATAGGATTCACTTAAATAAAACCTATTCTTGAAAATGGGCGAATGGATTCACTTAAATAAAACCTATTCTTGAAAATGGACGAATGGAAGGTTGTAAGTCCTAATTTCAAGGGCTAAATTTACCTTTTTTACCCTCTCCCTTAAAATAAGGTGGGCTATTTGAGGTGATTTGTAAAAATGTACTATGATACAAAATATTCGCCCACTAAAAATTTAAAACCCCTTAATTTCGCCAAAGGGCGAACATTCGCCCCTAAAATTATCCTTGGTGACATCCTATTGAAAGTGAACTATTTCCTCTATTGCATCTGGGTACACTGATATAGCCCCTCTGTCCAGCTCATTTGATAGCATGCACATCATCGTCTTGAGTGTGGCTGGACTAGGAACATACTAATGCATAGTGTCTGTGCTGATCTCCATTTGTGTGCTAGTGAACATGTGCATAAACTTGTCGAAGCACAAGTTTAGCTCCATTCAGACTTGCTTCTTGTCTTCACCTTGTCTACTCTGTGCTAGCTACTGGGACGGATCTATAACTTGTGTGGGCATAGTGTCATCCATATGCACATGTTGCACCCCCTATTGTACCTGTTCCTATTACAATTCATTCTCTCGTCTGTGAAGCTCTTGTTCTTCCTTGAGTTTCCACTTCAACACATGCAACTCGTTCGTTTTTTCTCCCTTTGCCTTCACGCGATCTTCGTGTTGTGCTGTCACCTCATAACCTCAGTCTCCAAAGTTGCTTTCATCACAAGTGGATGTACTTGAGCTTGCAATGTTTTTCCACCTCTGTGTTTTCAACAACCCTCCTCTTGCATTCGTTAAATGTAGGTGTGTTTCCTTCTGTTGTTGTTGATGGTGCTACTTGCTGTAATGATGCTTCCATATTGTCTTGATGTCCTTGTATATGAAGAACTTGATATCTTCATAGGTAGGAAAGCTCATAGACACTTGCTTGGTTGCCACCCCCATTGTGCTCTCAACAGTGTCCTTTGACTTTGCTATCCTGAAGTCCATTATACTTGTGCTGTTGAGAGACAGAAAAGCACACGTGATGCTTAGAGACATAGCAACACTTATGGCAAGCAACCTATCAGTCGAAAACCAAAACAAGCTTAAGGACTAACTTGGAATATACTTATGTCTTTGATCATGAAGGTTGCGTAATTTTCACTGGGAAGCTGGGAGACTGATTTCCAACACTATAGACGACACAATTTGGGCTACTAGGAGGCTAAATGACTACTGGAACTATGCAATGGATAGTTCATCCTGGCCTACTGAGCACTGAAACTGTGTAATTCGCAATTTCAGTTAGTAGTGACATGCAACTACCAAACTACGTTGTGTAGTTTCTGGGGCCTCCATGACACTGCCTCCAAGAATTTTGAAATGAAAGCTTGGAGGTGAGGGCTTGGCCAAACTTACACAATTTCTGGAGGGAAGGCAGACCCTTCGCTTCTAGAAATGTGCAGTACTAGTTGGGCAAGGCACGGTCTGGGCTAAGGCAAGCGAGACTAGTTGACAGCTGACTGAAAACATGAGAAGTCTGAATGCATGATGAGATGAGTGAAAACAAGAGTGAATGATCATACATGAAAAAAATAAGTGCAAGATCAAAAAAATGGGAAAACATGCATATGTGTGAAGCAATTTGCTTTAAAGGTGACCATCCATGCAAAAACAGTTTCATGCATGCGACAGTAGTGAGATGCGAACGAAAACTAAAATGGTGCTTCTACAAGTTAACATACATCAAAATGACAACAAGTGCTCACTGAAATCAAGAAGACAACACTCACGCAAAGCAAAACACAAAAAGCGATAGAAACACTGTGCAAGACATGAAAAGCGGGCTTACCCCGAAACAACTGAGCTAAATGTGTTGATGACTTCTAGATGCAATGTGGGATGTTAGAGTTGTAAGGTTGATGTGATGAATGAGCTTTGTAGAGTCTGGTTGATGAGTTTTTATAACATTGAGGTTGTGACGCACACGCCACAAACTCAATGAAAAGTGACACTTGGCAGGAGGTTCCTAAAATGATCCTTGCATGTAACCTTCAGCTACTAAAAATAGATCCCTGAATCAAGGGATTCCTTTGCATGCTACCTTGGGAGAAGTAGTCCATGCATGCAAATTAGTTTTTCTCAGTCCTAAAGAGAATCATTCAACCTAAAGGCACATGCATCGGTCTACGATCCTAGCATGAAAATATGCGTAGTTTTTGAGCTGAGTAGAGATGGCTTTCCCAGAGGGATTGCACAATTTATTGGAGGAGCAGGTGACTGTCTCCAAGGATTGCGCAATTCCAAGGTAGCAGGTGTCTTGGGTCAAACCTCACCATTTTCTCAAGGAAGCCCGTCTGACTGCATTGCACAATTTCTGAGCTCAATAGGTTGCCCTAGGTTAGACCTCACAATTTTCTCAAGGAATCTTGTCTAACTACATTGTGCAATTTCTCAGCTGAGAAGATGTCCTAGGTCAGACCTCACAATTTCTCAAGGAATCCTATCTGATTGTATTGTGTAATTTTGGGGCCCAGCAGGCTACCTGGCTGGATTTGTGCAATTTTTTCTAGCTGTTAAGCTGGCTATCCCAGAGGGATTATGCAATTTCTTGGAGCAGTAGGTGATGGCTTCCCTAAATTGGGAAATTTATGGGCTGACCAGCTGTCCTAGGATGAACTACGCAATTTTTGAGAGGAAGTCTATCAGGAAGAATTACACAATTCTGGACCCCAGCTGGGTGTCTAGCTGGATTTGCCCAATTTTTGGAGGGAAGGCTAGTTCCCCTACATAATTGTATAATTCCCAGAGGGAGCTGCTCAACCAACAACTGACACCAAGTCTGAAAAGCAGCCTATGAAGGAGGTAGACCAAACATGCATGAAAAGGCTGAAAAGACTCTATGAAACCGCTAAAGCTAATGTGCTTGACAGTGTAAGACATGTTGTTGAGGATGGTTAATGTGGAGGCTCGAAAATGAAGCTGGGGAAATTTTTTTGAGGGTGGTTGTAGCCGCCACAACACTTGGTGACACACTGGTAGAACTCCAGCTCTCTAAATGGACCTTGTTAATGAAAATAAAGTCTAACACCTTCGGAAGTATTGTTCATTTCTCTGTTCATCTTGGTTTCCACACTTGCTTGATTGTAAGATGTAGCATCTACCAAGCTCTTGGTCGGTCGACACACATTCCAAGCCAAGCCAACGCAGTTGTTTCAATTGGGGATGAGGCATATATTGGTGCACAAGTCATATGATCGTTAGAGTTTTAGTTTCATCCCTAATGTTGTTCCACTAGCAGCATGCCTGGATAGTGCCTCGGCGGAGTCACGCATGAATACAAGCATCGCTCCACTACCAATGAGCCTGGTCAGTACCCCGGCAAAGTTACTTTCATCACCTCTTTGCACAGGAAGCCTTTCTCTTCTTTTGCCTTTTTCATTTTCATTTTTCATTTTCATATTTTCATATTTTTTCATTTTTCATAAGTATGCATAGCACTTATTCATTTTAGAGGTGGAAGAGGGATCCATACTTATTGAGAGCAGAAGAGGTTGTTCCTTCAGAGAAGTAGTTTTTATATACCTTTGACGTGCTTGTTAAGGTGTTCCCCCTCACCTTACTCTACTTGACTGAGCTGACAAGGATTAACCCAAAAACAACCAACTAGAGTAGGTGATACTAGTTCATGCGCAAGTGTCGTGTTTTCACCAAGCTTCACTTCGAAGAGTACATATTTTCCATTAATGTATCATGGACTAAGGACAACAAGTTATTACATAGGAGGTAGGACGACAGATAACCAAGTATTGATAGTTGTACAATTCCTCTTTTACTTCACCCTTATTGTTTCAAGGGTCACACACAGTCCATGAGAAACTAACCTACAAATGAAAACAAGAAAGAAAACCAAAAGCAAAAGAAAGAAGTAGAAGAAAATGCATATGCAAAGCAAGTAAGAAAACAGACAAACAAGCAAGCAAACACACAAAGAAATAAGCAAACATGCATGCAAGAAAACAACTCAAAAGCCAATGCTACTCCTACTTGTAAGCTAATAGTGCATGGGTCGTCTCATGTGAAGTGATACTTCCAATGCAACCACTAGTTCTGTGGTTGACCCATGTTGGTGAAGGCATGGTTTGCAAACATCGCAGTTGCGCAAACCAAAAATCATGAAATATATAATGATGAAGACGGACACACTCCAAGCTTACAAGTGTCCACATAACAAAAATGAGTGAAAGCACATGACATGCACTCTGTGGAATTTCCATGGTGTTGAGCTACACTACATGTAGATATTGAGTGTATGCATTCCCTTGACCATGACATGCAAGAAAACGTGAGAAAGTTAGACCACTTACGTTGTGCAAGTGTGCTTGCTGTGTAAGATTCCTCCAATGCATGGGCGATGGGATCGTGTAGTTCGAGTGGAGGAAGTGAAATTTGAGTGTTAGATTGATCTTCAATGCATACATATGAGTGATGAGGAGCCTTGCATGTTTGATCAACTTCCTGATCAGAAGCGAAACCAACCTCAGGACAGCGAGGGCCTGAAATAACCATCATCTCGGGCTGAAGTGCCTTGAAAGTCTATGGGGTTTTGACTTCATCGATAGATGGATCATTGTAGACCAGTGGCTTAGACAAATTAACAACAAGTGAATCATCATTGTTATCAGATGAAGAAGTTGAGAGATCACGAAACCCAAGATCAGAAAATCTAGGATGTTTGTTGGCATCCTCAAGATTTGATGAATCATGTAGAGGGGTAGCTGAGAAGCAAGGATGTTCACCCTCTGTGTTTTCAGAAATGATAGATGATAGATTGGATGACTTTTCAGAGGAATATGTGTCCTTTGCGCAATGTAATGATAGACTGACATCCGAAGTGTCTTGTGAACGATCGAAAGGAGAAACATCTGAAATGAGTTTTCATAAGGGAAATCAGTAGTGGCAAACTCACAAGTTATGTCAGGATAAAGCAGATGATGTGCGGCTGGTAGGGAGTCATCCTTCATCACCGGTTCTTCCTCAGATTCCCTCACACACTCATCATGAGCAATGGCACAGGTTGGCTGCATAACACCAGCTTCTTCGACATCTTGATCACCATTCACAATAGGTGAGGAGTTCATAATGGAAGAACACAAGACAATACAATCCAGAGGATCAACAGAACATGGAGATAGAGGTTGAGGGAATGAATCCACGTGAGAACCAATAGCCTTGCAAGCTAAATATGTACAAATATCAAGAGTAGGTGGTGTGAGAGGATGTGATAGTTCAACAGATGTGTGTGCATAATCTCCCACATCACTTTGTGGTGGTGGAGTTGTTTGATGAGGTGAAGGCAGATATCACTTGTGATAGCAACTATGCCTGCCTATGATTTCATAGCCCCATCACCGAAGTGTGCTGAGCGGGGCTCAAATGATTTTAAGAATTTTGGATTTTCGGATATGTGAAGAAGATACTCAAATCTTCCATCGAGAAATTCCTCTTCAATTTCATATTCGGGAAATTGGTATGAAATATTACAAAAGCGTGTGTGAAACTATTCAATAGATTCATCGGGTGCTTTTCATAACTCCAAAATTTTTTTGTTGAGTGCTTTGCGATTAAAGTGATTGAAAGCACGGTCTATCTCTGTGATAAGGTGAGAAAGAGAATGAATATATTTTTCAGGCAGTGTGGCAAACCAATGCATTGGTTGTCCTCGAAGTGTGTAGATGAACAATGTGCAGGTCATGTAATATTCAAAGATTTCATGTCTTTTGCATGAGCCTACAACACTAACCATGTGCCTAACCAAGGCCACATAGCCTCCACCATCATATGTTTTATGTGACAAGATATCCTAGACCTCTTCCGACATTTTGAAGTTGTTTCCAGAAGACATACACTCCGGAAGAGAAACTTTGTAGTTAGTCATGATGGACATACAAAGATTCAAAACAGATGTGAGGACTTAGCTTGTCATCTGTCTCTCCTTCTATTGCCAAAATTTTGATTGTGTTGGACCCACCAACATATCAGGGGATCTCCCCAGTAAGAAGTCCCAACTAGACGTCACACCATTTGGTGTAGGAGTCCCAATAGTTGATCATGAAGTATCGCCTTGACAGTGGTTGCACACAAAGGCATGTAAGATATCCCTATTGGTAGCAAGGGTGTTACATATGTGGCAAGTCAAGGAAGGTGCATGACCAGTTATAACACACGAAGGGTGAGGTGAGTGCGCCCCTTGGAAACCTATGAAAGCACGAAGTTAATAAGGGAACACACGAGCCAAGATGCTTCACAACATCGAAGGCAAGTAATCTAGAAATCCAAAGTGATGTATAAACCAACAACACATTTTAGTAAGATTCATACATACATATATAGAAAATAGGTACACATGCATGCATAAGAAAATAGATACATATATCATTTAGAGTAAACAAGATAGTTGAATACAATATGATATATGCATGAAATGTAATGGCTCTGTTATAATAAGAAGTGAAAGTTCTAGTCATACAATACAACCATGACTAACCACTAGTTCGACAGTGGAACGTTACAGTCACTATCGGCTCCTCCTCCAAAGAGATAAACTAGATCTACATAGTGGAGAAGCCAAGGCTCTGTTTCTGGGAAAATTAGTGTTTTGTCTAATGACTAACCCTCTAGGTTTGGTAGCTAACCTAGAAACAACAATTTAAAGCAATTCAATATCTCTCCTATGAGTGATAGATAAGAAAGAGATTATGAGGGACCAACCTGTAACTTTTGCTTGAGTCCTCGCTTGATCTCCCTCTTCTTTGGCCAATCCTGTAACTCCTCCCCGTAATTAACACGCTCGGAGAGTACCTGCATAGCTACAGAAACAAACAACTGTCAAAGAATAATGATCCATCACATCATAAACATCATAGAATTAGAAATATGATAAACAAATGAATGCATTTATAGTTAACACAATCAATTGGGAAAAATCTTGAAGAACTTTATTGATATCAAGGATAATTACAACCCATAAGAAGTCTGATCCAAATCCATCCTCCCAGCTTCAAGCCTCCTTCACCTCATGAATCAACAAGACACATCAACAATGACACAATGATCTCACCTCAATACTAAAACTAGCAACACTTTCTTACAACTCAGAATAATTCAGCTTCCTGATCTCTTGGATGGGAGATCCTTTTATAGATGATTGCAAGAGGATGAGTCATCAATGTGGATGATGAATTCCATTCCATTTGTTGAAATTAGTTCCACAAGAGGGGGGAATTAGAGATGGTTTCCTAGTTCCCTTGGTCATCCTTGGGCGAATTTAGAGAGGCAAGTGGCACAGGAGAAGTTTCTAGAAGATTCCATGTGCAACTAACTAACAAACCATCTTGAAATTTTTTCCTACCTTGCCCATTGCACTTACTAAAGGACCAAACTATGATGTATCTCACTTAGACAGTGTAGTAGGTGAGATGCATCTCACCCTAACACAGGGCTTTCAGATATGGTTCAGTTTTAGGCACTTTCTGGATGACTTCTGAGATGGAAACTTTGGGGAATGATGCGTTCAGATGACTTAGCTTATTTAGGGTATAAAAAAACTCTTTTAGGGGTTGATGATCCCTAATATCATCGACATATGAGTTTGGGGTTTATGTGCCCAAATATGTTTATAACAGTTGCCCCCTAAAGCATGAGGTCATAAATGTTCATGTCGGGTGAAATGCTTTATCATGAGGACTAGAAGTTTTGAACTGGAAGGTGACTTGCATAAATTACAATACAATACATCATGATAATATGATTTTTCATGAAAGTTGAGGGAGGCACTCCCATGCTCAGCTTTATAAATATTCATTTCATGTACATAGATCAGATAGTCGTCTACAGATACAGACTTTTGATTCTACAGATATAAAGTCATGATCCATGATTAGGATGACCATCTGTGTAAAGCCTTTGTACATTTTATTTGGTACTCCTGAATATATCACAGCCCAGATGGATGAAACTAGATCTGGGGTCTTCAAACTCGTTCAATCTTTGCTCGATGTACAAGTCAAACCATGTGAAAAAGATGTTCTGAGGTCGAACATGGAGAGACATCATTTGATTACTAGCCAATGATGTAATCTGTTAATAGAAACGACAGGGATCACCTATAATGAAGATGATCCTCAAGGTACAAAAATACATTTCACGTGGTGTGAATAGATATTTGTTATGAAACCAGCTCACAAAAATATAGAAAAGATAAATCAACGCCTTAGAATTCTGCCTCTTTAAGGGGGCAACCTCCTTTACATTACACAAATGAATGATTTCTTGATGATTCAAATGACAAAACCTTTTTTCTATATATAGGAGTCTAAGGATTCACAATATAACCCAGCTGACCTAAAAATAATAATATAAAGGCACAAAAATAACAATAGAGGGTTTCTATGGGGCACAGTAATAACAATATGAGGACAATATGGGTACAACAATATTAATAAGGGATACAACTACAATAGTAATGGGGTAATCACTAGTATTATAGGGACCTAACATAGTGGATGATATCCATAAAGTGCCATAAATCGAGTCATTTTTGTTTCTGTATGGAAGGAAGTGTTATACTTCCATTCAACCAGAGGTAACCATTTGACCCATTGTGTCTATTTATCAGATAGAAAGGAACGAAGATACCCTTCCAAACATTTGTTTACTATCTTAGTTTTCCCATCAGATTGAGGATGATAAGATGAGCTATGAGCTAACTGAGTACCAAGACAAGAAAATAATTTTGTCCAAAATTTTCCAGTGAAAATGGGATCTCTGCCACTTACAATAATCTTTGGTTTCCATGTAGCTTTTGAATTGTTTCCATAAATGCAGTAGAAACTATACTGGCTTTAAATGGATGTGATAATGCACAAAAGTGTGCATACTTGGTAAGTCTGTCAACTACCACTATGATGACACTCTTTCCCTCAGACTTGGGTAAACCTGTAATAAAATCCATTGAAACCTCCTCCCAATGTTGGCTTGGAATGGATAAAGGTTGTAATAGACCCGGGGTCTTAATTGTTTCAACTTTATTTTGTTGGCAAACCAAACAGTCCGCCACAAAATTTTGAATATCTGATTTAAGGCCATCCCAAAAAAAATTCATCTTAACCCTCTGGTAAGTTTTTAAAAATCCTGAGTGCCCTCCTAAGAGAGAAGTGTGCAATTCCATAAGAATATTTTGCTTGAGTTGGGAATTCTTACATAGGTATAAGTGATCTTTGTACCATAATGAATCATTTTGCCAGCTAAATGTATCAGATGTACTGGAATCTTGTTGTAACTTTCGAATAAGTGCCCACACTTCTTCATCATTCTTCCATTCCTCCCTTGCTTCATTTATCCAATCTAGCTGGATAATAGAAATGGTGCACAACAATGCTTCCACATCCTCATCCTTTCTTGAGAGTGCATCTACAACCACATTTTGCTTCCCTTTTTTGTAGATGATTTCAAAGTCATAACCCAACATCTTTGTGACCCAATTTTTTTTCTCTTCATAGGATAATATTTGTTCTAAAAAGTATTTAAGGCTATCATGATTTTTTACCTTGAAGTGTCTTCCCATTAGGTAGGGTCGCCATTTATTAAGTGCATGTAGTATTGCCAACATTTCTTTCTCATAAATAGTTATGTGTAAAAACTTTCCCTTGATTGGATGACTTTCAAAAGCAATGGGTCTTTCATCTTGCATTAAAATAGCACCAATTCGATTTCCTAAAGCATCACATTCCACAATAAAGGTTTTTGTGAAGTCCAGTGTAGCTAAGATCGGTGCTTGGCACATTGCCTCTTTAAGATGTTCGAAGGCCTTTATTGCTTCTGGAGTCCTTGAAAATGCATCTTTCTTCAATAATGTTGTTAGAGGTGCTGCTATTCTCCCATAATTATTAACAAACTTGTGATAATACCTTGTCAACCCAAGAAATCCTCACAGATTCTTTATGGATGTGGGGATTTTCCATTCCTTAATGGCTTTAATTTTGCTAGAGTCTACCTTAACTCCTTCATGAGATACAATATGACCCAGATATTCCACCTCTTGTACTCCAAAGAAAAATTTGGATCCTTTTTCATATAATTGTTTCTCCTCCAATAGTTGTAGCACCCTATCAACATGTTCAACATGATCCTTCCAAGACTTGCTGTAGATTAGTATATCATCAAAAAATACTAACACAAATTTTCTAAGGAAGGGTTTGAAAATGGAATTCATCAAACCTTGAAATGTAGAAGGTGCATTGGTAAGATCAAAGGGCATGACTAAAAATTCATAATGACCCTCATGAGTTCTAAATGTCGTTTTCAGAATGTCTTCAGTCTTCATTTTGATTTGATGATATCCTGAACGAAGATCCAACTTGGTGAAGTAAATTGATCCATGCAATTCATCCACTAATTCATCAATGACAGGAATGGGAAACTTGTCTCTAATAGTGAGCTTGTTAAGCTCCCTATAATTCGAACACATGCACCATGATCCATCCCTCTTGTGCACCAATACTATTGGAGCAAAGAAAGAACTTTGACTAGGTTGAATTATACCAGCCTCTAGCATTTCTGCAACCATACATTGAATTTCACTCTTTTGGGCATAAGGATATCTATTTGGCCTGATTCTTGGAGGAACACTTCCTGGAATCATATGAATAGCATGTTCATGATCATGAATAGGTGGGAGATCTTTGGGAGTCTAAAATACCTTGGAATGGTTGTCCAAGACTTTTTGGAGATTTGGAGAACTAGAAGATTTCAATGTGGAAACATCTAGTGAACATAATTGTGCAACTACACCTCTTTGTTCCTTTTCTAGAAGCTTTGTCATACCATTAGAGTTGATTATTGTTCTCAGTTTCCCTGCAATACCCCTTAATTCAACTTCCTTTCCTTCCACAGAAAATTTCATGACAACTTCTTGAAAATTAAAAGCTATTGTACCCAAGGATTGTAGCCATTGGACTCCTAGTACAACATCAGCACTTCCCATTAGAATGGAAAGCATTGGGCTAGTCAATATCTATTCTCCCATAGATAGCTTGATATTATGGCACATTCCAGAGAAATTTATTGTTCCTCCATTTGCAACCATCACTTGACACTCTGGTGCTAGATATAGGAAGCAATTCAATTCTTTTTCTACCTTACAATGAATAAAATTGTGGGTACTTCCTGAATCAATCAACACAATTACCTTTTTCTTCTTGATTTGTCCTTCTATCTTGATGCTTTGAAGAGTGGTAATTCTAGCCAATGCATTACAAGATATGGTGGGATTCATTTATTCTTTATCTAGGCTTTGTTCCTGGAGTATATCCTTTTCTTTTGACCTTTCTTGCTCCTTTTCTTCTTCCTCGTCACAATCTATGTAGACTAATTTCTTCTCAGCACACTTATGACCTTTAGTGTATTTGCTATCACAACTGTAACAAATCCCTTTTGCTCTTTTTTCTTCCAATTGTTGTGGTGTCAACCTTATAGGTTGTGGAAGACTAGGGGCAACAACACTTCCATCTTTATAGTTGTGAGTGGTATGCTTCCTGGTTGCCATAATTTTGCTTTCCATTTTTCCTGCTAACCTGAATTCCTTCTTTAATGAATCAGATTCTCAAAGGTGAAAATATTGTTGGATATTATCGTTTAAAGTCCCTATCAACACATCAATCCTATGCTCCTCTGGAATATTTTTTACCCTTATGTTCAATTTTTGGAATTCCTCAATGTGCTCCATTATTGAACCCTTTTTTTTGAGACTTATCAATTGGCTAAAAAATGTGTTGCTTTTTGTATCCTCATAATTTGCTGTCAATTCTTTTGTAAAAATTTCCCAAGTGATAATTTGCTTACGAGAGAAAATCCATTGATACCATACAAACTAATTTGGTTCCAAATATAAATTTGCAATACATACCTTTTGTGTGTTTGGCACATTATTGAGATCGAAAAATTGCTCCATCTGTAATATCCATGTTGCGGGATCCTTGCCATCAAACTTCCTCATATCGATCTTTGGAATATGGTGGGTATTCAATCCAACATTAGAGTCTATGAAATCATGATTAACATTTCTTTTGTTCAGATCATGAGTTTTCTTTACTACCCTTTCACCATTAGTAAGTATTTTTTGTAGAAAATTTGTCAAATTTGTCTTCAAATTTGCCATGCCTATCTTCAAATTTGTGTTCAAATCTATCTTAAAATTGTCCATCATTGCTTCCATGCCATTTAACTTAGTTTCTATTAGATTTTGTGATAGTGATATTTGTTGCACTTGGTCTTGTAATTTTGATATATCATGTAGCATTTCTTCCTCTTCTTCATGAGTCATGCTAAATATTTCAGGTTGCTTACTAGGTGTTCACATTTTCTTTCCTTGGGGCATCAGTTACCGATAATAATTCTCTACTATGCCGTTTCAATTCATTCAAAATAATTTTTCAAACCAAGCTTAAGCAAGAATATAAAAAAATCTACACACCTTTTTTCACTTTATAGGAGCTCGATATTTCCTCTGATGTATCTCGGTAATTTCGGATCATCCAGTATTGAAATTGTGACCTGCAGTAGCCCTATATGTCCTCTTTCCAATGCCACCAGTCTGATCCAAATTTGATTCTCCAAGGAAGAGTTAGGCCAAATCTCCCACAGTGACTTGATTATAGACTAGTTCAGTAGAGCGAACTTGTACAACGTGCCACGTGTCCCTGTTTTGACCTTTGGCCCTAAAAAATATACAAAAGAAACTACCGTCTGTCCTCTTTCTGTACCTTCTTACGAAATTTCAATCCAATGCTCAAAGAGAAAGTTATGAATGCAATTCAGGAGTATGCAAAAAGACCAAATTCCTCAGATCATATCTCCGCAAATATAGTGCGAAAAGCTCTAAAATTCAGACTCAAGATTCAGTACAATTTCGTCTCAAATGGGTTTTTTTTTCACTTCTGAAACGTTGTAGAAAAAATTTATAGTGAAAATGCCACGATGACCTATTTGGAGTAGCGAAACCCTAGAATCCAAATGCTCTGATATCAAATGTTATGAAACCAGCTCACAAAAAGATAGAAAAGATAGATCAACGCCTTATAATTCAACCTCTTCGAGGGGGCAACCTCCTTTACATTACACAAATGAATGATTCCTTGATGATTCAAATGAAAAAGCCTTCTTTCTATATATAGGAGTCTAAGGAGTCACAATATAACCCAACCAACCTAACAATAATAATATAAAGGCACAAAAATAACAATAGAGAGATTCTATGGGGACAATAGGGGCACAACAATATTAATAAGGGATACAACTACAATAGTAATGGGGTAATCACTAGTATTATAGGGACCTAACATGATTCAATGTCGAACACCATGCAAAAATTTTCAGTCAAAGGCCATTGATGTCAACTTGTCGCAAGAAGAGAGAAACTTGCCATTGATGTATGCAAGCTTCAAAGCACTGGAAGGGTGTTTCTAAGTTAACTTATTGGATAATGAGTTGATGTCGACAAGAAGCGACTTGCCATAAGAGGGCCTTGATGTATCCCACATCTACGACATGAAGTGAAGTTGTTAGGTCCCTATAATAGTAGTGATTACCCGATTAGTATAGTATTTGTATCTCTTATTAATATTGTTGTGCCCGTATTGTCCCCATATTGTTATTACTGTGCCCCATAGAATCCCTCTATTGTTATTTTTGTGGCTTTATATTATTATTGTTAGGTCGGCTGGGTTATATTGTGACTCCTTAGACTCCTATATATAGAAAGGAGGTTTTGTCATTTGAATCATCCAAGAATTGTTCATTTATGTAATGTAAAGGAGGTTTCCCCCTCAAAGGGGATGAATTCTAAGGTGTTGATCTATCTTTTCTATCTTTTTGTGAGCTGGTTTCATAACATTTGGTATTAGAGCTTTGGATTCTAGGGTTTCGCTGCTCCAAATAGGTCATTGTGGAATTTTCACTATAACTTTTTTTCTGCGATGTTTCAAAAGATAAAAAAAAACCATATGATATGAAATAGCACTGGACCGTAGGTCTTAATTTCAGAGCTTTTCGCACTATATTTGCGGAGATATGATCTGAGGAAGTTGGTCTTTTTTCATACTCCTGAATCACATTCCAAACAAGTGACCTAGGGAAAATCGTCATAACTTTCTTTCTAAGCATCATATTGAAATTTCATAAGAAGTTATGGAAAGGGGATGGATTGTAGTTTCTTGTATATAACTTTCAGAGCCAAAGGTTGAAACAGTGACTCGTGGCACATCGTACAAGTTCGCTCTACTGAACTAGTCTATAATCAGGTCACTGTGGGATATTTGGCATAACTCTTCCTTGGAGAATCCAATTTGGATCAGACTGGTGGCATTGGAAAGAGGACATAGAGGGCTACTGCAGGTTGCAATTTCAAAAATGGATGATCCAAAATTATAGAGATACATCAGATTCAATATCAAGTTTCTACAAAGTGAAAAAAGGTGTGTAGTTTTTTTAAATTTCTGCATAAGCTTGGTTTGAAAAATTAGTTTGAAAGAATTAAAAGGGCATAGTAAAGCATTATTATTGGTAATTGATGCCCCGAAGAAATAAAATGCAAACACCTAGTAATCAATCTGAAAGCTCTAGCATGACTCCTGAAGAAGATGAAGAAATGCAACATGATATATCAAAATTACATGACCAAGTGCAACAAGTGTCACTTGCACAAAAAGTAATAGAATCTAAGATGGATGGTCTAAAGAAAGATGTAGAAGCTAAGATGGATGGTTTAAAGAAAGGCATAGAAGCTAATATGGATTGTTTAAATAAAGGTGTAGAAGCTAAGATGAATGATGTGGAAACTAAGATGGAAGATTTGAAGACAGGCATGGAAGATTTGAAGACAAATTTGACAAAGTTTCTATAAGAAATGCTTACTAATGGTGAAAGGGTAGTAAAGGAAACTCATGATGAGAACAAAAGAAATGTTAATAATGATTTCATAGACTCTAATGTTTGAATAAAGATCCACCATATTCCAAAAATCGATATGAGAAAGTTTGATGGCAAGGATCCTGCAACATGGATGTTATAGATGGAGCAATTTTTCGATCTGAATAATGTGCAAAACACACAAAAGATACGTATTGAAACTTTATATTTGGAACCAAATCAGTTTGTATGGTACCAATGGGTTTTATCTCATAAACAAATTATCACTTGGGCAATTTTTATGGAAGAATTGACAGCACATTATGAGGATACAAAAAGCAACATTTCTTTAGCCAATTGATAAGTCTCAAACAAAAGGGTTCAATAATGGAGCACAGTGAGGAGTTCCAAAAATTGAACATAAAGGTAAAAAATATTCCAGAGGAGCATAAGATTGATGCGTTCATATGACTTTAAAGGATATTATCCAACATGATGTTCGCCTTTGGGAACCTGATTCATTAGAGAAGGCATTCAGGTTAGCAAGAAAAATGGAAAGCAAAATTATGGCAACCAGGAAGCATACCACTCACAACTATAAAGATGGAAGTGTTGTTCCCCCTAGCCTTCCACAACCTATAAGGTTGACACCACAACAATTGGAAGAAAAAAGAGAAAAAGGGCTTTGTTACAGTTGTGATAGCAAATACACTAAAGGTCATAAGTGTGTTGAGAAGAAATTATTCTACATAGATTGTGAAGAGGAAGAAGAAAAGGAGCAAGAAAGGTCAAAAGAAGAGGATATACTCTAGGAACAAAGCCTATCTAAAGAAGAAATGAATCCAACCATATCTTGTAATGCATTGGATGGAATTACCACTCCTCAAACCATCAATATAGAAGGACAAATCAAGAAGAAAAAGGTAATAGTGTTGATTGATTCAAGAAGTACCCACAATTTTATTCATTGTAAGATAGCAAAAGAATTGAATTGCTTTTTATATCCAGCACCAGAGTTTCAAGTGATGGTTGCAAATGGAGGAATGATAAATTGCTCTAGAAAGTGCCATAATATCAAGCTATCCATGGGAGAATATGTATTGAATATCCCAACGCTTTCCATTCCAATTGGAGGTGTTGATGTTGTACTAAGAGTCCAATGGCTACAATCCTTGGGTACAATAGCTTTTAATTTTCAAGAACTTTTCATGAAATTTTCTACAGAAGGAAAGGAAGTTGAATTAAGGGGTATTGCAGGGAAACCAAGAAAGATAATCAGCTCTATCAGTATGACAAAGCTTCTAAAAAAGGAACAAAGAGGTGTAATTGCACAATTATGTTCGCTAGATGTTTCCTCATTGGAATCATCCATTTCTCCAGGTCTCCAAAAATTCTTGGACAATCATTCCAAGGTATTTGAGACTCCCAAAGTTCTGCCACCTATTCGTGATCATGATCATGCTATTCATCTGATTCCGGGAAGTGTTCCTCCAAACATCAGGCCGTACAGATATCCCTATGCCCAAGAGAGTGAAATTGAATGTATGGTTGCAGAAATGTTAGAGGCCAGTATAATTCAACCTAGTCAAAGTTCTTTCTCTGCTCCAGTAGTATTGGTGCACAAGAAGGATAGATCATGGTGCATGTGTCTGGATTATAGGGAGATCAACAAGCTCACTATTAAAGATAAGTTTCCCATTCCGGTTACTGATGAATTACTGGATGAATTGCATGGATCAATTTACTTCACCAAGTTGGATCTTCATTCAGGATATCATCAAATCAAAATGAAGACAGAAGACATTCCGAAAACAACATTTAGAACTCATGAGGGTCATTATGAATTTTTCGTCATGCCTTTTGGCCTTACCAATGCACCTTCTTCATTTCAAGGTTTGATGAATTCCATTTTCAAACCCTTCCTTAGAAAATTTGTGTTAGTATTTTTTGATGATATTCTAATCTACAGCAAGTCTTGCAAGGATCATGTTGAACATGTTGACAGGGTGCTACAACTATTGGAGGAGAAACAATTATATGCAAAGAGATCCAAATGTTTCTTTGAATTACAAGAGGTGGAATGTCTGGGTCATATTGTATCTCATGAAGGAGTTAGGGTAGACCCTAGCAAAATTAAAGCCATTAAGGAATGGGAAATCCCCACATCCATAAAGAATTTGCAAAGATTTGTTGGGTTGACAGGGTATTATCGCAAGTTTGTTAAGAATTATGGGAGAATAGTTGCACCTCTAACAACATTATTGAAGGGAGATGCATCTTCATGGACTCCAGAAGCAACAAATGCCTTCGAACATCTTAAAGAGGCAATGTGCCAAGCATCGGCCTTAGCTACACCGGACTTCACAAAAACCTTTATTGTGGAATGTGATGCTTTAGGAAATGGAATTGATGTTGTTTTAATGCAAGATGAAAGACCCATTGCTTTTGAAAGTCGTCCAATCAAGGGAAAGTTTTTACGGAAAGCTATTTATGAGAAGGAAATGTTGGAAATACTACATGCACTTAATAAATGGCAACCCTACCTAATGGGAAGACACTTCGAGGTAAAAACGGGTCATGATAGACTTAAATATCTTTTAGAACAAAGATTATCCTCTGAAGAGAAACAAAAGTGGGTCACAAAGATGCTGGGTTATGACTTTGAAATCATCTACAAAAAGGGGAAGCAAAATGTGGTGGCAGATGCACTCTCAAGGAAGGATGAGGATGTGGAAGCATTGTTGTGCTCCATTTCTATTATCCAACTAGATTGGATAAATGAAGCAAGGGAGGAATGGAAGAATGACGAAGAAGTGTGGGCACTTATTCGAAAGTTACAACAAGATTCCAGTACATCTAATACATTTAGCTGGAGAAATGATTCGTTATGGCAAAAATATCACTTATACCTTTATAATAATTCCCAACTCAAACAAAAGATTCTTATGGAATTGGACGCTTCTCCCTTGGGAGGGCACTCAGGATTTTTAAAAACTTACCATAGGGTTAAGAAGGAATTTTTTTGGGAGAGCCTTAAATCGGATATTCAAAAGTTTGTGGTAGAATGTTTGGTTTGCCAACAAAATAAAGTTGAAACAATTAGGACCCTGGGTCTATTACAACCTTTATCCATTCCAAGCCAACGTTGGGAGGAGGTTTCAATGGATTTTATCACAGGTTTACCCAAGTCTGAGGGAAAGAGTGTCATCATGGTGGTAGTTGACAAACTTACCAGGTCTGCACACTTTTGTGCATTATCACATCAATTTAAACCTATTACAGTTTCTATGACATTTATGGAAACAATTCCAAAGCTACATGTAACCCCAAAGATTATTTTAAGTGACAGAGATCCCATTTTCACTGGAAATTTTTGGACAAAATTATTTTCTTGTCTTGGTACTAAATTATATCATAGCTTATCTTATCATCCTCAATATGATGGGAAAACTGAGATAGTAAACAAATGTTTGGAAGGATATCTTCGTTGATTTGTATCTGATAAATAGACACAGTGGGTCAAATGATTGCCTCTAGATGAATGGTGGTATAACACTTCCCTCCATACAGCAACAAAAATGACCCCATTTATGGCACTTTATGGATATCAGCCACCATCCATCACATCATATTTAAGAGAAAATTCTAAGGTTCAAGTAGTGAAACATCACATCGAACATTAACAACAAGTCCTCCAACACTTAAAGGATAACCTCATGTTGGCATAGAATAGAATGAAACAACAAGCAGATCAACATCGCAGCTAAAGAAGTTTTGATGTAGGTGATTGGGTATTCTTACGGCTACAACCATATAAACAAATGTCCCTCAAGCAAGCTAAGAAGGATAATAAATTATTACCAAAGTATTATGGTCCATACAAGGTGTTGCAAAAGATTGGTACTATGGCATACAAATTGGAGCTTCCTGCAGCTTCTCGAGTGCACCCAATTTTCCATGTTTCATGTTTAAAGAAGGTTATAGGTGACAAGCTCCCATTTCAAACAATATTTCCAGAACTTGATGAGGAAGGAAAAATTATATTGGAACTGAAAGCAGTCACAGAAATAAGAACTCGACAGCTATGAAATCGATCAATTTCAGAGTATCTCATCAACTGGAAGAGCTTATCCGCTGAAGACTCCACATGGGAGGATCAGAATTTTATATAGAAGCATCCAGAACTACTCAAGTGTTGAGGACAACACATTTTGAATGAGAGGGTCATGTTAGGTCCCTATAATACTAGTGATTATCCCATTACTATTGTAGTTGTATCCCTTATTAATATTGTTGTGCCCCTATTGTCCCCATATTGTTATTATTGTGCCCCATAGAATCCCTTTATTGTTATTTTGGGGCTTTATATTATTATTGTTAGGTTGGCTAGGTTATATTGTGACTCCCTAGACTCCTATATATAGAAAGGAGGTTTTGTCATTTGAATCATCCAAGAATTGTTCATTTATGTAATGTAAAGGAGGTTGCCCCCTCGAAGAGGTTGGATTCTAAGGCATTGATCTATCTTTTCTATCTTTTTGTGAGCTAGTTTCATAACATAAGTAAATGATCTTTGGAGATGAACATGAACTAACGACACAAGATTCAGGAATGGAAGTCATGAAAATGAAGGTTTGTGGTATTGCAACGGATGAGATTTTAACCAGATGACTTTTTAACTAGATGACTTCTCTTGAACATATTGGTGACACTGAAATGAATTGGTAGCGTTAACCCAAAGAGATGGATGGTGTGATAAACCAATGGTATGATGACCAACAAATGGAATAACCCAACCCAACTAAATCATAGAGATGAAGTGAAAGTGTCATGTTCAAGAGCAACTCGCTACCATAAGTTTTCAAAATTTTCCCCCCTTTCCCTAGTCATTGCTGACCAGTACCTCTTTACTTTTTATCAAGCTTGAGGAGGATAACATATGCTTTTTCTATAATTTTCCCTTAAGGCAAACCCATCGCTATTTGATGTTTTAACGAGTCTAGCGATGGTGAAACTCGGTCTCGTCTAGATGGAAAAGTTTGTCGCTATTATTTTAATGAGTTTAATGACAAAGATAACTTGGTCCTTTTCATGTTTAGAGATTTTGAAAAGAGACAAAAAGAAAACTCCATAAGTTCTTTTTCGTAAAGTAATCCTTCGAGTCCAAGAAAGGATAAAATAATACTGGAGAGATGTCATTTCCAATACTTTAACGAGCTGAAAAAGACAAGTGCTGGACAATCTTTTCATATTTAAAGAGTCTGAAAAGAGTTTAAAGAGGACTCCATTTTGAGGAACGAGTAGTGTCTATGGTAACAATTGGTTTCAGTGATGTTGTAACTTCTCAAAACAGGTTGATTATGTGAAGAGGCTAGCTAATAAGATGACTCATTGCAACTGTTCCTCAAAAAATGGTAAAACAACCAAGTGAAAGCATATGACCATCCAAAGGGATGGTGGCGATGGGATGAACACAACCAAGGCTCAAAAGGCTGATAGAATGGCAATCACACTGGTTAAAAATTGAAAATGGGTTCATTTTTAGATAAGCTTGAACCATGGGGAGCTATGCTTGGATTCGGTTTCATGTTTACACTAGCTTGAAACAAACAAACTATGCTTGGCTTCGGTTTCATTTTTACACAAGCTTAAAACGAAAAAATATGCTTGAATTGGTTTACATGCCCCCAGCATGATGAAAATGAGAGTCTTCAGTAACCAGATGGAAGTTCCTGTGGTGAAGCAGGATGGTTATCCAACACATTTTTGGCTTCATCCAGATAGGGACAAAGGTGAATGGGGTGATTCCATTCACATAACCTATAGGGAAACTTAACTTTACAACTAGGTGCATGCCCCCCAAGCTTCATTACATTCACCTAATTAGACTACTCATGGCTATCAAGTGGATGGAATGAAGGTTCTTTTATGAGATCAGGTGAAAGACTCGACTGGGATTTTACGAAATCCAATCAAAGACTCAACTTGGGACCTTGTTTCATTTTTTTTTAATGAGATTGAAACAAGATAAGGAACCCTACTCAAATTCCTTGTTTCATTTTTTAATGAGCTTGACACAAGACAAGGAACTATGCTCGTGTAAGCTATTTCATTTTTTTTAACGAGGTTGACATAGTAAAAGAACTATCCTCATATTCCTTGTTTCATTTTTTAATGAGGTTAACACAAGACAACGAACTCTCCTCATGGACCTGTTTCATTTTTTAACGAGTTGACACAGTAAAAGAACTACCCTCGAACTTCTTGTTTCATTTTTTAATGAGGTTGACACAAGACAAAGAACTATCCTCGGAGACCCTTGCTTCATTTTTTAATGAGGTTGACACAAGACAACAAACCATCCTCCAAGACTCTTATCACAACTCATAAAAGGTCATGAAGGAGAGATTTGGTTCCAATGCCCCCAGTACATGATGTACAACATCATTGAATTGATCGTCAGTTGATGTAGGTATGGAACATGTTGCCACATAATTAACCCTTGGCGGGGAAGATACCATTGGTATGAAAGGACCATTTAGGGAAGATGGTTGACTAGGACCTATATTTGGACCGAGAAATGAAAGCTGGTCAGCGGTGACAATTTTGCCTTCATGTGGGAAACAAATCACTCGAAAGAGTGTTGAAACAATAGCTCCCATGTCATAAACATAGTCGCACCCTAGAAGTAAATTGTAATCTAAACGGCCTGGGACTACCATCACATTCAAATAAACAGTTTTCCCTCCGAAAGTAATAGATAACTGAGGAAGGATCCCTAACGGTCGACTGGTTCCTCTATTAAAACCCAACATATTCTGTGTAATAGACACAAGCGGTGGCGAACCAAGCGCTTTCCAAACAGTTGAGGAAAGGATACTCATTGATGCACCTTCATCCATAATAGTGCCAGATACAATCATTTTAAAAACCTGTACTATGATTTGGAAAGGCACATAAGAAGGAAGGGGGAATCCTGCCAGTCAATTCCAATCAAAGGAAGTGACTAGACTACATAGAGAGGGTACAATAGAAATGAGAGAATTAACCCCTTGAGTTACAAGAACTGGACAATTTTCCTCCTGTCTTGATGGAATAGGTGGACTACCCCCAAGCTGATTTGAATCTAAGGAAACAAAAATAACTTGAGTGGTATAATTTTCACTTTCTTCGGGGAAGGTACGATTAGCTAAAGGTGAAATTGGGTCAACTGTTACCTCGACCTATTGATTTGATCGGGTATAGACTCATAGGATTCACTTTCAAAGAGAGTGGTTTCGACTGACAGTTGATTTTGTTCAGTCAATTCATCAACTAGTGAAAGGTTTAGGGAGAGTTTCTTGTAACTAGATGGAAGTTGCTGCGGTGAAGCAGGACGGTTATCCAATACTTTCTTGGCTTCATCCAGATAGGGACAAAGGTTAATGGGGTGATTCCCTTCACATAACCTACATGGAAACTTGACTTTTCCTTTCTTTCCACGAACTTTACTATCACTAGTTGATGGTGTGTCACCAACATGATATCCAGAAGTTGATGACATGGGATGATGTGAATGGGAAGACCATTCTTCTAAGATCTGAGGAATATCAGGACAACTTCGAAGAAGATGGTTTCCCGCACAAAGTTTGCATGGATATCAATCTTTATGAGGCTTGACAGGTGGTTTATCATCAGATGTTGCATTCAAAGCAATGGTTGCTTGGTTGTCCCTCTGCTGAATTTGCTTCTTCTTCTTCTTCTTCCCTTTCTTTTTCTTCTTAGCCACCTGGTTACTAGTACCAATACTTTCACCAGGCGAAGAGGAAGAAGGGGAAGAAGAAACAAATGAGGAAGAAGGCAAAGGGTCAACTTTAGGATCAACTGGAGGTTGATTTTGTCCAGTTGGAGGTGTACTCAATTGCAGAGAAATCACAACATTTTGAACCAAGGAGATAAAAAACAACCATACTGGAAAGCCAATGGTAAATCCCAAAAGGGACAATGTAGCCATATATGGAGCACCAATATTTCAAAAAGAAGGAAAAGGACTAGGATTTCCATCAAAAGGAATTCCTTGATCGGTGGACTCCGGATTTGTCACCATATATTTCAACCTAAGATCAACTAAGGAATAGGGATGTTATTCGTGGTCAATTAATTTTAACAACACTTTAGACACAACCTCACTTTTTCAATTTTAAGGAGTCGAGGAAAAGCTAAAGATGACTCTAGTCGCCTTTGATTTTTAATGAGCCTGAAAGGACAAGTGCTTAGATGGACCTTTTCTTTTAGAGAGTCGAAAAGGAATGAAAGTGACTACTCTGGAGAATCTAGACAAAAAGGGTTACCAGACCAATCGCAAAACCTTAATATACACCTTGGTGATAAATTAAAGAGAAATTACCAAGGACTTTACGTACGACAGACAATCTTCCTGAATGTTGTGTTTAGTGCATTGCAATTGATAAGGTGACAAACTTGGTTTCTCACTATATATGCAATGGTACTAGGAGCACAAGTCAGTACTAGCACTTGTCGTATCAAAGAGGAGGAATCACCCAACCTTCTATGGAAATTATAGCCACTAGGTTTAATGATGCCAGAACACGTCTGTAGCCTAGACCTCTAAATGTGTTGCGTTAGATTCCAAAGCGTTGTTAAGTTCATTGAAGTTCATTTTAAAGTTGATATTTCTTAAAAGTTTGCCTTTGATGGTTCACCACGAAATGTGATCTAAAATTCCTAAAGATGCAATCTACAATGATAAGCAATCTTTTCATTTATTTGACCAATGAAATCCCTAACTACAAGGGATAGAGCATAGAAGCACTTTTAAAGCAAACAAAAAAGATCACTCACTAATGCAATTTCCCTAAATCATATTTTTGCACATAAACCAAAAATTCCAAAATGAAAATGCATGTATTTGTTTTCAGCTCTCCTTAATGTGAATAATTTAGAAAGGAAAACTAAATGCAACAATGACTCAAAATGTTTCACTCAAAATGACAATTTTCGACAATTTTTCTTGAAAAATGGAAAGGAAGACTCAAAATGACACTTTAAAAATTGAAGAAATATCTTTTTGACACTTTGAAAAACTCAAATCAAATCAAATGCATCAAAATACTTTAATCGATAAGCTATGATGGAGGATTTTGTGACAATTCACTTTTTCGACGAAAATTGAAGACTTTACGACATTTTTTCTATTGAAAACAACAAATCGACTATCACTAATTTTGATAATGGATTGTAAATAACGAACAAACACAAAAAAAAAATTCACCAATACTAATCTAAACTGAGGCTGATCTAAGTGATGTAAATTGGCTTCAGTGATGAGGTATTGTTCAAATTTAGCAAGCAACCAAACAAATTTGAAAACTAGTAAAAAACCCTCAACTCCTAAATGGGAAATTGAGTTCAGTCAATCATCACACCTGGCCTTTGTAGACAGTTAGATACATCACACTTTTCTCATTTAGGAAGTGAGATGCATATCAAGTCACAGTGGAAGATAGTGCAATGGTCAGGGAGCACTTCTGAAAATGGTTTTGGCTCAAACTTGTAGCAGTTTTCTATGCATCAAGCTTGGTTTTGATGAACAATGATAAGCCAAATATGATGAAATGTTCTAAGAGGTTACTGAGCTACCAAAAGGAAATCTAGATGTGTTTTCAAGTCAAATGTTTAATTCATAAACTAAACCAGAGATTGACTGAAGCAACATTTATCTACTATGCAATTGCATAACAAGAGCGATTCGAAAGCTTCTTGACTAGCTTAAGACTCTATCTATCATTTATATAATTCAACATTGAACATCAAATAGCAACAAACAATCATCCTATTCTTCCCCAGTGTTGTCACCAATTTGTTTCTGGGAAAATTAGTGTCTTTTCGAATGAATAACCCTCTAGGTTTGTTAGCTAACCTAGAAACAACAGTTTAAAGCAATTAAATATCTCTCCCATGAGTGATAGATAAGAAAGAGATTTTGAGGGACCAACCTATAACTTTCACTTGAATCCTCACTTGATCTCCCTCTTCTTTGACCGATCCCATAACTCCTCCCCGTACTTAACACGCTTGGAGAGTACCTGTACAGCTACAGAAACAAATACCTATCAAAGCATAATGATCCATCATAGCATAAACATCATAGAATCAGAAATATGATAAACAAATGAATGCATTTATAGTTAACACAATCAATTGGGAAAAATATTGAAGAAATTTATTGATATCAAGGAGAATTACAACTCATAAGAAGTATGATCTAACACCATCCTCCCAGCTTCAAGCCTCTTTCACCTCATGAATCAACAAGAACAAACCAACATTGACACAATGCGCTCACTTCAATACTAAAACTAGCAACACTTTCTTACAACTTAGAATAATTCAGCCTCCTGACCTCTTGGATGGGAGATCCTTTTATAGATGATTGCAAGAGGATGAGTCATCAATGGGGATGATGAATGCCATTCCATTTGTTGAAATTATTTCCACAAGAGAGGGGAATTGGAGATGGTTTCCCACTTCGTTTGGTCATCATTGGGAGAATTCAAAGAGGCAAGTGGCATAGGAGAAGTTTCTAGAAGATTCCATGAGCAACCAACTAACAAACTATCTTGGAATTTTATCCAACCTTGCCCGTCACACTTACTAAAGGGCCAAACTATGATGCATCTCACTTCGACAGTGTAGCAGGTGGGATGCATCTCACCCTAACATAGGGTTTCCAGATGTGGTTTAGTTTTAGCCACTTTTTGGATGATTTCTGAGATGGAACTTTTGGGGAATGAGGAATTCAGATGACTAAGCTTCTTTAGGGTATAAAACAACTCTTTTAGGGGTTTATGAGCCCTAATATCATCGACATATGAGTTTTGGGTTGATGTGCCCAAATATGTCTATAACAAGCTCGTTTCAATACTCGCCAAGTTTTCTCTAAGATACTCCTATTGGAAGCTTGGCTAACCAAAAGCCTTTACAATGAGTTATGAGGTTCTATTTATAGCAAAGGGTGGGGTGACCCTTGACATTCCCCTTTGTTACCATTCATCTATCCTCATGACTCTTCAAATACTCTATGATTGTTACATTCAACTATTGACACTTGAACTTCCACTTGACAAGACGTTACATACAATCTGCACATGTACCCATGTGAGACAAAATTGCTTGAGAAAGCCATGAAAGACATCACTAATACTTATACTAATGTGGTGAGACCTACTCTTTGACATCCTTTTGATGATCGATGGTGGCAAATGGATGCCAAGCTTGGTCCTTCGTGATGGAATCCATGTGCTCAATGGTAACATCCAGTTGAAAGTGAACTATTGCCTTTGTTGCATTCGGGTACACTAATATGGCCCCTCTATCCAACTAATTTGATAGCATGTGCATCATCATCTTGAGTGTGCCTGGACCAACAACATACTGATATATAATGTCTATGCTTATCTCCAAGTGTGTGTTGGTGACCATGCACATCAACTTGTCAAAGCACATGTTTAGCTCCAGTCAGACTTCCTTCTTGTCTTCTCCTCGGTGAGTGTGCCAAATGGTTGGGATTGCATGCATGTGCATAATGACATGCATTCTACTAAATTTAATTACATGCGATCAACAACACTACTCACCTTGTATGCTCCTTGCCAAATGTTGGGATGGATATATAACTTGTGTGGGCGCAGTTTCTTCCGTCTGTGCATGTTGCGCCCCCTACTATACTTGTTCCTATTGCAACTCATTCTCTCGTCTGTGAAGCTGTTGTTCTTCCTTGAGTTGCTGCTTCAGCACATGAAATTCCTTCTTTGCTTCTCTCTATTCCTTCACACAATATTCATGTCGCACCGTCACCTCATAGCCTCAATCTCCAAAGTTGCTTTCATCACAAGTGGATTTGCTTGAGCTTACAACTTTGTTCTGCCTCTGTGTTGTCAACAACCTTCCTCGTCCATTCATTACATGCAAGTGTGTTTCCTTCTACAGTTTTTGATGGTGCTTCTTGCTGTGATGTTGCTTCCATATTATCTTCATGTCCTTGTCTATGAACAACTTGATCTCTTCATAGGTAAGCAAGCTCATGAACGCTTGCTTGGCTGCAACCCCCGTTGTGCTCTCAATGATGTCCTTTGAATCTTCTCTCCTAAAGGCCATTGTACTTGTTTTATTGAGAGACATATGAACACTTGTGATGTTTGGAGACATATCAACACTCATCGCAAGTAATCTGTCAGTCGAAAACCAAAGAAAACTTGAGGACTGACTTGCAATATACCTATTTGATTGATCATGAAGGTTGCACAATTTTCACAGGGAGCTTGGGAGACTGACTACCAAGATTGCAGATGACACAGTTCAAGCTGCCAGGAGGCTAACTGACTACTAGAACTGCGTAATGGGTAGTCTAGCCTAGCTGGCTTAGGAATGAAACTGGGTAATGCCCAATTTTAGTCAACAGTGACATGCAACCAGTAGACTGTATTGCGTAGTTTTTGGGGCCAAAAGGACACTGCGCCCAAGAATTGTGCAATGAAAGCCTGGAGGTTAGTGTTGGGCCAGACTTGCATAATTTCTAGAGGGAAGGAAAAGCCTTCGCTTCTGGAAAAGCGTAGTGCTAGCTGGGGAAGACACGCTCTGGGCTAAGGCACCCAAGGTCAGCCGACAGGCGACTGAAAACATGAGAAGTTTGAATGCATGATGAGATGAGTTCAAAAAAGAGTGAATGATCATACATGAAAAAGTCAAGTGCAGGAGGGAAAAAATAGGAAAGCATGCATGTGTGTGAAGCAAGTCGGTGCAACGACGATCGTCCGTGCAAAAACAGTGTCATGCATGTGATAGCAGTGAGATGCGAACGAAAAGTGAAACGATGTTTCTACAAGTTAACATGCATAAAAACAATAGCAAGCACTCACTGAAATCAAGATGACAACACTCACACAAAGAGAAACACAAAAAGCAACAGAAATGCTACGCAAGACATGAAAAATGAACTTATCCTGAAACAACTCAATTGCATGTGCCAATGACTCCTAGATACAATGTGGGATGTTGGAGTTACAAGGTCGATGTGAGGAATGAGCTCTATAGCTTCTGGTTGATGAGTTTTGATAACATTGAGATTGTGACGCAAACACCACAAATCTAAGAAAAACGACACTTGGTGGAGGTTTCTGAAATGATCCTTGCATGTAACCTGCAGCTGCTAAGAATAGATCCCTGAAACAAGGGATGGCTTTTAATGTTGCCTTGGGAGAAGCAGTCCATGCATGTAAATTAGTTTTTGTCAGTCCTGGAGGCAACCCGTCAACTTGAAGGCACATGCATCAGTCTGTGAGCCTAGGATGAAAATCTGCACAGTTTCTGGGCTGAGCAGAGATGGTTGTCCTAGAGAGATTATGCAATTTATGGAAGGAGTAGGTGACTATCTCCCAAGATTGCACAATTCTAGGGCTGAGCAGCTGTCTTGGGTTAGACCTCGCAATTTTCTCAAGGAAGCTTGTCTGACTACATTGTGCAATTTTTAAGCCCAACAGGTTAGCCTGGGTGAGACCTCAAAATTTTCTCAAGGAAGCATGTATGACTGCATTGCAAAATTTTTGAGCTGAGTAGCTATCCTGGGTCAGACCTTGCAATTTTCTTAAGGAAGTATGTTTGACTATATTGCACAATTTCTGAGCCAAACAGGCTACCTGGCTAGATTTGTTCAATTTCTGTTAGCTGCTGGGCAGCTGTCCCAGAGGGATTGCATAATTTCTGGGATAAGCAGGTGACTACTTCCCATAATTGCACAATTTCTGGGTTGAGTAGCTATCTTGGGATGAATTGCACAATTTTGAGAGGAAGATTGTCAGGAAGAATTGCGCAATTTTGGAGCCAGCTAGGTTTGCACAATTTCTGGAGCGAACACTAGTTCCCATCTAGAATTGTGCAATTCCCAAAGGGAGATGCTCAACCAACAACTAACGCCAAGTCTAGAAAGTAGTCTATGAAGGAGGTAGAACAAACTTATATGACCAGGCTGACAAGACTCTATGAAATAGTTGAAGCTGATGTGCTTGACAGTGTAATGCATGTTGCTGAGGATCGTTGGTAGGGAGACTCCAAAACGAAGCTAGGGAAAAATTTTGTAGGGTGGTTGTAGCTACTACAACACAAGGTTAATTGTCTACGTAGACATAGATGATCCCTCTAGCCTAATGAGTGGGTCTAGAAACTGAAGTGACAATCAACGAGATGTCTTCGTAGGTTATAATTGAAAAGTAGAATGAAAGAGATGACCTACCTCGCTCTAATGCTATTCTGATTTCATTTGTTGAGGGCCTCAAACCGCTTGTGTCAAGGACTTCTTCTTTCTTCTCTTAGCGTTTATGTACCTTCACAAGTGATCAAGAAACAAAAAAACATGCCAAAACTAATAGCAAATCCAATAACAACCTACTTAACTGATCAAGGAATGTCAAACTAAATAAACACATAAACATATATATTTCGGGAAGATGAACCAACAGTTGTATATTATTAGGAAATAAAGGGAAGCTTACAACCAAAGCCTTGATGTTGAAAGGATCTCCTTGAGTGGTAATACAAGTCCAAGCCATGAAACTCTCGAAGCACTCCTCCAAGTCAAATGAATAGCCTTAGGCACAATCTCAACATAAGGGTGTGAATAGACCTAGACCAACCATTTGGGAATGGGGGAAGAGGGTTTTATAAGCCGGGAGAGGGAGTTAGGACTTCTCCAAAGATAGTATTAGGCCCACATCTCAAGGAGGTAACTCACAGGGATAAGACAAATAGTTCATCGTGGGAGGATTCAACCTCATCTATGCGAAACCACGTCCAGCTCACCATTCTGGAAGCTTCTAGATCACGAAGCTTCTCATCTCCTTTGGAAAAATTACCTTTTTGGGATCATCACGGGTATGCAAGGGAACAGAGTGCTTCTATCGCAGTTCAAACAGAATGCAACATGATACCTTCGTAGTTTTAAGCCTCATAAGGGCGATGACTCTCATTTTAGGGTTTTAAGAGTTATTTCTTCAAGGAAAGCTCAAGGTATTTTCCAAACAAAATCTTATGAGGGATCTAAGTTGTATACATGAATGAGTATACTGTATAATGGTCATGTTTCGGGCACTTCAGGGTATGTCATAGGGAAGTGCAGGGGGCATGACAAAATACTGTGTAATAGTCCCTTCCCACAATCTCTAACCCTCTTCTTAAATGAATAACCTTCCAATCTTATTCCAATAGCATAAGCCTACTTCTAACCATCCTCCCCCAATCCTCAGACCTATAGTAGCTTTATAGGCCAAGAATAGGAAGTTTTGGATCCATTCTCCAAGGGGTAGGATCACTAATAGTGGGATTGGGGTTCCACAAAGGATGGAATTACTCCATGACAGGAGGGATTAGGACTGAATAGGAAACCATTCAAAGCTTGTTGGTTGGGATAGATACTACCAACAATGATTTTATAATTTACTTTTTATTTTTACATGCATTAAGTCATGTTTGTAGGTCACATTGTAAGACAATCTGTACTTATGTGTAGTTCCTAATGGATTCTTTTGTGTATGCATAGAAATTGACTAGGGAACTGTGTAGGAATCCAAAATCAAGTTTTTGTCCCATGGGATCCAAAAAATCCACTTTCTTTGGGATGATTTGGATTCTAAATTTGCAAGGGAATTCTTTTGGGACACATTTGTCGATAGAAAAATATCCGAAGTGATTGTCATTTACCTAATGCGATAAAATGATGTGTAACAATTTCCCGCTAAAGTGCAAAGTCAGAAGAGATGTTTGATCACTGAAGTGCTTTATAATGCCAAGTTTTGGGTTAGAGACTATAGTTGGAGACCTCAAACAATCAATCAAATGTTACAATGAAATATATAATATCACCACTAAGGTAGGAATTCCAATACTCAAAGTATAAATGTCTCAAAGAGTAGTATGGAAATACATTTGAAGATCCATGTCAACAAAAGACATAGTATGGATGTAGCCATTACTAGATCTATGTTTACAATCATGAATATCGATTAACTCCACGCAACCTAGATGGATAAAAATAGATCTAGGGTCTTGATCTCCATCTCTCGATCCGTAGTATGAATCTATCCATGAAAGTGAATGTCTCAAAGTCTAACATGGTAGAAACCACTTTATTACCGGTTAATGATGTGAATCATTAACAAGCATTAGAGAAATCACCAATAATGAAAATGGCTCTCAAGGTACATCTAGCAAAATCTATGAAGTGTGAATCGATGTGCTGATGTTGAACACTAGTATAATCACCCAATCAAATTTCAATGATGAGAACCTATCTTCGAAGGGAAGAAACCTACCGTTAAGGCATGTAGGCTTCAAGGTATTGAAGGTTACTAGATCAACTTCTTAGATAGCGAGTTGAAGTCGATAGGAAGCGATCCATCATAGGAGGGCCTATGACACAAAACTCATGTCAAGTTTTGAGGAACATTAGTTTAGAGTAATCCAGTATCAACTCAGGGATGGTCGATGCAACTAAAGGCTATGATTGGCAAAGTAATTTCATTGAGGTTGAACTTCTCTTGAACATATTAAAGACACGACATGATGACTTGATAGAATTTGAAACAAAAATAAAACCCAAACCAACTGAAGAATTTCAATGAGCTATGGTCAATTGAGAGGCAAATGGACTTCCCAACCCATAAACAAAGTGATGGAGTGTCATGTTCAAGAGTGACATATTGCATTTTATAAAACAAAAACAAAGTTTATTTCCCACCTTTCCCCCACCGTTACTGGCAAGAACCTCTTTATTTTTTACAATCTTGAGGAGGATAACATGTGCTTGTCATGTAAGCTCATCCTTCAGATGAGTGTTGGCATTATGATACATATGTTGTACTTGATGGCAACCCACTCATCTCAGATAATAAATTATAGTGTAGAGAAAAGTTCACGCACTTATATGCAGAGAAAAGTTTATTTCATGTAGAGAAAAGTTCACGCACTTTTATGCAGAGAAAAGTTTATTTCATGTAGAGAAAAAGTTCACGCACTTTCATGCAAGGAAAAGCGCATATATGTTGGAGAACTTACCTTTGGTTCATGGTAGTTAGTCCTTGGTATTTGAACCTATGAGGAAAAGCGCGTATATGTTGGAGAGCTTACCTTTGGTCCATGGTAGTTAGTCCTTGGTATTTGAACCTATGAGGAAAAGCGCATATATGTTGGAGAACTTACCTTTGGTCCATGGTAGTTAGTCCTTGGTATTTGAACCTATGAGGAAAAGCGCGTATATGCTGGAGAACTTACCTTTGGTCCATGGTAGTTAGTCCTTGGTATTTGAACCTATGGTTTTGGACCATGGTACTTCGTCAAAAGTGTTGATCTCACGTACTTTCATGGTTGGTTCATGGTATTAGTCCAACAGTTTTTTGATCCTATGGTTTTGGCCCGTGGTATTGTGAAAGGCCTAAGCCTATATAAAGCAAAGGAGATCACTTGGCTAATTCATTCTTGCAAATAGAATATCTTAAGATCTGAAATATTGGGTTATTGTTTTAAAAGTTTGATCTATGAAAGGGAAGTTGAAAGCGAATCTGTGAAGGGTGATCTCTCGAGTGCTGCTGCGGAAGTGCAGAGGCGCCACAGAAGGCGCAGTGCGGAGGCGCCACAGAAGGTGCAGTGTGGAGGCGCCACAGAAGGCGCAGTGCAGAGACGCCACAGAGGCGCCACAGAAGGCGCAGTGTGGAGACGCCACAGAGGCGCCACAAAAGGCACAGTGCGGAGATGCCACAGAGGCGCCACAGAAGGCGTAGTGCAGAGATGCCACAGAGGCGCCACAGAAGGCACAGTGCAGAGGCGCCACAGAAGGCGCAGTGCGGAGACACCACAGAGGCGCCATAGAAGGCGTAGTGCGGAGATGCCACAGAGGCGCCACAGAAGGCGCAGTGCGGAGGCGCCATAGAAGGCGCAGTGCGGAGATGCCACAGAAGGCGCAGTGCGGAGGCGCCACAGAAGGCGCAGTGCAGAGGCGCCACAAAAGTCGCAGTGCGGAGACGCCACAGAGGTGCCACAGAAGGCGTAGTGCGGAGGCGCCATAGAAGGCGCAGTGCAGAGGCGCCACAAAAGGCGCACTGCGGAGGTGCCACAGAAGGCGCAGGTGCGGTGGTCGCAGTGCCACAGAAGGCACAGGTGCGGAGGTAGTACAGATATCCACAGATCTATACCAGTGAAGTTGCGATCCCTGCTTAAAATTTGTTTTAACTGTCTTTGACTATTCTACAGGGTTTTGGGTGCATAACTGATGTTTGGTTACTGGTATTGAGTTCAGATAACAGCATGATTAATGACTTATCTTTATGTACTAGATCTGGTTGATAACTCTCATAATATCATTGTGTATGTATGGATCTGGTGATTGGGTGATTCAGAAGGTTGTTTGATTATGAGCTTCAATGTTGTTGTTGGGTCCAGTACGAAAATTGGATGAAAAGTGGCCTTTTAGATTATGTGTTGTGCTTCAGTGTATCCAGTCTGAAAATTGATGAAACGTGGTACCTGGAGGAGAGAAGATTGTAGGCCAGTGCCTATGTACTAGTATCTAAGCTAGTACAAAAGCTAAGGGAGATCTTTGGAGCATTGTAGCAGGTAGCAGCCTACGTACTAGTAAATGGATCAGCTAGTACAAGAGCAAAGGGGGTTGTAGCTCCCGTACTGGTATAAGACTGCACCAGTACAAATATTGTAAAAGGATTTTCTTATTAAGAAGAAGATTGAGATGACTTGCAGCAGGTGGTTTTTCTCCCGCATTGGGTTTCCACCTTATATCATGGTGTTCATGTGTGTGATGATCTATTCTCTATTACGGCATCTGTTATCTGATAATATGGTTGATAATGTTCTAATGCACTCATTGAAGATCAATTAACTTAATCATAAGAAGTTGTGGAAGTAGCATATATGAATCTGATTATGGAAATGAAAAAGTTTTATTAATGTGATAATACTGATTCACCCCCCCTCTCAGTATTATTTCCAACAATTGGTATCAGAGCAGTTCCTTTGATAGAAGCTTGATCGCTTGAAGGAGATCCGTGGAACAATGGGAAAGAAGCTTAAGAAGAAAGCACCTAAGAAAAAGAAGTCATCTCAGAAGAACTATGACAGTGGGAGAATCGATTGGGGATTAGGTATAAGAAGCTCTTCAGATTCAGAATCATTATCAGGTATGAATATATTATCCTTTGATGTTCCAGCTATCTTTCCTTTTGGAAGAGATGAAAGTGATAGCGAAACTACTGAATTTGCTCTTATGGGTGAACAAGAAAGATATCAAATAGAGGCAGAATTTAAAAGGCTGACAGACAAAATTAGAGATCAACAATATCTATTGAACAAAAGGGAATGTGATTTCAAATAAGAAGCTACCAAACTAAAGGCCCAACTAGAAGAAGGAAACAAGGTAAGAAAGCTACTCAAGGACAAGGAAGACCAATGTCAAAAATTGCAGCATGAAGTGACATCATTAAGAAAATAAGTCAACGAAAGAAGCACAACCATCAAGAAACTCAAAGATAGATCCAGCTACTATGAAAATCTTGAAGCTACAATCCTCTCACTAAAAGGAGATCTTGAAGAATCAAAGAAGCAGAATACAGATCTACTCCAAGCTATTGCAAAACAAGAAAACGAAGTCACCAGCTTAAAATCTCAACTAGAATGTGTCTTCCGAGTTCGTCAAATGCAGCAGGATCTGAATGAAGAACAAGAAAAGGAGATTCTCAAACTAAGGGAACAAATGGAAGAAGGAAGGAAAGCTGAAGAAGATTTGAAAAAGCAATCTCTTGAAAAGGAAGAACAACTTCAGGTTGAGGTAAATATCTTGAAAGGTAAACTAGAAGAAAAGGATAAGCTTTTACGATTTCAAGATAGTACTAAAGTCTTGGATGATATTCTTAGTAGTCAAAGGTATCCTGCTATAAAGACTGGTCTTGGTTTCCATGAATCTGTTGAAGGTGAATCTAGTTCACAAGGTGAGGCAAGGAACTCTAAAGAGAAATCTAAAGTGATCAACGAAGAAATGAAAGATCAATCTCATCATCAACCAAGAAAAGAGATTCCTCAAAGAAAATCCTTTACTCCTCCTATGAATAATGTTGAATGTTATGTATGTCATAATCTTGGACATGTTGCAGCTAGATGTAGAAGAAGAAGGGTTCAAGACCATTATGCAGAAAGATCATCACATTCAAGGTACTTTTATGGATATTGCTTTGCTTGCAATATGTTTGGTCACAAAGCTGCTGATTGTTACAGGAGGAATATGAAACATGTAAGATGTTATGCATGTAACAAGCTCGGACATATAGCTAAGGAATGCAGGAACAAAGTGTGGGCACCATATCAAAAGGAGAAAATGTCATCATCACACTTGAAGATATGGAGGAAAAAGGAAGTACAGTCAGAAAAAGGCGGCACTGCACAACGTACAGACATACCAGAATCAGAGGGAGCTGAAAGTAAAAAACTTTAGTGTCCTGAATCTCATATGCAAACTCCATAAAGGAAAGTTGCATATATACACGAGTTAGTTACTGCACAGCCGCGTATATGATTGTTTGAAGAAAGGCAGTAGGGACAGAATCAAGAGAAGGATCAGTTTTGCTCTAGTTAATAATAATGATGTGTGGATATGATGGTTAGAAGTGTTTTGGTTCTAACTTGATATTGATGATGTCTTGATACTTCTTATTGATATGCATGATCAGACAGATGTCACAGGTTTAGAGGGAGCATATGGACTTAATGCATTATTGGCATTATGGTTAATAGTCCTTGGTGATGATACTTATATGGATAAATGATTCATCTTGCTATGGTTATGAGTTGTTCACATGGTTCTTGGATCAGATTTATGGTTGATTCTCTAATGATGCTTGCATGGGAAGCACTTAGCTTGAATTCACATCTTCTTGATGTTGAGTCACTCATATGCTGCTGTCGTCATATGCATAAAGATCATATATTACAGTTATGATTCCTTTCATTCTTGGCACAAATGGATGAGGATTGTTCGCTGGATACGGGGATGATTATTCAAAGTTGCATTGTTGGAGACATGATGATAATGAGCTCTTATCTATATGATGATAGGATTGTTTCATACATATGTTGATTAATGCATATATTCCCAATTGATGATACTTGATTCATGTAGATCTGGATGGCTATGATGTTTCTCACATAGAATGTGAAATTCTGTTGATGCGGACATACCTTGATGATTCATGCACTAATACAAGTTGCTGGTCTAGTTGCTGTTGACAGATACTATGGAGCAGATCATAAAGTGTTGCTGCTGATTTTCATCTTATTTAGGTGATGTCATATCAAGACTCATGATGTAATAGTGTCATCTCTTCAGGTCATGTAACGACCTATGTTGGTTTCCCCACTATGCCTGGGATGAAGATGTAATGTATTTGGTTTTCATTTTTCTGATATATTCCCACTTGGTTGGGTGATGGATGTATGTATTGAATCTTTTAGGAAGGTCATTTGTGATGTAGAACATCCTTTTGCAGACCTTTCTTACAGTCAGGGGGAGCTTGAGCATGAACAACACTATATAGCAGAGCAGACATTTCAGCTTGTTCTCAGAAAGAGCACGATCAGATTGGTACACCATGACATATATAAAGGGGGAGCTCATTCAGAGATTTCAACAGGTACTCAGGGGGAGCTTATAATGCATTGTTGGCATTATGGAGGACGTACAGAAGGAGATCTTGGATGCTGGTCTGATTATTGCTGCAGTCTATCTCTTTCATGGTCATTTATGGTGTTTGGTGGATTATGTTTCTTCTTTACAGATCTGGTTCATATTTAGGGGGAGCATGTTCTTAGGGGGAGCATAACCCTTTGCCCTTGATGTCAAAGGGGGAGAGTGATTGGTTGTTGTTGCCATCAAGTCCAAAGGGGGAGATTGTTGGCATTATGATACATATGTTGTACTTGATGGCAACCCACTCATCTCAGATAATAAATTATAGTGTAGAGAAAATTTCACGCACTTATATGCAGAGAAAAGTTTATTTCATGTAGAGAAACGTTCACGCACTTTTATGCAGAGAAAATTTTATTTCATGTAGAGAAAAAGTTCACGCACTTTCATGCAAGGAAAAGCGCGTATACGTTGGAGAACTTACCTTTGGTCCATGGTAGTTAGTCCTTGGTATTTGAACCTATGAGGAAAAGCGCATATATGTTGGAGAACTTACCTTTGGTCCATGGTAGTTAGTCCTTGGTATTTGAACCTATGAGGAAAAGCGCGTATATGTTGGAGAACTTACCTTTGGTCCATGGTAGTTAGTCCTTGGTATTTGAACCTATGAGGAAAAGTGCGTATATGTTGGAGAACTTACCTTTGGTCCATGGTAGTTAGTCCTTGGTATTTGAACCTATGGTTTTGGACCATGGTACTTCGTCAAAAGTGTTGATCTCACGTACTTTCATGGTTAGTTCATGGTATTAGTCCAACAGTTTTTTGATCCTATGGTTTTGGCCCGTGGTATTGTGAAAGGCCTAAGCCTATATAAAGCAAAGGAGATCACTTGGCTAATTCATTCTTGCAAATAGAATATCTTAATATCTGAAATATTGGGTTATTGTTTTAAAAGTTTGATCTATGAAAGGGAAGTTGAAAGCGAATCTGTGAAGGGTGATCTCTCGAGCACTGCAGCTACGGAAGTGCGGAGGCGCCACAGAAGGCGCAGTGCGGAGGCACCACAGAAGGTGCAGTGCGGAGGCGCCACAGAAGGCGCAGTTCGGAGACGCCACAGAGGTGCCACAGAAGGCGCAGTGCGGAGACGCCACAAAGGCGCCACAGAAGGCATAGTGCAGAGACGCCACAGAGGCGCCACAGAAGGCGCAGTGCAGAGATGCCACAGAGGCGCCACAGAAGGTGCAGTGCGGAGGCGCCACAGAAGGCGCAGTGCGGAGACGCCACAGAAGGCGCAGTGCGGGGACGCCATAGAGGCGCCACAGAAGGCGCAGTGCGGAGGCGCCAGAGAAGGCGCAGTGCGGAGACGCCACAGAGGTGCCACAGAAGACGCAGTGCGGAGGCGCCACAGAAGGCGCAGTGCGGAGGCGCCACAGAAGGCGCAGTGCGGAGGCGCCACAGAAGGCGCAATGTAGAGGCGCCACAGAAGGCGCAGTGCAGAGGCGCCACAGAGGGCGCAGTGCGGAGGTGCCACAGAAGGTGCAGGTGCGGTGGACGCGGCGCCACAGAAGGCGTAGGTGCGGAGGTAGTACAGATATCCACAAATCTATACCAGTGAAGTTGGGATCCCTGCTTAAAATTTGTTTTAACTGTCTTTGACTATTCTGCAGGGTTTTGGGTGCATAACTAATGTTTGGTTACTGGTATTGAGTTCAGATAACAGCATGATTAATGACTTATCTTTATGTACTAGATCTGGTTGATAACTCTCATAATATCATTGTGTATGTATGGATATGGTGATTGGGTGATTTAGAAGGTTGTTTGATTATGAGCTTCAATGTTCTTGTTGGGTCCAGTATGAAAATTGGATGAAAAGTGGCCTTTCAGATTATGTGTTGTGCTTCAGTGTATCTAGTCTGAAAATTGATGAAACGTGGTACCTGGAGGAGAGAAGATTGTAGGCCAGCGCTTATGTACTAGTATCTAAGCTAGTACAAAAGCTAAGGGAGATCTTTGGAGCATTGTAGCAGGTAGCAGCCTGCGTACTAGTAAATGGATCGGCTATTACAAGAGCAAAGGGGGTTGTAGCTCCCGTACTGGTATAAGACTGCACCAGTACAAATATTGTAAAAGGATTTTCTTATTAAGAAGAAGATTGAGATGACTTGCAGCAGGTGGTTTTTCTCCCGCATTGGGTTTCCACCTTATATCATGGTGTTCATGTGTGTGATGATCTATTCTCTATTATGGCATCTGTTATCTGATAATATGGTTGATAATGTTCTAATGCACTCATTGAACATCAATTAACTTAATCATAAGAAGTTGTGGAAGTAGCATATATGAATCTGATTATGGAAATGAAAAAGTTTTATTAATGTGATAATACTGATTCACCCCCCCCTCTCAGTATTATTTCCAACAATGAGTCCTTCAAAGTATTTTTAATGAACCATAGGAAGGAGTGGTTTGATCTCACCATGATTAACAAGTCTTGCACTGTTTAGATTTTAAGAGTCCAGTGAAGGCATAACTTGATGTTTTTTTCATGTTTAAATATTTTGAAAAGACACAAAAATAAAACTCATTTAGCTCCTTCAATGTAAATCTTAATGAGCCTAGAGAAAGTAAAGTTCAGTGCTTTTCAGTTTTAGGGAGTCAGGAGCAAAACATAAGTAAACTCCAAAGTGTCCTCTATCGAAAATTGAGTCCCTCAAACCCAAAAAAGGGTAAAATGATGCACAAGAGAACTCTATTGACTATGATTAGTCAACATATACCTTTTTGGAAAATAGTCTCATTCAGTCCATAAAAGTTGTAAACTTATACTGAGTAGAAGATTGTTCATTTACTCTTACAAGTTCAAACAATCAAGTATTCGACATTATTTTCATGTTTGATTCTGAAAAGGGCATAAAGAGAAATCCAAGGTTTCGTTTTTTCATAAGTTTTAAAGAGTTAAAAAAAGTGATAAAAATATAGTCAATAACAAAATGATTCATTTTTTGTAAATGACCTATGACATATACATGTAAACTCGAAATAATTTTCACTGCTCAAAAATAAATTGAAAAAACTTATAAATTTGGATTTTAAAGGTTAATAGGAAAAAAACATTTAAATGGGCCTAAAAAACTTATAAAAAAAAACCCAAAAAGTAAAAAAGTTTTTACCATTGTTTTTTAACCTTTTGAGAGTGATAGAAGTCATTTTCACCATAAAATTCAGAGGTTGATTCTGGGAAAACCATTGGGTGAAATCACGAGCTATCTTTTCCAGGTAAATTATCTCTCTGAGATCTTCATTTTCATGTTTTTATTTAGCATTGCATCATAGTTTAGATTTTTTGGGGATGGTTTTCAGAATAAAGTTTTCCCTCAATGTGTGTAGGTGACCCTTATTGGGCCTGTGCACATGGACTACTTTTTTTACATTAAAAAATATGACGTGCAGATTTTATAAGGAGATAACCACACACATGCACACTTTTCACCGTAGTCAGTTGTGAATAGTGTTGAGGGCACAAAAAGTAAAATGAAAAACCCAAAAATTTATTTCTAATTTTTTCCATGACTATTTCTATCGATCTTTTATACTTGTTCACAGTGTTTTGAATTGCAAATATGGAGCGGAGAGAGCGTGAACATAAAGATAAATACATAGATGCTCTAAACCATCCAATAACCATACATGTATTGACAAACTATGGCTTGTACAAGTTTTTCACTATTTCAGACATGAAAGCCCAATTAGACTTGCTAGAATGGATGGTGGGCAAGTGGAACACTTAATAAGAATGTTTCATAATTGGAGACCATAGACTTGTCATTAATGCTTATGAAATTTACTTCTTGAGGGGACTTCCACGCCGTGGGGTGGAAAGCAATAGGTATGGGCATAGTCGAGGCGGTAAAAGAAATGCCACCTATCTAATACAACCATTAGGGGACTTTTGAGGTCTAAAATGGGTCTCTTAAGAAAAATGTACAACGAAAATAAAATTTATAAGAACCAATAGGATTCAAGATGATGATGTCAACCATGGGGGATGATTCACCATCTTTGGATTAAAAAAAAAAATATTAGAAAATAATAAAATAATAAAACTACTTTTTCAACTCATATTTTTAACTTATCTCCCTAATGTTTTACTCAAATTTCAAGCAGGAGTACTCATTGGATGCAAAATTTAATTACTCATTCAAGGAGTACCGATGTTGCATACTTTCAATTGACCCTGCTACATGAAAACTGAGAAATACATGAAAAAATGTGATTGCAATCATGCTTTTCATGTATTTCTTATTTTTCGTGTAGTAGGGTCCATAAAAGATATGAAACATGGGTACTTCTTGGATGAGGAATCAAATTTTGCATCCAACGAGTGTTTCCACTCGCAATTTGAGTAAACCCATAGGGAGATAAGTTGAAAATACGAGTTGGAAAAATAGTTTTTCCTTTTTTCCCTCTAAAATTTGATGATGTAATATAATTTTAATTTATTATTTCCACTATTATTTTATAATTTCCTTAGGAGGCCTATTTTAGACCTCAAAATTCCCCTAATGATTATACTTGAGTGGATTCTCTCAAAGATTGGGGAATCAACATCAAAACCATAGCACAACTTCCTTGCATGCCTATGCGATAGTTCAACTCTTCGTTTGTTTACAAAGGCTCAGATGCAAACCATTGTAGAGTGTTTGCAATCTACCATATTTAACTAGAGCGAGGTTGTAGTTGCTAATCTGAAGGGTCAACTAACCAGGGTTAAAATACGAAAACTCAAAAAAATGGGTATGGTGCCTTTGTCATTTCATTTTCTCTAGAGCAAATTCCCTTTCTTGCTCCATGGGTAGCTATAGAGAAAGGAGGAACTTGTTACCCTCACATGCTAAAATGGGTTACACTTATGGCATGCCACGGAGGTGGTGAAAGACCAATGATCAGATATACTTTTGACTTCTTTGAGTGGTTGGAAAATCAAATCATCATGATTCAATATTTTCCATATGAAAGGATGGGTTACATAGGTGATCTGGACATGCCACTACCACCTAGGATGTAGTGGGGCAATACAGGTAAAACTTAAAACTTTGGTTGATTTTTGAAAATTTTCCATTTTTTGTTATTTTTTGGCATCCAAAACTAATTGTTTGAAATGATCATGTAGATGTGGCCCCAGTGAGACCAGTTGGATTATGCAGATATGATAGGTGTGGTGAGCAACCATTATCTCCCATAGTGTTGAATCTGGATATGGTGGAGACATTAACAGAGAAAGAGTACAACCTTGAGAGGTTGACCTTAGACATCCCAAATGTCAAGATGGATGACTTGCCTCTCCTCTATGTTGTGGGGGAAAGTATCCAACTCGGAATGACCCTAACTCACTCTAAGGGTGACAGTTCCTTAGCAACAGCTGAAAGCAAAGCTATCTAAAGTTTCTTCTTTATGACATGCAAGAGATAGAAGGAAGAGATCCACTTACCGATGTCTTGCACAAATGGTCGATCCAATCTCCTTTGTTTTGCCGCTTGCTCCCAGATCCAAGTCTTTTCACGGGCCCAGCTACACGAGATCCTGCAAACAAGACAAAGAAAGGAAACTACAAGAAGCATGCATTCATAACTGATTCAAGGATTAGCATAAATCAAAGACGCAAGTAAGACAATACACCATTGAAACACATGCGAATAGAAGAACCTCAAATGCTTTATTAATATATGGAAGTAAGGTTTAGGCGGTGATACAACCATGAGAGGTCCAATCCAGCATCACCTTCCCGACGGAGAGAAATCTCTTCTTCACCTCCCTCAAGCAATCACCCAATGCTCACAACTGTAAACCAACAGCAATTCTTTGCACTAAATTCCGGCCTCCAGATCCCATGGGATGAGATCCTTATATAGAGTTTTGGAGTGAAGATAAGTCAGCTTGATGTGTGACTTGTTGTCCTCTTCAACTCCAGTTGTTCTTCAGTTCTTCACTCGGAGTTTCTGTCTTCCACTTGGAGTTTTAGAAGCTCTTAACTCATCATTAGGCGAATCTTATCATCAAGTGTCTTTTTAGAAGCTTCCTGGGCACTGACACTTTGAGAAAAAGATTCCTCCACATGTCCAAGTACGCCCAACACAGGTAGCCTTTGTCCTACTTGCTATGCAACGCAGGTAGCCTTTGTTGTACCTGCTATGCAGCGCAGATGCCTAGTGGAGCAGCTGCAATGATCCAAAACTGACCTGTTTTTGAGTGTTTTTCAGTGGAGAACTGACTTGCAGTGCTGTGGTTTGCTGACCTTGTTCCTCTAAGGGTAAGAACAACTTGTTTAGGGAATTTGGATCCCTTATATTATTGACATTTCATGCTCTATGCTGTAAGGCACAAAAATGTCTATAACAGTTGCCCCCTAAAGTATGAGGTCGTTTATCGGGTGAAATGCTTTATTAGGAGGATCCGAAGTTCATTCAATCGACGGGAGGTGACCTGTAACAAAATACAATACAATACATTATCTTTTCATACTTTCTTTTCATGATCTAGCTGATGCCGGCATTTCCCATGCTCAGCTTTATAAATACATTTGTTGTACATAAACAGACGATCGTCTGATAGTAGACTCATAATTCTCTGCTTTTAATTATCATCCTTTTAGTAGGATGATCATATGCTGCACATGTCTATGTTTTTATCTCCTGAATATATATCGTAGCCCGGATGGATGAAACTAGATCCGGGGTCTTCAAACTTCCGATCTTCACACTAAGTACAAGTCGATCCATGTGAGAATTTCTTGGAGTCGAACATGGAAAGACATCGCTTGATTACCAGTCAATAATGTAAACTGTTAACAAGCACGAGAGGAATCACCGATAATGATGATGACCCTCAAGGTACTGCAGCACAATTCACGTGGCGTGAATATAGGATCTGACGTCGAACACCACACAAAGTCTCCCGGTCGAAGGTCATTAATGTATACCTATCGCCGGAAGTGAGAAACTTGCCATTGAGGCATGCAAGCTTCAAAGTACTGAGGGGGTGTTCCTAGATCAACTTCTTGGATAGTGAGTTGATGTCGACAAGAAGTGATCCGTCAAAGGAGGGCCTTAATGAATCCCACATCAGTGACACGGAACGGAACTAGTGATGATGGTGAAAACGATCTGTGAAATATGATCCAGGGTGGCGGTCATGGAAGGATGAAAGATGATGTATGGTAGTGGATGGGACCTGGTTGACACTTTCTGAATGACATCTCTTGAACATATCTCGACACTGATGTGATGGATCAGTAGCATTACCCCATTTGGATGGTATGGCGAGACCATGGTGAAGGGACCGGTGAATGATAATAACCCAACCCGATATTTACGGAGGCAAAAGTGTCATGTTCAAGAGCGACTTGCTACCATTAAGCTTTGAGGTTCTTCCCAATTTTTCCCCAGTCATTTCTGACCAGTACCTCTTTATTTTTGTCAAGCTTGAGGAGGATAACATATGCTTGTTCTATAACCTGCCCTTCGGGCAAGCCCATCGCTATGTTTTAACGAGCCTAGCGATAGGGAAACTCGTTCTTGTCTAAAGACAAGTTTGTCGTTATCTAATATTTTTAACGAGCCCAGCGACAAAGACAACTCGGTCCTTTTCATTTTTAGAGAGTCTGAAAAGGGTACATAAAGTGGACTCCAGGGGTCCTTTTTCGTCATCTAATCCCTTAAGTCCGAAAAAGTATAAAACAATACAGAAGGGATGAATGTTCGATATCTTTATCGAGCCGAACTAGACAAGCGCTCGATCTTTTTGTGCAATAATCCCTCAGGTCCAAAAAGATTAAAATCTAGAGGAGGGATAGCTCTTCCGGTCCTTTTAACGAGCTAGAAAGCCAAAACTCGGCAAACTTTTCATATTTTACGAGTCAGTGAAAAGAGCTCAAAGAAGACTCGTCTTTTGAGGAACGAGTGATAAACAGGGATAGCAACAGATTCCAGGTACAGGTTGGAATTTTCCAATCACGGCAGTATTACAAGGATGGCTAGGTGAGATCACTCTTCGCATCTATTCCTCAAAATAGGTAAACAATCAAGTGGATGTGAATGATCGGCCAAATGAAAAGTGGAGGTGACGGTGCACAAACACGACCAAGGCTCTTGTGGCTGATGAATTTACGGTCTCAAATGGTTATTTACCGGTTCATTTTTTCTGAATGAGCTTGAACTCTGGGGGGAAGCCTGCTCACAAGCTTATTTTATTTTTTAACGAGCATGAATTTCCGCGTTAAAACTGCTCGGATCTTGCGTTTATTTTTTAACGAGCATGAACTTTGCCAAAACTGCTCGTTTTTACCAGTCATAAAGTAGTAAGGTCTCATGGAAGATTCCTATTTTTTAAGAAGCTTCATCTCCCTACGCTTTGCTCCATATCCTCTCTTTGTGCAAGCCGGGTATCGGCTTATCTACGGGTTAGCGGGGTTAGTCCTACCTAAAATTAAAAAGCCGCCCGAGCTCGCATTCCAAGAGGTTTGCATGCCCCCAGGTGTAAGTATAATTTCAAGGTTGCCCCTTCTTTTCTGTTAAAAACCTTTGTTTTCAACAGGTGAGGCTTACCTCTTTCAGGTTACCCAAAGATTGTTCTGCTAATTCTTTCAAACAGAAACTTTCTTCGGCGATGTCTATCATTAGGTTACACAAAGATGGTTACAATTTGTTGCAGCAATTGAATCCCTTTCTTTGGAGGCTGCCCCTACTTATCCTCTAAAACATTTGTTTTAATGGGTGAGGCTTGCCTTTTATCCAAAGATGGTTACTACTTGCTGCTGCAAACGGATCCCCTTCTTTGGCAGAGCCTACTTATTTAGACAAAGGTGAGTAACGGGCCCCCGTCCTCCCACATAACTTTAACAAAAGAATCTTTTTCCAGAACAACCCCATTCCTAACAGCCCCTTCTTCCGCATGAGAGCTCTTCTCGGCTCTTCTATTTTACGAAGAAGAAGGAGGGGACGGGGTACGGACTAGTCATATTCTCCCGCAGAAATTCTACTTTACACCCAAGGTTTTTTCTGCCTCCAGAGCAGACCAGGATGCATGCACCCTGGGCTCCTGCGTTCCTTTCCCGAATCACTCGCATTCATCAGGAAGAAGAACCGGGGGAAGAGACCTTTCTTGATCGAAAAGACCATTGAGGATAGGTATGTGACTATTCGTGATGCGTGATCCCGGAAATGAAAGTTGGTCTACGAGCTTGACCATTCTTCCTTCGTGTGGAAAGCACATTATTCGAAAGAGTGAGGAGACTATTGCTTCCATGCAATATATGTAGTCTCGTCCAAGGAGTAGGTTATAATCCAAGGGTCCTTGGACGACCATCAAATTCATCTTGACGGCCTTCCCCTTCAAGGTAATAGGCACATTAGGTAGAATCCCTAATGGTCGACTGGTTCCCCTGTCAAAACCCGAGAGACGCCTTGTCTCGGGCAAAAGCGCCGGGCAACCCAGTGCTTTCCAAGCAATAGAGGACAGGATACTCACAGATGCCCCTTCATCAATGATAGTTCCAGCCATCACCATTTTGTATATTTGGACTATAATTCTAAATGGTATACTGGCTGGTAACCGGGGTCTGCCTAGTTGGTTCCAATCAAAGGACACAACTAGGTTGCTTGGTGGTGGGACCGAATATACGGCCGGATATGATCCTGATGATGCTCCTTCCTGCGATAAAGGAGTGGGCGCTTTGCCCAGATGCTCATCAGAATCGGAGTTGACGAAAAGAATATGGATGGTGTCATCCTTATTCTCTTTGGCGGGGGTGTCAACTGAAGATGAATCCTCAGTGACTGTGGTGTTTGAAGATGAAACTTCTGAAGGGAGAACCGGGTCAACTGCCGTTTCGACCTTTGGACTTTCATCCGGTCCGGATTCAGTAGGTTCACTTTCAGTGACTGACACTTTAGCTGGCCCTCTGAGCAAGACAACTATATTTTCGACCAACGAAGGACCTGGCACGAGTTTTTGATATCCAGGAGGAAGTAGCACCGGTGCCACCGGTTGATCTTCCAAAACTTTCTTTGCCTCGTCTAAAAAGGGACAACGGTGAAGGGTGTGATTTCCTTCACACAGTTCGCAGGGGAATCTCATCCCTCTTCGTCGTCTGCGACCTTCACTTTCGTTGGTCAATGGTAAGCATTCAACCTGGTTGTCAGAGGTTGACGCTTCCGAATCATGCAAACGAGGGGACCAGTCCCTTAGTATCCGGGGAATACTGGGACAATCACGGTGGAGGTGGTCTCCTCTACATATGACACATGGCGATTTGGGCCCGGTCCGTGCTGTGTGTGGGTTTTCGTTAGATGCCTTTTGCTTGCCCCCAGGCGCCTTTGGCTCCTTTTGCTTCTTTTCTTTCTTCTTCTTTTCCTTCTTCTTTTCTATGGGAGCTCCGCTTTTAGCGGCTTGACCTTTCGAAGAAGAAGGATCGGAGGAAGGCTCACAAGAAGTGGAAGGCTGGAGGGTAGCTCTAGACTAGTCTAACTGTTGAATCGACTGTTCAGGAACCGTGGTGGTCTGAACTACAGCGGTTGAGAATAGCCAAATTGGCAGGCCAATTGTCAGTCCTGGAAGCGACAATGTGGCCATGTGGGGCGCACCAACTTCTCCCCAAGAGGAGAAGGGGATAGGGGTCCCATGCTGTGGAATCCCTTGGTTGGTGTGTTCCATATTCTCAACCTTAAGATCAACGTAGGAATTAGGGGTGATTATGTTCCGTTTAGAATGAATTTTATATGACGACGCTTTTTAAGACACAACTTGCTTTTTCAATTTTTAAGAGTCGAGAAAAAGCTAAAGATGACTCTAGTCTCCTTCGATGTATTAACGAGCCCGAAGTGACAAATGCTCGGATGGACTTTTTTAGTTATAGAGTTTGAAAAAGGCCAAAAGAAACTACTCTGGAGTTCTAGGCAAGGGTGTGCCAAACCTTTCGCGAAACCACAGAATACGTTTTACGGTACGAGTGGTCGATCTTCGTGAATGCTGTGTTCACTGCATCGAGATCAGTAGGGCGGCCGAAACGGCTTCCTATGGATAAAGGCTTTGTTCCTATAGGGGTCCCCCAATATACGCGATGGTACGCGGGGGCACAAGTCCGTATTAGTGCTATCGTCCCTCAGGAGGAATCACCCACCTTCGTAGAGATCAACAGTCACTATGTTTAACGACGCTGGTTCACGTCTCTACCTAGACCTCTACTGTGTTTCGTTATGTTTCAAAGCGTTGTTAGATAAATTCAGTTCCTTTTAGGTTGATCTTGCTTAGCAGTTTGCCTTTATGGATCACCACGTGATGTATGAGACAACTCCTAAATGCAGTCTAAGAATGATAAGCAAGCTTTTTTTTAATTCTTTCAACTTATGAAAACCTTAACTACTGAAGGAAAAGAAAGACATCATCTTTTCAAACAGATCATAGAGCACACACTGATGCACTTTTCCTAAATCGACATGCAAACTGTCAAAATGCACATGCACAATGCAAGTATTTCTTTTCTTCTTCCTTAATGTTGATGTATTACAAAAAGAAAGCTGTTGTATAATTTCGAATTCAATTTCAAGTGAAAGAAAACAAGTTTTTGTCCAATAATCAAAAGAACACCTTAAGATTCACTCGTTTCAACATAAGAAATACTGAAATTCGAACCATATAACGAAAGCAAATGCTCAAGCAGCTATGAACAGCAATAAACTAACTCTTAGAATCACAACGACACTTTCTCACAGGTCTAGATTCAAGAGGTCATAGCAAGACTAGTTCACTTTCGCTATGGGAAACTGTGAATGACAGCAAGAAATACAATAAGAACAATCACGGTTTCTTCATACAACTGAGGCGGAATGAAGGCAAAGAGAAGTGGTTTCAGCTGGGTATACAGGTTGACAACTGGCTGCAAAAACAATACTGAAAACTGGGCAACAGACAGTGGAGAATCCAAGTTGCACAAGGCAAAACATGATCAGCGCAGGTGCTGCACTGTCAATCTGAGATGCAGCGCAGGTAGCCCCTTCAGGACCTGCGCTGCAGTGCAGGTAGCCTTTGTTGCAGCTGCACTGATGAGACAACTCTCGTCTCTCTCAGATTCCGGGTCACAGTTTGCTAAAAAATGAGCGGTTTTTGACCAAATCAGAGGCTGTCAGTCAAGTATACACTAGAGGATGATTAAAGGAAGATGAACACTATCACAAAGAGCTAAAAAGAGTCCTTGTGGATCAGCTTTTCAAATCATAAACATGCCCAGCACTGGGCTAGAGTAGCTGCCCTCTACTTTGCATTCGAAGGACTCGAATGCAGTTCGATTCGGTACTCCCTTTGTTTAAGAAATGAATAGCAATAAACAAAAGCTACCAACAAGACACGATCCCTAGCGGAGTCGCCAGTCTGTTGTGGGGGAAAGTATCCAACTCGGAATGACCCTAACCCACTCTAAGGGTGATAGTTCCTTAGCAACAGCTGAAAGCAAAGCTATCTAAAGTTTCTTCTTTATGACATGCAAGAGATAGAAGGAAGAGATCCACTTACCGATGTCTTGCGCAAATGGTCGATCCAATCTCCTTTGTTTGCCGCTTGCTCCCAGATCCAAGTCTTTTCACGGGCCCAGCTACACGAGATCCTACAAACAAGACAAAGAAAGGAAACTACAAGAAGCATGCATTCATAACTGATTCAAGGATTAGCATAAATCAAAGACACAAGTAAGACAATACACCATTGAAACACATGCGAATAGAAGAACCTCAAATGCTTTATTAATATATGGAAGTAAGGTTCAGGCGGTGATACAACCGTGAGAGGTCCAATCCAGCATCACCTTCCCGACGGAGAGAAATCTCTTCTTCACCTCCCTCAAGCAATCACCCAATGCTCACAACTGTAAACCAACAACAATTCTTTGCACTAAATTCCGGCCTCCAGATCCCATGGGATGAGATCCTTATATAGAGTTTTGGAGTGAAGATAAGTCAGCTTGATGTGTGACTTGTTGTCCTCTTCAACTCCAGTTGTTCTTCAGTTCTTCACTCGGAGTTTCTGTCTTCCACTTGGAGTTTTAGAAGCTCTTAACTCATCATTAGGCGAATCTTATCATCAAGTGTCTTTTTAGAAGCTTCCTGGGCACTGGCACTTTGAGAAAAAGATTCCTCCACATGTCCAAGTACGCCCAACGCAGGTAGCCTTTGTCCTACTTGCTATGCAACGCAGGTAGCCTTTGTTGTACCTGCTATGCAGCGCAGATGCCTAGTGGAGCAGCTGCAATGATCCAAAACTGACCTGTTTTTGAGTGTTTTTCAGTGGAGAACTGACTTGCAGTGCTGTGGTTTGCTGACCTTGTTCCTCTAAGGGTAAGAACAACTTGTTTAGGGACTTTGGATCCCTTAGATTATTGAAATTTCATGCTCTATGCTGTAAGGCACAAAAATGTCTATAACACTCTATCAGAGGCACACTATGGGGGTTCCTAGACCTATTAACGATTTTCTATGACAAGTAACATGCACTATTGTATGCTACCATGATCATCATCATTCATAGTCACTAGTTTGAGGGTTAGATTTTTTTTTTTTTTGGATGATGTATAGGCATGTTCAGAAATAAAGGCAATGGGTCATCATGTCTTTGGATGAACTTTTTTGTAAAAGCCATACTTTTTATAGATATTTATCTAATGAAAGCTACTACTTCTATCAGTCTATCTTGTATAATATATTAATGAACATTGCATTAATTTCTTTACAAATGTTTTACAAATGCCAATTGAACACATAATTATCCAATCATCAGTTACTATATTTAAATTTCTTGGAATATGTTGATACTCAATATAATGAAACTCTCTTTCCAAGAGACGAACCCACAAAAAAATTCTTAACATGGAAGCACTTATAACTAAATAAAAACCATTCAAATGTAATACTATGAGTTGTGAATCTAACCTACGATCAATTGATGAATTCCAAATGAAATGCCATCAAATAATAGCTCAATCACTACATTATACTCTTCAATATTATTTGTTGTTTCACCAAGGCATATCCCATGAATAGAAACTAACTCATATGTGGGCGAATAAATGACCCAAGCTATGGAAGATAAATTTTGATTACTACAAATAGTGCCATCACCGAAGACAATATAAGATTAAGGGAGTGTCTACATCTGCAAATCAAGTGTAACAAAAGATAAGCAGAAGAAGTAGCATAAAATCGTAAATCGATGTTAAGAATTTCTACACATAAACTATAGTATAGTAATATACAATTTTTTCACCAAATAATCTAAGCGTAATATCTCTTTAGGTAAAGACCATTTCTAGGCTTTCTCAAAGGAATTCCATCATAATTAACTAGTTCATAGGCCCTTTTTTCCAGTGCATGTTTTACAACATAAAGACCATGCCACATGGGCTTGAATTTACCAACACCTAACTTATGGTGTTCTTGATCATAGACCAAGACTAAATCACCCTCTGCATATGAATGAGGTTTGAATTTTTTATCATACTATGCTTCAACTCATTTCTTTTGGGCCTCACTAGCTAATGAAACATCACAACGAGTCTCATCGAGACATGTTAAGTACAAGAAACATTCTTTCTCAGCAGAAGTAGCTGATAAAAATTCAATATCTAGTTTCAAAGATGGTATATCGCATTCAAATGGTATAATTGCTTCCATGCCATAAACAAGGTGGAAATGAGTAAAACCTGTCAAAGTTTTTGTTATGGTACAGTATGCCCACAAGGCTGGATAAAGCATTAGATGCCAATCTTGTTTATGCGTATCAATGATCTTTTTAATCATGGTGGTTAGAACCTTTTTGATGGATTCTACTTCACCATTTTTCTACAGGTAATATGGAGTAGTACTGTCATGACACAAGCCTAGATTCATGATAGGATCAATCATCATAAAGTTTCAAAAATGGCTACCATGGTCTGCGATGATAGCTTGTGGAACTCCTAATCAATAAATCACATGATTGAACATGAAAATGGATGTTGTTTTACCATCATCCTTATATGTAGTCATCTCCTTGGCCCATTTTGTAAAATAATCTACCGCAAGGATAATATACCCATGCCCCTTGGGCGAGTGAGGGTTACATGTAAGGAAATCGATGCCCCATTTAGTGAAAGGACCAACAACAGTTATTGGGTGAAGAGGATATGGGTGTGCACGTATTTTTCAATCATAGATTTGACAATTATGGCATTTTCGAACTGCAATGATATAATCTTTGAACATAGAAGGCTAGAAATAACCTGCAAACAGGATCTTTTGAGTAGTGGAAAACCCAGACATATGATTGCCACAAGCTCTAGAATGGTATTTATTTACTTCCTTTTCATCTTCCTCATGAGTTAAAAATCATTTGCATATGGAATCAACACCATGATGATAAAGTGTATCACCAACAATATTGTATTGCTGGGATTCATACCAGATACAATGATGATCAATTCGACTCAGTTCTGGTAGAAATGTTTAGGTCTAAAGATAAATGATGATATCTCCAAACTAGGGATCTAAAGTACTGATCAGAAAGAGATATTCATCTGGGATAGAATCCTCTACCACATTTTTTGTCTCAATATGGGGAAAGTCACATAATAATTCAACAATTACTAATGATTTATTAGATTTGGATTTAATGAATTCCAAATTGAATTTCAATAGGATGAATATCCATTTGGAATACTTGCCCCCTAGAAATTTCTAGTAATAATGTAAACCATGGCGTTGCAATCGGAAATCACGGTAGTTTTGCGCAATAGAATGTAGTGACAAAAATGATTGAAAGCTTGAATGCCCGCCAAGGCCAATTTCTCGATGTGCATATTTTTCTTCAGTTTTGGTCAAATTCCTACTTAAGTGATATATCACATTCTCTTAGTTCAATTCATGTTCCTGAACTAAAACCATGCCAATAGTGGCATTAGATGTAGCTAAGTATAAAAGGTAGTCTCGATGATAATTAGGACGATGCAACAATGCTGTATGGGTCAACAAATATGCAAGTGCATCAAATTCCTTTTGAGCCATTTCATCCTAGGTAAATGAGATAGCCTTTTTCAAAAATCGAGTAAAAACTTTGGTTAACTCAACATAGCTCTAGATAAATCAATGTAGAAAGTTTTCCTTCCCTTGCAAACTTTGGAGTTGGTAGAGACTGGAAGGAGGAGGCAAATTCAAAATAACCTCTACCTTCAGTGGGTTGACTTGAATGCCTTCGTTTTAAATGACAAATTCTAGAAATTGACTAGATTACACACAAAAAATACACTTGTGTGGACTGAAGAGAATATTGTAATGATGACATTTGATAAAGATTGCTTTCAAATGCATTAGATAGTCTTCCCATCTCAGTGAATGAGCTAGAAAGTCATCCAAATAAGGTTGCACAATATGCTTGATATTGTGAAATTCATAAGACATAGACCATTGAAACGTTTCACCGACATTATTCAAACTGAATGGAGTTTTCGATAGGAAAAAGTCCCCCATGGGAAGATGAATTCTGTTTTGTGTTGGTTAGCTGGGAGTATGTTGATTTGGTTGTAGCCAGAAAATCCATCCATAAATGAAAACATTTCATTTCTGGAACATTCATCATTGATTTCATCGATATAGGGAGTATGATAGTTGTCTTTCAGAAAAGGTTTATTGATATCCCTATAATCCACACATACTCTAATGGTTCCCTTCTTCTTGTTAACATGTAAAATATTGGACATGTAATTAGTTAACGGAATCAAGTAGATGAAACCCACTTTGAGTAGTTTCTTGGCCTCATCTTCAATCGCAACAACTTTTTGTGGATGCACAAGACATAATCATTGTCTGATAGGTTTTGCATTCGAGTAAGTCTTGATCCCATGCACAACAATGCATGGATAAATTCTTGGCATTTCCTCATAGGACCACGCAAAAAAGTCATGAATTTCTTGAAACAGAGCTTTATATGTTTGAATCTCTTCTACTCAGCGTGAAGCACATACGTGAATATTCTCAATAGTTCCTGTTTCGACTGAGATATAAATGGAAATTGTTGTAGATATATTACCAAATTCCTTTTGGATTCAGCTTGAAGAAATAAAATGTGCTATTCCAGACTATCTACAATCTCAGATGAAAAAATAGTTGAAAAATCATTCTTGATTTTATTAGGATTTGGTAGAAAAGATTAATGATGATGATAATTGTTCCATGACATCACATCCGAAGTCATGATATCCATAATACTTTTGTTAGTTGCAAATCTATAGTTGAAAATATCAGGAGTGAAATTGGTTCTAACCAAGGTAAAGGAGAATAATCATCATTGATCATAATCACTCGATCAATTTAAGAAGATGATGGGTCGGAAAATGATTGAATTGCCTGATAAGCCATTTCAAACGGGCTCAGAAGATTCCATAGTGCTTGATGTAATCATGTTAACCTCGACATGATTAGAAGAAAATTTAGGTGGATGGAGCGCAAAGGTTCCCATCAGCGATGAGTATTTGAGAAAACCAACACCAACGTCATCATAAAGAGTATCTTTATCGAAAAATGGTATGCTACCCGTAGAGTTAGGGTTTTAAGCATAGTAAGACAAGTTGTTTACTTTAACAATTTTCCTTTTGTGAGGAAATTTTATCATTCAAAAAAGTGATTAGACCATTGCTGACATAGTGTAGGTCTAAGTTTGACCAAGAAAAAAGTTTTAATCAAGGAGAGCATCAACAACTTCAACTTCAATCGTGACTATTTTACCTTCTAGTTTTATGGGTAGATCATTTAGGATTCCATAAGAATGAAAATATCTTACATAAAAGGCTTTCAGAGTGGTAGGTCATTGATTGATGGCTAGATAATGTAAATATTTCCAACAGGAAATCAACATAATGCTCGTAGAATCTCCTTCGTCAACAACTGTGTGAAACACTTGTCTAGTTTTAACAAAAATTGGAATCTGGAATGCTAGTTAATGAGAGAGTCTCAAGATATAAATATCAAGATAAAATATAATTATGTTAGACTCTTGTGAATCAATATATCCCATGGATGAAAATAAAATATTTTGTTGTGCCAAGCATGTTTGCAGCACTTCCAAAGCTGACATTGCGAAAGGAGACATAACCAAGTCTTCAACAATGTTATAATTTTGTGTACCTCTAGCATGTGGGTTGAAAGTTAATTTTTGAAGCACACCTTTGGGTGGTGGTCAAATCATCATCTTTGGATTTGCTTTCTCAATCCATAATGGTTTAGAAGGAGGAGGAGGAATTGAACTGGAAATTTGACTAGATGAGCTAGCCTTGTTTCCATTGTTAAGAAGACTCTTAGATTTGTAATATTTTGATCTCATATACTTTCCATGAAGACATCATCATGATATATTGCAATGTGGAAGAGGAAGATGTGTCATGAGAAACCATTTTTCTATCTTTAGAAGGAAATGGATCCTTCAAAACAGTGTTAGTTGGAAAAACTTTAATGAATTTGGAAACCTTTGCTCGATGTGGCCATTCCTTTGTATAATGATCCTCATTGCAAATAAGGCAATGATAGCGAGGTTTTTGTTTCTCATTAGTAGGTTTAGTTTTAGCTAGTTTCCCTTTCGAAGAAGCATTTTGTTTCGATTTACATTTCCCCCTCTTTTTACGTCCTGTTGATTGGTTCTTGGTGGTAGATGATTCTACAACATTAATTTCATAAATAGCTTCTAGAGAAAGGCTTTCAGACTGTGAATATTGTATGGCTAAAGTATGAGTAATTTTTTAATTTTTTTCCCCTTAAGATATTGGCTAGTAGAACCTATGATACCATCAACGACATTAGATCCTGTAACTATTGGATCATTGGTAGGGAATGGTAAATTCAATATTTTCTCATACAAGGTACCAGATTGGGTGCATACTAAGTCTGAATACTAGGCATGAGAAATTACCAACTCTTCCGTGATAAGACCTCCCTTAGCAAAATCCTCGGTAATAATAGGAAGGAATGACTTTGTAAACCACTAAGCTAAAATATGATCTATAATAAAAGCTTTTCCTAACCGATGTCTACGTCTCCATTCATGGATATGATAAAAATGCAAGTCAATTTTGATTTTTTTAAAGAAGTCAATAGTTCAATACCGGTATCGTATAAAATTGGTAGTTGAAAGTGGGTTAAAGATATTGTTTCTATAGAGTTAAAGTTATGGAAAGAGGCATGAGGTAGATCAATGTACTATTTGGCTATCGAACTTATTAAAGTTCATTGTAAAATGTGAATATAGATAGAATCAATGATTAAAGAATTCGATGCTCACCAAAGATGATATGTCATCACACGATTGGATGGGTCTTCTCCTGATTTGCTTTACAATTTGGGTATGTCACTCGGTAACTTGGTAGGAATTGTTTACCAATAAGGATAATACTAAATGGGATCATTCATTAACCAGGATGAATTAGGTAAATCTAGGGTTTCAATAAACAGTAACTATCGATTAGGGTTTTGTGGTAAATTTTGATAACCTTGCGGGTTAAGACCCATCCCTAGAGGAGGATACCCAAGATATCCTAGAATACCTTGTGTAGTTGGAATTGGAATTCTACCAGGGTAACCAAGGTCAACCATACTAGGTTGAGGTTGAATAGGGACTTGATAAGTATGGCCAAGGTATGGTTGACTTTGGAATGGTTGAGCTTGACCGATTTTACCTAAGTAATATTTCCCTTATATAGGTTGAGCTTACAAAGGTTGACCTTGAACAAATTGACTTTGAACAAATTAAAATTGAATGAATTAACCTTGAAAAGGTGGGTTTTAGAAATTTTTACCTTGGAAAGGTGGACTTTGAAAAACTTGTCCTTGACAATGTGGAACCTAATAAGCCTGACCTTAAAAAGATGGGCCTCAAAAAGCTTAACCTAGAAAAGGTGTTTGCACCATTCCTATAATGAGTACCTGATAGGAATTTGCGGTATAGAGTAGATCATATGGCTGGTTTGATAATAAAAACCTTGAGGGATTTCATAAGTATTTTGAGGAACAAAGATTTGAGGGGTAACTAGAACAGTCGTTTGTGATACTCCTAGGGTGTTTGAGTGGTACTTGGAACCGGTAGTGAAATAGGTCTTTGAGGTGCACTATGAATAATTTGTTGAATTGGTTGCTAAAAAAGTGTTTGAGGAATAGGTTTTCGAATATACTGAACAAGTTGATAAAGTGGCACTTGTGAAGAAACTAGACCAAACTATTGAGTAAAATCAAGATTCCAAATACTATTCATCAAAGGGTAAGGAGTACCAACCAAAGTTTGAGCTACAATAGGTTGACCTAGACATGGCTGAGGTATTCGACCATAAGTTTTGGTAAAACATTCACCCCCAACCATAGTATAAGATCCGAAAATAGGTTTTCCTCTAGGTGGAGGATAAGGCAGTTGCCCCCCAGGCGAGTAATAAACACCATTTGGGGTTACTTGAGGGTTACCTGAGTTACCATGTACCATGTGAATTTGTTGGTATGACGTCGTAAGCACTTCAGGCATGGATATCATTCTCTGAATAGTAGATGTATATAAACCAGATGATGAAGTAGAAGGTTCAGGAGAAGAAGAAACTACCAAAAAATTCCTAGTAAGTGACTGGTATCCAAGACGAGCTAATGAACCACCATACAATAGTGAATTTGGGGAGCTAGGAAACACAGATGAATCAATGGCTTGGCTCCTGTTATAGACATTTTTGGGCACTACAACCCCAAGCATGAAATGTCCATAAACCAAGGGCTCCTAAGTCCCTAAAAGTGTTGTTCTAACCCCTAAAGGAACAAGGTCAACTGATTACAGCTTCTCCCAGAAGTTCTCCATGAAAAACTGCTCAGAATTGGCCAAAACAGGATCATTTTAGCTGCTCCATAGGCAAAGTGCGTTGCATCTCACCTAAACACACTGTGTGTGTGTGTTGCATTTCAAAAAGCCCTTCTATGGGGTGCGATGGGTGAGAAGTGACAAATGGCAGTGTCATTCCGCGAGGTGGAGAGGCATGGAAACTTCCAGAAACTTCTCTTGTGACACTTGCCTCTCTGAATTCGACCAAGGATGAGTAAGAGATCATCAATATCCAAGGGGAAGCAAGAACTATCAGAGGGAAGACACTAATCAAATCACAAACTGACTCATCTCCCTTACAGATATCTATATATGGATCCCTCATCCCAGAGATCCAGAGGCTGGAATTTTGCATATTGTAAGGAATCGTTGTTGGTTTCTTGAGACAACATCAGATTGTTGGGTGATCTAAGCTTTGTATGAGGTGAGGAGGGGCTTACTTGCTGAGAGGATGATGCTGGGTCAGAACAACTAGTTGTAACTCACCTTCGCTCTTTCTTGTTTATCAATAAAAGCTATTCAAGTTTTCCTCCATACTCTTGTGTCTTTTATGTTTTATGCATTTGTATGGTCAATTTACATCTGATCCTATATTGTTTATGAGTATAGATCCATGTTCTTGTATAGTGCTATGCTACTGTGATCTTACAGGTACTCTGTGAAGCTGGGCGTGCAAGGGAACAAGTAGCGAAAGACTATCAAGAGAGATGAATCGAACTAGGAGATTAGCGCAAGACAGAGGTTGGCCTTCTTTGTTCTTCTCTCATCTATACTTCATAAAGGAAAAACAAAAGTAGCTTTACTTTGTTTGTTTCTAAGGTAGCTATCACACCTTAGTGGGATAAGCAGTTCTGTGTAGACACTTTTCCCTGTAACAAAATGGTGACTCCACTAGGGACGAATTAGTTTGTTTGTTTATCTTCCTTGTTGTCTATTTTATAAACTTATAGACGGAGCCTAAAGTTGAGCCAGGTAGCTTTCGAACTATGTAGATAAATGACGCTTCAGTCAATCTTCGGGATTTGTTTATAAATTAGACAACTGATTTACAAACTCTCTGATTGCCCCTTGTGATAGCTCTTAGATCCTCCTTAGATCTATCCCTGATTGTTGCATTACTGATTACCATTTGCTCGACCAAAACCCATGAACTGAACTGCAAACTGTGACATGGAACCCAAGTAAAGTCTCGTCTCTGACCCAGCATAGGTACTGCTCTGTGAATCTGAAATTCAGCACACTTCCCGAGTGTAGTAGGTGCGCTGCATTTCAAATTCCCTGTGTTACAGGTGCGCTGATCAGACTAGACATTGTTCAATTTTGGTTTCTGTGATTCATTCTTTCCAGTTCTATTGATGAATTTTGCTGCCTGTGATCAGTATATCTCTGTTTGAAACCCCTTTTCTTTGTTGTTATTCTGCCTCCTTTGTACAAAAGAACTGTAAATGTTTTTGTGTGTTTGTTGAGTCATTTTCAGTTCTCCTTTGCAAAAGTAACGTAATCGTACTGTCGTCCATTGATTTGAAAGCGTCACAAGTGTCGTTTTCAGGCATAGGAAAGAGTTTGATTGCTGTAGATAGTCGATTATCCTGTTACTATTGTATTTGGTCTGAATTTGTAATTTTTCTAGTGTCAAAAGTAAGTATTCATTTCCAATTCGTAAAGTGTTGTGATTGCCTCCATTTTTTATTTCGAAAAGAAACTTGTTGATAACTGTCGCTTGAAAAGTAATTCACATTTGTGCATTAGCTTTCTTTTCTCCATTCACATACTAAGAAAGCCGAAAACAAATACATGCATGTGTATTTGCATTTAGACTGTTTGATTGGTTTGATTTAGGAAAGTTCATTTAGAGTGTGCTCTTTTCTCTTTGTGAAAGAATACTGTCTCTCTTTCCTTAGTAGCTAGGATTTTCATTGCATAAAGAAGATAAACGACTGTTTATCATCTTAGATTGCATTTTAGGAATTACACATCTACATCTCACGGTGAGCCTGAAAGGCAGACTTCATAAACAAGATCAACTATAAAATAAATTCAATGAATCTAACAACGCTTTGGAACCTAACGCACAACATTTAGAAGTCTAGGCTAGAGACGTATTCCGGCGTCGTAAAGCCTAGTAACTATTGTTCTCACTGATGGTTGGGTGATTCCTCCACTTTGAGACGATAAGTGCCAGTATGGACTTGTTCTTCCATGTACCGTCGATTATATTTTGGGAGACCACAATAGGCTTAATCCTTTATCCATAGGAAGCCGTGTCTGCCACCCTATCGATTGCAATGCACTGAACATAGCATTCGGGAAGATTGACTGCCATACCGTAAAAATTATTCTGCAGTTTTGTGATTGGTTTGGAAATCCCTCTACCTAGATTTCTAGAGCAGTCCCTTTCGTTCCTTTTCAGACTCCTTAACGGAAAATGTCCATCTGAGCACTTGTCACTTCAGGCTCATTAAAAATCAAAGGCGACTAGAGTCATCTTTTGTTTTTTCTCGACTCTTAAAAATTGAAAAAACAAGTTGTGTCAAAGCGTCTAAAATTTATTTTAAACGGAATAATCATCACCTTTCCCTACGTTGATCTCAGGTCGAGGAAATGGAACCCACAAACCAAGGAATTCCCCTTGGAGGAAATCCTAGTCCCTTCTCCTCTTGGGGAGATGTTGGTGCACCCCATATGGCCACATTGTCACTTCCAGGATTGAAAATCGGCTTGCCCGTCTGGCTCTTCTCAACCTCTGTCGTTCAGAACACCGCAATTCCTGAACAGTCGAGTCAACAACTAGACGAATCTAGAGTTACCCACCAACCTTCTACTTCCTCCAATTCTTCCTCTCCTCCTTCTTCTTCGCTTGATGGGGTTGGTAAAGCCAAAAATAAAGTACCTGAGAAGAAGAAGGAAAAGAAGAAGAAAGAGAAGAAGAAGAAGGAGCCAAAAGCGAAAGGGGGCAACCAAGCGTCGTCTAGAGAAAATCCACACATTGCACCGACCATGCCTAAATCGCCATGTGTCATTTGCAAAGGAGACCACTATCATAGAGATTGTCCTTGCATCCCTTAGATCTTAAGGGACTGGTCTCCTCGTTTGCACAACCCGGCGTCATCAACCTCTGATGGTCATGTTGAAAACACACCGTCGACTAGTGAAAGTGAAGCCCCAGGACAAAAAGGAAAATACAGATTTCCTTGTAAACTGTGCGAAGGTGATCATGTCATCCACCGTTCTCCCTTCTTATACAAGGCTAAAAGAGTTTTGGACGATTGTCCGGTTTCACCGTTACAACTTCCTCCTGGATATAAAAAACTCTTGTCGAGTCTGTCACTAGTTGAAAAACCGGCTGACCTGCCCAGATGGTCAGCTGAAGCACCTATCATTGAAGACAAACCATCTGAACCCATACCAGACGAAAGTCAAAAGGTCGAGGCGGCAGTTGACCCAGTCTTGCCTTCAGAGGTTCCGTCTTCAGATGATACAATCACAGAAGAGAATAAGGATGACACCGTCCAAATTCTTTTCATAAGCACAGACTCCGATGAACATGGGGGAAATTTACCCATTCCTTTACCGCAGGAGGGAAGTTCGTCAGAGTCATACCCGGCCATCTATTCGGTCCCACCTCCAAGCAACCTAGTTGTCTCCTTCGACTGGAATCAACTAGGGAGACCCCGTTTACCGGCTAGTGTACCATTCCGAATTATTGCTCAAGTATATAGAATGGTTATGGCTGGTACCATCATAGATGAAGGGCTTCTGTGAGTATCCTTTCCTCGACTGCTTGGAAAGCGCATGGTTCGCCATCGCTTTTGCCTGAGATGAGAAATCTAACAGGCTTTGATAAAGGAACCAATCGACCGTTAGGGATCCTTCCCAATGTGCCCATAACATTGAGAGGGAAAATCGTTCACATGAATGTAATGGTAGTTCAAGTACCCCTGGATTATAATCTACTCCTTGGAAGAGACTATATTTATTGCATGGGATCCATTGTCTCATCACTCTTTAGAGCGATGTGTTTTCGGCATGAAGGAAGAGTGGTCAAGCTCATAGACCAGCTTTCATTTCCCAGATCACACAGAGCAAATAGTCATATGTCATCCCTGAATGGTCTTTTCACACAAGGAATGTCTCATCAATCTCCAGTCCGTCCACCTGATGAGTGCCAGTGATTCGGGAGACATGACTGAAACCCAGGGGGCATGCACCCTGGTCTGCTTCGGCAGGAAAACTTCGGGTATAGAGTAGGTTTCCGCGAGAGATATATGACTAGACTATACTCTCGTCCGTGATTGGAAGAGGGGGTTAGACTGGAACAAGATTCTCTCGTCAAAGTTATATGAGTGGATTGTCTCACCTTTGTCTATTTCGGTAGACATCGCCGAAGAAATGTTTTATTTGCACTGTGAATAGAACAATCTTTGGTAACTTGAAAGAGGATTACCTTTCCTGATAAAACAAAAGTTTTGTTAGTAGAACAAAAGGTAGCCTTGAAACTTTATTTTATACCTGGGGGCATGCAAACCTTTTGGCATGCAAGCGAAGAGCGACTATTTATTTTTTAAATTTGTAGGTCCTCTAACCCTTTAAACTTGTTGGATTGGTCGTTTCCTAACTTGCATAAAGAAAGGATGTGGGGCAAAACTCTAAAAATTGCCATTTTTTAATGGGACATTCTTATTATACGACTGGATTAATCGAGCAGTTTTAGCACATAGTTCAACCTCGTTAAAAAATAAACATAAGCCATGAGCAAATGTTTCCCCCCATGTTTAAGCTCATTAAAAAAATGAACTATTTCCTGGTAAATAACCATCGTGAATGTAGTACTTCAGTCTTTAAAAGCCTTGGTTGTGTTCTCATCATCACCTCCACTCTACATTGGCTGATCATTCACCTCCATTTGATTGTTTACCCCTTTTGAGGAACAGCTGCGAAGAGTGATCTCACTAGCCATCCTTGTAACACTGCCATGATTGGAACATTCCAAACCTTACCTAGAATTAGCTGCTACCCAATTTTATCACTCGTTCCTCAAAAGACGAGTCTCCTTTAAGCTCTTTTCAACTGACTTGTAAAATATGAAAAGATTGTCGAGCCATTGGCCTCTCCAGCTCGTTAAAGGGACCGGGAGTGCTATCCCTCCTCTAAATTTTAATCTTTTTGGACTTGAGGGATTATTACACAAAAAGATCGAGCGCTTGTTTTGTTCGGCTCGTTAAGAGTATCGAAAATTCATCCCTTCTGTATTGTTTTATACCTTTTCGGGCTTAAGGGATTAGATGACGAAAAAGGAATTTTGGAGTTTCCTTTACATTCCTTTTCAGACTCTATAAAATTGAAAAGGACCGAGTTATCTTTGTCGTTAAACTCGTTAAAACTTAATAGCGACAAAACTGTCCATAGCAGACAAGAACGAGTTTCACTATCGCTAGGCTCGTTAAAACATAGCGATGGGTTTTCCCAAAGGGAAAATTATAGAACAAGCATATGTTATCCTCCTCAAGCTTGAAAAAAATAAAGAGGTACTGGTTAGCAATGACTGGGGAAAATTGGGAAGAAAACTTGAAGAAACTTTGTTGGTAGCAAGTCGCTCTTGAACATGACACTTTCACTCCACATCTAAGTCGGGTTGGGTTGTTTCATTCACCGGTCACATCGCCATGGTCCCATCACACCATCCACATTTGGGGTAATGCTACCAATCCATCATGTCGGTGTCGCCGATATGTTCAAGAGAAGTCATTCAGAGAATTCACCTGTGTCTCACCCGCTACAATACATTCATACTCCATTCTTTCATGACCGCCACCCTGAAAGGTATATCATCAGACTGTTTTCACCTCCATTAAAATCTTTTGCTCCGTTCCGTGTCATTGATGTGGGATTCATTAAGGCCCTCCTGTGATGGATCGTTTCTTGTCGACATCAACTCATTATCCAAGAAGTCGATCTAGGAACACCCTGTTCAGTACTTTGAAGCTTGCATGCCTCAATGGCAAGTTTCTCACATCCGGCGACAGGTTTACATCAATGGCCTTCGACCGAAAGATTTTGCGTGGTGTTCGACGCCAAGTCCTTTATTCACACCACGTGAATTGTACTACAGTACCTTGAGGGTCATTATCATTATCGGTGACTCCTCTCACGCCTGTTAACAGCTTACATCATTGGCTGGTAATCAGGCAATGTCTTTCCATGTTCGAATCCAGAACATCTCTCACATGGATAGACTTGTACTTCGAGTGAAGATCGAATGAGATTGAAGACCCCGGATCTAGTTTCATCCATCCGAGTTGCGATATATATTCAGGGAAATAAAGACATCAAATGTACAAAGATAATCATCCAATCAAAGGGATGATGGCTCTATCAGAATCATTAGTCTACACTCAGACGATTGTCTGTCCTATGTACATGAAAATGAATTTATAAAGCTAAGCATGGGAATTCCTGCCTCAGCTAGATCATGAAAATATTATGAAGATAATGTATTGTATTGTATCTTATTACAGGTCTCCTCCCAGCTTGAAAGAACTTCGGATCCTCATAATAAAGCATTTCACCCGACATCAAAATATTAACTACCTCATGCTTTAGGGGGCAACTGTTATAGACATTTTTGGGCACTACAACCCCAAACATGAAATGTCCATAAACCAAGGGCTCCTAAGTCCCTAATAGTGTTGTTCTAACCCCTAAAGGAACAAGGTCAACGGATTACAGCTTCTCCCAGAAGTTCTCCATGAAAAATTGCTCAGAATTGGTCAAAACAGGATCATTTCAGCTGCTCCATAGGCAAAGTGCGTTGCATCTCACCTAAACACACTATGTGGGTGCGTTGCATTTCAAAAATCTCTTCTATGGGGTGCGATGGGTGAGAAGTGACAAATGGCTGTGTCATTCCACGAGGTGGAGAGGCATGGAAACTTCCAGAAACTTCTCTTGTGACACTTGCCTCTCTAAATTCGACCAAGGATGAGTAAGAGATCATCAATCTCCAAGTGGAAGCAAGAACTATCAGAGGGAAGACACTAATAAAATCACAAGCTGACTCATCTCCCTTACAGATATCTATATATGGATCCCTCATCCCAGAGATCGAGAGGCTAGAATTTTGCATATTGTAAGGAATCGTTGTTGGTTTCTTGAGACAACATCAAATTGTTGGGTGATATAAGCTTTGTATGAGGTGAAGAGGGGCTTACTTGCTGAGAGGATGATGCTGGGTTAGAACAACTGGTTGTAACTCCCCTTGGCTCTTTCTTGTTTATCAATAAAAGCTATTCAAGTTTTCCTCCATACTCTTGTGTCTTTTATGTTTTATGCATTTGTATGGTCAATTTACATCTGATCCTAGATTGTTTATGATTATAGATCCATGTTCTTGTATAGTGCTATGCTACTGTGATCTTACAGGTACTCTGTGAAGCTGGGCATGCAAGGGAACAAGTAGCGAAAGACTATCAAGAGAGAGAGGAATCGAACTAGGAGATTAGCGCAAGACAGAGGTTGGTCTTCTTTGTTCTTCTCTCATCTATACTTCATAAAGGAAAAACAAAAGTAACTTTACTTTGTTTGTTTCTAAGGTAGCTATCACACGTTAGTGGGATAAGTAGTTCTGTGTAGACACTTTTCCCTGTAACAGCTCCCAATAGGAATTTATAACATAGTTATTTCTGGTCCATAAAAAGGAATGCACGATGGTGACAAATTATGATCTAAAAATGCCAAGGTGGTAGAATACCAAGTGTTTGGTTAGAAAGGAGAGAAAGGAACTCTTGGGTGAGAAGATTCATTACTAGTAAATGGAGAATGAGGTTTTTTTACCTCTTTTTTTCTAGTAATATCTTCAATGCTATTTAACCTAGGAGGTAATTCAGTCATAATTATGAGCTTCCTTCAAGGTGAAGGTGACTAAGGAGTAGGAACTATAACCATCGAAGGTGATTTAGGTTGAGAAAATTCAAACTGAGGTTATTCTATTTCCAATTCAATTGGTTCAACATTTAAAACCTCACTTTGAATTCTGAAAATGGTGCAAAAGAAGGTATTTTCAAGAGTCTTCTATGGGATTGCACAATCTGGCCTACTAGACAACATAGATGCACAAAGCTCGGGATCCAATGGATTACCTAGCAAATTTGCTATCTGCATTATGCACTCGATTGGACTATTACTAGAGATCTTTCCTCATAAACCGATGTACGAGTTCATTTCTCCTGATCAGTATCCACTTGCATATGGGAAAAGCCTTTCCCCTTCGAATCACATGCTACCATATAGATCAGACATTGTTTTAATGAATCCACACTCACAAAAAGCAGATTTGTCCCACCTCTGGTCAGATCTAGTGATACGTCTTATTTTGGGCCCCTACTCTAGAGTGAACCCGATAAATGAAGTCTTCATCAGATTTATCATTTGCAATAGATCAGACATAGAGGGAAATGGATCCACTATGGAGAAACTTGCCCATGGAGTCTTAGTTTCCAATAGGTTAATTGCGTGTTTTATGAATTTGATCCAGACACCACAAGCCTATGTGATTTGTATTAACAAGAACCACTCTAGATTTGGTGATAGGAAGTGGCTTCCATGCCCCCACGAGGTTGAAAACAAGTGGCTGCACAAAGTAACAACATAAAATTTTGTGGCTAGGGTTGATGATGAGCTCTCTAGATCAGATGATGAGAAATCCATTCTACCTACTCTCTAGGCTGGGAATAAGAAGGCGACGCAGTATTTCTACGATCCTAGAATGAAAGGCTATGTCGTGCTAGATCGAATGATCCAAGCAATGGATGGTCATCTGTATCACCCAGATCTATAAGAATCAACACTCTTTATAGCAGGTCTACCTTTGTCAAGGACAGATCCACTAACCACAGCTACAGATCTGATACAAATTTTTATCAAAACTCTGCAAGGAAGGTCTATTTGCAAGAGGATCTGGAAGGGAAGGTGGATATAAAAATTAAACTATCAAATCCAAAGGAGTTTAGGCATATCAGCAAGTATGAAAAGCTTGATATATGTACGACAGATTATGTAGGATAATCATAGACTACAACACTATGAAATTACCTCAGATTCAACCATCATCCTCAATCTGCGACTGCAGGGTGGATGCTTTGGAACCAGCTCAAAGGGCACAGGATCTTTCAAACAGGCAGTCAAATGGAAGGATGAAGCCCAAAAGAAACTATCACCATGTCCAGAACTACTTGGAGCCTACATTGTGGAGAAAAAATCCCAGATACCAGATTTAACAATCTCTCTACCTGAGGCAAAAGAGATTTATGTAGAATTCCACACTGAAGCTATTATATGTAGATTTAATGGTTTTTGGCCTAAATTAGATGCTTTAAACTAGTGGATTTTTTCTACATGGACAATGAATTGTGATATTCATCTATGTTCCAAGGGGGTTTTTATTGTCAAATTTGACACAGTCAAGGATAAGCAATATGCCCTCAATGAGGGACTGTGGTTCTGGCGCAATGCAGGACTTTTCATGATCCCCTGGACTGTAGTGTTTGATGCCACTACCATGGTGGTTTCTAAAATTCCTGTATGGGTCAAGATACACAAACCTCCACTACATTTATGGCATCACAAACTTTTAGAAGGAAAAGGCAATTCGCTGGGAAAATTTCTCAAGATTGATGCAGACAGAGTTACAAGAGGCATATTTAACTTTTCCAGAATATGCATTGAAGTAGACCTTAGTCAAGGGTTACCTGACAAAATTATACTGATCCACAATAATATACAGTGGACTCAACCTTTAGATTATGAAAACACGACATTTTGTTGTCGTGGATGTCAGCAAATAGGACACCTTCACAATGAATGCCCACAAGCTAAAAAAGGCTCTAAAAGAAATAAGAAACAATCTCAAAAACCAAAAGGTTGGAAATGCACTGACCCTCAAGAAGAAATAAGAGAAGAATATGAGACAACAGAAAACAATGCAGACAACAATGTACAGATTGTAAAGATCAACCCACAAAAGGACAAGATAGAGAACAACTCTACATTGACTCAGAGCCCCAACATCCGTTCACAACAGTATGAGCAACACACAGTAGGGAAAGAAATAAGCGACAGAAAATGAATTCATGGTTTAGAGGGATCTGAATCTGGCAAAGAATGTCAAGCTAATATCAATGCAAATCAAATGTCAATTGTAACATCCACTCCCAACACTAGTGGTTGGCAAAAAGTGGAAAATAAGAAAGGTAGGAAATAATAGACTAGTCTTTTATGGATTTTGAGAAATCAGAACTTGCTATTAATGCATATTCTCATTAGCATCTACAACATGTAATTTTGATCATTTTTAATGAATAAAATTACGATTTTTCCAAGGAAAAAATTGTCTAAAACCTCACCAATATTAGATTTAGTTTGAACTACTTTGGTAATATATGGGCTAGAATGAAGTAAGTATGATTCTACTTCTTGCATTGGATTCACTTCGGTTTCTACTATCTTAGATTGTAAAACTGACAATGTTTTAGGTTCTTTTGAGGCTTTAGATGTTGTTTACTTTGACCTTTCAGTTTTTATATTTTCCAATTGACCAGGTGTGTATTTAGGGGGTTTACCTTGCATTCTACATGACCGCCTTGGTGATTTAGCCAGGATGAAATTTTATCACAAAATCAAACAATATTCACAATCCAATCCTATGGTCTCTAACAAGTAAAAGCAAATAATTAATACACACTAAAAAAAAATCTAAGGATTTAAACCATGCAAACATATTTTCACAGTGAACTCACTAATTGGTGATGAAATCCAATGTCACAGAGATAAAAGTGAAAAGTGGCTACAGATAGAGAAGGTGGAATTATTTACGCTAAAAACCTACTTAATGTACATGATCTGGGGTAAGTAAACTTCATCTATGCTATATTGAATGAAGAATACCCTCTAGAAATTTCCCAGTGAGTCTAGCCAACATTTATTCCAGGCATAACAGATACTTCCCCTCCACTATCACCTCAGGTAAAAACCCTAATAATATGGTCGTTAAGGTTACCACGTAAAACAATTCAACCTGTGAAGATAGTTGCAAACCGGATGTACACACAAGGGTAGAGTAATAAAGCTCAATCCACTTGAAAGTTCCTCAACGTGGTTAAATTGAGGTTTACTTGCAAGTGACTCCCAAGTACCTTTTGACACCTTTTTTAGTATGTTTAAATCTCTCTACTGTAGCCAATGAAGTGCGGTCATTCACTTCATCGGGTCCGATATGATCTCGTGCTTGACTCCTTTGTAAAGGGAGATTCCCAAAGAAAAATGGTAGTAAATGGATTTTCCTCCGTATCACAAGATTCTATTGTTTGTTTCCAGCTTTGGAAAGTTAACTCACTTCCCTATTCCAAATCCCTACAACCTAATCTACTGTAGGTGGAAAGGAGCCCTCAGAATAAAAAAATTCTAGGTTGATTTTATTAGCATTGATTTAAATGGTTGTTATTTACTCAAAGGTAATGGATGTGAAAGTAATGAAATTATAACTTGACGCAAATTCTAATGCATTCGAAAATGAAAATGTAATCTTTTCGTTTCAATGTAATTTGAAGTAAGCAAAGAGTTTTTCACCTTTTTAATAGAAATGTAAACAAAAGTCTAAATCGCACTATTCAGATATCCAATTTCGAATTACCCAAATATTGAAAATAACTTCAAGATCTTCACTTTTCCCAATAACACAAAAAATCAAGAAATTTATTTTTTCATACAATCACTCAGATATTCGCAAAATGCAACAAGAAACCAATAATCACTAAATATGAATTTTCCCTAATTGAATGATATGAATTCACTTGCAGTAAAAACTATAGTTCATGAACACTTCAACAATAAAAAGAAAAATGACTTTTCATTTCGAAACAAGCATAAGAAATATTTTTCACAAACAATACCTAATCTTATAGATTGTTGATTTTGACACACAAAACAAACTTTCACAAAAGAGAAAAATGGACTCAAAACCTGATCTAATTGAAAGAAGAAAGATAGACAATCATCACCACAAGACCAACATATCTCTCTTTTGATAGATCAACGATTGATCAGATGAGACTTTACCCTAACTTGAAAAAACAAGACAATTGTAAGAAAATATTGTCATAACACTTAGCCAAACTGATAGACACTCAGAAAAAGAACAAACAAGTGTAAATTAATAGGAAAAACCAAAAATCTTGGATTTGATGAATATATAATTGATATTTTAAAAAATGCCAGGTATGTGCATAGGTCCTAGAGTAAACCAGTGCGAATACACCCTGTTGCTGAAAAAAAAACGTGTGCAAAAGTGTGCATTATACCTGAAGCCTAAGTGCACACAACGGGGACATTTGGAAAAAAAATCAAATAAAACCTAAAATCCAAATTTTAAAGGTTTCCAAACACTCAAGGAATTCTTGTACATAAGGTTGAATAGATTAAACAAGGAAAACTAATGGATACCAAGACAATTCCCCAGTGAGGTCATCAATTTGTTATGTGGAGTTATCCCTCTCGTGGATAAGAGTGATCTCCCTAGACTTCAAAGAAACTAAGTAACAAACAACTAGGAATTTCTACCTTTCTCTAGACCATTATTTACTAAAACAGATACTATGATAGAGGACACTTACCATTTAAACGAAATGATTGATGAAGTTTCCTTCAAAGATTCTGACAATTTGCTCCTTGATGCTTTAGAGATCCTCTTGTTGCTCGCCACAGTTTCTACAAAATCTCCTGAAGGAGATATGCATAACCATGAAAAGACATGAGATCAAAGAATCTAGTATATAACATAAGAGATAAATCAACTAATTAACCAATCATGTATCATAAACTGATCAATATGCAATCACAATCTATGTAGGTGATCAAGGAATCCTACAAATTATATCAACAAGGATGTAATTGAGAAACAACAATTACCTTTATATTAATAGACTGGAGAAAAGCCTTACAACCATGTAGTCTTGATGTTGCAAGTACCTTCCCACAATCTCCAACCCTCTCCTTGAATACATGGACTTCCAACCTTATTCCAATAGCATAAGCCTACTTCCAACCATCCTCCCCCAATCCTCAAACCTGTAGTAGCTTTATAGGCCAAGAATGGGAAGTTTTGGATCAATTCTCCAAGGAATGAGATTACTAATAGTGGGATAGGAGTTCCGCAAAGGAAGGGAGTTGCTCTAGGTTGGGAGGGATCAGGATTGAATAGGAAACCATTCGAGGCTTGTTGGTTGGAATAGATGCTACCAACAATGCTTCTAGACTTTGTTATCATATACAATGTCCTAGGCTGAGGAGGAGATCGAAAGAGGTAACTTCAAACCACTTGTAGTTCAATAGCTAACCCTTTTAAACCAGAGAGGGATCTCTCTAATGATCTCACAATCAATGTTTGGAAGAAAAATGGATTTTGGCCTGATATAATAGTTTTAGATGAGTTTTTGAAAATTTAGGGTTTTTGGATTGTTGGACCACAGATGAGAAAAAGCAATTAGGTCAAGGCCTCAAAGGGTTGCAGTAGTAGACATAAAGAAGAGAAAGCTAGCAGTGTCTTGTAATGGATTTGAGAGTTTAGTCAATGTAGTGTAGGGTTTGAAAAGCTTAGAAGGTCATAATGAGCGTGTGTGCCATGAATTCATTAATCTAGAAGAAGAAATACATAGAAATGATTTTCCACATAAACAGAGCCTTAAATATAAAGAATTATGCCTATATAACTGTAGGGAAAATCATTTAGGAAAGAAAAACATGTTAAGAAATATGGATTCAATCATAAGAAACTGACATAGAAAGAAAACAACATCATAAACTCACTGTACATGAATTCCTAAAAAATAGTTGTAACTGCTCTTTTGATTAGCTGAGTGAAAGCATTAGATACAAATTCTCTCCTCTGAAGTCCAACCCTTGTCTCTAAATGAGAAATGATACATATAGACTAATATAAATAGTCTATGCACCTTTAGGGGTTGAATCCCTAAGTGGTGGAATAGTTTCCAAGAATCTCTCAACCAACAAGTGAGAGTGAGAAGGTAAAAAACAAACTCTTCTCTTAGACTTTGATTTGTGTTTTTCTTCATTTATGAGGCCTAATTAAACATAAAAAAACCTATCATAATAATTTATTAATGATTACATCATCAATACTTCTAAATACTAAAATTAAATCATCAATTTAATTTTACCCAAATCGAACTAGAAAATATGAGAAATTACACAGTGAAATTTTTAATTAAAATCTTAGAAAATTGCAAAAGTGCAACACCAACTTTGAGGCCACTTTTAGGTGCCTTTGTGAAGTCCAAATTGAAATATTAAAGAACAGTAAACTCACCATGTCTTTCTAGTTTCCATAACATCTTGAATTTTTTAAAATGACCCATGGGAAGCCCTCCAAAAACTCATTCCCCCAAGGTGTCTCCAAAAGCGCAAGGCCTGCCAAAAAGAGGGGCAAAATGTTGATTTTTTTACCCCTTTTTCTCTTTTTTCTCAAAATTTGAGCCGTGTTTAAAAAATATGAGGAAATGGGTTTTGAGAGGATACCATTAGATTTCCGAAAATACAAACCATTTTTCATTTATAGTTCTGAGGAAAAAGCGCAGCGCCAAGGCACTGTGTTTCTAAAACTAGTGCATTTTCCTAAATTTGCACCAAATTTCATTGAAAATGAAAGATGCTAAAAAAAATCCCAAAATTGGTCTAGAAGTGCCAAATGAGGTGTCCTGTTCTATCATGGATGCATCAGAAAGCATATCCAATTTCTCCTTCTCATATTTCCCTTTTAGGGCTTCCTTCAGTTTGTTTTGCATTTGTTTGACCTTAATGTTGCAAATCTTGTTTCTTGTTTGGTATTGGTGGGCCATGTGCCTCAACATTTGGTTATCCCTGTGGCAAGAGATATGGAATCAACTGAGAATGTGAAAAATATCCCTATAATGGTGGCCTTTTCTCCTTTCATATTGGTGGCAATCAAATCAGTGAGCTGCTCATGAAAGCTTACCTCTCCCACTCTTTGACAAAACCTAGGCAGTTGACATCTTCAAAGCATTGTTTTATGAATGGTGAATAATTGATCTCAATGAAATTTGTGGAATCATACCTGTTATCGACATATTTCGGCACTTACACCCCAATCTTATATGTCAATAAATTAGGGCTTTTTAACCCCTAAAAGTTTTGTTTTATACCCTAAAAGATCATAGTCAACTAATTACATCATTCCCCAAAAGTTCCACCTGAAAAACCATCCAGAATTAGCCTAAACTGGACCATACTTACTGCTCCATTGTTAGGGTGCGATGCATATTGACTTCTACATTAGCCAGGTGCGATGGACACTGATGAGGCCTTCTGTAGGGTGCGATGAGTGAGGATGGACAAATGTCCGAGACAGTTTGCTAAGTGGATGCTCATGGAATATTCTATAAACTTCTCCTATGACACTTGCCTCTCTGAATTCGCCCAGGGATGAGTAAGAGATCCAAGAAATCTCCAAGTGGAACCAAATGCAACAAGTGGAATGACACTAATAGAAAAACCAGAGATGACTCACACCCTTGCACACATCTATAAATGGATCCCTCATCTAAGAGATCTGAAGGCTGGAATATTGTGAATTGCAAGTAAGTGCTGATAGTTTGAGGAAAGAGCATTGTATTGTTGGTGTGATCTTGCTATTTCATGAGTTGAAGAGGGTTTGATGCTGGGAGGATGATGCTAGATCAGACAACTGGGTTGTAATTGTTCACAATTATATTATTTGACACGCACCCAAATCACAGTGCGGCCATTAGTTTTATAGCAGGTCTCTTAGCATAACTGTATGAATATTTCAAGCCTAATATCTCTAACCTATCTAAACCTATATCGCTAAACCATCATTTTTCTATTCTCAAATAAAAATGATAAGGTTTCAACTGATCTTGGGTTCTCTTCTACGTTAATTTGGTGGTTGACTTGGAGTTTGATCATGATATCATGTGCTTCTTTTAGAAAAAAGTTTCAAGGCGATAGGAGGGGATCCACGAGGGAGACATACTCTATCCATTTGCACCCTTTTCTGCTGACCTAGAGCTCCACCACTGCACTACAGAATCATATGTATTGAAGGAAGGTTTCTTATTGACTTTCAGCTTCGAGGATGGATTTGAAAGCATTGACAAGGTGATTCAAGAGATCAAAGTGGTTATCTTTAGATTAGAATGGACCCGACCAGATTGGAGCACCCAATTGCACCACGCCTTGGATTGCTATAATGTGAACGTTGAAGAGGAGGAAGAAGATCTAAGAAATATCAATATTCCAGAGATAGAAGGGCATCACGAAGTTGAAGACCCCCAAGTAGAGAACCCAAACAACTCCGTACCTTTGAAAGCAAAGCAAGTAAACATTGGCACTGAAGAAGAATCAAAGTTCACGAAGATTGGATACTATTGGGACGATGCTACAGTATAAGAAGTTGTTGAATTACTTCACGAATACCAAGATATCTTCCCCACCAAGTTTTTGGATTTAAAGGTCATAATTGGTGATTTGGGCATTATGAAGATCACATTGAACCCAGATGTGAATCCTGCGAAACAGAGGCCTTATCACCGCAATCCTAAGTATAAGGAAAAGTTTCACTAAGAGATGGATAAAATGTTGGAGGTAGGCATCATAGAACATGTTGAAGAGTCTAATTGGGTGAGCCCAATGGTGGTCCAAGAGAAGAAGAAAAAGCACCAAATAAGGATTTGTGTAGATCTTTGGAAGCTTAATGATACCTGTGTTCATGATCCATTTCCAATGTTGTTTACAGATGAAGTGTTAAACAATGTCAGAGGGTAGGAAGCCTACTCATTTAGTAATGGTTTTCCGGGTATCATCAACTTAAGATTTTCCCAAAGGATAGAAGAAAAACCACCTTCGCGATAGAGTGGGGTTGCTTTTAGTACACTATTATGCCATTTGGATTGAAGAATGCACCTGCAATATTTTCCCACATAATCATAGAAGAATTCAAATAATTCATTCATAAGTTCCTAGAAGTGTACTTCGATGACTGTATGGTGTTTCTCTTGGTGAAGCACCATGTAGCAAGTCTGCGCCTTATGTTGAAGATACCAGATAAAGATGAATTTGAAAAAATGTATCTTTTGTGCTCCTTTTGGGATCTTGATGGGTCACATTGTGTGCAAACCAGGATTGATGGTTGACCTTGGAAATATTGTGGTGATAATTGTAAACTTAGAGGCCCCTAGGAACGTGAATCAGTTGCGCACGATGTTGGGACACACATGATACTATAGGAAAATCATCAAAGATTAAGCTCAAATTACTGTGCCCCATGGAAAATTTGCTAAAGAAGGATGTGAAATTTTGTTCAGATGAAGAATGTGAGTGTAGCTTATATGTGTCGAAGGAAAAGATGATAACTGCGCCAATCTTGGTATTTCCTTATTGGAAAAAGGAGTTTCATGTAAATGTGGATGCTTCTTGTATTGCTCTAGGTGTGGTACTCACAGAGGTAGTTGAGGGAGAACTAAACCATCCCATAGCATTCATGAGTAGAAAGTTATCTAAGGTTGAGCAAAATTATTCAACAACAGAGCGGGAAGGGTTCGCCATGGTCTACGAACTGCAAAAAATTAGGCATTATCTGAGGTTTGGATGCCTAAAGGTGTTGATGAGTGACAAGGGTACACACTTTATGAATGAAACAATTAACGCTCTGAGAGAGGAATTCCAGGTCTACCATTAGAAGAGTACGCCATACCACCCACAAGCAAACAAAAATATTGAATCTTTTAATTTTTTTTTGGAGAACGCGTTGACAAATATCTGTAATGTGCAGGGACTGATTGGGATGTGCACATCCCTATAGTGCTATGGGCATATAGGAAAACCTGTAAGAAGTTGACTGGGCTAGTGCCATTCAGATTAGTTCATGGGGTCGAAGCAATAATGCCTATGGAATACATTGTGCCTAGTCTATGCATAGCAACTTTGACAGATATGGCAGATTACGAGGCCTTAGAAGAACAGCTCACACAGTTCATGGAGATAGAGGAGGATTGATTTTTGGCAGGTTTCCACCAAAAAGTGCAGAAGGAACGTGAAAAAACATGCATGATCGCCATATCAAGCTTCACACATTTAAGGTAACTAATATTGTGTTGTTATATGATAGTAAGTTCACTAAATTTTCCAGAAAATTCCAGATGCATTGGTTAGGACCATTTATTGTCATACAAATTACGGATGGTGGCGTAGTGGAGCTCACGAAGCTAAATGGGGATCCCTTTGCAGGAAAAGTGAATGGAAGTAGGTTGAAGCTATATACGGGGGATCCTGCGCAATGACTATATGGTAACATGACAATCTTAGTGCTCTAGGCAGTTGCAAGGGAGCACAGGACTATACGATACATTGCCCAGATTGAAGGACAAGGCAGCAACTCAGCTGTGCAAAGATTGACGAGGATCCACTAGATGAAGTTGCGCTAAGGACATTGTGCAAGAGGGAAAGGTATTCATGCCCATTGGAGTTAATATTCATGATGGGACAGCCAGAAAGTGATTAAGAGGAGTGGGAAGGTAGAAATTAAGGAAAAAATCTTTGAAGATCTACTGCCAAAGTAGCATTTATTATGATAATTTGGGGGGAACGGTCAGATTTGAATTCAAACCCCCTTATAAATTGTGCATACCAACCCAATAGAGAAAACTTTCCATTCTGAGAATTGCTGAAGAATTTTGTTTTCTATTGTATATGAGTAGAGCATTCTGGAAAGAATTTGTGATGCACCCCTCCTTTGCAAACTATTCTACAACAACCCAAGAGTTATTTATTGAGAGGATGATAGCCACTAACCCTGCCAAATCCCTCAGTTCAGAAGAAGTTGTAATTGACACGCCAAGTCTCAAAGAATCTAGTATGGAGGCTACACCTACTGTGCCCATGGTGCAGAGGTCGCCTAGACTAAAACAAATGATCACAAAAGAAAAGCAACCCGCTATGAAAGAAAAGCAACCAGCAATGAGGGAAAAACAAAAGAAGTCGGTGCCAATAAGAATCTAATCATGGAAGCATATAGAGCCACAACAAAAGCAGAAAAAGGATAAACAACGAGAGAAAGTAGTGGATTTAGAGGAAGAGGTGTACTAAGGCATCGAAGAAGTCGATGTCGAGGGCTTTGAGCATATCTCCATGCTGCCTGAATACATCCCTCCGTGAAAGGGAAAAAATAAGGTTCCCAAGGACCTTGATATAGGAAAATTTGGTGTATCCACTCCTCTGCTACCAGAGCAGGTCACATTTGAAGGCCCTAAGCTTGCGCATATCCCACTACTGAAATTGGAGGACTGGGACATCACGAATCAGGACAAATTTCCACATATGGTGACCCATAAGTATATGACAAAGATATAGTATGAAGACACAAGACTTACACAATTAGAATATATGATGTGGGTGTGCAGTGTTGAGCAGTCGAGGCTACTAAAAATGCTATTGGTACCATACTATCACTACTCCCCTATCAAAATGGTATGTGTGTGCTAGCTCCTCGTTCTGGTGCATGATCGGATTATGTGGCTATGGTTGCCTATTCTGATAACAAATATGCTAATCCACAAGGTAACGAAGTTCCCCACAAAGGAGAGGACCCTGCCAAGGAATTTGCAAGAAAAATAGGGGAAAAGGAGCTAGCTGATAAGATTAAAAAGGAGTATGGTCTCGTGAAGAAGTCATGAGGATACTCCATTTTGTCAATACAAGACCAAGCAGTCCAGTTTGATACCCAAATTCTCGTAGGAAAGATCATGAGAAAGTTTTGCATGAACGAAGTTCCGGTGCCAGTTGTATCACTTGTTGCATAGTGCATGAAGGGCGTGCAATATAATTGGTCAAGGTATGTCTGCCAGGAGTTCCTCACAAACTGCAAAGAATCCCAAGACAATAACAATCCCTTTCATTATGCTTGGCTTCTGTTGTCGATTGTCTTAGTTGCATGGAGGTTATCGGATGATAGCTAATTTCCTCCTCACAAGGATGAATTGCCTGAGGCCGTGAGGTTTGCCTCACTTTGGGCCACAAAGGATGTGGTGCACATTAAAGAAATGAATATTTTCTAGGTCCTAATGGATATGGACCTTTAAATGGTAATAAATTAGTGGCCAAGGTTGTTCCCAACCTTGTTTTAGTAATTAACATCCTATGCAGAGTTCAAGGCTGATTTTCACAATGTCTCAATCCGTGCATGGAAGGACCCCAAAGAAACGTGGCATGTACTACCTTATCTAGTGTCCAAGACGAATGTGCAGGAAGTCATAGGATATTAGCCACTGGAGTGGCGCGATCCTACAACGCTGGAGGTGGGAACTAGAAAAGGCGCAGGGATCTCTATTACACAGAAGCGGAAGGAAGGTACTAAGAAAGTTGTGCGCACATTGGTCGAGCAAAAGAAGAGGGAGGCTTCTAAGGTAGTTGCAGAGAAGTCACAAATAGAGTAAGAGTACACTGCTAAAGAGCAAGAAGACAAGGAATGTAAGGATGCTAATGAGAGTGAGAAGTATGCTACCCACCACACTGAGGAACATGAAATTTGACAGTAGGAAGGAGGCAGTGAAGAGCAGCTCACTCTGTTCATTTTGAAGAAATGTGGGCAAGAAAAAACGGCCGGCCAATGAAAGAAAAATAATTCTAACAAGCAAACACATCTAGATCCCATGGTGCTAATAGAAGGTGATCTCGATGAGATCAGTAAAAAGATACAGGACACAATGATAGTGGTGTTGCAACAATTTCTGTAGCAATACATGCAGACGCTAGGAAGCATATAGAAGGATCTATGTGAGTTATATATCCAGGTGAATAGGATTCAAGTGGATGTCAGAAAGGTGATCAACATGAAAGCAAGCCTAAATTAGGGCCATACCACTATCACTGAGATCAAATGGCCTCTGGATCTCAAAGTCTTTCCTTTATCAGAGGGGTCGGTCAACGTGGAATTAGTTGAGGATGATGTGATGCTCCACACAATAAAAGATATGCGACTGAACCTTGTCATGCTAGCACTCAAGTCTCTTCATGTGTTACATCAGGGGTCTCAAATGAGCTAAACATCAGAGAAAAACATGCACTCAGGGTCGTCAGGGACTTTAAAGTCAACAATGAGTAGTTATTTGCCGAAAAAACCTAGGCATTAAAGGACCAAGAGGAGTTGTGGACACAATGCTAGAACTTGGTCACAACAATTGAGCAAGCCTGCAAGTCCATGCATGTGCTGAATATACCCGAAGATTCAAAGGCCTCTGCTAAAGTGAGGAAATTGGTTGTTGGAGTGTGCACATCAAAAGAAAAGGTCGATAAGGTGAATTTTGATCTTTGGATGCAAATAGTTGAGCTATAGTTGAAGTTTTAGCTGACCACACTCCCGGAGGTTTGGGAACAAAGAGGTGTGGCGATAAAATAAACCATGGTTTAGCTAGATGTCATAGTTCAAGGTTGCGACCGACTCTTCATTTAGACAATGGGCCTCTGGGATACACTACAGGAGGAGCCTACGGTGCAGTAGCTGAACACAGAAATCTAGGAAGCACAACAGCAGTACGATGAGATCAGTGTTGGCATTATGATACATATGTTGTACTTGATGGCAACCCACTCATCTCAGATAATAAATTTCATGTAGAGAAAAAGTTCACGCACTTTCATGCAAGGAAAAGCGCGTATATGTTGGAGAACTTACCTTTGGTCCATGGTAGTTAGTCCTTGGTATTTGAACCTATGAGGAAAAGCGCGTATATGTTGGAGAACTTACCTTTGGTCCATGCTAGTTAGTCCTTGGTATTTGAACCTATGAGGAAAAGCGCGTATATGTTGGAGAACTTATCTTTGGTCCATGGTAGTTAGTCCTTGGTATTTGAACCTATGGTTTTGGACCATGGTACCTCGTCAAAAGTGTTGATCTCACGCAATTTCATGGTTGGCTCATGGTATTAGTCCGACAGTTTTTGATCCTATGGTTTTGGCCCGTGGTATTGTGAAAGGCCTAAGACTATATAAAGCAAAGGAGATCACTTGGCTAATTCATTCTTGCAAATCGAATATCTTAAGATCTGAAATATTGGGTTATTGTTTTAAAAGTTTGATCTATGAAAGGGAAGTTGAAAGCGAATCTGTGAAGGGTGATCTCTCGAGCGCTGCAGCTACAGAAGTCCGGAGGCGCCACAGAAGGCGCAGTGCGGAGGCGCCACAGAAGGCGCAGTGTGGAGATGCCACAGAGGCGCCACAGAAGGCGCAGTGCAGAGACGCCACAGAGGCACCACAGAAGGCGCAGTGCGGAGGCGCCACAGAAGGCGCAGTGCGGAGACACCACAGAGGCGCCACAGAAGGTGCAGTGCGAAGACGCCACAGAAGGCGCAGTGCGGAGGTGCCACAGAAGGCGCAGTGCGGAGACGCCACAGAGGCGCCATAGAAGGCGCAGTGCGGAGGCGCCACAAAAGGCGCAGTGCGGAGGCGCCACAGAAGGCGCAGTGTGGAGACGCCACAGAAGGCACAGTGCGGAGGCGCCACAGAAGGCACAGTGCGGAGGTGCCACAGAAGACGCAGTGCGGAGACGCCACAGAGACGCCACAGAAGGCGCAGTGCGGAGGCGCCATAGAAGGCGTAGTGCAGAGATGCCACAGAAGGCGCCGTGCGAAGGTGCCACAGAAGGCGCAGTGCGGAGGCGCCACAGAAGGCGCAAGTGTGATGGTCGCGGCGCCACAGAAGGCGCAGGTGCAGAGTTTGAAAATTTATGAAAATTGGTCCTTGTAAGAAAAGAAGTAGGGGGTTGTAGCTCCCTTCCAGGAAAGACTGGGAAACGAGAGAGAGTTGTAGCTCTCTGCAGGTTGCAGCCTGTGTACTGGTAAAGGACTGCACCAGTACAAAATCATTGTAAAAGGAGTTTCTAATTTGAAAGAAGATAGAGACATATTGCAGCAGGTGGTTTTCACCCACATTGGGTTTCCACCTTACATCTGGTGTTCTTTGGTGTGACTATCTCTTTTTCTTGTTCATGCTCATTATTTTATGGTACTGATATGCAAAGATAATTCAAAGTATAAATATGGAACATTTGTTAAAAGAACTTGATAATACTGATTCACCCCCCCTCTCAGTATTATTTCCAACAATTGGTATCAGAGCAGGTCCTTCGAAGAAGCTTGATCGCTTGAAGGAAGATCATTCATCATGAGCAACTACGAGAGGGAAGCATCAATCAGGCCACCAATTTTTGATGGGACAAACTTCAATTATTGGAAGGTAAGAGTTACTGCCTATCTTCAATCTCTTGGTACAGAAGTTTGGGATATCATAGATACAGGCTACACTTTTCCTTCAGCTACTCCTACAGATGCGGCCGAAAAGAAGAAATATGAAACAAATGCTAAAGCAGTCAATACTTTGCTGGGATGCTTATCTCAAACAGAATTCGTAAAGGTTATGCAATATAAATCCGCAAAAGAAATATGGGACAAGATTGTCTTGAGCTACGAAGGAGATGAACAGGTAAAGCGTGCTAAACTTCAAACTCTCAGGATTCAGTATGAGAATCTCAGGATGTATAATGATGAAAGTGTGGCTAGCTATTTTCTTCGGGTAGATGAGATTGTCAATTGCATGAAAAATTTGGGTGAAGAAATAAAAGAGGCTATTGTGGTTGAAAAAGTTCTAAGATCATTGTCCCCCAAGTTTGAATCTAAAGTGTCTGCAATAGAAGAAAAGGAAAATCTACGAATTCTTACTATGTCTCAGCTTCACGGAATACTAACTGCTTATGAAATGAGAAAGGGAGGTCCCTCAGACAGAAGAGAAGCTGCTTTCAAGGCTTCAGGCAAAGGGGATTATTATGAAGCAAGTCACGTGCCAGAAGAAGAAGAAGAAGAATCAAATTTTGTCAGAAATCTTCAAAGGGGTTCTGGAAGGTTCAGAGGTAAGTTACCTTTTAAATGCTTTGCTTGTGGAAGAGTAGGTCATTATGCTGCAAAATGTCCTTATAAGGATAAAGGAAAGGAACCTGCTAGATGGAACAAGAAACAGAGTGCAAATAAGAAAAGCTACTACACTCATGAAGATAGTGATGGTCTATCAAATAGTGATGAAGATGAACGAGGTAATGACTATAAGTTGTTAATGGCATTTGAAGATGATGATTATATGGATGCTATAGATGTGGATAGCCTTTATGAAGAAATTACTAGACTCAAGAGATGTATAGAAGAAAAGAATATGATCATTGATACTCTACAATTTCAAATTGATGAAAAGGAAAAACATCTTGAAAAATTAGAAGGTGAAATTGTTGGTCTTAGAAAAGAGATTGAGAAAACAAAAGCTATTAATCTTAAGTTTGTCAAAGGATCTGAAACTTTGGATGAGATTATCAATGTACAACATTCTCCACTAAACAACACAGGTCTGGGCTATAATGGAGAAACTTCTCAAGAATCCACCTCAAAAAGTTATCTTGATGCAGCAAGAAGAAATGAGCAAAAGCACAATGGAGACCATTAGGTAAAGCAGGGACGAATTGTAAACAAAGACTATCAGGGGAAATCCGTCTTAAGGGTGAACAAAAGCCACAACCAGCCACAGGTAAAATCTTCTCAATTTGGTTCAAGAATGGATGACAATAGAAATTACAATCATTTGGCCGGTAGATTTGATAACCGCAGAAGTTTCTTCAATGGACAATGCTTTTCTTGCCATAACTTTGGTCACAAAGCAGCTCAATGTGTTGCATATAAAACGATCATGACTAGAGAAGCTCAAAAACAAAGAAGTATGACCGAGATTACAAAAAGGACCTATAACAACTTTTCGGTTCTTGAAAATGAAGTTGAATGTTTTATTTGCAATAACTTTGGTCATGAAGATTCTGAATGCAGGAGCAGGTTTCAGCAGACAAAGGAACAAGCCTCAAGCACCAAAACATGGAGAATAAAGGAACCACAACCAGAAAGATGTGGGATAGCATTTTATGCAGAGGGACAGGAAAATCTATGGTACATTGACAGTGGATGTTTGAAGCATATGACAGGTGATAAAGAAAAACTTGAATCATATTCTGCTCTAGAAAAAGGAAAGAAAGTTTCTTTTGGAAATGATACTCCTGCAACTATAAAAGGAAAAGGCACTGCTCAGTTAAAAGAAAAGGTCAAAGCTAGAAATGTTTTGTATGTTGATGGATTGAAACATAATCTTCTAAGTGTCATCCAGATGTGTGATCAAAGAACCGAGGTGATATTCAGATCAAATGGATGTCTTGTTCGTGATCTTGATACAGGTAAAACAGTTATCAAAGGTAAAAGAACTCAAAATAATCTATACATATTTGAAGAAGGACAACAACAATGCTATCTGAGCAAGGATGATGAACACTGGTTATGGCATCGGAGGTTGGGGCATCTAAGCTTTTCACAAATAAGGAAAGCATACAGATATCAGGCAGTTCGCGATCTTCCAGATATCAAAATTCCAGACAACACCATATGCAAATCATGTCAGTTTGGAAAGCAAACCAGAACTAACTTTCCAGAGAAGGAAGGATCAGCTAGCATGCCTCTTGAGCTAGTTGATACAGATACATGTGGTCCATTCAGGAAAAGGACACCTCGAGGAGAAGAATACTTGATATTATTCATTGACGACTTCTCCAGGTTTGTTTGGTTAGGACTTATGAAGCACAAATATGAAGCATTCGAAAAATTCAAATCCTTCAAAGCCTTGGTTGAAAATGAATCAGGACACAAAATTAAGTGTCTCAGATCCGAAAGAGGTGGGGATTTTACCTCAAATGAATTTTTCGATTTCTGTGAAGAACATGGGATAAGAAGAGAATTCTCTACAGCTAGAACTCCTCAGCAAAATGGAGTTGTGGAAAGAATGAACAGAACAGTCCAACAAATGGCTCGTGCTATGCTTGATGAGTCGGGTACTCCCGCAACTTTCTGGGGTGAAGCTACACATGCTGCGATTGTTATTCTCAACAAAACAAATGTCTGTGTTAACAACACTCAAACCCCTCATGAGCTCTGGTGTGGTGAGACTCCTTCGGTGAAGCACTTCAAAATCTTTGGGAGCAAATTTTATATTAAGAATACTGATGAGCAACTTGGCAAACTTGAACCTAGAGCAGATGAAGGCATTCTTCTTGGTTATTCTCCACATAGCAAAGCATACAAGTGCTACAATAAAAGACTTGGCAGAATTGTTGACAGCATTGATGTAGTGGTTGATGAGAAGGGATACATTCCTAGGCAAGTACATCTTGAAGACATCGAAGAAGATGAAGGCTACCCTCAAAGACAGAATGATGAAGAAGAAGAACCTCAAGAAGAACCAGAGGAGCAGACAAGAATAGAAGAGAAGACTCCATCCAGATATGTTCAAAAGAATCATCCAGAATCTCAGATTGTGGGGCAGAAAGAAGCAGGTGTACAAACAAGAAGAACAATTGCAGAAGCTTCAAGCTATTTGGCATTACTCTCTTGCACTGAACCACAAAATGTGAAAGAGGCATGCAAAGATGAATGTTGGGTCAAAGCAATGGATGAAGAACTTGAGCAGATCGAAAAGAACAACACTTGGGAGTTGGTTCCTAGACCAAAAGATAAGAATGTTATAGGAACAAAATGGGTCTTCAAAAATAAATTGAATGAAAATGGAGAAGTAATTAGAAACAAGGCCAGACTTGATTGTAAAGGGTATGCACAGCAAGAAGGAATAGATTTTGAAGAAACCTTTGCTCCTGTTGCAAGACTTGAGGCCATCCGAATGTTCCTTGCTCTCTCAAGCTTTCAAAACTTCAAAGTATTTCAAATGGACGTGAAATCAGCCTTTCTGAATGGAGACTTGGAAGAAGAAGTATACATTGAGCAGCCAGATGGTTTCATTCTTGGAAATGATCCAAATCTTGTATGCAGATTGAAAAAGGCTCTCTATGGCCTCGAACAAGCTCCAAGGGCTTGGTACTATCGTTTGGACAAATATCTTCATCAACAAGGTTTTTCAAAAGGATCAGCAGACATCAATATTTATATAAAAGTTGAAAATGACAAATTGCTGATACTTGTTGTGTATGTAGATGACATTATCTTTGGCAGCAATGAAGAAGCTATGAGTCAAAGCTTTGCCTTGGTGATGCAGAAAGAATTTGAAATGTCCTTGCTGGGAGAACTGACATATTTTCTTGGTTTGCAAATCCAACAAAATGAAGGAGGGATCTTCTTGTCTCAAACCAAGTATCTCAAGCAGATTTTGAAGAAATATGGTATGGAAGAAGCAAAACCAGTATGTACACCCATGGTCACAGGATGTAACCTCAGTGCAAATGATGAATCAGCAGCAGTGCATCAACCAACTTATAGATCTATGATTGGAAGTCTACTTTATTTGACAGGTACCCGACTAGACATCATGCATGCAGTGGGAATAGTTGTAAGATTTCAGGAAAATCCAAAGGAAACTCATCTTCAGCCAGTAAAGAGAATCTTCAAATATCTTCAAGGGACTCAAATCTATGGCTTATGGTATCCTAGAGATACAGATCTCACACTTCATGCTTATACAGATGCAGATTGGGCCGGAAGTGTGGATGACAGGAAAAGCACAAGTGGTGGTGCATTCTTTATGGGTTCCAGATTAGTATCTTGGTTCAGCAAGAAACAGAGTTCGATTGCCTTGTCTACAGCTGAAGCAGAATATGTTGCTGTTGCATCTTGCTGCACTCAACTCCTTTGGATGATGCAGACCTTGCAGGATTTTCAAATCACTTGTACACCACCCATCTCCATCTTATGTGATAATACAAGTGCAATCATCATTTCAAAGAACCCAGTCATGCATTCAAAAACCAAGCACATACCAATCAAGTATCACTTTCTACGGGAACAAGTGCTTGAACAAAAGGTCAAGTTGGAGTATGTTCCTTCTAAGGAACAGGTTGCTGATATACTCACCAAACCATTGCCTAGGGAGACCTTTGAATACCTCAGGCAAAAGCTGGGGGTTGTTGATGCATCATCTTGTTGTTGAATCTCTTCTGATTGTTGGTTGTACGCAAGGTTCATCTGAAGTATATGCGTACATGTGCTGGGTTGCGGATTGGTCAAAGATCGAATGGCACAGGTTCAGGGGGAGCATATCATGCATTGTTGGCATTATGGAGGAAGTACAGAAGGAGATCATGGATGCCGGTCTGAATATTGCTGCAATACGTCTCTATCTCTTTCATGGTCATGGATTATGGTTCTTCTTTGCAGATTTGGTTTATAGCTAGGGGGAGCATAACCCTTTGCCCTTGATGTCAAAGGGGGAGAGTGTTTGGTTGTTGTTGCCATCAAGTCCAAAGGGGGAGATTGTTGGCATTATGATACATATGTTGTACTTGATGGCAACCCACTCATCTCAGATAATAAATTTCATGTAGAGAAAAAGTTCACGCACTTTCATGCAAGGAAAAGCGCGTATATGTTGGAGAACTTACCTTTGGTCCATAGTAGTTAGTCCTTGGTATTTGAACCTATGAGGAAAAGCGCGTATATGTTGGAGAACTTACCTTTGGTCCATGCTAGTTAGTCCTTGGTATTTGAACCTATGAGGAAAAGCGCGTATATGTTGGAGAACTTACCTTTGGTCCATGGTAGTTAGTCCTTGGTATTTGAACCTATGGTTTTGGACCATGGTACCTCGTCAAAAGTGTTGATCTCACGCAATTTCATGGTTGTCTCATGGTATTAGTCCGATAGTTTTTTATCCTATGGTTTTGGCCCGTGGTATTGTGAAAGGCCTAAGACTATATAAAGCAAAGGAGATCACTTGGCTAATTCATTCTTGCAAATCGAATATCCTAAGATCTGAAATATTGGGTTATTGTTTTAAAAGTTTGATCTATGAAAGGGAAGTTGAAAGCGAATCTGTGAAGGGTGATCTCTCGAGCGCTGCAGCTGCGGAAGTGCGGAGGCACCACAGAAGGCGCAGTGCGGAGGCGCCACAGAAGGCGCAGTGCGGAGATGCCACAGAGGCGCCACAGAAGGCGCAGTGCGGAGACGCCACAGAGGCGCCACAGAAGGCGCAGTGCGAAGGCGCCACAAAAGGCGCAGTGCGGAGACACCACAGAGGCGCCACAGAAGGCGCAGTGCGGAGACGCCACAGAGGCGCCACAGAAGGCGCAGTGCGGAGGTGCCACAGAAGGCGCAGTGCGGAGATGCCACAGAGGTGCCACAAAAGGCGTAGTGTAGAGGCGCCACAGAAGGCGCAGTGCGGAGGTGCCACAGAAGGCACAGTGCGGAGACGCCACAGAGGCACCACAGAAGGCGCAGTGCGGAGGCGCCATAGAAGGCGCAGTGCAGAGGTGCCATAGAAGACGCAGTGCGGAGACGCCACAGAAGGCGCAGTGCGGAGGCGCCACAGAAGGCGCAGTGCAGAGGCGCCACAGAAGGCACAGTGTGGAGGCGCCACAGAAGGCGCAGTGCGGAGGCGCCACAAAAGGCGCAGGTGTGGTGGTCTCGGCGCCACAGAAGGCGCAGGTGCAGAGTTTGAAAATTTATGAAAAGTGGTACTTGTAAGAAAAGAAGTAGGGGGTTGTAGCTCCCTTCCAGGAAAGACTGGAAAACGAGAGAGAGTTGTAGCTCTCTGCAGGTTGCAACCTGTGTACTAGTAAAGGACTGCACCAGTACAAAATCATTGTAAAAGGAGTTTCTAATTTGAAAGAAGATAGAGACATATTGCAGCAGGTGGTTTTCACCCACATTGGGTTTCCACCTTACATCTGGTGTTCTTTGGTGTGACTATCTGTTTTTCTTGTTCATGCTCATTATTTTATGGTACTGATATGCAAAAATAATTCAAAGTATAAATAAGGAAGATTTGTTAAAAGAACTTGATAATACTGATTCACCCCCCCTCTCAGTATTATTTCCAACAATCAGTACAACTGCATGGACATTGGTTCTAGTCTAGTCCTTCATGCACTTGCAGGAAGGAAAGAAAAAATTGATATAGATCCAGGATTTGCAGAAAAAGTAGTCCTTTATTAGAGCCCGGCTTGAGCCTTGGACAGAGGAAGCATGCCAGCTTTCACAGAACTTTCATGAGAAGCTGAAGGCAATGAAGTAAACATAAAGGACTATTCATCTAGCTGTAGAGGGGCCAACCATAGAGAAACTGGTCCAGGAGGAACACCAAGCAGCATAACAGAGTACTATGAAGCTTCAGGCACTGACCAAGGCATTTAGTGAACTCCACCGTAAAGTGGAACAACCAGTTCAGCGACTCGATGGGGAGTCACAATATTTGTGTTGGGGGCCTATTGGGATGGTGTCCCCGGGGGTAGAATGGAATTAAACTTAGTCATTTTTGTAAAGAATTTTGCAAAGGATGTAAAGTCTCCACAAAATATAGTCTCGGAGCGCATAGGTTTTTGGTCGGTTTTGAAGAGTCACCCATGAGTCAGGGGCCATGGTATTATATTAGGAAAGTTATAAATAATTGAGTCTTAGCGAGTCTTAAAGGTAACTTTTGAGAGAATTGATTACATTGAAGACTTTTTGTTTTCTTTGGCAATAACTAAGGTTGGAAGGCTCTACTTCCTGCACTTAGACGGAGAAGGGACAACTCCTATAGCTGAGTGCGCAAGAGGCATGGGTAGATTTCGTAGCTGAGTGTGTGGACCCCTCCAGCTGTGTGTGTAGGTGTTGATGGTTCTGGACCCGCAAAGATGTTAGGGGATCTCCCTGGTAAGAAGTCCTAGCTATACCTCAAACTGTTGGGTGTAGGAGTCCCGGCAATGGGTCATACAGTATTTCCTTGACCATGATGGTGTGCAGAGGCTAGTAAGATGTCTCTGTTGGAAGAAAGGGTGTGACATATGCAGTAAGTCAAGCAAGGTTCATGAGCAGTTCTAACACTCGGGGGGTGAGGAGAGTGTGCCCCTTGGAGACCTATCAAAGCACGAAGTTAAGAAGGGAACACACGAGCAAAGATGCATCACAAACTTGAAAGAAAGTGAGCTAGCAATCCAAAGTGATGGTTAAACAAAGAACACATTTCAGTAAGATTAATACATACTTACATAGGAAATCCATATGTGCATGTGTAAGAATACAAATACATATAATATTAGTGTAGACAAGTTAGCTGAAATACAATAACAACATATGCATAAAACTTGTTGGCTCCGTTATATTAAGAAGTGAAAGTTCTAGTCATACAATACAACCATTATCAACCACTAGTTCTAATAGTAGAAGATTACAATCACTGCTCCTCCAAAGAGATATACTAGCTCTGCATAGTGCAGAAGCCAAGGCTCATTACAATACTATCCAAGCTTTCTTTAGGATACTCTTATTGGAACCTTGGCTGACCAAAAGCCTCTACAATGAGTTATGAGGGACTATTTATAACAAAGGGTGGGATAACCCTTGACATCCCCCTTTGTGACTGTTAATCTACCCTCATGACTATTCAACTACTCTATGATGGTTACATTCAACTATCAACACTTGAACTTCCACTTGACAAGACATTACATACAATCTACACATCTACCCATGTGAGACAAAATGGCTTGAGAAAGCCATGCAAGACATCATTGAAACTCGAACCATTGTGGTGAGACCAAATCTTTGACGTCCTTGTGATGGTCAATGGTGGAGAACTGATGCCAAGCTTGGTCGTCTGTGATGGTGTCCATGCGCTCAATGGTGACAACCTGCTGAAAGTGAACTATTGCCTCTGTTGCATCTAGGTACACTGATATAGCCCCTCTATCCAACTCATTTGATAGCATGAGAATCATCATCTTGAGTGTGCTTGGACCAGTAACACACTGATGCATAGTGTTTGTGCTCATCTCCAAGTGTGTACTAGTGACCGTGCGCATCAACTTGTCGAAGTACGTGTTCAGCTCCAGTCGCACTTGCTTCATGTCTTTGCCTTGGTGAGTGTGCCAAATGGGTGTGATCGCATGCATGTGAAAAATGACATGCATGCTACTGAATTCTATTACATGCGATCAATAGCACTGCTCACCTTATCTGCTCCATGCTAGCTATTGGGATGGATCGATAACTTGTGTGGGCATGGTTTCATCCATTTTGCGCCCTCTATTGTACCTATTTCTGCTTCAACTCATTCTCTCTTCTATGAATGTACTGTTCTTCCTTGAGTTTCCACTTCAGCGCATGTAACTCCTTCTATGTTTCTCTCTCTGCCTTCACGCGATCTTCGTGTCACGTCGTCACCTCATAGCATCAATATCCAAAGTTGCTATCATCATGAGTGGATTTTCTTTGAACTTACAGCTTTGCTCCACCTTTGTTGTCAACAACCTTCCTCTTTCATTTGTCATGTGTGGGTCTGGTACCTTCTATTGCTGCTGATGGTGCTACTCATTGTGATGTTGTTTCCATTTCATCTTGATATCCTTGTCCATGAACAACTTCCTATCTTGATAGATAGGCAATTTCATAGACACTTGATCGATTGCATCCCCAATTGTGCTATGAATGGTGTCTTTGAATTTGGTCTCTTGGAAGCCATTGTACCTATGCTTCTGAGAGGCAGAAGAACATCTGTGATACCTAGAGACATAGAAACACTCATGACAAACAATATGTTAGTCGAAAACCAAAACAAACTAGAGGACTAACAGGCAACATACCTGTGTAATTGTTTGTGAAGATTGTGCAATTTTCACTAGGAGGTTGGGAGACTGGCTACCAAAAATTCACAACGCATAGTCTCGGCTATTAGGAGGCTAACTGACTACTAGAATTGCGCAATGAAAATTCTAGATTAGCCCACTGAGGACTAAAACTGCACAATGTGCAATTTTAGTCAGCAGTGACATGCAACCAACAAATTGCATTGTACAGTTTCTGGGGCCAGGAGGACACTGCCTCCAAGAATTACACAATGCAAGCCTAGAAGTTAGTGTTTGGCCATTCTTTTGCAATTTCTAGAGGGAAGGAAGAGCCTTCACTTCTAGAAATGCCAAGTGCTAGCCGGGCAAGTCGCGATCTGGGCCAAGGCAGCCCAAACTAGTCAACAGGTAACTAAAAACATTAGAAGCCTGAATGCATGATGATATGAGTGAAAACAAGAGTGAATGATTATGCATGTAAATAGTAAGTGTAGGATTCAGAAAATGGGATGCATGCATTTGTGTGAAGTGGGTTGCCGCGATGATGACCATTAGTGCAAAAAAAGTGTCATTCATGCAACAATAGTGAGATGCAAATGAAAATTGAGACGACACTTGTACAAGCTAACATGCATGCAAATGATAGCAAGTGTTCACAGAAATCAAGCAAACAACATTCACACAAGTCGAAACACAAACGCCGACAGAAATGCAATGCAAGACATGCAAAGCGGGCTTGCCCAAAAATAGTTGAGTTGAATGTGTCGATGACTCCTAGATGCAATGTTGGATGTCAAAGTTGTAAGTTCGATGTGAGGAATGAGATATGCAACATCCGCTTGATGAGTTTTGATAAGATTGAGGTTATGACGCGCATGCAATAAATCTAGGAAAAGCGACACCTAGCAGGAGGTTTCTGAAATGATCTTTTCATGTAACCTCCAGCTGCTAAAAATAAATCCATAAATTTAGGGTGCCTTTGCATGCTGCCTTGGGAAAATAAGTTCATGCATGAAAATAAGTTTTTCTCTATCCCGAAGGGAACCGGTCAACCTGAAGGTACATGCATCGATCTGCGAGCCTGAGATGAAAATCAATGTTGTTCCTCGACTAAGTAGAGTTGGATGTCCTAAAGGGATTGAACAATTTCTAGGAGAAATAGGTGACTGTATCCCAGGATTGCATAATTTTTGGGCTTTGTAGCTGTCATGGGTCAGATTGCGCAATTTTCTCAACCAAGCATGTCTAACTGCATTGCATAAATTCTGAACCCAGTAGGCTACCTAAATGATTTGCACAATTTCTACTAGCTGCTGGGTTGGCTGTCCCAGAGGAATTGCATAATTTCTTGGAGCAGCAGGTGACTGCTACCCAGAATTACACAATTTCTAGGTTGAGTAGCTCTCGTGAGATGAATTGCGTAATTTTTTAGAGGAAGACTGTTAGGAAGAATTGCACAATTTTGGAGCCCAACTTGGTGTCTAGCTAGATTTACGTAATTTCTAGAGTGAAGGTTTCTTCCCCTCTAGAATTGCATAATTCCCAGAGGGAGTTGCTCAACTAGCAACTTACACTAAGTCCAGAAATCATCCCATGAAGGAGGTGGAACAAACTTGCATGCATAGGCTACCAAGACTCTATGAAAATGCTGAAGATGATATGCTTGACAGCGCAAGACCTCTTGCTAAGGATGGTCAGTAGGGAGGCTCCAAAATTAAGTTAAGGAAACATTTTGGAGGGTGGTTGTAGCCATTACAATACTTGGCGACACACTGGTAGAACTCCAACTCTCTGAATGGACCTTGTTCATGAAAAGCAAGTCTAACACCTCTGGAAGTATTTTTTAGTTCTTTGTTCATCTTGGTTTCCACACTTTCTTGATTGTAAGATGTAGCATTTCTCAAGACCTTAGTTGTTCGACACACATTCCAAGCCAAGTCAACATAATTGTTTCAATTGGGGATGAGGGGTATATTGGTGCACAAGTCATATGATTTTCATAGTTTTACTTTCATCTCTGGTGTTGCTCCACTAACAGTAGGCCTGGATAGTACCCCAATGGAGTCACGTAGGAACACAAGCATCACTTCGCTACCAGTGAGCCTGATCAATACCCTGATGAAGTTACTTCTATCACCTCTCTACACAAGAAGCCTTTCCCTTCTTCCACCTTATTCATTTTTCATCTTTTTCAAACTCTTTTCACATTTTCATTTTTTCATATTGTGCATAGCAGTTATTCATTTCAGAGGCGGAAGAGGAATCCAAAGTAATTGAGAGAAGAAGAGGTTGTCCCTTTAGGAAGCATTTTATATATACCTCTTACATGCTTGTTAAGGTTTTCCCCCTCACCTTACTATACTTGACTGAGCTGACAAGGATTAACTCAAAAACAACAAACTAGAGTAGGTGATGCCTGTTAAGGTTTCCCCCCTCACCTTTCCATTGATGTATCATGGACTGAAAGAAATAAGTTCTTCATGAGAGAGTGGACAACAAACAAGCAAATGTTAATAGTTGTACAAGTCCTCTTATACTTTACGCAGGCTTGTTTCAAGAATCACACATGGTCCATGCGAAACTAACCAATGAATGAAAACAAGCAAGCAAAACAAAATGCAAAGCAAGAAGCAGAAGCAAATGTGTATGCAAAGTGAGTAAGCAAGAAAACAAGCAAGAAAAAAAACACACAAATAAATAAGAAAACATGCATGCAAGAAAACAACTCAAAGCAGATACTACTCCTACTCATAAGCTAACAGTGCATGGTTCATCTCATGAGAAGTGATACTTCTAATGCAGCCACTAGTACATTAGCTGACCCATGTTGGTGAAGGAATGGTTCACGAACATTATAGTTGCACAAAACAACAAGCATGAAAGATATAACAATGAATACATACACACTTCGTGCTTACAATCATCCATACAACAAAAACGAGTGAAAGCGCATGACATGCACTCTGTGGACATGCCATGGTGTTATGCTACACTGCATATAGATGTCGAGTGTATGCATTCTCTTGACCATGACATGTAAGAAAATGTGAGAAAGGTATACCACTTACATTGTGCAAGTGTGCTTGCTATGTAAGATTCCTCCAATGGATGATCGATGGGATTGAGTAGCTAGAGTGGAGGAAGTGAAATCTAAGTGTTAGATTGATCTTCAATGCAAAGAAGAGAGTGATGTGGTGCCTTGCATGTTTCAACAATTTCCTGATCAGAAGTGAAACCAACCTCAAGACAACGAGAACCTGACATAACCATCAGCTCAGGCTGAAGTGCCTCGACAGTCTGTGGGGTTTCGAATTCATCGATAGATACATCGTCACATATCAGTGTCTTAGACAGATTAACAATGATTGAATCAACATTGTGATCAGATGAAGAAGTAGAGAGATCGCAACAACCAAAATAAAAAAATTCAAGATGTTTGGCATCATCCTCACGATTTCATGAATCGGAAATATGGGTAGATGAGAAACAAGGATGTTCACCCTGTGTGTTTTTAGAAATGATAGATGACAGATTAGATAGATTTTCGGAGGAAGATGTGTTCTCTCCAAAATGTAATGATAGACTGACATCCGATGTGCCCTATGAACAATCGAAAGTAGAAACATCCGAAATGAGTTTTCGCAGGGGAAATCCATAGTGGCAGACTCACAAGGGATGTTAGGATAGAGTGGGTGAGGCGCAGATGGAAGGGAGTCATCCTTAACCGTGGGTTTTTCTTTAGATTCCCACACACACTCACCATGAATGATGCTGCAGGTTGGCTGCATAGTACCAACTTTGTCGACAACTTGATCCTTGTTCACAGCAGGTGAGGAGCCCGAAATGGAAGAGAACAAGAAAGTACAATCCAGAGGATCAACAGAACGTAGGGACAAAGGTTGAGGGAATGAATACACATGAAAACCAACAGGCTTGCAAGCCAAATCTGTGCAGATATCAAGAGAAAGTGGGTGGAAGGATGTGAGTGTTCAACAGATGTGTGCGCATGTTCTCCCACATCACTCTGCAGTGGTGGAGCTATTTGATGAGGTGAAATCTGACACTCACTTGTGACAACAATTGTGCCTGATTGCGCAGCTCCATCATCGAGGTATGCTGAGTGGGATCAAAATGATTTCAATAATTATGGATTTTTTGATATGTAAATAAGATACTCAAATCCTCCATCGAGAAATTCCCAATCAATTTCATCTTCGGGAAATCGGTATGAAAGATTACAAAAGCATGTGTGAAACTATTCAACAGATTCATCAGGTGATTTTCATTGTTTTAGAATTTCTTTATCGAGTGCTTTATGGTTAAATTGATTGAAACCATAGTCTGTCTCTGCGACGAGATGGGCAAGAGAATGAATAGATTTTTCAAGCAACGTGGCACACCAGTGCAATGGGTTCCCTTGAAACATGTAGATGAACAACGCACAATTCATGTATTCTTCAAAGATTCCATGTCTTTCACATGAGCCTGCAACATTGACCATGTGCCTAACCAAGGCTACATAGCCTCCACCATCATATGTTTTATGTGACAAGTTATCTGAGAGCTCTTTCAATATTTCAAAGTTGTTTCCTTAATAAATACACTCTAGAAAAGAAACTCTATAGTTAGTCATGATGGATATGCAGAGATTCAAAATAGATGTGAGGACCCAGCTTGTCATCTGGCACTCCTTCTAGTGCCAAAATGTTGATGGTGCTGGACCCACCAACATGTCAGGGGATCTTCCCAGTAAGAATTCCCAAGTAGACCTCAGACCGTTTGGTGTAGGAGTCCTAGTACTAGGTCATATGGTATTGCCTTGACTGTGATGGTGTGCAGAGGCAAGTAAGATGTCCCTGTTGGTAGCAAGGGTGTGAAATATGCAGTAAGTCAAGGAAGGTGCATGAACGATTCTAACACATGGGGGGTGAGGTGAGTGCAACCCTTGGAAACATGTGAAAGCATGGAGTTAAGAAGGGAACACACATGAAAATATGCATCACAAACTAGAAAGCAAGTGAGATAGAAATCCAAAGTGATGGTTAAACCAACATCACATTTCAGTAAGATTCATACATACTTATATAGGAAATCCATACATGTATGTGTAAGAAAACAAATGCATATATTATTAGAGTAGACAAGTTAGCTAAAATAAAATAACAACATATGCATGAAACGTGTTGGCTCTGTTATATTAAGAAGTGAAAGCTCCTGTCATACAATATAGCCATGACCAACCACTAGTTCCGACAGTGAAACGTTACAGTCATTGTTGCCTGCTCCTCCAAAGAGATATACTAGGTCTACACAGTGGAGAAGCCATGGCTCATTACAATACTGTCCAATATTTCTCTGAGATACTCCTATTGGAAGCTTGGCTAACCAAATGCCTTTTCAATGAGTTATGAGGGACTATTTATAGCAAAGGGTGGGGTGACCCTAGACATCCCCCTTTGTAACCATTCATCTACCCTCGTGACTCTTCAACTACTCTATGATTGTTACATTCAACTATCAACACTTGAACTTCCACTTGATAAGACATCACATACAATCTGCATGTAGGGTTTAACTCCATACAAAAATTACCTGCATACGAATTCTAAAACACAGAAAATAAACAATGCAAGAGCATAACACATAAAACACATATACGCACAGGTTTTCCCCTAGATCCCAAAACTAGGGCTACCAGCTTGATTTTTCGTTATATCCCTTTCAATGTTACAATACATATTTATACATGCTGAAGGATCCAATACCATGGATCGAAAACCATTGTGTCCAAAACCATGTGGGAAAACCATGCACAAAACCATAGGTAGGCTCACCCAACCTAATATAGGGTCCAAAAAAAATTTCCTCGGGGCCCCTAAAACCCCCTGTGACCCCCCCGCTGTGTAGTTGACACAACGAAGGGGGGGCTCCACCCCCTCTCTAACCCCCCCTGTAAACTACGTGGGCTAGTCATGGAAAGAATATAACACAACCAACATTCTCCCACTTGTCTTCATTCCACAGGGGGCCACAGGAGAGCTTAGTCATTTATCTAGCACTGAAACGCCCATTATTTCTCTACACCAAGAGAACTTCTTAGAGCTCATAGATTTTTTCAATGCATCTACAGTATTCTTCAAAGTGTCCACCTTTACTAGCAACACCTTTTTTTCTTTATTCATATCTCTCACAAAGTGATACTAAACATCAATGTGCTTTGTCTTTGAATGATAAGAAGGGTTCTTTGCCAAGAAAATTGCACTTTGGCTGTCACAGTCTATCCTTATAGCTCCCTATACTAACCCCATACTTGAACAAAATATTTGCAACCAGACTGCTTCCTTTCTTGCATGAGTGGCTGCCATGTATTCTGCCTCTATAGTTGATAGTGTCACTACAAATTGTTTCTTACTCATTCAATTGACTGCACCTCCAAATAGGCTAAACACATACCCACTTGTAGATCTTCTCTGATCCAGATCTCCAGCCTAGTCTGCATCAACAAAGCCATGAATATCCAACACTCTCCAATCCTGGTCTTCCTTGGTAGCACAAACCATAATCACTAGTGCCATGCAAATACCTGAAAACCCGCTTCACTGCTGTCCAGTTCTCCTTCCTTGGTTTTGACATAAACCTACTCAATACTCCCACTGCATGTGAAATGTCTGGTCTAGTACAGACCATCGCATACATCAGGCTACTAACTACACTTGCATATGAAACATGAGACATGTCCTCTGCCTCTTCTTGTGTCTTAGGACAATGTTCAATAGATAACGTCACACCTACAAGAATATGAACCTTCACCAGTTTACTATCCTACATATTAAACCTTTGCAGTATTGTCTCGACATACTTCCTCTAGATTAACCAGAGCTTCCTCTTTGCCCAATCTCTTTAAATTTCCATTCCCAAAATATAGTTTGCAGAACCAAGATCTTTCATGTCAAATTTGGAGGACAATTGGGTCTTCAAATCCTAGATAATTACTTTGTCATTTCCAACCAGCAACATATCATCCACACACAAGACCAGATAAATAACACGGTCACCAATTATTTAAAATACACACAGTGATATTCTTTGCTTCTAGTGAAGCCAAGTCCCCATATAAATGTATCAAATTTATGATACCACATCGTTGGTGACTGTTTTACCCATACAAAGACTTTTTTAACTTGCATACCAATTATTTCTTACCTTTCACCACAAAGCCTTCAAGTTGCTTCATGTAGATCTCTTCTTTCGGATCCCCATGAAGAAATGTTTTCTTCACATCCATCTATTCTACCTCAAAATCAAAAGCAACAACAACAGATAAAAGTAATCTAATAGAAGCTACCTTGGCAACAAGAGAAAAAATATCACCAAAATCAATTCTCGGCACCTGGGAATAAAATTTTGCTACCAACCGAGCTTTGTATTTCTCCACCTTTCCTTCTGCATTTGTCTTCTTCTTGAACACCCATTTTCTGCCAATGGGTTTCCTTCCAGCTGGCAACTCCACCAGATCCAAAGCCTCATTTTTGTGCAAAGATGCAATTTCATCAACCGTGGACTCTTTCCAGAGTTTGCCATCCTCTGAATCTACCACTTCCTTCACATTTCTGGAATCATCTTAGTAATAGATAAAGCAAAATTTGGCCAGAAAGCAGATGGACTATACCTTTTTGGTTGCCTTCTTTCTCGAACTGATCTTGTTACAACCGGATTTTGTGGCTATTCATCTTCTGATTCCTCTTCTGTTGTAGAGTCTAATTCTTCCTCCTTTAACTCAAACTCTATCTTCTCAAGTTCCTTTGATGGGACTTCATGTTTGATAACATCTTTCACCACTCTGAACACAACATCTCGACTATACCATTGGTTCCAAAGCTTATAACCCTTTAAACCATCCTTACACCCAATAAAGATGCACTTTTTAGATTTGTTGTCCAACTTGGTTCTTTTCTCCTTTGGAACATGTATATATGCATCACATCCAAATACCCTCATATGTGAAAGAGAGTGTTTCTTACCAGTCCATACCTCTTGTGGAGTCTTATCCTCCTATGATGATGAAGGTGATCTATTGACCAGGTGACATGCTATCTCCACTGCCTCTACCCAGAATTCCTGTCCTAACCTAGCGCCACTAAGCATGCTTATTTCCCTTTCCATCAGCATCTTGTTCATTCTTTCTGCAACTCCATTTTTCTCAAGTGTGTATGGTTTAGTCTTCTTCTGTGCTATACTACACTTCTTAAACCTATCAAAGACTTTAGATTCCTCTTGAGGAAATATATCCATGTATTTTTTGAGAAGTCACCTATAAATGATACATAGTACACAGACTTACCCAATGATGGAACCTTCACAGGTCCAAACACATCATTGTGCACAAGTTCTAGTATCTGTTTCGCCCTCTTACCACCAGAGGGGAAACTCACTCGTTTCTGCTTCCCATATACACAATTTTCACATAAATAAAAATGCAAAGAAATATTAGTCATACCTTCTACCAATCCTTTACCATGAAGTATTCAAAGGCCCTTCTCTTCAATATGTCCACGCCTTTGATTCCATAGCATGGTCTTTTCTCTAAGAACACTAGATTTTCTACTCCACTTTCAGCAACCAGAGAACTGTTGCACCCATCAATAACAGTGCTACCTTGCAGCTTGTACAAAGTTCCATTCCGAACTCCCTACATCAATACTAGTGCTCCTCGAACCATCTTGCAGGTATCCTTCTCGAAGACTGTTTTTACACCTGCATCATATAGCTTGCTTAAATAAATCATATTTCTGGCTAATGCAGAAATATACAGAACACTCAGAAGTGTTCTAACACTTCCACCTTGCAAATTAAATTTTACTTTTCCATGACGAACGATTTTAGCCTTCCTATCATCCCCCAAGAAGACATCACCACCTCATATTTCTCATACTCACAGAACCACTCTCTATGGTGAGTGAAGTGAAAAGATGCACCTGAGTCAATAAACCACGCCTCATGATCTACATGTGTACTTGAAGAAGCCAAGTACACATCCCTACCTTCATCTAAGGTGGTTTTCACCTCTGCAGAAGGAGCATCATCAAATCCATTTCCTTTGTCAGGAGATTTAAATTTACAATACCATTTGTAGTGCCCTTCCTTTTCGCATTTCTAGCATGCCACCTTTACAGGTTTTCCTGGAGATTTAGATCTCCCTCTAGATTTAGATCTCCCACTCGATGACTTAGTTTTGTTTCTATTCTGGGACTGTCCTCATATAGACAAGGCATCACCATTCTGGCTCTCCATATTTTTCTGTCTCATCTCCTTCGTCAGCAAGGATGAGACTATTTCCTCAAATTTCAAGGTAGTTGCATTACTACCTATTGCAATAACTAGACTATACCATGAATCTGGTAGAGAACACAACAAACTGATGCACTTATCTTCGTCTAAAATTTTAATATCAACAAACAATAACTGACACACCACAATATTAAATGCATTCAGATGCTCTGTCACCGAGTCTCCATCTTTCATCCTTAGGTTATACAATTTTTTTCATAGGAACATTTTATTCACTAGAGACTTAGATTGGTACAAAGTCCCTATCTTTTTCCACAAAGCCTTCATCGTAGCTTCCCCTGATACATTCAGTAATACTAAATCTGAGACATACAAATGTATTTTGCTCCTAGCCTTCTGATCAAACTTCTTCCATTCTTCATCGAACACTCCCATTGGTTTAGTACCTGAATCTACTATGATTCACTAATATTTATCCACCAACAGATCCTCCATCTTGAGATTCCATAACTCAAAACTCTGACCATTAAATTTCTTGATCTCTATCTTTCCACTACTCGACATCTTCTTTCATCACCAGAATTGATCCCATATATCTCCCACTGAACAGGGTCTACGATAGGCCCGAGTGAAACCCCTCAGCAATAAAGGCATCCCCTTGAAGCTAAAACAAATCCGATACCAAATGTAGGTTTTAACTCTGTACAGAAATTACCTGCATACAAATTCTAAAACAAAGAAAATAAACAATGTGAGAGCATAACACATAAAAAACATATACACAAAGATTTTCCCCTAAATCCCAAAACCATGACAACTAGCTTGATTTTTCATTATATTCCTTTCAATGTTACAATACATATTTATACATGCCGAAGCATCCAATACCATGGACTGAAAACCATCGCGTCCAAAACCATGTGCAAAAACCATGCACAAAACCATAGCTAGGTTCTCCCAACCTAATATAGGGTCCAAAAAAATTTCCTCGGGGCACTGCCTCAAATCCCGCAGATGGGGGCTAATGGCCCCCATCAAACTGCCCTGTGACCCCCCCACTACGTAGTCGGTGCAACAAGGGGGGGCTTTTCCCCCCCTCTAACCCCCCGGTAAACAACATTGACTAGTTGTGGAAAGAATATAACACAACCCAACACTACACATGTACCCATGTGAGAGAAAATGGCTTGAGCAAGACATCATCGACAGTTGGATCGTTGTGGTAAGACTAACTCTTTGAAATCATTGTGATGGTCGATGGTGGTGAACTAATTCCAGGCTTACTCATCCTTGATGGTGTCCACACGCTCAATGGTGACATCCTGCTGAAAGCGAACTCTTACCTTTGTTGCATCCAGGTACACTGATATGGCCCCTTTGTCGAATTCTTTTAATAGCATGCAAATCATCATCTTGAGTGTGATTGGATCATAAAAGTACTGATGCATAGTGTCTGTGCTTATCTCCAAGTGTGTGTTGGTGACCATGCACATCAACTTGTCGAAGTACATGTTCAACTCCAGTCGGACTTGCTTCTTGTCTTCGCCTTGGTGAGTGTGCCAAATGGGTGGGATTGCATGTGTGCACACAATGACATGCATGCTGCTGAATTCCCTTACAAGTGATCAACATCACTGCTCAACTTGTCTACTCCATGACAGCTATTGGGATGGATCTATAACTTTTGTGCATGCAGTTTCATCTGTCCATGCATGTTGCACCCCTAGTTGTACCTGCTCCTGCTGCAACTCATTCTCTCATCTATCCAGCTTTTGTTCTTCCTTCAATTGTCGTTTCAGCACATGCAACTACTTATCTATTTCTCTCTCTTTCTTTATGCAATCTTCATGTCACGCCATCACCTAATAGCTTCAATATCCAAAGCTGCTTTCGTCATGAGTGGATTTTCTTTGAACTCACATCTTTCCTCCACCTCTCCTTTGTCAACAACCTTCCTCTTGCATTCATCGTGTGCAGGTGTGCTACCTTCTGTTGTTGTCTATGGTGTTTCTCGCTATGACGATGTTTCCATTTCATCTTGATATCCTTGTCCATCAACAACTTAATGTCTTCATAAATAGGAAAGTTCATAGACACTTGATCAACTGCATACCCAAGTTTTCTCTGAACGGTGTTTTCGACTCTGCTCTCCTGGAAGCCATTCTACCTATGTTGCTGAGAGGTAGATGAACACCTGTGATACCTACAGACATAGCAACACTCATGACAAGAAATTTGTCTGTAGAAAACCAAAACAAACTACAGGATTGACATGCAACATATGTGTGTGACTGTTTGTGAAGATTGCACTACTTTCATTAGGAGGTTGGGAGATTGACTACCAAAATAGCATAAGGCACATTCTATGTTATCGGGAGGCTGAATTATTGTTGGAACTACGCAGTGCACAGTCCAGCCTGGTCTACTGAGGAATGAAACTATGCAATGCGCAATTTCAGTCAGGAGTGACATGCAACCAGCAAACTGCATTATGCAGTTTCTAGGGCTAGCAAGGCACTGCCTCCAAGAATTGTGTAATGTAAGCCTAGAGGTCAGTGTTGGGCCAGACTAGTGCAATTTCTGGAGTGAAGGTAGAGCCTTCACTTTCAGAAATCTGTAGTGCTAGCCAGAAAAGGCACTATCCAGGCCAATGAAGCCTAGACTAGCTGATGGATGACTAAAAACATGAGAAGTCTGAATGCATGATGAGATGAGTGCAAACAAGAGTGAATGATTATGCATGTAAATAGTAAGTGCAGGATTCATAAAGTGGGATGCATGCATGTGTGTGAAGTGGGTCGCCACGACGATGACCGTCGGTGCAAAAACAATATCATGGATGTAACAATGGTGAGATGCGAACGAAAACTAAAATGGTGCTTGTACATACTAACATGCATGCAAAAGACAACAAGCATTCATAGAAATCAAGAAGACAACATTCACACAAACTGAAACACAAAAAGTGACAGAATTGCAGTGCAAGACATGTGAAGCGGGCTTACCCAAAAACAACTAAGTTGAACATGCCAGTGACTCCTAGATTCAATATGGGATGTCATAGCTACAAGGTCAATGTGAGGAATGAGCTCTGAAACATCCAATTGATGAGTTTTGATAAGATCGAGGTTAAGACGCGCATGCCATAAATCTAGGAAAAGTGACACCTGGCGGGAGGTTTCTAAAATGATCCTTGCATGTAACCTCCAGTTGCTAAAAATAGATCCCTAAATATAGGGATGCCTTTGCATAATGCCTTGGGAAAAGTAGTCCATGCATGCAAATTAATTTTTCTCGGTCCTAGAGGGAGCCGATGAACCTGAAGGCACATGCATTGATATGCGAGCCTGGGATGAAAATCTGTGTTGTTCGTGGGCTGAATAGATCTGGTTGTCCCAAAGGGATTGCATAATTCCTCAGAGGAATAGGTGGTTGTCTCCTAGGATTGTGCAATTTCTGGGCTGAGCAGTGGTACTAAGTCAGATTGTGAAATTTTCTCAAGGAAGCCTGTTTTATTGCATTGTGCAATTTCTGAGCCTAGTAGGTTGCTTAGCTAATTTGTGCAATCTCTTATAGCTACAGGGTTGGCTGTCCCAAAGGGATTGTGTAATTTCTAGGAGAAAAAGGTGAGTGCTGCCCATAATTGCGTAATTTCTATGTTGAGCAACTGTCCTGGGATGAATTGCGTAATTTTTGAGAGGAAGATTGTCAAGAAGAATTGCATAATTCTGGAGCCTAGCTGGTTGTCCCGCTGGGTTTGTGCATTTTCTGGAGGGAAGGTTGGTTCCTCTCCATAATTGAGCAATTCCCAGAGGGAGCTGCTCAACCAACAACTATCACTAAGTTTGGAAATCAACTTGTGAAGGAGGTGGAACAAACTTGCATGCACACACAGCCAAGACTCTATGAAATAATTGAAGTTGATGTGCTTGATAGTGTAAGACATGTTATTGAGGATGGTCGGTAGGAAGGCTCCAAAATGAAACTAAGGAAAAATTCTGGAGGGTGGTTATTGCTGCTACAACAGTAGGGTAAGAAGAGTCTGTAATCAATAAATTGAAGATCAACAAAGACAGTCTTTTGAAGAATTTCTGAGTATTTTCGTTTGTATCTTTTCATGTTGTATGTTGCCAATTAGTGATATGTTTTATGGAATAATGATTGAATGCTACACGAATTTACTGAATCTATCTTAATGGTGTATGAAATGAATGCTTAGCCACTTCTGCAAAGTTACAGGCCATTTCTCTTATGTTTCTAATGAATTAAGGAGATCTCTGCAAACTCAAATCTAGGGTTACCTTTTGATGCACATAAGTAGGTAAACTGACTGTTTAAGATCCACAAGGACTGATCCAGACCTTCACGAAGGCCTAAAGGCCGCTTTAACTGAGTTACAGTAATGAACCTTAGAATTCTATCGATCTGTACGGAGGTAGATCTAAGGCACTGGAAGACATCACACTAGTCTCTAGATGCAGAAACTTGGTTCTTTCATCCCCCAATACTGTTTCAGGTGATACTATAGCCTACGCTATGTGGGTTGTTTTTGAAAGGGCTAGCAACATAGAGTTTTCATGGTTGGTGCAACTAACTCTGAACTTGGGTCAGGAACCCCTAAGCCAACAGTTATCCTTGACAAAGATAGATTACACCATGGCAGAGAGAAAATGACTAACAATTGTTTATGCTTTGAAAAAGTTTAGGAACTACCTACTAGGATAAATTTCAAGTTATACACTGATCATATTGAATTATGATATCTCATCAACAAGTTATTATTTTTAGGGAGAATATATAGATGGCTCTTTTTGTTCTAGGAATATGAATTTGAGGTAATAATGAAGTCGGGTAAGTTGAATGCAAGGCCAGAGTAATAATCTAGATACTTTATAGGGAAGATGCAAGGAACATGGGATATATTTTACCTAATGCATAACTATTTAGCTTCAGGATGGTAGATTATCACTTTTCAAAGATTATTCAATTCCTTAGCATGGGAAAAACACTACAAGCTGATATGGTCACACAGAAGAAATGACTATTAGGTAAGGTAGTGGATTATTAGTTGATTACAAGTTATTTGTATAATTTGGGTGCATATGGTTGGCTCTGTTATATTAAGAAGTGAAAGCTCCTGTCATACAATACAGCCATGACCAACCACTAGTTCCGACAATGAAACGTTACAGTCATTGTTGCCTGCTCCTCCAAAGAGATATACTAGGTCTACACAGTGGAGAAGCCATGGCTCATTACAATACTGTCCAAGATTTCTCTGAGATACTCCTATTGGAAGCTTGGCTAACCAAATGCCTTTTCACTTAGTTATCAGGGACTATTTATAGCAAAGGGTGGGGTGACCCTAGACATCCCCCTTTCTAACCATTCATCTACCCTCGTGACTCTTCAACTACTCTATGATTGTTACATTCAACTATCAACACTTGAACTTCCACTTGATAAGACATCACATACAATTTGCATGTAGGGTTTAACTCCATACAAAAATTACCTACATACGAATTCTAAAACACAGAAAATAAACAATGCAAGAGCATAACACATAAAACACATATACGCACAGGTTTTCCCCTAGATCCCAAAACTAGGACTACCAGCTTGATTTTTCGTTATATCCCTTTCAATGTTACAATACATATTTATACATGCTGAAGGATCCAATACCATGGACCGAAAACCATTATGTCCAAAACCATGTGGGAAAACCATGCACAAAACCATAGGTAGGTTCACCCAACCTAATATAGGGTCCAAAAAAAATTTCCTCGGGGCCCCTCAAACCCCCTGTGACCCCCCCGCTGCGTAGTTGACGCAACGAAGGGGGGGCTCCACCCCCTCTCTAACCCCCCCTGTAAACTATGTGGGCTAGTCATGGAAAGAATATAACACAACCAACATTCTCCCACTTGTCTTCTTTCCACAGGGGGCCACAGGAGAGCTTAGTCATTTATCTAGCACTGAAACGCCCATTATTTCTCTACACCAAGAGAACTTCTTAGAGCTCATAGATTTTTTCAATGCATCTACAGTATTCTTCAAAGTGTCCACCTTTACTAGCAACACCTTTTTTTCTTTATTCATATCTCTCACAAAGTGGTACTAAACATCAATGTGCTTTGTCTTTGAATGATAAGAAGGGTTCTTTGCAAAGAAAATTGCACTTTGGCTGTCACAGTCTATCCTTATAGCTCCCTGTTATAGACATTTTTGTGCCTTACAGCATGAAGCATGAAATGTCCATAATCTAAGGGATCCAAAGTCCCTAAACATGTTGTTCCTACCCCTAGAGGAACAAGGCCAGCAAACCACAGCACTGAATAACAGTTCTCCACCTGAAAACACTCAAAAACAAGGCAATTCTGGATCATGTCAACTGCTCCACTGAGCATCTGCGCTGAATGTCAACTGCTCCACTGTCTACCTGCGTTGAATGTCAACTGCAAAGAAGGCTACCTGCGCTGGGCGAGTTTGGACATGTGGCACAGTCATTCCTCAAGGTGTCAATGCCCAGGAAGCTTCCAAAATGATACTTGGATCAAGGAATTCGACTGGTGATGAGTAAGAGGTTCTAGATCTCCAAGTGGAAGCAAGAACCTCCAAGTGGACTCAAGAACTGAAGAATAACTGAAGTGAGAGAGGACACTAGTCAGCTTCATGCCAGCCTCAAGCTGACTCATCCTTTCTCCAAAACTCCTATATATAGATCCCTCTCATGAGGTCTAGGGAGGCTGGAATCTTGTGAATGTAAAGAATTGTTGTTGGTTTGAGTTTAGAACTATTGGGTGATTTGCTTTGAAGGAGGTGAAGAGGAGATTTCTCTCTGCTGGGAAGGTGATGCTGGATTGGGCCTCTTATGGTTGTATCACTTCCTGAACCTTACTTCTTCCATTAATAAAGCATTTGAGGTTCTTCTATATGCATGTGTCTCAATAGTGTATTGTTATACTTGTGTATTTGATTTATTCTAATCCTTGAATCAATTATGAATGTATGCTTCTTGTAGTTTCCTTCTCTTGCCATTTTGCAGGATCTTAGTGTAGCTGGGCCAGTGAAAGAGCAAGGAGCTGAGGGCAAGCAGCAAGGAGAGAAGATTGGATCAATCATTAGCGAAAGACATCGGTTAGTGGATCTCTTTATCCTCTCTTTTACATCTCATAAAGAAGTAATCTTAGATAGCTTTGCTTTGATTGTTGCTAAGGAACTATCACCCTTAGAGTGGGATAGGGTCATTCCGTATTGGATACTTTTCCCAACAAAAAATTGGCGACTCCGCTGGGGACCGTATCTTGTTGGTTGTTTGTGTTTTTTGCTATTCATTTCCTAAACACAGGGAGTACCGAATCGAACTGCATTTGGATCTTTCAAATGCAAAGTAGAGGGCAGCTACTCTAACTCAGTTTCTGGGCATGTTTATGATTTGAAAAGATGATCCACAAGGACTCTGAATAGCTCTTAGTGATAGCTTTTCATCCTCCTTTGAGCTTTGAATCATCCTTTAATGTGTACTTGATTGGTAGCTTTGATTTGGCCAAAAACTGTTGATTTTTTAGCAATCTGTAACCCGGAAACCAAGAGAAACGAGAGTTTCTCTCTTCATTGCAGGCACTGTGAAGGCAGTCTGCATTTCATCGCAGGTCCCGAAGGGGCTACCTGCGCTGAATGTCAAACTGACAGTGTTCTACCTGCGCTGAACCAGTGTGGCCTTGTGCAACTGGGGTTCTCTGCTTTCTATTGCCCTGTTTTCATCCCTGTTTTTGCAGTCTGTTATCAGTCAATGTACCTATCTGAAACCACCTTTCTTTGCCACTATTCTGCCTCAGTTGTATAAAGAAACTATATTTGTTCTTTGTGTATTTCTTATATCATTTGCAGTTTCCCATAACGAAAGTGAACTAGTCTCGCTGTGGCCTCTTAGATCTAGACCCGTTGATAAGTGTCGTTTTGATCTTAAGAGTTAGTTTGTTTGCTGTTCATAGCTAATTGAGCTTTTGCTTTCGTCATATGGTTTGAATTTATGTATTTCTAGTGTTGAAACAAGTAAATCTTAAGGTGTCTTTTGATTTTGGACAAAGCTTGTTTGCTTTCACTTGAAATTGAATTCAAAGTTATACAACAGCTTTCTTTCTTGTAGTACACCAACATTAAGAAAGAGAAAAGAAATACCTGCATTGTGCATGTGCATTTTGACAGCTTGCATGTTGATTTAGGAAAAAGTGCATTAGTGTGTGCTCTATGATCTGTGTGAAAAGATGATGTCCTTCTTTTCCCTCAGTAGTTAAGATTTTCATAAGTTGAAAAGATTGAAAAAGCTTGCTTCTCATCTTTAGACTGCATTTAGGAGTTGTACAATACATCTCGTGGTGATCCATAAAGGCAAACTGCTAAACAAGATCAACCTAAAATAAATTGAATTTACATAAAAACGCTTTGAAACATAACGCAAACACATAGAGGTCTAAGCTAGAGATGTGTTCCGGCGTCGTTAAACGTGATATCTTAGCGTTGAGTGGTTGGGTGATTCCTCCACGGTGAAGCGATAAGTATCAATACAGACTTGTGCTCCCACGTACCGTCGCGTATATATTGGGAGACCCCTATAGGAAAAAAGCCTTTATCCATAGGAAGCCGTGTCGGCCGCCCTACTGATCGCAATGCAGTAAACACAGCATTCACGAAGATCGACCACCCGTACCGTAAAACGTATTCTGTGGTTTTGCGAAAAGTTTGGCACACCCTCTGCCTAGATCTCCAGAGCAGTTTCTTTTGGCCTTTTTCAAACTCTATAACTGAAAAAGTCCATCCGAGCATTTGTCACTTCGGGCTTGTTAAAACATCGAAGGAGACTAGAGTCATCTTTAGCTTTTTCTCGACTCTTTAAAACTGAAAAAGCAAGTTGTGTCTAAAGCGTCGTTAAAATTTATTTTAAACGGGATAATCATCACCATTCCCTCATTGATCTTCGAAGTTAGTCTTTTGGCATCGTAAGTTCTTGTAGAATCGCTAAGAAATCTTTTGGATAGACTAGATATGTCTGAACAACCGTCGACATCTAGGACTGTGTCGTCCGACACAGTAGCAGCAGAGCCTCCTGCTGCTACTCCAACGATGTTCGCTGGTATACCATCTGTCCCGGCAAATTGTCAACAACAAGCCGGAGTCCAATCAGGGACGACGACATGGTTAGTTCCTATTTCTTCATCCGGATTATCATCTGGTATATCTTATGTTGAAACTCAACAAATTGATCCAATGTGTCTTCAAAGGCCAATTTACCCTTTAAGTACTGGATTTCCACCATATGGAGGGCAGTATGCTCTTTCATTGTTCCCTCCCAGAGAACAACCATATGGGAGTTTACAACAAAGTTCAGGTCAAACTGGAATTACATCCAGCGGTTGGGTACCAATACTGCCTCAACAACCAGGGGTTGTATATTCAATGCAACCAGTACACCCTGTGTCGAATATTCCCACAATACCTGCTATAGTGAATGTGTCGCAAGTACAAACTCCACCTGTTGTATGTCAACCCCAAGTTTCTCAGGTTGCAATACAACAACCTCTTGTCTCAATGACTCAATCACAATCTCAGGGTAGTGCCTCCTTATCTGGAGCGACTCAGGCTCAAACAAGTACTGTGACTCCTCATCCTGGTCAATCATCCAGTATTGGTCAACAGCAAATGGTCCAACAACCAAAGCTGGTTCAATCTCAACAACTGCCATTCCAGCAATCATATCAAGGACCTGAGCAACAAGTCTTTGTAAGTAATGGGCAACCATACTATAATGGTTATGCCCATCAACCTTGTCAAAGTTGCCAGCATTATGCTGGTTTGCAAAGACCCATTGCTCAGGCGATCCCATCTTATCCTGGGTATGCTTCACCTAACCTGAATCAACAGTTTCCCTTTGTAGCAACTCTAGAATTACCAGAACTAAACTGGCTGACGAATGATCCAATTTCTTATGCCCCTTGGTGGCCAGCGATTCCACATAAACTTCCGTCAGATATTCCTAAATTTAATGGAAATCCGGGTGAAGACCCATCGAATCATGTGATGAAATTCCATCTATGGTGTTCATCGAACACCCTGAATGATGATTCGATAAGACTTCGCCTTTTTCAGAGCACGTTAACGGGTCCAGTGGCAAAATGGTACATTGAATTGCCTAGAGCTTCGTTCGACAACTTCAGTACCTTAGCCACAACCTTTTTAACCCATTTTCAATTACCAATAAGGTATGAAACGGGAACAGAACTCCTTACCAACTTCAAACAGACGACTGCCACCCACATATCTAATCATATACATGAGTGGCGACGTCGTCGTAGGATGGTAAAAACGTACGTTCCCGATCAGCTATTAGCTGAATGGTTTATCAAGTCATTACTTCCTGCCATCACGGAAGATGTGGCAAAGGGGGGAGTTGTAACGGAAGAGCAGGTTATCTCTCGTGCGCAATATCTGGACTTGGTCTATACTCAGTCCGGCACGCTCTACGACAAAATACCTGACGCCCCTAGACCGGAATTCTCAATTCCTCCTCCTAAATCAAACAATGACTCTCGCGACGGCGATGGCGTGTTTGGCAAACACAAAATTTCTAGTCAAAATGCAAATGAGGAACTTCTTGCCTCAGAAGTAAATGCCATGTCGACCGACAAGGGCAAACAACTGAAGCAACCAGGGGGCAAGAAGAAAAAGAAAGGGAGAAAAAGGAAACCCCCAGCAGGGTGTCATATATGCGATGAGGATCATTGGACGAAAGATTGTCCACATATAGCTGAAGTTAAGAAACTCTTTAAGAGTTCAAAAACCCCAGCAGTATTGACTGATCCGTTTCCTAATCCAGGTCAAAATCTGGTTGCTAATGAAAATGCTTCCCGATCCCAAGTGCTTATGTTGTCTGTATCAAAGCAACAAAATAATGCTTTGACGAAGAATAAAGATTACGGGAATCCAAAGCTGTCGAACAACAAGGTTAATGAACGACCTAATAGTTCAACAACAACTTTGACCCAAGTTGTGCCACCCATCGTTCCTGAGCCAATGATAAAGTCGCCAAAGGGAGTAGTACACAAATAGACATTTAATCCTCGTGCCAAAGGAGCATAGAATTATAATATAGTAGAGGACCTGGCCCAATCGCCGTCCACTATGTCGACACTTGAGGTACCACAAAATTACCCCTCACAAGAGCAAGCTTTATTATCAGCAATAGGTGGGATTGGCCCAATGGATTCCAATCTTATGGCCTTTGATCATAAAGGATATGACCCTCAGTTACCAGCTCAACTAGCTTTCCTTATTCAAGTGAAAGCCCTCAACAAAACTGTTCATAGAACAATTATTGATGAGGGGGCATCTACATGTCTTATGTCGATGAGTTGCTGGAAAAATTTAGGCTCACCACCCTTGTTGAAATCGTCAACGACGTTAAAAGCATTTGATGGACGATCATACACTCCATACGGGATTTTAAGTAACTTGCAAGTTGAACTGGGGGGCAAAACAGTAGAAGTTGATGTTGAAGTAATCGATGGAAACCTCGATTACAACATCCTACTGGGAAGGCCCTGGATATATGCCATGGCCGCAGTTGTGTCGACCTACTTCAGGAAGATTTCATTTCCCTTTCAAGGAGGAATTACAGTCGTCGACCAACAAACTTTCCTCCCCGACAGTTCACAAGTTACGGGAAGCATTCCAATGATCCATGAAAGCAATCATTCGCTTCAAAATAATGGAGTAGGTCTCCTAAAAGACCCTGCCTTAATGGGTACTTTTTCCCTACCGCCTCTGAGTAATCTGGCAGAAGTCGCCACAGTGGAATATGAAACCTTCTACATCTAATGGATTTGGACGCCGAGGACGGTTCTTATCTTGTGTCAACCTCATTAAAAAATGAAACAAATCCCCTTTCTCAAAGGTAAACCTTCATTCCAACCACCGAGTTGAATGCAATGAAGCTTGGGGGGCTTGCACCTCGATTTGCGTTATTATGCTGGGGGCATGCAAACTTATCATCGAGCAGTTTTAGCATAAAGTTCATGCTCGTTAAAAAATAAACGCAAGATCCGAGCAGTTTTAACGCGGTCTTCATGCTCTTTAAAAAATAAATATAAGCAGTGAGCAATGTTTCCTCCAGAGTTTAAGCTCATTTTTAAATAAAAAATGAACCTATCCCGGTAAATAACCACTGTGATCGTAAATTTATCAGCCATAAAAAGCCTTGGTCGTGTTTGCACCTGCCACCTCCACTTTCATTTGGCCGATCGTTCACCTCCATATGATTGTTTACCCATTTTGAGGAACAGCTGTGAAGAGTGATTTCACCTAGCCATCCTTGTGACACTGCTGTGATTGGAAAATTCCAACCTGTACCTAGAATCAGTTGCTATCCCTGTTTATCACTCGTTCCTCAAAAGACGAGTCTTCTTTAAGCTCTTTTCAACTGACTCGTAAAATATGAAAAGATTGACGAGTTTTGGCCTTCCAGCTCGTTAAAGGACCGGAAGAGCTATCCCTCCTCTAGATTTTAATCTTTTTGGACCTGAGGGATTATTGCACAAAAAGATTGAGCGCTTGTTTTGTTCGGCTCGTTAAAGATATCGAAGACTCGTCCCTTCTGTATTGTTTTATACTTTTTCGGAATTAAGGGATTAGATGACGAAAAAGGAATTATGGAGTTAACTTTATGTACGTTTTCAGACTCTCTAAAAATGAAAAGGACCAAGTTTTCCTTGTCGTTAGACTCGTTAAAATGATTAAATAGCGACAAACTTGTCTTTAGACGAGAACGAGTTTCCCTATCGCTAGGCTCGTTAAAACATAGCGATGGGCTTGCCCGAAGGGCAGGTTATAGAACAAGCATATGTTATCCTCCTCAAGCTTGACAAAAATAAAGAGGTATTGGTCAGAAATGACTGGGGAAAAATTGGGAGAATCTCAAAGCTTTAATGGTAGCAAGTCGCTCTTGAACATGACACTTTTCCTCCGTACCACATCGGGTTGGGTTGTTTCATTCACCGGTCTCATCACCATGGTCTCGCCAAACCATCCACATTTGGGGTAATGCTACCGATCCATCGCATCAGTGTCGTTATATGTTCAAGAGATGTTGTTCAGAAAGAGTCAACCGTGTCCCATCCACTACCATACATCATCTTTCATCCTTTCATGACCGCCACCCTGAATCATATTTCACAGATCGTTTTCACCTTCATCACAATCATTAGCTCCATTCCGTGTCACTGATGTGGGATTCATTAAGGCCCTCCTTTGACGGATCGCTTCTTGTCGACTTCAGCTCATTATCCAAGAAGTTGATCTAGGAACAACCCCTTCAGTACTTTGAAGCTTGCATGCCTCAATGGCAAGTTTCTCACTTCTGGCGACAGGTATACATCAATGACCTTTGACCAGAAGATTTTGCGTGGTGTTCGATGCCAAGTCCTTTATTCACACCACGTGAATTGTACTGCAGTACCTTGAGGGTCATTATCATTATCGGTGACTCCTCTCACGCTTGTTAACGGTTTACGTCATTGACCGGTAATCAATCGATGTCTTTCCATGTTCGACTTCAGCGCAATTCTCACATGGATCGACTTGTACTTAGAGTGAAGATCGGACGAGTTTGAAGACCCCGGATCTAGTTTCATCCATCCGGGCTGCGATATATATTCAGGAAATAAAGACATTGACATGTGCAGCAGATTATCATCCTACTCAAAGGATGATAATTTCAGCAGAGAATTATCAGTCTACCATCAGACGATCGTCTGTTCTATGTGCAAAAAAATGTATTTATAAAGCTGAGCATGGGAATGCCCACCTCAGCTAGATCATGAAAGCAGTATGAAAAATAATGTATTGTATTGTATCTTATTACAGGTCACCTCTCAGCGATTGAATGAACTTCGGTTCCTCCTGATAAAGCATTTCACCCGATAAACGACCTCATACTTTAGGGGGCAACTGTTATAGACATTTTTGTGCCTTACAGCATGAAGCATGAAATGTCCATAATCTAAGGGATCCAAAGTCCCTAAACATGTTGTTCCTACCCCTAGAGGAACAAGGCCAGCAAACCATAGCACTGAATAACAGTTCTCCACCTAAAAACACTAAAAAACAAGGCAATTCTGGATCATGTCAACTGCTCCACTGAGCATCTGCGCTGAATGTCAACTGCTCCACTGTCTACCTGCGTTGAATGTCAACTGCAAAGAAGGCTACCTGCGCTGGGCGAGTTTGGACATGTGGCACAGTCATTCCTCAAGGTGTCAATGCCCAGGAAGCTTCCAAAATGATACTTGGATCAAGGAATTCGACTGGTGATGAGTAAGAGGTTCTAGATCTCCAAGTGGAAGCAAGAACCTCCAAGTGGACTCAAGAACTGAAGAATAACTGAAGTGAGAGAGGACACTAGTCAGCTTCATGCCAGCCTCAAGCTGACTCATCCTTTCTCCAAAACTCCTATATATAGATCCCTCTCATGAGGTCTAGGGAGGCTGGAATCTTGTGAATGTAAAGAATTGTTGTTGGTTTGAGTTTAGAACTATTGGGTGATTTGCTTTGAAGGAGGTGAAGAGGAGATTTCTCTCTGCTGGGAAGGTGATGCTGGATTGGGCCTCTTATGGTTGTATCACTTCCTGAACCTTACTTCTTCCATTAATAAAGCATTTGAGGTTCTTCTATATGCATGTGTCTCAATAGTGTATTGTTATACTTGTGTATTTGATTTATTCTAATCCTTGAATCAATTATGAATGTATGCTTCTTGTAGTTTCCCTCTCTTGCCATTTTGCAGGATCTTGGTGTAGCTGGGCTAGTGAAAGAGCAAGGAGCTGAGGGCAAGCAGCAAGGAGAGAAGATTGGATCAATCATTAGCGAAAGACATCGGTTAGTGGATCTCTTTCTCCTCTCTTTTACATCTCATAAAGAAGTAATCTTAGATAGCTTTGCTTTGATTGTTGCTAAGGAACTATCACCCTTAGAGTGGGATAGGGTCATTCCGTATTGGATACTTTTCCCAACAACACTCCCTATACTAACCCCATACTTGAACAAAATATCTGCAACCAAACTGCTTCCTTTCTTGCATGAGTGGCTGCCATGTATTCTGCCTCTATAGTTGATAGTGTCACTACAAATTGTTTCTTACTCATTCAATTGACTGCACCTCCAAATAGGCTAAACACATACCCACTTGTAGATCTTCTCTGATCCAGATCTCCAGCCTAGTCTGCATCAACAAAGCCATGAATATCCAACACTCTCCAATCCTGGTCTTCCTTGGTAGCACAAACCATAATCACTAGTGCCATGCAAATACTTGAAAACCCGCTTCACTGTTGTCCAGTGCTCCTTCCTTGGTTTTGACATAAACCTACTCAATACTCCCACTGCATGTGAAATGTATGGTCTAGTACAGACCATCGCATACATCAGGCTACTAACTACACTTGCATATGAAACATGAGACATGTCCTCTGCCTCTTCTTGTGTCTTAGGACAATGTTCAATAGATAACGTCACACCTACAAGAATACGAACCTTCACCAGTTTACTATCTTGCATATTAAACCTTTGCAGTATTGTCTTGACATACTTCCTCTAGATTAACCAGAGCTTCCTCTTTTCCCAATCTCTTTAAATTTCCATTCCCAAAATATAGTTTGCAGAACCAAGATCTTTCATGTCAAATTTGGAGGACAATTGGGTCTTCAAATCCTAGATAATTACTTTGTCATTTCCAACCAGCAACATATCTTCCAAACACAAGACCAGATAAATAACACGGTCACCAATTATTTAAAATACACACAGTGATATTCTTTGCTTCTAGTGAAGCCAAGTCCCCATATAAATGTATCAAATTTATGATACCACATCCTTGGTGACTGTTTTACCCATACAAAGACTTTTTTAACTTGCGTACCAATTATTTCTTACCTTTCACCACAAAGCCTTCAAGTTGCTTCATGTAGATCTCTTCTTCCAGATCCCCATGAAGAAATGTTGTCTTCACATCCATCTATTCTACCTCAAAATCAAAAGAAACAACAACAGATAAAAGTAATCTAATAGAAGCTACCTTGGAAACAGGAGAAAAAATATCACCAAAATCAATTCTCGGCACCTGGGAATAACCTTTTGCTACCAACCGAGCTTTGTATTTCTCCACCTTTCCTTCTGCATTTGTCTTCTTCTTGAACACCCATTTTTTGCCAATGGGTTTCCTTCCAGCTGGCAACTCCACCAGATCCAAAGCCTCATTTTTGTGCAAAGATGCCATTTCATCAACCGTGGCCTCTTTCCAGAGTTTTCCATCCTCTGAATCTACCACTTCCTTCACATTTCTGGAATCATCTTAGTAATAGATAAAGCAAAATTTGGCCAGAAAGCAGATGGACTATACCTTTTTGGTTGCCTTCTTTCTCGAACTAATCTTGTTACAACCGGATTTTGTGGCTATTCATCTTCTGATTCCTCTTCTGTTGTAGAGTCTAATTCTTCCTCCTTTAACTCAAACTCTATCTTCTCAAGTTCCTTTGATGGGACTTCATGTTTGATAACATCTTTCACCACTCTGAACACAAGATCTCGACTATACACAACCTTCCTTGTTAATTGGTTCCAAAGCTTATAACCGTTTAAACCATCCTTACACCCAATAAAGATGCACTTTTTAGATTTGTTGTCCAACTTGGTTCTTTTCTCCTTTGGAACATGTATATATGCATCACATCCAAATACCCTCAGATGTGAAAGAGAGTGTTTCTTACCAGTCCATACCTCTTGTGGAGTCTTATCCTCATATGATGATGAAGGTGATCTATTGACCAGGTGACATTCTATCTCCACTGCCTCTACCCAGAATTCATGTCCTAACCTAGCGCCACTGAGCATGCTTCTTTCCCTTTCCATCAGCATCTTGTTCATTCTTTCTACAACTCCATTTTGCTCAAGTGTGTATGGTTTAGTCTTCTTCTGTGCTATACTACACTTCTTAAACCTATCAAAGACTTTAGATTTCCTCTTGAGGAAATATATCCATGTATTTTTTGAGAAGTCACCTATAAATGATACATAGTACACAGACTTACCCAATGATGGAACCTTCACAGGTCCAAACACATCATTGTGCACAAGTTCTAGTATCTGTTTCGCCCTCTTACCACCAGAGGGGAAACTCACTTGTTTCTTCTTCCCATATACACAATTTTCACATAAATAAAAATGCAAAGAAATATTAGTCATACCTTCTACCAATCCTTTAACATGATGTATTCAAAGGCCCTTCTCTTCAATATGTCCACGCCTTTGATTCCATAGCATGGTCTTTTCTCTAAGAACACTAGATTTTCTACTCCACTTTCAGCAACCAGAGAACTGTTGCACGCATCAATAACAGTGCTACCTTGCAGCTTGTACAAAGTTCCATTCCGAACTCCCTACATCAATACTAGTGCTCCTTGAACCATCTTGCAAGTATCCTTCTCAAAGACTGTTTTTACACCTACATCATATAGCTTGCTTAAAGAAATCATATTTCTGGCTAATGCAGAAATATACAAAACACTCAGAAGTGTTCTAACGCTTCCACCTTGCAAATTAAATTTTACTTTTCCATGAGTAACGATTTTAGCCTTCCTATCATCCCCCAAGAAGACATCACCACCTCATATTTCTCATACTCACAGAACCACTCTCTATGGTGAGTGAAGTGAAAAGATGCACCTGAGTCAATAAACCACGCCTCATGATCTACATGTGTACTTGAAGAAGCCAAGTACACATCCCTACCTTCATCTGAGGTGGTTTTCACCTCTGCAGAAGGAGCATCATCAAATCCATTTCCTTTGTCAGGAGCTTTAAATTTACAATACCTTTTGTAGTGCCCTTCCTTTTCACATTTCTAGCATGCCACCTTTACAGGTTTTCCTGGAGATTTAGATCTCCCTCTAGATTTAGATCTCCCACTCAATGACTTAGTTTTGTTTCTATTCTGGGACTGTCCTCATATAGACAACGCATCACCATTCTGGCTCTCCATATTTTTCTGTCTCATCTCCTTCATCAGCAAGGATGAGACTATTTCCTCAAATTTCAAGGTAGTTGCATTGCTACCTATTGCAATAACTAGACTATACCATGAATCTGGTAGAGAACAAAACAAACTGATGCACTTATCTTCGTCTAAAATTTTAATATCAACAAACAATAACTGACACACCACAATATTAAATGCATTCAGATGCTCTGTCACCGAGTCTCCATCTTTCATCCTTAGGTTATACAATTTTTTTCGTAGGAACATTTTATTCACTAGAGACTTAGATTGGTACAAAGTCCCTATCTTGTTCCACAAAGCCTTCATCGTAGCTTCCCCTGATACATTCATTAATACTAAATCTGAGACATACAAATGTATTTTTCTCCTAGCCTTCTGATCAAACTTCTTCCATTCTTCATCGAGCACTCCCATTGGTTTAGTACCTGAATCTACTATGATTCACTAATATTTATCCACCAACAGATCCTCCATCTTGAGATTCCATAACTCAAAACTCTGACCATTAAATTTCTTTATCTCTATCTTTCCACTACTCGACATCTTCTTTCATCACCAGAATTGATCCCATATATCTCCCACTGAACAGGGTCTACGACAGGCCCGAGTGAAACCCCTCAGCAATAAAGGCATCCCCTTGAAACTAAAACAACTCCGATACCAAATGTAGGTTTTAACTCTATACAGAAATTACCTGCATACAAATTCTAAAACAAAGAAAATAAACAATGTGAGAGCATAACACATAAAAAACATATACACAGATATTTTCCCCTAAATCCCAAAACCATGACAACTAGCTTGATTTTTCATTATATTCCTTTCAATGTTACAATACATATTTATACATGCCGAAGCATCCAATACCATGGACTGAAAACCATAGCGTCCAAAACCATGTGCAAAAACCATGCACAAAACCATAGCTAGGTTCTCCCAACCTAATATAGGGTCCAAAAAAATTTCCTCGGGGCACTGCCTCAAATCCCACAGATGGGGACTAATGGCCCCCCTCAAACTGCCCTGTGACCCCCCCACTACGTAGTCGGTGCAACAAAGGGGGGCTTTTCCCCCCCTCTAACCCCCCGGTAAACAACATTGACTAGTCGTGGAAAGAATATAACACAACCCAACACTACACATGTACCCATGTGAGACAAAATGGCTTGAGCAAGACATCATCGACAGTTGGATCGTTGTGGTAAGACTAACTCTTTGACATCATTGTGATGGTCGATGGTGGTGATCTGATGCCAAGCTTACTCATCCTTGATGGTGTCCACACGCTCAATGGTGACATCCTGCTGAAAGCGAACTCTTGCCTTTGTTGCATCCAGGTACACTGATATGGCCCCTTTGTCGAATTCTTTTAATAGCATGCAAATCATCATCTTGAGTGTGATTGGATCATAAAAGTACTGATGCATAGTGTCTGTGCTTATCTCCAAGTGTGTGTTGGTGACCATGCACATCAACTTGTCGAAGTACATGTTCAACTCCAGTCAAACTTGCTTCTTGTCTTCGCCTTAGTGAGTGTGCCAAATGGGTGGGATTGCATGTGTGCACATAGTGACATGCATGCTGCTGAATTCCCTTACATGTGATCAACATCACTGCTCAACTTGTCTACTCCATGACAACTATTGGGATGGGTCTATAACTTTTGTGCGTGCAGTTTCATCTGTCCATGCATGTTGCACCCCTAGTTGTACCTGCTCCTTCTGCATCTCATTCTCTCATCTATCCAGCTTTTGTTCTTCCTTCAATTGTCGTTTCAGCACATGCAACTACTTCTCTATTTCTCTCTGTTTCTTTACGCGATCTTCATGTCACACCGTCACCTAATAGCTTCAATATCCAAAGCTGCTTTCGTCATGAGTGGATTTGCTTTGAACTCACATCTTTCCTCCACCTCTCCTTTGTCAACAACCTTCCTCTTGCATTCATCGTGTGCAGGTGTGCTACCTTCTGTTGTTGTCTATGGTGTTTCTCGCTATGACGATGTTTCCATTTCATCTTGATATCCTTGTCCATCAACAACTTAATGTCTTCATAAATAGGAAAGTTCATAGACACTTGATCAACTACATACCCAAGTTTTCTCTGAACGGTGTTTTCGACTCTGCTCTCCTGGAAGCCATTCTACCTGTGTTGCTGAGAGGCAGATGAACACCTGTGATACCTACAGACATAGCAACACTCATGACAAGAAATTTGTCTGTAGAAAACCAAAACAAACTACAGGATTGACATGCAACATATGTGTGTGACTGTCTGTCAAGATTGCACTATTTTCATTAGGAGGTTGGGAGATTGACTACCAAAATAGCATCAGGCACATTCTATGTTATCGGGAGGCTGAATTATTGTTGGAACTACGCAGTGCACAGTCCAGCCTGGTCTACTGAGGAATGAAACTATGCAATGCGCAATTTCAGTCAGGAGTGACATGCAACCAGCAAACTGCATTATGCAGTTTCTAGGGCTAGCAAGGCACTGCCTCCAAGAATTGTGCAATGTAAGCCTAGAGGTCAGTGCTGGGCCAGACTAGTGCAATTTCTGGAGTGAAGGTAGAGCCATCACTTTCAGAAATGTGTAGTGCTAGCCAGAAAAGGCACTGTCCGGGCCAATGAAGCCTAGACTAGCTGATGGATGACTAAAAACATGAGAAGTCTGAATGCATGATGAGATGAGTGCAAACAAGAGTGAATGATTATGCATGTAAATAGTAAGTGCAGGATTCATAAAATGGGATGCATGCATGTGTGTGAAGTGGGTCGCCACGACGATGACCGTCGGTGCAAAAACAATATCATGGATGTAACAACGGTGAGATGCGAACGAAAACTAAAATGGTGCTTGTACAGACTAACATGCATGCAAAAGACAACAAGCATTCATAGAAATCAAGAAGACAACATTCACACAAACTGAAACACAAAAAGTGACAGAATTGCAGTGCAAGACATGCGAAGCGGGCTTACCCAAAAACAACTAAGTTGAACATGCCAGCGACTCCTAGATTCAATATGGGATGTCATAGCTACAAGGTCAATGTGAGGAATGAGCTCTGTAGCATCCAATTGATGAGTTTTGATAAGATCGAGGTTAAGACGCGCATGCCATAAATCTAGGAAAAGTGACACCTGGCGGGAGGTTTCTAAAATGATCCTTGCATGTAACCTCCAGTTGCTAAAAATAGATCCCTAAATCTAGGGATGCCTTTGCATGATGCCTTGGGAAAACTAGTCCATGCATGCAAATTAATTTTTCTCGGTACTAGAGGGAGCCGATGAACCTGAAGGCACATGCATTGATCTGCGAGCCTGGGATGAAAATCTGTGTTGTTTGTGGGCTGAATAGATCTAGATGTCCCAAAGGGATTGCATAATTCCTCAGAGGAATAGGTGGTTGTCTCCTAGGATTGTGCAATTTCTGGGCTGAGCAGTGGTACTAAGTCAGATTGTGCAATTTTCTCAAGGAAGCCTATTTGATTGCATTGTGCAATTTCTGAGCCTAGTAGGTTGCTTAGCTAATTTGTGCAATCTCTTCTAGCTACAGGGTTGGCTGTCCCAAAGGGATTGTGTAATTTCTGGGAGAAAAAGGTGAGTGCTGCCCATAATTGCGTAATTTCTATGTTGAGCAACTGTCCTGGGATGAATTGCGTAATTTTTGAGAGGAAGATTGTCAAGAAGAATTGCATAATTCTGGAGCCTAGCTGGTTGTCTAGCTGGGTTTGTGAATTTTCTGGAGGGAAGGTTGGTTCCTCTCCATAATTGCACAATTCCCAGAGGGAGCTGCTCAACCAACAACTATCACTAAGTTTGGAAATCAACTTGTGAAGGAGGTGGAACAAACTTGCATGCACACACAGCCAAGACTCTATGAAATAGTTGAAGTTGATGTGCTTGATAGTGTAAGACATGTTGTTGAGGATGGTCGGTAGGAAGGCTCCAAAATGAAACTAAGGAAAAATTCTGGAGGGTGGTTATTGCTGCTACAACAGTAGGGTAAGAAGAGTCTGTAATCAATAAATTGAAGATCAACAAAGATAGTCTTTTGAATAATTTCTGAGTATTTTCGTTTGTATCTTTTCATGTTGTATGTTGCCAATTAGTGATATGTTTTATGGAATAATGATTGAATGCTACACGAATTTACTGAATCTATCTTAATGATGTATGAAATGAATGCTTAGCCACTTCTGCAAAGTTACAGGCCATTTCTCTTATGTTTCTAATGAATTAAGGAGATCTCTGCAAACTCAAATCTAGGGTTACTTTTTGATGCACATAAGTAGGTAAAATGATTGTTTAAGATCCACAAGGACTGATCCAGACCTTCGCGAAGGCCTAAAGGCCGCTTTAACTGAGTTACAGTAATGAACCTTAGAATTCTATTGATCTGTGTGGAGGTAGATCTAAGGCACTGGAAGACATCACACTAGTCTCTAGATGCAGAAACTTGGTTCTTGCATCCCCCATTACTGTTTCAGGTGAGACTATAGCCTACGCTATGTGGGTTGTTTTTGAAAGGGCTAGCAACATAGAGTTTTCATGGTTGGTGCAACTAACTCTGAACTTGGGTCAGGAACCCCTAAGCCAACAGTTATCCTTGAAAAAGATAGATTACACCATGGCAGAGGGAAAATGACTAACAATTGTTTATGCTTTGAAAAGGTTTAGGAACTACCTACTAGGATAAATTTCAAGTTATACACTGATCATATTGAATTATGATATCTCATCAACAAGTTATTATTTTTAGGGAGAATATATATATCTATGTCTCTTTTTGTTCTAGGAATGTGAATTTGAGGTTATAATGAAGTTGGGTAAGTTGAATGCAAGGCCAGAGTAATAATCTAGATACTTTATAGGGAATATGCAAGGAACATGGGATATATTTTACCTAATGCATAACTATTTAGCTTCAGGATGGTAGATTATCACTTTTCAAAGATTATTCAATTCCTTACCATGGGAAAAACACTACAAGCTGATATGGTCACACAGAAGAAATGACTATTAGGTAAGGTAGTGGATTATTAGTTCATTACAAGTTATTTGTATAATTTGGGTGCATATGGTATACTCCATGTCACATGGTTGTGTATTAGAACATGAAATACCAATTACATTAATTGAGGCAGATGATGGGGTAGAAGGATTCCACTATGTGGAGAAATCTACCACATGAAGATCTTACACACGTGTCTTTGGTGGTTGGTAGTTCACCACAGTGAAAAATAATTTTGTCCTAGTTGTGATGTTTGTTATAGAGTGGGAAAACCATCGCATTAAGATGAATTGTCACTACATATGCAAGTGACTATACAACCATTTGACAAGTGGGTAGTGGATTTCATTAGGTCAGTTAACCCGATGAAAAAAGGAGAGAGATGCATCATAATATAACCACGATGGATTATTTATCCTGATGGGATGATGTAGCACTTGTGAAAGACTATAGTGTAGAGACTACAAGTAGTTATTATTTAAAAATGTTGTCCCATGTTTTGTTTGTTCAAATATTTTACTGAGTTACCATGGAACTCACTTTCTAAATAGAACCATCGAAGTATTGATGGAGGAGTTCCATGTTTTCTAGGTTCACCATCAAGAAAAAATAAATTCATACCATCCATAGGAAAATGGCATAATAAAAGCCTTGAATAAAATTTTGGAGAACACATTAACAAAGGTCTATAGTCTGAAGAGGGATGATAAGGACTTCAAAATTCCTGTAGTACTTAGGGCATACCAAACTACGTCAAAGAAACTTATAAGCTACACACCATTTTGTTTAGTATATTGGTAGGAGGTATTAATGCCCATGGATTCATAATCCCCAATCTTCATATTATTGCCATGACAAAGCTGATAAATTCCAATGCATTAGAATAGAGACTCACAAAATTATTACAGCTAGAAGAAGATAGGTTCATAGCAATTTTCCACAATATCATGTAAAAAATGAGGGAAAGGACATGGCATCATCATCATATTAAGTAGAAAAAAATCTAGGTTGGTGATCTCATTCTATTTTATCAAAGTAAGTTTCTAAAGCACCCTAATGAATTTCAAATGCATTGGTTGCGACCATATATTATTAAGTATATAACAAATGCAAGAGTTGTTTCTATAGTTATAAACGTACAACCAGAATGAGCTATTACTTTATGATCCTTTCCCTGGGATCACCGCACAGAAAAGTGTGTGGGAGTGGAATAAAAAAAGGCAAATTATAACCATACATGTGTTTCAAGTAGTCATTCATTTCTTCTCAAACAAATGGATGGAGAAGTAAAACCTGAACCCTCACAAATTGATGATGAGTATTGGATCTGTTGCAAAAATAGGGATCTTTCCCCTACACGAGGATCTCTCTCCAAGCATTCATTGTCCTTAACCATGCACACAATCACCACTAAAAAGGAAACTTTACCTTCTGTAGAGGGCATATTAGCTTATGTAAAATAAAAACCTGAACATAAAAACCATAATAACATATGAATGCAATGGGAACCAAGCACTTATATTGATAATAAAAAAGAGATACATATGGTATACCTCAAGTAACCTCTCTTCCAACCTAACAACCTCGCCTCCTTAGATTCTCAAAATTACAGAATTCTCTGAATATAATATTGACAATATAGCTCAGATTCTCAAGATTCTAACTCCAAAAATAACCCGACCCCTTGGCATGACATGTATAAATAAGCCTTTTGGCCTCCATGAGAGAATGAATCTAGACACTTAGGGGGAATATAAGTTAAGAAAACTCTATAACAGTTCATCCCTAGCCAAGTCATAAAGATAAGGTATCAATCAGATCTCTTAGGGAATATATTTTTTTAGAAAAAGTTATGGTTGTTAATTAGAAGAGGAAAATTTGATGCTTGCAACCTATATTGTGCATTGAAAACCAGGGGAGGCGGCATATTGCATATGAAAAACCAACATCCATTCTCCAAAAAGCTCAAAATCAAGGGCTCAAGTTATGCAAAGAGGTCAATAGCATTAAAATTACTACAATTGACTATAATGAGGGAAAATGGGTTGATAATAGTTGTCTAGCTAGAGAAATTGAATGAGCCGCTCAAGGGACTTGTCAATGGGAGTCAACTAAAGTTATGCACAGATAGTCAACTGACCTCTCAAAGATGATTTCTTTTGGTGAAAGAAAGAAAAAATACTTTCTTTTTGTTTGTAGGTAGAAGTTAATAAGAAGAAAACCACGAAGAATTTATGACTGTGGAGAACAACGTGCTAGGTATGACAAAATAGAGCTTCCACATCATGGTGAATAATTGACACATCGTGCACTAAGATATCTACTTGGCCACATGAATAGAAAACTGAATGGAGCATACAATGCCATAAATAACCAAGAAGGTGGAATATAATTAGTAATTAGTGATAACAAGAGGAACCACAATAATGCAGATAAAGGAAGTAAAAAAAGAAAGTGCCACACACATGGAATAGTCACTATGAACCTTTATTAAAAGAAAAATTAAAGCTATTAAAGGAAAAATCTATTCCATATTAGGGTCTCTAAGTAAAAGGAAGCTAGCATTAACTCCAATGTGGCTAATGTTGGGGAAAATTAATTTTTTAATAAAAACAAAGAATTACCTAGAGATTAATTATCAACCTGAGGAGCGTATTTTTATTTCAAGACAATTGGAGAAATATATGCATAACATACACCAATAGCTAACACCGGTTCTATATGATTGTGTTCTATACTATCAATCTCATTCAACAAGAAATAAAATGTAAGACTTGAATAATAAAACTAATTTAAAAAGCAGAAAGTAAATGACAGGGAAAATAATTATGTTGATCAAACAACTTGAATCATTTCTAAATTAAACCACACATTGCATAATTCAAATGCTAATCTAGAGTAGTAAATTAAATGAAATCTAGAAATTGGAGGAAACAATAAATCTGGAAAATGCAATAGCCAACAAATTACTTGATTAAAAAGGAAATTTACTTTAAGTAATAAGAATTGAAATTCAAAGGAACGAACACTTAGTTAAACTACTTTATATGCTCAAGGAAGCACCTCATCCAAGGTAGTGGGCCCAACTACCCAAGACTCAGTTCCGCCTTAAGAAATAACTTAGATCATATTACAGATAACAAATGTAGAACTCAATGGATAGCTTCCTTGATTAAAAAATATGAGAGAAATAATTACATAAAATTGAATTTCTTAGCTTTTCCTCCAATTCAAAAATTGTTCATCTCCCATCTCTCATCTCTTATCTCATCTCCTACATCCTATCTAATAATTGTCCATCTCCTATCTCCCAATTATCTCCCAATTATCCCCCTCTCTTTGATCTTTATTTTCATTTAAATACACAGAGAGCAAAGGGAAGTTGCAACAAAGTTGATTACAAAATTATTTCCATTACAATTTTGGATTGATTGCATAATATTAATAAAAAATATCAGATCTGAAATGTCTTCCCATCATGATTGAGTTGGAACAAGTCGAATCTGGTATTACAATTGGGAGAATTTGGAAAACAGTTGCAACAACAAATCTGAGAAAATCACCTTCGAAGAACCTTACATTTCAATTAATACAGACCGAATTTTGGAAAACTACAAATTTCAAAACTAGTTTGGTCCGTTCTGGACAAAACACATGTTCCAGATTTTCAATATTCTCCTTCATTTGTCTGAAACGTCCAATTCAAAATTGTCACTTCTTATTCCAGTGAATTTCTGAGTTGGAATATTTAATTATGAGTTGGAGATCATATTTACAATCTAGAAAATATCTTGGAGGCTAAAATAGTGAGTGATGTTATAACAAATTCATTAATAAACCATCATTGACAAAAATCATGCATAATAATCTTCAATATATGAAAAATAAAGGAGAAAAATAGTATTTATCCATAAGAGCATAAATAATTATAAAATGGAATTATATTATCAATTATGATAAATGACGTGATAAAGGATGGTAGAAATGGATGAAATAGATGTTAAAAAGTGATTTTAATAGTGACAAATTAGTGGCCCAACAGCTAGGTGTATAAAAAGTACTTCCCATAAAGAAAACCCTACCATCCAAGGTTGGAAAATTTATTATGGGATTATATGACAAAATCCCCCAAAGTTATTAAATTTAGAAAGGCACATAAGGCACACAAGTAATTACTACTTCTTCTATTTCAACATTATTTTTTTTCTAATTGTAATTGTTGGGTTGAAGTTTGAGAGTAGACTAGAGACTAGAAGAGTAGGCATTGTAGGAGCATATCAAGCTACCAGATACATATGCCATGGATTCTTCCTCAAAACTAAAGAAACCCAAAACAAGGAAAGTTGGTGTCGCGACACCCGATCACAACCTATAATACTTGTAGCCAAACTTCTAAAGGAGATGAAATATAGATTGTAAATAACCCCAATTCCACTAGAGGTCCTCAAGGAAGGAAATATGCTCTACATGGTAAAAAAATTAAAGTATAATGACCATGATGTCACAAACCATACCAAGTTCCATCAATTTGCACAGAAAATTACATGAACATTATAGTGCAACAAAGACATTTGCAAGTTTATGAGCCTAAATAATGGGCCACAGGCTTCAAGAAATCAGGTATTCTAAATTTACTAGACAACCCACACTTTGGTCGAAACTATTGTTGAGTTGCATACATGGTGGATTTTTGTGGCTAGATGAGCCCATAAAAATCTCTTCCCACCTTATATCTAGAATTATAGGGTTGCCAACGACTGGAGAGGATCTAGAGCCTCTCTTTGACAAGAAAAATTAAAAGGTATTTACAAAGTAAATGGCAGAAAACTATCAAATGAATCACAAATAGCAGGGAGTCTTAATCTCATCCATAAACGATGAGCATGTGTAGTTTAACATGTAGCTAATGGCATGAAAGCTACATAGAAAATTCATAAAATATCAGTGTCCCATAGGAGCAGTAGTCACAATAATGAAGGGCATACAAATGAAATGGGGAGACTTCTTCCTGAACTAGTTTATGCAAGATTGCTTGGAAGCCTAAGAAATAAACATGGAGTTCCACTATGCATGGTTGTTGATCCTTATAGCTCTAACACCAAGACAACTCCCTGAGGACACTCACTTTCTAGCACTAGATAGGTAAGAATTTGGCACAACAAGATTTGGGTCACTCTAGCATACCTTAAAGAAGCACCAAGCAAATACCAATATTAAAGTTTACAATTGGAAATAGGTCATTAACTATTTTATACTAAATCTACTAGTAATTTTGGTACACATTGTTGAGGCTTACAAGACAGTGGTAACATTCCATGCCACATCACACCATATGTATATAAAAGGCCATGTAGACCCACTAAAGTAATGGTTGAATTGCACATACAATATCAACAAGAAAAGTATGTCACATATTATTAACAAATGGCCAGAAGAATGGCATATTCTTCCTATTGAACAATAGCCACATGCATAGAACATTGACAGTGGCGATGAGGATGAGTTCCAACATCCACAACCATAAAATCAACCCACAAAAGAACATCTCAAGCAACAACAATAGAAGGATGAAGAAGAGAATATTAACACACCTTAGTGCGACTATGGAGAAGAAGAAACAACACTAGTAAGTGACAAGAGACCATTAAAAAGTCAAAAAAAATGGGCAAGGAATATCTGAAAGGCTAGGAAGTCGAATATCCCACAGACATCTTCTTTACCAAATGAGGAATTATAGAAATTTATTGAGTAGATAAAAGAGGTGACTATGTAGGGAACTGCCCCTCTCGTTACTACTATTCAAAAAGTGGAAAAAGAACATAAATACTTGTAGGATTGGATGTAGCAACAAATGGGACAACTTCATCTTCTATTTGAATAATCTAGGATGGTAACTTCTCTATTGAGTGAAACAAAGAACACTACTATGATGAAGGCGTCGAGTGCACCACCTATGCTAGAAATTTTGTCCATAACAATTATAACCTTCTACATTCTCAACACAACTGTTGGAAATAATACTGAGAGGGGGGGGGTGAATCAGTATTATCACATTAATAAAACTTTTTATTTCCATATTTAGATTCATATATGCTACTTCCACAACTTCTTATGATTCAGTTAGTTGATCCTTAATGAGTGCATTAGAACATTATCAAATATATTAACAGTAAACTGGTGCAGTAAAGTAGAACAGATCATCACACATAAGTCACACACATGAACACCATGATATAAGGTGGAAACCCAATGTGGGAGAAAACCACCTCCCGCAAGTCATCTCAATCTTCTTCTTAATAAGAAAATCCTTTTACAATATTAGTACTGGTGCAGTCTTATACCAGTACAAGAGCTACAACCCCCTTTGCTCTTGTACTAGCTTAGATACTAGTACGTAGGCGCCAGCCTACAATCTTCTCTCCTCCAAGTACCACGTTTCATACATTTTCAGACTGGATAAACCTGAAGCACAATACATAATCTGAAAGGCCACGTTTCATCCAATTTTCATACTGGTCCCTTTAATATCATTGAAGCACATAATTCTTTTGAATCACCCAATCACCAGATCAATACACTTTACAAGGATAGTATGTATGATCACAATCAGATCTAGTTACCCAAGCATCAGATCCATATACATGACAGTTATCACCCGATTTAGTCAACAGAGGCTGATATTAAGACCCAAACAGAGGATTTACATACTGCTGCACACTCGGAGGCTAAACAAGAAAAAACTTAATATTGCGCACTTAGAACCCTTTAGTAAACAGCAGAAGCGACTAGAGCATATATAAGAAATGATTGCAGCTTTGTTAAAAAGAACCTATGGGTGACCGCTCCCACATCACCTCCTGAATAGCGATTCTCCACACCCGAAGAGACTTCTGTCTTTTGCGTGTCTGCGGCTGCACAGTTTCCTTAAGATCTTCAATTCATAATCGATACTTTGCCACCGGATCCCCTTTCTCTTTATATAATCACGCATTTGATAAAACCATGAATCGAAACCATAGGATCCGAAAACCTGAGGCACAACTGTTTTGACCAATTCTCTTAAGAGAAGGCTTAAGCGGGAAAATTATGATAGCGGTCCAAAACAACAAAAGGCGGGCTTGTTAACTTAATGCATCCAAACTAATAATATATCGGGTCCAATCCTTATTGCTATCGGCGCCTGCCCATCTCATGGTTTATTCCTAACGTCCGATCTGATGGATCGGATGCGACATGCCCCATTAACCAGCCTTTATTTATATATCGGGTCCGCTCCTTTCATCGCTATCGGCGATTTGAAGTGGGAGGCTTATGGGTGAACACCGCGGATGCGATTTAATATGAAATGCTTTTAGTTCCTTCATCGGGTCCGACCCCTCTTATCGCAATCGGAGGATTTCACCAAAGTCACATAGCCGATGCGATATTATTATAAGCCATGTTTGATGCCACTATCGGGTCTGCTTGCAATCGGATGATTGGGGTGGGTGACCCTTTATGTATTCCGATATACTGCGGACGCGATATATTATAAACCGTGTTTGATGCCTCCATCGGGTCTGACCGCAATCGGAGGTTTCAACGAAGTCCAACGCGCATATATGCCGAACTGCGGATGCGATATTATTATAAGCCAGAGTTAATGCCACCATCGAGTCTATTGCGATATGCTTCCGGGGTTACATAGCCGAAACCCCAATGCGCCGATATGCCGAAACATTTATATATATAATTGTTATGCGATATGCCGAAACTTCGATGCCGCAATGATATTACTCATGTAATCGCCGAAAAGGGGATATAATGCATATATATGGGTTTTACGCACCCAACCAACTCCCGACAATATAAATGCATGCATATATGGGTTTTAATAAGCCCGATAGCTCCCGATAGTGATAATGCATACATATATGGGTTTTAAGCGCCCAAAAATCTCCCGATAGCACTAATACATGCATATGAGGCCTGATCACTCCCGATAAGCTCTTTATATATATGAGAAAGAGCCTCTATTGCTCCGATAAGCTCGCAATGGCTCAAAGTTTCCAATAAGCATATGTAAATGGCCCCTCTTCTCTCCTTTTGGCTCTTCTTGTCCCCATCAAGAGAAATGTTTGTCTGTGAGAGGGTTGCCATCAAGTTCAACACATGTCCATAATGCCATAATGCCAACAATCTCCCCCTTTGGACTTGATGGCAACAACACCGACCAAAAAGCACTCTCCCCCTTTGACATCAAGGGCAAAGGGCGGATATCTGCGTGTCCTGACTATTTCTCCCCATGAGGACCTGTTCTGCCTGATTATGAACCGGATGCTGAAAGTGACATCAACTTCAGATTTTTCGAGTAACCATTCCACTCCACAGCTACTGGCTACTTATAATATAGAGACCGCCCTGTTTTCCCTTATGCTCGTGCCACTGATCGAACTCGGCACCTTTAATCAAGAACTTACCGAGGACCGCCATCCACCCTGTTTGCTCCTACTGAGATCAAATATGGTGCAGTACTATAATGCCAACAATGGATTAGATATGCTCCCCTTGAGCCTTGTACGCGTATACCCCATACGAACCTTGCGTACAAGCATCAATCTTAGAATTAATAGCAGGATGATGGGTTGACAACCCCCAGCTTCTGCCTGAGGTATTCAAAATTCTCCCTAGGCAATGGTTTGGTAAATATATCAGCCACTTGTTCCTTAGAAGAAATGTATTCCAACTTGACCTTTTGTTCAAGCACTTGTTCTCTGAGAAAATGATACTTGATCGATATGTGCTTGGTTTTTGAATGCATGAATGGGTTCTTTGAAATGTTGATTTCACTTGTATTATCACATAAGATGGGGATAGGTGGAGTACAAGTGATTTGGAAATCCTGTAAAGTCTGCATCATCCAAAGAAGTTGGGTGCAACAAGATGCAGTAGCCACATATTCTGCTTCAACTGTAGATAAAGCAATCGAACTTTGTTTCTTGCTGAACCACGATACTAGTCTGAAACCCATAAAGAAAGCACCACCACTTGTGCTTTTCCTGTCATCCACACTTCCAGCCCAATCTTCATATGTGTAAGCATGAAGTGTGAGATCTGTATCTCTAGGATACCATAAGCCAAAGTTTTGAGTTCCTTGAAGATATTTGAAGATTCTCTTTACTGCCTGAAGATGAGTTTCCTTTGGATTTGCCTGAAATCTTCCAACTATTCCAACTACATGCATGATGTCTGGTCGGATACCTGTCAAATAAAGTAGACTTCCAATCATAGATCTATATGTTGGTTGATGAACTGCAGCCGATTCATCATTCGCACTAAGACTGCATCCTGTAACCATGGGAGTACATACTGGTTTTGAATCTTCCATGCCATACTTCTTAAAAATCTGCTTGAGGTACTCGGTTTGAGACAAGAAGATACCGTCTTTATTTTGTTGGATTTGCAATCCAAGAAAGTATGTCAGTTCACCTAGCAGGGGAATTTCGAATTCTTTCTGCATTACCGAGGCAAACTTTTGACTCATAACTTCTTCATTGCTGCCAAAAATAATATCATATACATACACAACAAGTATTAGCAACTTGTCATTTTCAATTTTTATATAAAGATTGCTATCTGCTGATCCTTTTGAAAAACCTTGTTGATGAAGATATTTGTCCAAATGGTAGTACCAAGCCCTTCGAACTTGTTTAAGACCATAGAGAGCCTTTTTCAGTCTACATACAAGGTTTGGATCATTCCAAAGAATGAACCCATCTGGTTGCTCAATGTATACTTCTTCTTCTAAATCTCCATTCAGAAAAGCTGATTTCACATCCATTTGAAATACTTTGAATTTTTGAAAGCTTGAGAGAGCAAGGAACATTCGGATAGCTTCAAGTCTAGCAACAGGAGCAAAGGTTTCTTCAAAGTCTATTCCTTCTTGTTGAGCATATCCCTTACAAACCAGTCTTGCCTTGTTTCTAACTACTTCCCCATTTTCATTCAACTTATTTTTGAAGATCCATTTTGTCCCTATGACATTCTTATCTTTTGGTCTAGGAACTAATTCCCAAGTGTTGTTCTTTTCGATCTGCTCAAGTTCTTCATCCATAGCCTTGACCCAACATTCATCTCTGCATGCTTCTTTTACACTTTGTGGCTCAGTGGAGGAGAGCAATGCCAAGTAGCTTGAGGCTTCTGCTATTGTTCTTCTTGTTTGTACACCTGCCTCTTTCTGCCCCAAAATCTGAGATTCTGGATGATTCTTTTGAACATGCCTGGATGGATTCTTTTCTTCTATCCTTATCTGTTCCTCTGGAGCCTCTTGAGGTTCTTCTTCTTCATTATCAATCTGATTTGAAGGGTAGTCTTCATCCTCTTTGATATCTTCATGATTTACTTGCCTAGGGATGTATCCTTTTTCATCAACCACTACATCAATGCTGTCAACAATTCTTCCAAGTCTTTTATTGTAACACTTATATGCTTTTCCATAAGGAGAATAACCAAGGAGAATGCCTTCATCTGCTCTAGGCTCAAGTTTGCCAAGCTGTTCATCAGTATTCTTAATATAGCATTTGCTTCCAAAAATTTTAAAATGCTTTACCGAAGGAGTCTTACCATACTAGAGCTCATGAGGAGTTTGAGTGTTGTTTACTCAGACATTTGTTTTGTTGAGAATAACAACCGCGGCATATGCAGCTTCACCCCATAAGGTTGCAGGAGTTCCAGATTCATCAAGCATGGCACGGGCCATTTGCTGGACTGTTCTATTCATCCTTTCCACCATTCCATTTTGCTGAGGAGTCCTTGCTGTAGAGAATTCCCTTTTTATTCCATGCTCTTCACAGAAATCGAAAAATTCATTTGAGGTAAATTCCCCACCTCTATCAGACCTGAGACACTTAATTTTGTGATCTGATTCATTTTCGACCAAGGCTTTGAAGGATTTGAATTTTTCAAATGCTTCGTCTTTGTGTTTCATAAGTCCTAACCAAACAAACCTGGAGAAGTCGTCAATGAATAATATAAGGTATTCCTCTCCTCGAGGTGTCCTTGTCCTAAATGGACCACATACATCTGTATGAATAAGTTCGAGAGGTTTGCTAGCTGATCCTTCCTTCTCAGGGAAGTTAGTCCTGGTTTGTTTACCAAACTGACATGATTTGCATATTGTATTCTCTGGAATTTTGATATCTGGAAGATCACAAACTGCCTGATACTTGCATGCTTTCCTTATTTGTGAAAAACTTAGATGCCCCAACCTCCGGTGCCATAACTAGTGCTCATAATCCTTGCTCATATAGCATTTTTGTTGTCCTTCTTCAAATATGTGTAGATTGTTTGGAGTTCGTTTGCCTTTGATCACTGTTTCACCTGTATCAAGATCACGAACACGACATCCATTTGATCTAAATCTTACCTTGGTTCCTTGATCGCACATCTGACTGACACTTAGAAAATTATGTTTCAATCCATCAATGTACAAAACATTTCCTACTTTGACCTTTTCTTTCAATTGAGCAATACCTTTTCCTTTTATGGCAGCAGGAGTATCATTCCAAAATGAAACTTTCTTTCCTTTTTCTAAAGCAGTGTATGATTCAAGTTTTTCTTTATCACCTGTCATATGCTTCGAACATCCGCTGTCGATGTACCATTGATTTTCTTGTCCTTCTACATAAAATGCTATCCCACATCTTTCTGGTCGAGGTTCCTTTATTCTCCATGTTCTGGTGCTTGAATCTTGTTCCTTTGTTTGTTGAAACCTACTCCTGCATTCAGAGTCTTCATGACCAAAGTTATTACAGATAGAGCATTCAATTTCATTTTCAAGAGCCGAGAAGTTGTTATAGGTCCTTTTTGTAATCCCAGTCATACTTCTTTGCTTTTGAGCTTCTCTAGCCATGATTGTTTTGTAGGCAACACATTGAGCTACTTTGTGACCAAAGTTATGGCAAGAGAAACATTGGCCATTGAAGAAACTTCTGCGATTATCAAATTTACCAGTCATATGATTGTGATTTCTATTTTCAACCATTCTTGAGGTAAATTGAGAGGATCTTGGCTGATTGTAGCTTTTGTTCATTCTTAAGGTGAATTTTCCCTGATTTTTTTGGTAGTCTTTGTTTATTCTTGATGAAATTTGTCCCTGTTTTACCTGGTGATCTCTGTTTGGCTTTTGCTCATATCTTCTTGCAGCATCGAGATAACTCTTCGAGGTGGATGCTTGAGATGTTTCTCCATTATACCCCAGACTTGTCTTAATTAGAGGAGAGCGTTGTACATTGATGATCTCATCCAGAGTTTCAGATCCTTTAACAAATTTAAGATTGAGAGCCTTTGTTTTCTCAATTTCTTTTCGAAGCCCAACAATTTCACATTCTAACTTTTCAAGAGATTGTTCCTTTTCATCAAGTTGGATTTGCACAGTCTCAATGATCACATTCTTTTCTTCTAAGCATGTCTTGAGTCTAAACATCTCCTCATAATAGCTATCTATATCTAGAGCATCCATGTAATCATCATCTTCAAAAGCCATTAAAAGTTTATAGGGATTACCTCGTTCATCTTCATCGCTATTTGATAGACCATCACTGTCTTCATGGGTGTAATAGCTCATCTTATTTGCATTCTGTTTCTTGTTCCATCTAACAGGTTCCTTTCCCTTGTCAATCTTATCATTATGAGGACATTTGGCAGCATAGTGACCTACTCTTCCACAAGAAAAACATTTGAAGGGTAACTTACCTATGAATCTGCCAGTACCTCGTTGAAGATTTCTGACAAAATTTGATTCTTCTTCTTCTTCTGACACATGACTTGATTCAAGGTACTCTCCTTTGCCTGAAGCCTTGAGGGCAGCTTCTCTCCTATCTGAAGGACCTCCTTTTCTCATTTCATAAGCAGTTAGAATTCCATGCAGCTGTGACATGGTGAGAGTTCGTAGATTCTCCTTTTCTTCTATGGCAGACACTTTAGATTCAAACTTGGTGGACAAGGATCTTAGAACTTTTTCAACCACAATAGCCTCTTTTATTTCTTCACCCAAGTTTTTCATGCAGTTAACAATCTCATCTACCCTAAAGAAATAGCTAGCCACACTTTCATCATTATACATTCTGAGATTCTCATACTGAATCCTGAGGGTTTGAAGTTTAGCACGCTTCACCTGTTCATCTCCTTCGTAGCTCAAGACAATCTTGTCCCATATTTCTTTTGCGGATTTATATTGCATAACCTTTACGAATTCTGATTGAGATAAGCATCCCAACTGAGTATTGACTGCTTTAGCATTTGTTTCATATTTCTTTTTCTCGGCCGAATCTATAGGAGTAGCTGAAGGAAAAGTGTAGCCTGTCTCTATGATATCCCAAACTTCCGTACCAAGAGATTGAAGATAGGCAGTAACTCTTACCTTCCAATAATTGAAGTTTGTCCCATCAAAAATCGATGGCCTGATTGATGCTTCCCTCTCGTAGTTGCTCATAATGAACGATCTTCCTTCAAGCGATCAAGCTTCTCTGAAGGACCCGCTCTGATACCAATTGTTGGAAATAATACTGAGAGGGGGGGGTGAATCAGTATTATCACATTAATAAAACTTTTTCATTTCCATATTCAGATTCATATATGCTACTTCCACAACTTCTTATGATTTAGTTAGTTGATCCTTAATGAGTGCATTAGAACATTATCAACCATATTAACAGTAAACTCGTGCAGTAAAGTAGAACAGATCATCACACATAAGTCACACACATGAACACCATGATATAAGGTGGAAACCTAATGTGGGAGAAAACCATCTGCTGCAAGTCATCTCAATCTTCTTCTTAATAAGATAATCCTTTTACAATATTAGTACTGGTGCAATCTTATACCAGTACGGGAGCTACAACCCCCTTTGCTCTTGTACTAGCTTAGATACTAGTACGTAGGCGCCAACCTACAATCTTCTCTCCTCCAGGTACCACGTTTCATACATTTTCAGACTGGATACACTTGAAGCACAATACATAATTTGAAAGGCCACGTTTCATCCAATTTTCATACTGGTCCCTTTAATATCATTGAAGCACATAATTCTTTTGAATCACCCAATCACCAGATCAATACACTTTACAAGGATAGTATGTATGATCGCAATCAGATCTAGTTACCCAAGCATCAGATCCATATACATGACAGTTATCACCCGATTTAGTCAACAAAGGCTGATATTAAGACCCAAATAGAGGATTTACATACTGCTGCACACCCGGAGGCTAAACAAGAAAAAACTTAATATTGCGCACTTAGAACCCTTTAGTAAACAGCAGAAGCGGCTAGAGCATATATAAGAAATGATTGCAGCTTTGTTAAAAAGAACCTGTGGGTGACCGCTCCCACATCACCTCCTGAATAGCGATTCTCCACACCCGAAGAGACTTCTGTCTTTTGCGTGTCTGCGGCTGCACAGTTTCCTTAAGATCTTCAATTCATAATCGATACTTTGCCACCGGATCCCCTTTCTCTTTATATAATCACGCATTTGATAAAACCATGAATCGAAACCATAGGATCCGAAAACCTGAGGCGCAACTGTTTTGACCAATTCTCTTAAGAGAAGGCTTAAGCGGGAAAACTATGATAGCGGTCCAAAACCACAAAAGGCGAGCTTTTTAACTTAATGCATCCAAACTAATAATATATCGGGTCCAATCCTTATTGCTATCGGCGCCTGCCCATCTCATGGTTTATTCCTGACGTCCGATCTGATGGATCGGATGCAACATGCCCCATTAACCAGCCTTTATTTATATATCGGGTCTGCTCCTTTCATCACTATCGGCGATTTGAAGTGGGAGGCTTATGGGCGAACACCACGGATGTGATTTAATATGAAATGCTTTTAGTTCCTTCATCGGGTCCGACCCCTCTTATCGCAATCGGAGGATTTCACCAAAGTCACATAGCCGGATGCGATATTATTATAAGCCATGTTTGATGCCACTATCGGGTCTGCTTGCAATCGGAGGATTGGGGTGGGTGACCCTTTATGTATCCGATATACTACGGACGTGATATATTATAAACCGTGTTTGATGCCTCCATCTGGTCCTACCGCAATCGGAGGTTTCGACGAAGTCCGACGCGCATATATGCCGAACTGCGGATGCGATATTATTATAAGCCAGAGTTAATGCCACCATCGGGTCTATTGCGATATGCTTCCGGGTTACACAGCCGAAACCCCAATGTGCCGATATGCCGAAACATTTATATATATAATTGTTATGCGATATGCCGAAACTTCGATGCCGCAATGATATTATTCATGTAACCACCGAAAAGGGGATATAATGCACATATATGGGTTTTACACACCGAACCAACTCCCGACAATATAAATGCATGCATATATGGGTTTTAATAAGCCCGATAGCTCCCGATAGTGATAATGCATACATATATTGGTTTTAAGCGCCCAAACATCTCCCAATAGCACTAATACATGCATATGAGGCCTGATCACTCCCGATAAGCTCTTTATATATATGTGAAAGAGCCTCTATTGCTCCGATAAGCTCACAATGGCTCAAAGGTTCCAATAAGCATATGTAAATGGCCCCTCTTCTCTCCTTTTGGCTCTTCTTGTCCCCATCAAGAGAAATGTCTGTCTGTGAGAGGGTTGCCATCAAGTTCAACACATGTCCATAATACCATAATGCCAACAACAACATTGTACCCTATGTTTTACATCTATTGCATTGTATTTTGTAGACTCTAACATTTCAAGGGTGACTCGAGGATTTACCAAAGTTAGACCTTATTTTGTCATAGATTTCTTTGAATATTTTACATTAGTCGCAACAAAGTATAGTATAGCAGGTAGAGTTTTGTGCATAAGCAACATTGTTAGAAATGGTTTAACTCACCAATGAACACGAGAATTTTCAGGAAGAACACACATCACTGGTGGAAACATGACAAAAAGATAAATAAAGGGAATAGACATTGATACATGTAGTTGAGGAGGTGAAAAACAAACTTTTGGGTGTTGTCATAGAATTGGCATTCATGCAAAGGAGAAGTTGTTGAAGATTGACGAAATAATACAAGGTCTGAAGAAAAAATTCAAGGAACTGCAGCTACAGATAAAGCATGTTACCTCATCGGAGGAAGTATATAGATGAGGAACGATACAAATAACCTTTTACTCCTTTGATATTGCATGTGGTCTTGAGCATGAATGCACTAAGTTACATGAAGTCAACTTAGATGTTTGGAATAAGTTGTAGGATAGTGTCGAACTTAAGGAGATAAATGCCAAAATTCAGACTATAGAGTAAAAAACTGAATCTATATGTGGTAGACTAATCACCCTACTAGCATCATAATGTTAAGTAATGATGGTAGAAAGTGAGATGTTGGGTAATGAAATTAATTAGTGGAGAGAATAATATTAGAAGCTTGCCCAGAGAGTTGTGTATTTGCAAGACGAAACAATGCTAATCATTGATGATATTACTACAATATAGACCACAACACATTAGGTAGTTTCATACAACCCAGCTTTGTTCCTTGTTTTTCCTATGCATGTTGAGGTAGGACAATGTATTATTAGTTGGGTAGAGGCATCAATTACTATAGTATTCACTACCAAACAAACATTTGACCGATTTCTAATGAAAATCACAAAGGAACTCCCTTTGCTTGGTGCATAAATAGATAAAAGTGGCTTGGTGATGAGGCATGAATAGTGTTGGGGGCCTGTTGTGGCCAAGGTGAAAAAGGTGATTTTTTTGAGATTTTCGCTATTTACGGAAAAACCACACAGTAAGGAGGAAACAAAAAATATCACACAGCACAAAGGTAGATAGATATGCTATGTATATGTTTGGCACATGACATAGATGTGCACTGGAAGCAATGAAGACGATGATGTAACAAAAAGATGTGGCTCTCAACATTGAAATCCCCAATAGTATGGTTTAGTTAGTTATGGTCAATTAGTTGGCTACAGTTTGGCATGTTATGGTAAAGTAGTTAGATGTGATTCGTCATGAGAGTGGACATCTCACCAGGATGAGCTCGCTAAAGTTTCTGAGCAGTGTGATGTTAGAGATCGAGTTATATAAAGAGTTGATGTTGCTTCTATTAGATTCTTTTCGATGATTTTCTTGCCTGATGCTTTTCTGAATTTGTCTTGGTTCTATTTTAATTCTTATTCTACTAATTATATTGAGGATTAGATGGATATTATGAAATGAATTGTGATGGTCTACCATAACAGTCTAACATTTCCCATTTGGGGATATCCTTTGTAATATGTATCACTGATCTTTGTTCCTAATATGAAATATATGGGGATTCTATGTTAGTTTTCCATGGTTGTACTATACATACATTTTGTATAAAGGTTTGGATAAATAAATGAAATTATATTGAGTCATTGCAGAGCTTGTGCTAAATGTGTGCTGTTGATATTTTATAGTTGAGGCATAATTCCAATAATAGTATTAGTCTATGAATGAAACTATGTTCCATTGTTTTGTGTGAGAGTTATTTATGTGCTATCATATTGAAGTCCCGTTAAATGTTTACTTTAGTGATTATGCTTTGTTTCTAGACTTAATCAATGTGCATTGTAGCCCATTAGTAATATTATAACATGTGTTGTGAATGTTTTTGAGTGTAGTCCCTTTTAAGTGGTTATATTTGCAATGTATCGTGAATATCATAGTTTGAGATTGATCATTTGGAACTGAAGTCATCTTTGTTGTAGGGAAAAGTATCCGATTCGGATGACCCTATCCCACTCTAAGGATGATAGTACCTCAGCAACAACTGTAAATAAAACTACTTAAGGTTTACTTCTTTATGAAAGCAAGAGAGAATGAAGAAATGCACTAACCGTTGCCTTGCGCTTAATATTTGCTCCAATCTCTTCTCTTTGCTGCTTGCTCCTAGCTCTTTGCTCTTTTGCTGGCCCAGCTACAATGAGATCCTGCAAAATAACAAAGAAGGAAACTACAAGAAGCATGCAATCATAACTGATTCAAGGATTAGCATAAATCAAATATACAATCATCACAATACATCATTGAAACAAGTGCATATAGAAGAACCTCAATAGCTTTTATTAATGGAAGAAGTAAAGTTCTGAGAAGGTTACAACCATTGAAGGCCCCAATCCAGCAACACCTCCCAGCAGAAAGAATTTATCCTCTTCACCTCCTTCAAGCAATCACCCAATAGTTCTATAGTGAAACCAACAGCATATCATTACTTTGCACAAAATTCCAGCCTCCTGAGCTCATAGGAGAGAGCTCAATATATAGATGAATTGAGAAAGGATGAGTCAGCTCGCAACTGATGTGTAGCTGCCTTGTGTCCCCTCTCTCTTTAGTTGATCTTCATTTCTTGAGTCCACTTGGAGAACCTTGCTTCCACTTGGAGAAACAGAGCCTCTGACTCATCACAAGGCGAAATCCCTGATCCAAGTGTCATTTTTGGAAGATTCCAGAGTAATGACTCAGTGTGCCACTTGTCCCATCTCGCTCAGCGCAGGTGGCCTTTGTTCTACCTGCTTTGCAACGCAGGTACACCATGGAGGAGTTGAGTTTCAACGCAGAAGCCTAGTGGAGCACCTGCTTTGATTTCAGGATTGCTTGTTTTTGAGTGTTTTCAGGTGGAGAACTGATCTGAGAGCTGTTGGTTTGCTGACCTTGTTCCTCTAGGGGTAGGAACATCATGTTTAGGGACTTTGGATCCCTTGGATTATTGACAATTCATGCTTGATGCTGCAAGGCACAAAATTGTCTATAACAGATGCCCCCTAAAGTATGAGGTCATTTATCGGGTGAAATGCTTTATTAGGAGGATCCGAAGTTCATTCAATCTGCTGAGAAGTGTCCTATAATAAGATACAATACAATACATTATTTTTCATTCTTTTTCATGATCTAGCTGAGGCGGGCATTCCCATGCTCAGCTTTATAAATTCATTTTGGTACATAGCACAGACGATCGTCTGATGATAGACTGATAATTCTCTGCTGAAATTATCATCCTTTGAGAAGGATGATCATCTGCTGCAATGATGTACATATCAAATGTCTTTATATCCTGAATATATATCGCAGCCCGGATGGATGAAACTAGATCCGGGGTCTTCAATCTCTTCCGATCTTCACTCGATGTACAAGTCGATCCATGTGAGAATTTCTTGAAGTCGAACATGGAAAGACATCGCTTGATTACCGGTCAATGATGTAAACCGTTAACAAGCGTGAGAGGAATCACCGATAAGGATGATGACCCTCAAGGTACAGCAGTACAATTCACATGGTGGGAATAAAGGACTTGGCGTCGACCACTATGCAAAATCCTCTGGTCGAAGGTCATTGATGTATACCTGTCGCCGGAAGTGAGAAACTTGCCATTGAGGCATGCAAGCTTCAAAGTACTGAAGGGGTTGTTCCTAGATCAACTCCTTGGATAATGAGCTGATGTCGACAAGGAGCGATCCGTCAAAGGAGGGCCTTAATGAATCCCACATCAGTGACACGGAACGGAGCTAGTGATTGTGATGAGGTGAAAACAAACTGTGATGTATGATTCAGGGTGGCGGTCATGAAATGGATGAAGGACAATGTATGGCAGTGGATGGGACACGGTTGACTCTTTGCAGAACGACATCTCTTGAACATATAACGACACTGATGTGATGGATCGGTAGCATTACCCTAACTATGGATGGTGTGGCGAGGACCATGGTGATGAGACCGGTGAATGAAACAACCCAACCCGATGTGATACGGAGGACAAAGTGTCATGTTCAAGAGCGACTTGCTACCATTAAAGCTGTGAGGTTCTCCCAATTTTTCCCCAGTCATTGCTGACCAGTACCTCTTTATTTTTGTCAAGCTTGAGGAGGATAACATATGCTTGTTCTATAACCTGCCCTTCGGGCAAGCCCATCGCTATGTTTTAACGAGCCTAGCGATAGGGAAACTCGTTCTCGTCTAAAGACAAGTTTGTCGCTATTTAATGAATTTAACGAGTCTAATGACAAGGATAACTCGGTCCTTTTCATTTTTAGAGAGTCTGAAAAGGTGCGTAAAGTCAACTCCAGAATTCCTTTTTCGTCATTTAATCCCTTAAGTCCGAAAAAGTATAAAACAATACAGAAGGGATGAGTTTCGGTACTTTTAACGAGCCGAACAAAACAAGCGCTCGATCTTTTTGTGCAATAATCCCTCAGGTCCAAAAAGATTAAAATCTAGAGGAGGGATAGCTCTTCCGGTCGTTTAACGAGCTGGAAGGCCAAAACTCGGCAAACTTTTCATATTCTACGAGTCAGGAGAAAAGAGCTCAAAGAAGACTCGTCTTTTGAGGAATGAGTGATAAACAGGGATAGCAACAGATTCCAGGTACAGGTTGGAATTTTCCAATCACGGCAGTGTCACAAGGATGGCTAAGTGAAATCACTCTTTGCAGCTGTTCCTCAAAAAGGGTAAACAAACATATGGAGATGAACGATTGGCCAAATGAACGGATGGAGGTGATGGCATATAAACGCGACCAATGGCTTTTAATATGGCTGTCAAAGGTTACATTTACCAAGGTTATTTACCGGTTCATTTTTTCTGGGTGAGCTTGAACTCTAGGGGAAGATTGCTCACAACTTATGTTTATTTTTTAACGAGCATGAACTATGTGCTAAAACTGCTCGGATCTTGCGTTTATTTTTTAACGAGCATGAACTGTGTGCTAAAACTGCTCGATATACCAGTCATAATACAAGAAACGCCTCAGGTGAGATAGCTATTTTTTAAGGAGCTTTATCTCACGAAGCTATGCTCCTATTTGGCAAGTTTTAACTTTTGCCCCACATCCTTTCTTTGTGCAAGCTGGAAATGGCTAATCCTACGAGTTTAAAGGGTTAGACCTACAGGTTTAAAGGGAGGACCTAAAAATTTAAAAAATAAATAGTCGTCCCGTGCTTGCACTCCAAAAGGTTCGCATGCCCCAAGGTATAAAGTATAATTTCAAGGCGCTGCCTCTTTCTTACTATCCGAAAAAATGGTTCTGTTCGCTGCCGCAAACTAAACTCTTTTTCCCGGCGATGTCTATCACTAGGTTACTAAAGACGGTGGCCACTTGTTGCAGCAATAGAATCTCTTTCTTTGGAGGCTACCCCTACTTATCCTTCAAAACATATGTTTTAATGGGTGAGGCTTGCCTTCAAAGATGGTTACTGCTTGCTGCCGCAAATGGTCCCCTTCCTCGGTATCCTAATTATCTAGACAAGGGGAGCGAGAAACAGATTATCCCACTCTCATAACTTTGACAAAAGAATCTTATTCTAGAACAACCCTCTCTTCCTTCTTTCGGACGGGGTACGGACTAGTCATATTCTTCTGCGGAAATTAACTTTATACCCAAGGTTTCCTCTGCCCAAGGCAGGCCAGGGTGCATGCCCCCTGGGTCCCAGTTACATCTTTCCGAATCACTCGCATTCATCGGGAAGTAGAACCGGGGGTGGAGGCATTCCTTGAGTGAATAAACCGTTAAGGGATGGTATTTGACTATTTGCGATGCGTGATCCTGTAAATGAAAGTTGGTCGACGAGCTTGACCATTCTTCCTTCATGCGGAAAACACATAACTCTGAAGAGTGAGGACACTATTGCCTCCATGCAATATATATAGTCTCGTCCAAGGAGTAATTTATAAACCAAGGGTCCCTGGACGACCATGACGTTCATATGAACTGTCTTCCCCTTCAATGTAATGGGAACATTGGGGAGAATCCCTAAAGGGCGACTGGTTCCTTTATCAAAACCTGATAGATTTCTCATCTCAGGTAAAAGCGCCGGGGAACTCAGTGCTTTCCAAGCAATAGAGGAAAGTATACTCACAGATGCCCCTTCATCAATGATGGTTCCAGCCATTACCATTCTATAGATTTGGACAATGATTCTGAATGGTATACTGGCTGGTAACCGGGGTCTGCCTAGATGATTCCAATCAAAGGATACAACTAGGTTGCTTGGTGGTGGGACCGAATACACGGCCGGATACGACCCTGACGATGTTCCTTCCTGCGATAAAGGAATGGGCGCATTGCCCTGATGCTCATCAGAGTCTGTGTTGATGAAAAGAATCTGGATGGTGCCATCCTTATTCTCTTCAGTGAGGGTGTCATTTGAAGATGAATCTTCAACGACGGTGTCATTTGAGGATGAAACCTCTGAAGGAAGAACCGGGTCAACTGCTGTTTCGACCTTTAGACTTTCGTCTGGTCTGGATTCAGTAGGTTCATTCTCAATGACCGACACTTCAGCTGACCACTTGAGCGGGCCAGCTGGATTTTCAACTATCGAGGGATTAGGCACGAGTTTTTGGTATCCAGGAGGAAGTCGTAACGGTGATACCGGACGATCTTCCAAAACTCTCTTCGCCTCATCTAAGAATGGACATCGGTGGATGGCGTGATCGCCTTCACACAGTCTGCAGGGTGATCTTGGTCTCCCTCTTTGTTCTTCACTCTCGCTAGTTGACGGAATGCAATTAACATGTCTATCAGAGGTTGATGCTACCGGATTGTGCAACCTGGGGGACCAGTCCCTTAGTATCCGGGGAATACAAGGACAATCACGGTGGAAGTGGGTCCCTTTGCAAATGACACATGGCGATTTAGGCCCGGTCGGTGCAGTGTGTGGATTTTTGTCAGATGTCTTTTGCTTGCCCCCAGTCGCCTTCGCCATAGGCCCCTTCTGCTTCTTTTCTCTCTTCTTCTTTTCCTTCTTCTCCATGGGAGGCTGACTTTTGCCGGCTCTACCTTGCGAAGATGAAGGATCAGAGGAAGAATTGTAAGAAGTGGAAGGCTGGTGGGTAGCTCTAGACTGGTCTGACTGTTGATTCGACTGCTCAGGATTTGTGGTGGTCTGAACTACATTAGTTGAAAAGAGCCATACAGGTAGGCCAATTGTCAATCCTGGAAGTGACAATGTGGCCATATGGGGCGCACCAACATCTCCCCAAGAGGAGAAGGGACTGGGACTTCCACCAAGGTGACTTCCTTGGTTGGTGGGCTCCATACTTTTCAACTGAAAGATCAACGCGGTAATAATAGGTGATTATGTTCCGTTTAAAATAAATTTTATTAACGACGCTTTAGACACAACTTTGCTTTTTCATGTTTTAAGAGTCGAGAAAAAGCTAAAGATGACTCTAGTCTCCTTCGATGTTTTAACGAGCCCGAAGTGACAAATGCTCGGATGGACTTTTTCAGTTATAGAGTTTGAAAAAGGCCAAAAGAAACTACTCTGGAGTTCTAGGCAGAGGGTGTGCCAAACTTTTCGCGAAACCACAGAATACGTTTTACGGTACGGGTGGTCGATCTTCGTGAATGCTGTGTTCACTGCATCGCGATCAGTAGGGCGGCCGACACGGCTTCCTATGGATAAAGGCTTTGTTCCTATAGGGGTCTCCCAATATATACGCGACGGTACATGGGAGCACAAGTCCGTATTAGTGCCACCGACTCTTAGGAGGAATCACCCACCTTTGTAGAGATCGACAGTCACTACGTTTAACGACGCCGGAACACGTCTCTACCTAGACCTCTATGTGTTTGCGTTATGTTTCAAAGCGTTGTTAAGTAAATTGGATTTATTTTAATGTTGATCTTGCTTAGCAGTTTGCCTTTAAGGATCACCACGAGATGTATGTAACAAATTCCTGAATGCAGTCTAAGATGAGAAGCAAACTTTTCAATCTTTCAACTTTGAAAATCTTAACTACTGAGGAGAAGAAAGGCAAATCTTTTCACACAGATCATAGAGCACACACTAATGCAAAATTTCCTAAATCGTCATGCAAGCAGTCAAATGCAAAATGCACAATGCATGTATTTTCTTTTCCCTTTCTTAATGTTGATGTATTACAAAAAGAAAGTTGTTATATAACTTTGATTTCGATTTAAAGCGAAAGTAAACAAGCTAGTCCAAAATCAAAAGACACCTTAAGATTTACTTGTTTAATCACTGGAAATACATGAAATCAAACCATAATGACGAAAGTAAAAAGACTAATCAGCTATGGACAGAAAACAAGCTAACTCTTTAGACCAGCAAAATGCCTAACACAGGTTCAGATCTAAGAGGCCAAAGCAAGACTAGTTCACTTTCGTTATGGGAAATTGTAAATGATGGAAGAAATACAAAAGAACAAGTACAATTTCTTTATATAACAGAGGCGGAATGATGGCAAGTAAGGTTGGTTTCAGAATAGGTACAAGACTGGTAACTGGCTGCAAAATCTATAGTGAAAACAGGCAAGAAAAAGGGAGGAAACCCCAAATGCACAAGGCAAAATTGGGCCAACGCAGGTGCTGCACAGCCAGTCTGGCTCTCAGTGCAGGTAGCCCCTTCGGGACCTGCGTTGCAAAGCAGGTAGCCTGTGTACTACCTGCTTTGGAAAACGAAAGTTGCGTTTTCTCAGTTTCCGGGTCACAATTTTCTCAAAAATTCACAGTTTTTGCTCAAATCAGAAGCTATCAGTCAAGCACACACTAAGGGATGACAAGGAAGATGAAAAGCTATCACTAAGAGCTTACAAGGATCCTTGTAGATCAGCTCTTCAAATCATGAACATGCTCAGAAATGAGCTAGAGTAGCTGCCCTCTACTTCGCTTTTGATATAGTCAAAAGCTTTTCGATTTGGTACTCTTTTGTTCAGGAAATGAATAGCAAAATACTACAAACAATCAAACAGATACGATCCCCAGCGGAGTCGCCAGTTTGTTGTAGGGAAAAGTATCCGATTCGGATGACCCTATCCCACTCTAAGGGTGATAGTACCTCAGCAACAACTGTAAATAAAACTACTTAAGGTTTACTTCTTTATGAAAGAAAGAGAGAATGAAGAAATGCACTAACCGTTGCCTTGCGCTTAATATTTGCTCCAATCTCTTCTCTTTGCTGCTTGCTCCTAGCTCTTTGCTCTTTTGCTGGCCCAGCTACAATGAGATCCTGCAAAATAACAAAGAAGGAAACTACAAGAAGCATGCAATCATAACTGATTCAAGGATTAGCATAAATCAAATATACAATCATCACAATACATCATTGAAACAAGTGCATATAGAAGAACCTCAATAGCTTTTATTAATGGAAGAAGTAAAGTTCTGAGAAGGTTACAACCATTGAAGGCCCCAATCCAGCAACACCTCCCAGCAGAAAGAATTTCTCCTCTTCACCTCCTTCAAGCAATCACCCAATAGTTCTATAGTGAAACCAACAGCATATCATTACTTTGCACAAAATTCCAGCCTCCTGAGCTCATAGGAGAGAGCTCAATATATAGATGAATTGAGAAAGGATGAGTCAGCTTGCAACTGATGTGTAGCTGCCTTGTGTCCCCTCTCTCTTCAGTTGATCTTCAGTTCTTGAGTCCACTTGGAGAACCTTGCTTCCACTTGGAGAAACAGAGCCTCTGACTCATCACAAGGCGAAATCCCTGATCCAAGTGTCATTTTTGGAAGATTCCAGAGCAATGACTCAGTGTGCCACTTGTCCCATCTCGCTCAGCGCAGGTGGCCTTTGTTCTACCTGCTTTGCAACGCAGGTACACCATGGAGGAGTTGAGTTTCAGCGCAGAAGCCTAGTGGAGCACCTGCTTTGATTTCAGGATTGCTTGTTTTTGAGTGTTTTCAGGTGGAGAACTGATCTGAGAGCTGTTGGTTTGCTGACCTTGTTCCTCTAGGGGTAGGAACATCATGTTTAGGGACTTTGGATCCCTTGGATTATTGACAATTCATGCTTGATGCTGCAAGGCACAAAATTGTCTATAACAATCTTAGCTTCCCTTTTCCCATACAAAGCCTTCAAAGGTTCTTGCAAATCCATAAGCATACCTTAGGTGAGACCTCAACTCTTCACAAGTGCTGAAAAATTCCAATTTCTAAGGAGGCTTTGTTGGCTTATCTCAAAACCTTGGTTTATCCTAGTTTCCCAGCATCTTTGAAAGTATAATGAAAAATTATTTAAATTTGATGACGGGTTCCAAAGTATCTCATCCCTGTCTCCTTAAAATTTCATAGTCTCAAACGTCACATAACATAAGTTATCGTGATAATGCATAACTGACTTATTTGAAGCTAATTTCATGAGCATTCAAGAACCATAATGTCCATAGGGCATATCTAGGAAAGTATAAAGAACCAATTTCTAAATTTTGATCACATGTACCTAGAGATCTCACCTTTGTTTCCTTAAAATTTCATAGGTTGAAACATTACAAAAAATAAGTTATACCGGAATTCCAAATTAGACAATCTAAACTCAGTTTAGGGAGCATTCAACATCATCGACTTCCATATAGCATATCTCAAGAAGTACAACGAACCAATCTCTAAAATTTTGGTCATGTGTATCCCAAGATCTCGCCTATGTCTACTCCAAATTTCACAATTTGAAATGTTTCAAAAAAATTTTATAAAGAAAATAAGAAGATGGTTGAAGTAAAGAACCAATCATAACTACTAACTTCCGCAGTGTATTTATGTGAAAGTCCAATCCTTTCGTTGTGATTTTGGGTGACATTCTAATATGATGTAGGTCGCATTATCATAATAAATATAGTAAAAAGTAAACAAATATGACACAATGTGTTTCTAAATTCTCTCTTGGAAGAGATTAAGGTTCGAGAATGTATTTGAAATATCTTTCTTTTCAAAACTTGTAAATAAGAAAAATATAAAAATTATTGGTTTATATTATCACACTTATTTTCACAAATTAATGAGGCTCACATACTTATCTCGAATCAAACACTAGTTTTTATCAATTTTATCATTCTATATAGCATTTAAAAAAAAGGTAAAATCATATCTCTAACATAACAATAACAAAGGAATTTTCTTTGAACTTCATAACGTTTTATATATATGAATGGTCCCGAGAACATCTATTCAATACTCAAGAGTAGTATTTATGATACCTAGATAAGGTTTTATGGAAATAATGTTACCATAACTAAGAAATATGGTCCCCATAACATATCATATATGCTCGCTGAATTTATGATATTTCGATAAGATTCAATGTGCGTAATGTTACCATAACAAATATTGGTCTCCATACATGGTCCCAAAACATCACCCCATACCAAATTTATGATATTTAGATAAGATTGTATGATATTTAGATAAGATTCAATGTAAGTTGCCAAAACAAATATGGTCTCAATGCATCTTCCCTAGAGTCAGTTTATGATAGTTAGTCCTTGATTGTTGCAGGCACACAATGGTCCAGGGAAGGGAATTCAATGCACATTCTCTGAAAGGATAAACTGAAACTTTTATTTGTTATTGAAGTTCAAAAAATTTATACATTGAACAGCGACAACACCCCAAAAAAAAGTTGCAAAATTGGTTGAAGATTTGAATGTTGGCAAAATCATTGCTGACTTTCAAGCTATTATGAGTGTATTGGAATGTACTCCAGCAATTGTTTGTTAGTAATTGAAGTTGCAAAGTCAGAACGGAACTGAAGTCCCATCTTGTATGTTCAACTCTCTCCAACCAAGAAAAGTGGTTCTCTTATTGAGAAAAAGGAATTATGAATTCATTGATCACCATGAAGAGAAGGTGCAATAATGAGTGTATTCCTTTTAGTAGTTAATGAAGTAGGAATATTTATAGTTTGGCTAGTGACAGGTCGCGAAAAAGTTTTCAGAGTGCGTTGATGATTTGAACGTGGGTAGGTGAGGAATTTGAAGACGTTGCTAACAATCTGAACAGGGTTGCCTGGCTATCGTTGAAGGGCAATAAATTGACATGAAAACAAAGAGAAAGAGACCGGTAAAATTGCAGACTCTCAAAAATAATTACGTGGTCCATGCAGAGACTGTCCCTGTCTCTGTATACCAATGTTACTTCACAGGAAAGCACACGGTTAGAGCGGGACATCTGTGCTGCAAATCACTTTGCTTTGTCGCCACAATCAAAATGTAAGACGTCATTTAGTCCCACATACATGCAGCAAATTTTAACGGAACGGAAATACTATTAAATATAGGAAATAAAATTTGTATGGCTGCACGGATGCCCTTAAATCCTAGAACATTCTATAAAAGTTTTTACTTTGACATAATTAGTGATGACTTTGGGATTGGAGTATGCTGGCCCAGAGATGGTCTTGAGATATAAGGAAATTGGTTAATCCCTTAGCAGAGTTAAACTTTGTTCGGTCTTGAGATATAAGGAAATTGGTTAATCCCTTAGCAGAGTTAAACTTTGTTCGGTCTTGAGATATAAGGAAATTGGTTAATCCCTTAGCAGAGTTAAACTTTGTTCTTTTAAGGATTACAGTCCTTTTAAGGATTACAGTTAAACTTTGTTCGGTCTTGAGATATAAGGAAATTTTGTTCTTTTAAGGATTACAGTGAATAATTTCAGGTTGTTTGGTTTAGTTAATTTCAGGTTGTTTGGTTTTAGTTGGTTTGGTTAATCCCTTAGCAGAGTTAAACTATGTTCAGGTTGTTTGGTTTTAGTTGGTTTGGTTAATCCCTTAGCAGAGTTAAACTTTGTTCAGGTTGTTTGGTTAGCAGAGTTAAACTTTGTTCAGGTTGTTTGGTTTTAGTTGGTTTGGTTAATCCCTTAGCAGAGTTAAACTTTGTTCAGGTTGTTTGGTTTTAGTTATAGTTTGTTTGGTTTTAGTTAATTTCAGGTTGTTTGGTTTTAGTTGGTTTGGTTAATCCCTTAGCAGAGTTAAACTTTGTTCAGGTTGTTTGGTTTTAGTTATAGTTGAATAAAGATATAAGGAAATTGGTTAATCCCTTAGCAGAGTTAAACTTTGTTCAGGTTGTTTGGTTTTAGTTGAATAAAGATATAAGGAAATTGGTTAATCCCTTAGCAGAGTTCAACTTTGTTCTTTTAAGGATTACAGTGAATAATTTCAGGTTGTTTGGTTTTAGTTGAATAATATTTTGAGATATAAGGAAATTGGTTAATCCCTTTTTGCAGAGTTAAACTTTGTTCTTTTAAGGATTACAGTGAATAATTTCAGGTTGTTTGGTTTTAGTTGAATAATATTTTGAGATATAATTTCAGGTTGTTTGGTTTTAGTTGAATAATATTTTGAGATATAAGGAAATTGGTTAATCCCTTAGCAGAGTTAAACTTTGTTCTTTTAAGGATTGCAGTGAATAAGAAGAATTTCAGGTTATTTGGTTTTAGTTGAATAATATTTTATAAGGTTGTTTGGTTTTAGTTGAATAATATTGTTGAGACAACCTGTATTCACCACTAATATTGAATAATAACTGTTTCACAGTTATTTAACAACTAGTGAAACAAATATTATGATAAATTTTCACATTAGATTTTTGTTTCACAGCTATTTAATAACTAGCGAAACAAATATTATGATAAATTTTCACATTAAATTTTTGCATAATCATTTTGGAAATTCTTAATAACTATCCGGAAACAAAATATACATTCATAACTAATAATGTCTCACTGTTAAAAAAAGTAGTAATTTACTAAATAAATTTTAATTTACTAAATAAATATTTACTAAGTAAATTTTCACATTCCTTTTTTGCATGATCATTTTGGAAATTCTTAATAGCTATCATGAAACAAAATACAAATGTACTAATATAATTACACATTACAACTCATAATCTATGATCTTTTATCTTCATAATCAAATTTTGTTTATAATTTATGATCTTTTAACTTAATAATCAAAATTCGTTAGGTTTAAAAAGCATTTTAACATTTCTCGTCGCTGAGATGGGTCATATTATATGATTATTATAATTATCATTACAAAATAAATACAAAATAAATATAGTTAAGAAATAAAATTTTATGAAATTTCATAATTTAGTATTAAGAAAAGTATCGTAATTGTATTGAGTATAATCATATAGGTATACCTTACACATTATTATATAAATATTATTTAATATTAAGAGATCAAATTTTTAAAATATAAATTTTTATTATTTAATATATAGGAACTCATACATCATAGGAAATTAAATGATTTAAAATTATTATATTAAAAAAAGTTGTATTTATAAATAATAAACTTTATATATTTATCTTTGGAACTTAATTGAAATCACTCAATGATAATTGTTTGATTGCTATTTAAAATTTACAAAGCTATGTTACTTATGGTTTATAATAAAAATATTTATTTAATTAAAATTTTATAATAATATATTTAATTTTAATATTTTTGTTTTTATATAAATAAAAAAAATTATTTAAAATTATAAATAATATATCTAAACATATCATAAGTTATATATGTGTTATATCATATAAAAATGTGGTTTAATATATTTTTTTAATATTCAAAACCTTATAATATATAAGAAAGTAGGTAGAATATAGATTGTGGGGTGATACTTGGATTAATTTTAGTCCAAATCTAACTATATGCAATAATTAAAGTTTAATATTTAGTTTTTCAAAATAGAAATAGATATAGAGAATTGGTTATAGTTAAGGTTTATATTTACAAATATTAGAAAAATTGACTTTAGAAACCATGAAAATGACGTAAACCAAGAATAGTATACACATATAATAAATATTATATAGACCACAAGTGGCATCATACCACATAAACATAATGAAACTAGAGTGTGCATAGGGTCCATGGGAGGTTGCAGCTCTTCCATTCTATGCATGAGTTCATCCATCATTTGGTTAAGCACATGTAACTTCTTCATACTAAGGAGGAACTCATCTCTACTTTCATGTGATCAAATAAAACTTTATTCCACAATTTTTAACATCGTAACATATATCAACAATTTGTGTATTAATGAAACCATAATACATATTAACAAATTGTGTAGTAACGAAACCATAATCTAAGATCACAATTTATAATGTTTAAATATATCACTGAAAATTTAATTGTAAGAATATCGGTGCTAAAGATGTCATTCAATACTACTATGTATAAATTAATGAAAAAATATAATGAACAGAAAATAAATAATTTTGAATCGGTGATCCAAATATAAAGGAGAACAAGTCATAGGCTCCCATAAGTATAGTGTGACTTAATCATTACTTTTATTTTTTTTATGAAATTAATTTTAATTTTAAATTAAATATATTTAATATTTGTGCCGTAGTAAAACGATTATGCTTTTTGTCCAAAAAGTTATGGAAATTTTGGCCATATTTTAAAAAATCCGTTAGGGATTTTTGTGAATCCAAGTAAAAATTCTCAAACATCATAATCTTAGGCGCCCCATAAGTTTTTGATGGTGCTGAATCTATTTCCACTATCAAAAACATGATTCAAACAATGCCTTTATAAAAATTTTAAAATATTATTCCCCGAATTCCAGTTATTTTTAGTCATTCTAACAATTCCTCATCCTCCATAAACTACTCCTATCATAAACATTTTCATTTTTATTTTTTATTAAAATTAATTTAACATTTTTATATGAAAATGATGACTTTTTTCAAAATAATAGTGTGTCAGGAGTTAAAAACCTATATTAAATATAATGGTTTGTGAAAACCAGCATAACTCAAACATGATCTCATATGACATTATCCAACATGATCTTACAATCTCATAAGACATTATCCACTTTAATACTTTCTCAACCTCTTAGGACAAATTTGACATATCCTATAATAAGACTCCGTTCCACTTTAAATATCCTTTCTCTTCCCAAGCCTTTAGCGTTGGTGCTAGCTTCCCCTCTCCGTATAACAGGATTCTTAAAACAAACGGTAAAATAACTGAACTGCTTGGCCTTCATGAAAAGAGTACAGAAGCAATATCTAATGTCAGAAACATGGGCGCCACATGGACTGACTGGTCAGAAACATGGGCGCAGTTCCATTATATGTTAATGTCAGAAAGTTTATTTCAGTTCTACATTTCTAGGGAACATGGTTTCTGTGGACAGGGATTCATGTAAGAGTTTAGCCTACTGCAGCGTTTAATGCCTCAGAGCTTCTGGTGCTGTGTCATTATCTCTACCTCTTTAATTGATTCCTTCTCTGTAAAAGTTAGATACAGACAGTAAAAGAGGAGGCACTTTAGAGCGTCTTGTAAAGTTGGTATTTGAAAAAGGTCTGGTTTTGTTGCTTATCGTGGACTGCTGTCGTCCATTAAACCCGCAGACGAATCTTGCTACAGGGATGACATGATCTTTTCTTTAATATAAAGAATACAAGAAACTGGACCTTTCGTGCTCGGCATGTTCATCAATGTACCAGACTCGTCCCATGTGGAGAATATGTTTCTTCTTATCGTCGCATTCAATCATGATATGCCCCAGCACGCTGGTGATAAACGCAAAATAGTTTTATTTTTTTGTCACCGGAGGAATGTGCAACTGTTTCGACTTTCCGGTAGTATTTTTTTTGAGTTTGAAAATTGAAATATAGAATATCTTGGGACATAACTTCCTATTATTATTATGATAATGGTTATTGGAGCAATACCTAATTTGATTGAGGTAAAATAGTTAACATTTTGCTCTATGTTTAAATTTTTTTCGAAATAATAAAATCAGCGTAAATCATCTTAAATACTGATTGAACATGAGTTACGAGGGATCAAATTTCTGGTAGTATTTTTTTTGAGTTTGAAAATTGAAATATAGAATATCTTGGTACATAATTTTTCATTATTAGCATAATTGTTATTTGCGCAATATCTAATTTGATTAAGGTAAAATAGTTAAAATTTTGGTCCATGTCCAAAAACTTTTCAAAATAATAAAATCAGGGTAGATCATCTTAAACACTGATTTAACATGAGCCTTGAGAGTTCAACTTTTTTCATGTGCAAACATTTTTAGAGTGTAAAATACAATGTGCTATTTTTCATTGTTGAAATTGTATTTTTGAATGTTAAATAGACTATATATAAACCAAATAAAAATTTTAATCATAAAAACATCAATTAGTTAACATAGATCATCAAATAGTTTATTTGAATCTCTGGCTAAAGTATAAGATTTAAACATCTAATTCACACATATTTTTTACTTCTAATTCCTTCACCACATCTTCATTTTTTCATAGCCGATATTATTTTTCTATTTAAAACATAGTTTTTATTTTTTATTTTTATTTTAAAGGGTAGAAAGACAAACTTACACATCTCGCAAACTTACACGTCTCCTCATACTGAGTTGTAGAATGAGCCTCTTAAACATCTAATTCACACATATTTTTTACTTCTAATTCATTCACAACATCTTCATTTTTTTTATAGCCGATATTATTTTTCTATTTAAAACATAGTTTTTATTTTTTATTTTTATTTTAAAGTGTAGAAAGACAAACTTACACATCTCGCAAACTTACACGTCTCCTCATACTGAGTTGTAGAATGAGCCTCTTGACTCAATGAAAGCTTTGTATTTTGGCCCAAAACAATTAAGATAGGTTATATTAAAAAAACCCATTAACATACTGTTTTTCCTTAAGTTTGAAAATTGAAACATATAATATCTTGGTACATAACATTTATTACCATGATAATTGTTAATTTTTCATCACCTAACATTTATTATCTTAGAACATAAGATTTCATTATCATGATAATTGTTAATTGTGCAACACCTAACTTGATAAAGGAAAAATAGTTAAAACCATAGCTGTTACCCAAAAAAAAATTCAAAATAATAAAATGAAATCTTTGTATTTTGGACTAGAACAATTAAGGTAAGTTATATTAAAAAAACACTTTACCATTTGAGGTGTCTACAATATTTTCATTAAGTTTGAAAATTGAAACATCTAATATATTGGTACATAACATTTATTACCATGATAATTGTTAATTCTGCATCACCTAATCTCTAATATTTTAGAAAATAACATTTCAATATCATGATAATTGTTGAGCAACACCTAACTTGATAAAGGAAAAATAGTTAAAACCATGGTTGTTGTCCAAAATATTTTCAAAATAATAAAATGAAAGTTTTGTATTTTAGCCTCAAACAAATAAGGTAGGCTATATTGAAAAAACACATTAGCATTTCAGTTGTCTACAGTATTTTCTTTAAGCTTGAAAATTGAAACATCTAGTCTTTTGGTACCTAACATTTATTACCATGATAATTGTTAATTGCATCACCTAACATCTAATATCTCAAAACATAACATTTCATTATTATGATAATTGTTAATTGGGCAACACCTGCACCTAACTTGATAAAGGAAATATACTTCAAACCATGGCTTGTGTCCAAAAAAATTTAGAAATAATAAAATGAAAGCTTTGTATTTTGGCCTAAGACAATTAGGTAGGTTATGCTAAAAAAGTACATTAGCTTTAGTGCAAGAAAATCCATTTCTCCACTATATGTGTAGTAAAAGAACATAAAGTGGCTTTGTAGTTGTGATCTATGTGGTTATAGGTATTTTTAAAGATATAGATGCATGGTAGAAATTGTTTTTTTTTGTTATGATTTATGTGGTTATAGAGATTTATAAAGATATAGATGGAAGGCTTAAATTGTTTTTTTGCTATCTTATTACACTCTCTAATGTGTAGCACAATCTTGGTTTTATGTGTAATAAAAAAATAAAATAAAAGAAGTAACTTTAGTTATATCTATGTTGGATAAATAGTTTCTTTAAACATAAATGAAAATATAAATATATAATTTCAGCTAATTTATATTTTCATTTTTCATTATGTTAATTTTTGTTTAAGTATTAACATAATGACAATTCATCAATAGATAATGATGTCAATCTATAAAGAGGTAATTTTAATGTTAATGATTGTTTAATGGTTTACTGGTTAACATTCTTTCTCCTTACTTCCAGCACAATCATAAATCCTAATGATTATACTAATATGGTAACAAAAACTAGCCCATCAACTGCATCATTTTCAATCTCCAATTTGAAAATTTTAAATTCCCTTTCTGAACAGATATACCCACCCTTTTATGAACAATCATCAAATTAAAATTTTTCTAATAATCAAATTTTAAATAAAAATCCACCAAAAACTTAAGTGTCAATTAATTATCATAAAATTAAAAAAAAAACATTATTGTATTTACTGAAATGAGAGCACATCCATATCAATTCTCAATGGTGAAAGGATTAAACCACAACTATATCAATTCTCAATGGTGAAAAGATTAAATAGATCTTAATGGTCAAAGGATTAGATATATTTTAATTGTACTATAATAGAATGAACACTTTCAAAATTTACTTTAATAGTATAATATTTAAGGTCATTTCATTGTAGAATGTTTAAGATCATTTGAGACTTTTACTATGAGGGTTAGGGTGACATGATGCTCCAGTCTCTATTTCATTCATATTTTTTTACGTTTAGATTTAGATTTCTAACATATATCATTATTGTTAATAGATTACATTTATTGGTCAAAAATATAAATTTACAAAAATGTTTATAAGATCAATTACATACACTATTATTGTTAATAAATTATATTGATTGGTCAAAAATATAAATTTACAAAAATATTTATAAGATCAATATAAAAGAAATACCATTTTATTTATAAAGGGAAAAATTATATATTTATTATGTAAAAAAAATCAAAATATAAATTTATGAAAGTCTGAAATTTAACTGCATTAAAAGAAATCTAAATTAATACAAATATCTCCAAACCACAACAATAAACCAAAAAAAAACCATAAAACTTGAAAAAAAAAACAACCAAAAAGCATAAACACATTCCATAAGAATTAATCTACTTCAAAATAAACCGCTACATCCCCATCAATTTATCTATTAAATAAAAGTAAAATGTGATAGGAGAAGAAAAAAAATAAAATTTAAAATTAATTTAATTTAGATACAAATAATTAATCTACTTAAAAATAAACCACTACATCCCATCAATTTATCTATTAAATAAAAAAAAAAACAAAAACAAAACAAAAAACTAGAAGAAATAAAGATAAAATATAAAATAAATTTAGTTTAGATATAAATATTTATGCAGTGTAACATAACATTTAACGCTTTCACTTTTGTGTTTTATCCAACGTACTTTATTTGCATTTGCATAGTGTCATAGTGAAGTTGAAATTGAGCTTTATAGAGGTTAGTTGTGTAATGAGGTTTGATAAGCTCCGATGGCCATTGAGATTTTAAGGGGCGTGTTAGGGAAATCTGTAGATATAATTTATGTTATGTTTTGTATTAATCAGTATATTTTTTTAATATTTAATAAATTTAAAATTAAAATAGATTTATTTTTGTATAATATTTTTATATGTATATAATTTTCACACTTTTATATATAAAAATATTTTTATTTTTTATTTTGTTAAAATTGTTTTAATATATATAGTTATATATATATGTAATATTATATATATACATGTCATATTTTTCTTTCATATGTTTTAGAATTTTTTTTAATGTGATGGATATTATGATTAAAATTATTTGTAATTTGATAGATAAAAATAAAATTGCATTGTTTTATTACCTTTTACGTGTTATTATTTTTTTATTAAACAAGCATTATGTCTTTTCTTATTATTTTTTGATAAATTTATATTAGGATTAACACTAAAATATGTTCTAAAGTCAAATGTTTATCTTGAACACTAAAACATTTCTCACTCATTTAACGACACTATAACATCTCTCATATTAGACCGAAATTTTTTAAATGTTTAGGACACTACATCATCTTTCTCATAATAGACTGAGCATCTCCCATACTAGGCTAAGCACTTCTCAAAGTGGTATATATATATATATATATATATATATATATATATATATATATATATATATATATATATATATGAAATTGTAGTATGGAACAATAAAATAATGTTTACTGTAGTTGGAATTTGAAGATTCAGAGTTGGATTAAAGTTTTAAATGCTGGAAAAATGGTAAAGAGAATAAAGACATCTTGCATATCTAAACACCATAACTGATGAACAGAACAGATAAGTTGACGAAAGGTTGGAAGTTTAAGATCTATGAATGGTAAGTGGAACACATCCATGTTTTGCATATCTAAAATTGGCAACAGATTGGAAGAAATGAGGGATAAAGGGAGGACTACTACCTAGATTGTGAGTGAATTTTACACATTAGATGTTGTCATATTTTTTATTGAGACAAGAATAAGGCTACGACATTGTTTTTGAAAGCAACCTACTGTCAATTAAAAGAAATGGAGAACGACTTTATTATGTGATGCAAATAAGTGAAAGAGTATATATATAATCCTTGTTGTCATTGAATGGTATGTTAAATGAATTTCACAATTTTAAGGAGTCTTCTAGCTAGTGTTATAGGATATTTTGTCACATGTAGTCAATAGGCCTACAAATTGGATCCATCAACATCCATGGACACCTTGTCATGATCCCTACATAAATCCCTAAGCATGACTCTCTTAAATAATTTATTTTCTGACCTTTATACTTTCATTTCAATGCTTTTAAGGCACAATGAACCTTGGCCCCTTAGGGACCCTCTTTGAGTTGCAGGTTGCTCATTTTTGCACATGATCTGATTAGAGTAGGTTTTCCTTTGTTGGGGATGCACTAATCAATAAAATTCAGGAAAAATAAGAAGAATCCTGAAGCTTCATCTTCCAAAAGCTTCCTGTAGTTGTTACAGTCATTTATCTTGGATAAGAACTTCAAATCCTGTCCCCCCTACCTTAGATCTTTCACTTTCTTATCCCTTGAGCTCATCCTCCCATTAAGAGTGGATTTGAAGCCTAGATTAGTAAATGGATAAGAATTCCTAAACTACCATCCTCTCTTATAAATTTATTGCCATCCACTAGCTAGAGGTTGGATTTTGGAGATTAATCATACCCTTATGTTGTTTATTTGATCAGAAGCGAGCCATCACTCCCACACATTAGGGTGTCTTTGAGGTGTACATTGTGGAAAGGAAGGACAAGTCAACTTGGGAGGTTCTCTACAAGATCAACTTCCATTTTTGGCTGTAAAATCTTTCCCTTCCATTTTAATACAAGGAGTATACCATTTTCCTACATGTGTTATGTTATGTTTATGTACATGTGTTTCATTTCCATGTTGCTCCATTAAATAGAATGCTTGGATAATGCTACATAGATGTCATAGATATTTGGCTTGTATTGTTTTTTTGTGCGGGATCTAATTATAGCAATTAGAGCTATAGTTGGAGCTCAGAAGTGAAGAGGAGAGAAGGGATTGTGACAGATCGCAAGTAAGTCATCTTTCCATTCTCCAATTCTTCTAAGGAAAAAATTATAGTCTTTGATCTCTGTTGTTCTAGACCAAGCCACTAGGTCTAGGGAAGATACCTCTGCCTACAACTGTATATTTCGTATAACAAATTAGCTACCATACTGGGGATCAGCTCATTCCCTTAGTATTCTCCTTCACTTTTTCCCTTGTTACACCTATTCATAAGACCTTCAGTGTCTCACCTAGCTTGAATTAACCCTATTAAGATCTTTCATTAAACTTCATTTGAGTTGTTGTGTCACAAAAGTATTTTTCCCTTATCAACGCACCCCCTAGTCTATAGACAAAGTGTTGTAGAGCACCCTGGCCTTCTCTGTGCCTGCATTGCAGAGCACTGGTAGCCTCTTTGCATCTCCGTTGATCCCTATTTCACGCAAAAATTATCTTTTTATTATTTTCTCTCTAATTGAATTCATTCCAATTGGTCCTCCTTGTGTCCTTGAGTGTGTTTAGCCCTCTCAGAATCATTTATCTGGTTTGATTTTGCTTTTGTGTGAATTTCATCCAAATTTGTTTGGATTTTACTTTCTTCTTATCATTAAGTCATTAGCATGCTAATTGCTTAATCATTTGATTGCTTGAAAGAATTGCTGTTTTAGGCATCATTCTGACAAGTTTTTTTTATCAATGATTAGGCAAATATGTTAGTTTTCATCTGAAAATTAAGTGGAATTGAAAAGAAAAATCTTATGCATTTTCCATTGCATATAGGGTTTTGTGAGTAAAAATTGTAGTTAGAAACAGTTTCATTAGGGGAATTGCTTGACAAATCTTGTTTGTTTCATCTTGTATGCTACGTATTCTTTATTCGCTTTCCTCCCATATATAGATTTCCATTTTAATGAAAATCTTCATTTTATCATGCTATTTTTATTTTTAGGATATTCATGTGAAATTCGTGGTGAGCCTTGAAAATTGAAACTTAAATCAATATAAACCTTATAATTTATTGAATCAACCTAAGGAGCATTTGTAACATTAACACAAACATTTAGAGGTCTAGGCTAGAGACGTGTTCAAATGTATTTAAACACAAGAGCTTTCATTTTTGTGAGAATTGCATTCTGGGGGTGATATCCTATTCCACGTATGTAAGTATATCAGACCATTCTCCACATACCTCTGGGTATATTAGATGGCGCTCCATGCATGAAGAGTATATGCGAACATTCTGTTATAGAAATTTTTGGGCACTACAACCCCAATCGTATATGTCCATAAACCAAGTGCTTCTGAGTCCCTAAAGATCTTGTTTCATGCCCTAAAGAAACAAGGCCAGCTGATTACATCATCTCCTAGAAGTTTTCCACAGGAAACTACTCAGAACTGGCCAAAACTGGACCATACAGGCTGCTCAGTGCTAAGGGTGTGATGCATCTCATCTGCCCAGTGCAAAAAGTGAGATGCATATTGAAAAGCCCTTCTGTAGGGTGCGATGGGCGAGAATGGACAAATGGCAGAGACAGTTTGCAAGGTGGATGATCATGGAATCTTCCAGAAACTTCTCCTGTGACACTTGCCTCTCTGAATTCGCCCAAGGATGAGTAAGAGATCGTCAATCTCTAAGTGGAATCAAGAACTATGAGAGAGAAGACACTAATCAAAATCCCAAAAGCTGACTCACCTCCCTGCAGTCATCTATATATGGATCCCTCATCCCAGAGATCCGGAGACTGGAATTTTGTATCTTGTAAGGAAGTGTTGTTGGTTTCTTGGTGGAATATCATAGTGTTGAGTGATCTAAGCTTTTCATGAGGTGAAGAAGGGCCTTCATGCTGGGAGGATGACACTGGGTCAGATCAATGGGTTGTAATCCTCTCTTCTAATCTTTATATCAATAAAGCTATTCAAGTTTTCCTCCACATTATTGTATGTCTGATAGTATATGCGTTTGTGTGGTCAATATATATCTGGTCCTATATTGTTTATGATTGTAGATCTCTGCACTTTGAAGGTATTATGCTGCTTTGACTTTACAGGTACTCTTTGAAGCAGAGTGGTCAAGGGAGAAGCAGCAAAGACCTATTGGTGAGGAGAAGGGACAAGCAAAGAATCGAGTGAAAGATCGAGGTTGGTATTCTTTGATCCTCTCCTATCTACTTCTCATAAAGGAAAAGGCAAGTAACTTTAATCTGTTTTTTTCTAAGATAGCTACCCGTCTTAGTGGGACTAGTTGCTCTGCGTAGACACTAGATTTCCCGATAACAAAATGGCGACTCCACTGGGGAGCAAATAGATTGTTTTCTTATCTATATTTATTTGCTTTATAAACTTACAGACGGAGCCTGAAGTTAAGCCAGCTAGCCTTCAAACTACATTTGCTATGCAAGTGCAAAGTATATCAATGTTGCTTCAGTCTATCTCTGGGTTTTGTTTATAAACTGAACAATCAATTTGCAAACATCCTAATTGCACTAGTGGTGGCTCTAGTAACCTTATTAGATCAGCCCCTGTGATTTCTATTTACTGGATATCATTAGGTCAACCTAAATCCCTAAGCAAAGCTACAAACTGTGACCAAGAACCAAGTTGAAGCCTCATCCCTGGACCATCACACCTTCTCCTCTTGGGAATCTGGATGCATCACACCTCCCGTGTGCAGTAGGTGCGTTGCATCGCACTTTCCCTGTGTTGCAGGTGCGCTGATCAGATAAGACCTCTTCTACTCTCAGATTATGGTTTCTGTGTTCACTCTCTTCAGCTTTATTCAGGAGTTTTGCTGTTTGTGATCAGCATACCACTGTGGAAACTCCCTTCCTTTGCATGATTCCACCTCCATAGTAAAAAGAATTGTGAATGTTTTTATGTATCGTGCGCCATTTACAGTTCTCTTTTACAAAAAGTAGCGTACTCAAACTGTCGTCTTTTGATTTGGAAGTGTCGCAAGTGTCATTTTCAGTCAAAGAAAAGAATTCTATTGTTCTTGATGGTCGATTATACAGTTACTTTTGTATTTGATTTGGATTAGTAGTTTTTCGAGTGTCAAAAGCAGTTTTCAATTCAAAGTCGCAAAGTGTCATCATTATCTTCCTTTCGTTTTGAAGAGAAATTTGTTCGTACTGTCGCTTTGAAAAGATAATTTAGATTTGTACTTAGCATTCTTCTTCTCATTCACACATTAAGAAAGCTGAAAACAAATACATGCATGTGCATTTTCATTTAGACTTCTTGTTGGTTTGATTTAGGACAGTGCATCTAGTGTGTGCTCTCTGCTCTATGTTGAAAGAATATCGTCTCTCTTTCTTTAGTAGCTAGGATTTTCATTGCAAAAAGAAGATTAAACGATTGTTTATCATCTTAGATTGCATTTTAGGAATTGTATATCTACATCACGCGGTGAACCTGAAAGGAAAATTTATTACGAAAGATCAACTGTAAAATAAATTCAATGAACATAAAATCACTTTGGAACCTAACGCACAACATCTAGAAGTCTAGGCTAGAGATGTATTCCGGCGTCATAAAGCCTGGTAACTATCGCTTTCATTGTTGGTTGGGTGATTCCTGCTCTTTGAGATGACAAGTGCCAGTACAGACTTGTGCTCCCACGTACCGTCGAGTATATATTGGGAGACCACAATAGGCTATATCCTTTGTCCATAGGAAGCCGTGTCTACCACCCTCTCGATCGCAATGCACTGAACACAACACTCGGGAAGATTGACTGCTGTACGTTTAAAAGTATTCTGCAGTTTTGCAATTGGTTTGGTAATCCCTCTGTCTAGATTTCCAGAGTAGTCTCTTTCGTTCCTTTTCAGACCCCTTAAAGGAAAAGGTCCATCTGAGCACTTGTCACTTTAGGCTCATTAAAAATCGAACGTGACTAAAGTCATTTCTTGTTTTTTCTCGACTCTTAAAAATTGAAAAAATAAGTTGTGTCAAAGCATCTAAAATTTATTTTAATCGGAATAATATCACTATTCCCACGTTGGTCTTAGGTTGAGGAAAATGGAGTCCACCAACCAAGGATTTCCCCTTGGAGGAAATCCTAGTCCTTTCTCCTCTTGGGGAGATGTTGGTGTAGCTCATATGCCCACATTGTAACTTCCAGGATTGAAAATTGGCTTGCCAATATGGCTCTTCTCGACCTCCATCGTTCAGAACACCGTGATTCCTGAACAATCAAGTCAGCAACTAGATGATACTAAAGTTAACCCCCAACCTTCTACTTCGTCTGATTCTCCCTCTCCTCCTTCCTCTTCGCTTGATGAAGCTGGTAAAGCCAAAAATCAAGTAACTAAGAAGGAGAAGAAGGGGAAAGAGAAGAAAGAGAAGAAGAAGAAGCAGCCAAAGGCAAAAAGGGGTAACCAGGCATCGTCTAGTGAAAATCCACACACTGCACCATCCAAGCCTAAATCTCCATGTGTCATTCACAAAGGAGACCACTATCATCGAGATTGTCCTTGCATCCCTCAGATCTTAAGGGACTAGTCTCCTCGTTTGCACAATCTGGTGTCATCAACCTCTGAAGATCATGTTGAAAGTACACCATCAACTAGTGAAATTGAAGTATTTGGATAGAAAAGGAAATGTAAATTTCCTTGTAAACTGTGTGAAGGCGATCATGTCATCCACCATTGTCCCTTCCTAGACGAAGCTAAAAGAGTCTTGGATAACCGCCCTGCTTCACCGCTACGACTTCCTCCTAGATACAAGAAACTCTTGCCGAGTCCATCACTAGTTAAAAATCCAACTGACACGCCATTGTGGTCAGTTGAAGTATCTATCATTGAAGATAAACCCACTGAATCCATACCAGACGAAAGTCAAAAGGTTGAGGCGGCAGTCGACCCGGTCTTGTCTTCAGAAGGTCCATCTTCAGATGATACAATCACCGAAAGGAATGAGAACGACACCGTTCAAATTCTTTTCATAAACACAGACTCCGATGAACATGGGGAAAATCTACCCATTCCTTTACCGTAGGAAGGAAGTTCATTAGAGTCATATCCGGTTGTCTATTCGATCCCACCTCAAAGCAACCTAGTCGTTTCCTTTGATTGGAATCTACTAGGCAAACCCCATTTACTGGCTAATGTACCATTCTGAATCATTGTACAAGCTTACAAAATTGTCATGGTCGATACCATCATAGATGAAGGGGATTTTGTGGGTATCCTTTCCTCAACTGCTTGGAAAGTGCTTGGTTCGCCATCACTTCTGCCTGAGATGAGAAATCTAACAGGCTTCGACAAAGGAACCAGTTGACCATTAGGGATCCTCCCCAATGTGCCTATAACGTTGAGAAGGAAAACCATTTATATGAATGTAATGGTAGTCCAAGGACCTCTAGACTATAATCTACTCCTTAGGCATGACTATATTTATTACATGGGAGCCATTGTCTCCTCACTCTTTCGAGTAATGTGTTTTCTGTATGAAGGCCGAGTGGTCCAGCTCGTAGACCAGCTTTCTTTCCCCGACTCACACATAGCTAACAGTCAAATTCCTTCCCTAAATGGTCTTTTCATGCAAGGAATGTCTCATCAAACTCCAGTTCGTCCACCTGAAGAACATGAGTAGTTCGGAGGGTTGTGATTGAAACCCAGGGGGCATGTGCCCTGGTCTACTCCGGCCGGAACACTCTGGGTACAGAGTAGGTTTCAACGAAGGATATATGACTGGTCCAACACCCGTCCATATAGGAAAATGGGATTAGACCAGATAAGATACCTCCGTTAGAAGGTATGCCTTTCCTGATAGAACAAATGTTTTGTTTGCAAATTGAGGGGTAACCTATAAAAGGTAGGCCTTTCCTGACGAAGCAAATGTTTTGTTTGGAAATTGAAGGGTAACCTCGAAACTCTACTTCACTATACTTGGGGCCATGCAAACCTTTTGTGTACAAGTGAAGAGTGACGATTTATTTTCTTAGTTTGTAGGTTCTCAAACCCTTCAAACTCGTAGGATTGGTCATTCCTAGCTTACATAAAGGAAGGATATGGAGCAAAGCTTCGAAAGGTGCAAGCTCCATAAAAATGGAATCTATCGATGAGACATCCTTATTATACGACTGGCACGAGCAGTTTTTATGTGAAGTTCAAGCTCGTTAAAAATTAGGCCTAAGCAATGAAAAAATGTTTCCCTAGAGTTTAAGCTCATTAAAAAATGAATCAATCTCCGGTAAATAACCATTGTGAATGCATTATCATCAGCTCCTGAGCCTTGGTCGTGTTCTCATCATCACCTCCACTCTATTTTAGCCGATCATTCACCCCCATTTGATTGTTTAACCCTTTTTGAGGAACACCTAAAAAGAGTGATCCTGTTAGCCATCATTGTGACACTGCCATGATTGGAAAATTCCAAACCTTACCTGCAATCAGCTGCTACCTGAAATTATCACTCTTTCCTCAAAAAAATGAGTCTCATTTAAGCTCTTTTCATTTGACTCGTAAAATATGAAAATATTGTCGAGCAGTTGGCCTCTCCAGCTCGTTAAATCTACCAGGAGTGCTATCCCTCCTCTAGATTTTAATCTTTTTGGACCTGAGGGATTATTACACAAAAAGATCGAGCTCTTGTTCTATTCGGCTAGTTAAAATTATCAAAAATTCATCCCTTTCGTATTATTTTATACTTTTTCGGACTTAAGGGATTATATGATGAAAAAGGATTATTGGAGTTTCCTTTACGTCCCTTTCAGACTCTCTAAAATTGAAAAGGATTGAGTTATCTTTGTCTTTACACTCATTAAAACCAATAGCGACAAACTTGTCCATATAGACAAGAACAAGTTTCACTGTCGCTAGGCTCGTTAAAACATAGCGACGGGTTTGCCCGAAGGGCAAATTATAGAACAAGCATATGTTATCCTCCTCAAGCTTGATAAAGATAAAGAGGTACTGGTCAGTAATGACTGGGGAAAAATTGGGAATAAAACTTGAAGAAAATTTATTGGTAGCAAAGTTGCTCTTGAACATGACACTTTCACTCCATGTCTGAGTCGGGTTGGGTTATTCCGTTCACCGGACATATTACCATTGGTCCATCATACCATCCAACACTACCAATCCATTTCAAGTGTCGTCGATATGTTCAAGAGAAGTCGATCAGAGAATTCACCAACCCATCTTGTGTCTCATCCACTGCAATACCTTTACGCCTCATTCTTTCATGACCACCACCCTAAACCCTGTTTCATCAGATCATTTTCACCTCCAAAAGTCATTTGCTCCATTCCGTGTCATAGATGTGGGATTCATTAAGGCCCTCCTACGATGGGTCACTTCTTGTCGACATCAGCTCATTATCTAAGAAGTCGACATAGGGACAACCCTTTCAATACTTTGAAGCTTGCGTGCCTCAATGGCAAGTCTCTCACTTTCGGCGACAGGTTTACATCAATGGCCTTCGACTGAGAGATTTTGCGTGGTGTTCAACGCCAAGACCCATTCTCACACAACGAAAATTGTATTGCTGTACCTTGAGGGTCATCATCATTATCGGTGATTCCTCTCGCGCCTGTTAACAACTTACATCATTGGCTGGTAATCAGGCGATGTCTTTCCATGTTCGACTCCAGAACATTTTTCACATGGATCGACTTGTACTTCGGGCGAAGATTGGACGAGTTTGAAGACCCCGGATCTAGTTTCATCCATCCGGGCTGTGATATATTCAAGAAAATAAAGACATCAAATGTACATCATTGCTGCACAGATGATCATCCGAATCAAAGGATGATGGCTCTATCAGAATCATCAGTCTGCCACACAGATGGTTGTCTGTCCTATGTACATGAAAATGAATTTATAAAGCTGAGCATGGGAATGCCCGCCTCGACTAGATCATGAAAATATTATGGAGATAATGTATTTTATTGTATTGTATCCTATTACAGCTCGCCTTCCAGTTTGAAAAACCTCAGATCCTCATGATAAAGCATTTCACCCGACATCAAAAGATTAACGACCTCATGCTTTAGGGGGCAACTGTTATAGAAATTTTTGGGAACTACAACCCCAATCATATATGTCCATAAACCAAGGGCTTCTGAGTCCCTAAAAGTGTTGTTTCATGCGCTAAAGAAACAATTTCAGTTGATTACATCATCTCCCAGAAGTTCTCCACAGGAAACTGCTCAGAACTGGCCAAAAATGGACCATACAGGCTACTCAGTGCTAAGGGTGTGATGCATCTCACCTGCCCAGTGCAAACAGTGTGATGCATACTGAAAAGCCCTTCTATAGGGTGCGATGGGTGAGAATGGACAAATGGCAGAGACAGTTTGCAAGGTGGATGATCACGGAATCTTCTAGAAACTTCTTCTGTGACACTTGCCTCTCTGAATTCGCCCAGGGATGAGTAAGAGATCATCAATATCCAAGTGGAATCAAGAACTATCAGAGAGAAAACACTAATCAAAATCCCATAAGCTGACTCCCCTCCCTACAATCATCTATATATGGATCCCTAATCCCAGAGATCCGGAGGTTGGAATTTTGTATCTTGTAAGGAAGTGCTATTGGTTTCTTGGTGGAATATCATATTGTTGGGTGACCTAAGCTTTTCATGAGGTGAAGAAGGGCTTTCATGCTAGGAGGATGACACTAGGTCAGATCAATGGGTTGTAATCCTCTCTTCTAATCTTTATATCAATAAATCTATTCAAGTTTTCCTCCACATTCTTGTATGTCTGATAGTATATGCATTTGTGTGGTCAATATATATCTGGTTCTATATTGTTTATGATTGTAGATCTCTGCACTTTGAAGGTATTATGTTGCTTTGAATTTATAGGTACTCTTTGAAGCGGAGTGGTCAAGGGAGAGGCGGCAAAGACCTGTCGGTGAGGAGAAGGAACAAGCAAAGAACCAAGCGCAAGATCGATGTTGGTAGTCTTTGATCTTCTCTTATCTACTTCTCATAAAGGAAAACGAAAGTAACTTTAATATGTTTGTTTCTAATATAGCTACCCGTCTTAGTGGGACTAGAAGCTCTGCATAGACACTAGATTTCCGATAACACATTCTCATCATATGGTTATGCATCAGACAACACTATCACAGACTCCACTTCCATGTACCATCAGGTATATTTTGGAAGTACACCATAGGTTTCTATCATTGCCATAGGTAACCAAGTCATCCGCCTTATACATTATGATACACCGAACACAACACTTGGGGAGAATGCCCACCCATACGTAAATCCTTAGTTCTCCAAGGTTGTAAATTTCAATTCATAGTTTCTTGGTAAACCTTTATGTGTAGTTTACCCTCTTTGATTTATTTTTTGTTTTAAATGTTAAAATTTATTAATCCACCATGGAAGAACAAGACCCTTTACCTCATCATTCATGCAAAATGCAGAATAAGCCTCCTCTTCCTCTAGATGAAACTCCTGGCCATCATCAGAAGCATAAGAAAATGCAAATTACCAAATCTAGTACTTTAGGGGCTATTACTTCTAGTCCTCCATCTGAGATAGATTCACCAAAATAATATTTTATTGTCAGTATGGAGCACGATATCACCTTCCCAATGGTTGGTGAATTTGACACAGTCGATATTGAACCACCTGAAATCTCCTTACCTGAGGTTTTTAAACTTGACTTTACCAAGTCAGAGATAACTTAGCTTGAGGTACCTCAGTCATCTTCACCTATCACTTCAGGACCTTTTAATTCTCTTCCACTGTCCTAGCCACAACCCCAAACTATATATTTTTTACCTGACAGTGAACCCCTTGCAATTGGTCTTATGAGTATCAAAGAGTTTCCATAGGAAGAGCCTCAACCCTCCTCTCCCATTCGAATAGGAACTCATATTTATCAAGCCCATCCTTTTCTTCTTCCTCATACTCCATTTCAAGCTCCATTGCTTGATTCTTTTTCTTTCAACTCACCTCTGAGTTTCTCTTGGAAATCATCTTAGGGATTAACCATGACTGAGTCTACTTTGGTTTCCTAGCTTCTATCTTCTACCATGGCTGAGAAAACCCACCTCATTCATGTTTGTAACCAAACCAGAGGCACATTTATATGGTGGCCTGTTCATCCTGCCTAGTTAACAACCCTTGTTTGCTACCTTTTCTGATGCAGCAACCAATCCATGGACCTGCCCCATCACATCTACATATAGGATTCTGTATGGAACTTTGTTAATGAGAACTACACAGACGGCTCATATTCCTCCATCTACTCTTATAATTTAGTAGTAGTTTGGCCCTTATGTTAATGGACATTTTTATTTACAACAACAACCCAATACATATCCTATTGGGAACCCTCCACTTGGGGGGGCAGTTGCCTCTATATTACCCTCCTCTTTCGGCAGGGGAAACCTATTGTAGGTTCATTTTCATCTCCTCAAATTAGTGCTTGCCCTAAAAGGAGTCCTCCTTATTCAAGAATGACTGATAGTGTTTGGAAACCTAATTTTCCTATTCAACCTGGTTCAGTTGCAGCTTCATCTTTAGCCTCTCAACCTATTCCATCTACCCCTCAGATTTCTATTCACCAACCCATGACTCAACCTGTCCAAACACAAATGAGTGTGAGCCAACCTTTACAGGTTGTATCTGTAACTCAACCCATTGCACCGATATATGGTGCATTGCAACCCATGTATACCCAACCTCTCTAAGGTAACTTAAAATCACAACAATTTGGATAGGCCATTCCTCAAGCTCAGATGGGTTAGAATGTGTATGACATGGCACATGATGTTGGGCGCAGACCAACTTGGCCGGATTTTGGATAGGATTCTAAATTTTGTGGAGTGCACAGTACAAAGGATGTCACATAGTGTGAAGTGGACCATGCAAAAGAGCAGTAGGGCACAACGAATACCGCCCAACAAACTCATTGCGAAGTATAAGGGATTCACGACAAAGCCCCTCACTTTTTGTAAAAGCATATATTGTTGTAAAAGTTGAATGGTTTTGGAGCATAGTCCCTTGTATTTTGGAAACCATGGTATTGGATCCATGGTAATGTAGTGATGCAATCCGTCAATGTAATAGTATTTATAGGGATGAATAATAAGGAAGGAATGCATCTATCTGTGATTGGATCCAGATCTGTGTTTATGGTTGTATCTTTGTCATCTATACTTTGGAGAAAGAAGTGAGGCTCTACAGCTAAGTGCACAGAGGCCTAGGTCTATAGCTTAGTGCGCAGACAACCTGCAACTGTGTGCGTAGGTGAAGAATTGTTCGTTGTACCAAATCATCTATTATAAGCAATAGTTCTTGTGGATGTAGTCCCACATTAGGATGAACCGTAGTAAAATCTATGTCTTCGTGTGTTTGGCCTATTATCTCCACTTTATTTCAGTACTGTGAAGTTTATGGATGTTTATAAGATGTTTAAGTGATGAATGTAATTCTGCGAAGTAATATATAAGTGCGATGTAGTTTATGAATGTGAAGTAATTTAAACATTTTAAAGAACAAGAAAATACAAAATTTCCACATTGTAGTATCCCTCAAGGTCGCAGAAACCTGGTTATGTAACCTCCCATAGTCACTTCGGGTGAGACTATGGCTTTCTTGCAGGTCATTTCCAAAAGGGCTAGTGAATGAGGGTTTTGTTGGTGCGATGTAAAGTCTGAACCTAGCTCATGCCAAACAAAGCCAAAAAATAATTTCGTTGTTAGGACCATGATCTATTTGAGGGACATGTTTACATGGCATCCATCAAAGAAAGAAATCCAAGAGTGTGTAGAACAGAAGGAATGAGAATTTGCAGAAAAAGAGAATAGAAACCCTCCTCTATCAACTAGAAGGTGATTGGAGAAGCATATTTTCGACTATCAATATCAAATAGTCTTTGGTCCATTTCATGTTGAGCTATAAGAGTGGATTTCAAGGTTGACTGAGATAAAAGACTGTTTTGAAGGAGATGAACCTAAGGAGTAGACTTTTGAACTGATACAACGACTCAAGAACACTGACAATAGGATCTCAAGAGCTATTGATTTAAGGATTGATAACATCTTGGGGGGAATACATTATTGAGTTCACGGTAGACTCCATTGTGTCTTATAGCGAAGAAGAACAAAAAAATTTCAAAGGACTGTGATGTAAGTTTTTAATATACCTAGAGATTTGGATTAAGATGCTTTTGTACGAAAAGAGATTGTAAGAATGCAATCATATTATTAGTTCCTTATGCTTGGAAGAAGATCCGAAGAAGAAACTAGAACTATGCGAAGTGGAAAAAGATATAGAGTAGACACTAGGAAGAGATCTCATGGCCAAGATCCAAAGACTTTTATAGAAACTGACTATAGCCCCGTTTTAAGTGAATTTGAAAGTGAATAAAACCACTCTAATAACCCTAAAGTAACTTCGTAGTATTCACCCTTCTAGCTTGAAATTTCATCAAAGCCTAAATTAAGTAGTAATCAGGGTGCTTTGGGGTTTCCCCATCCCCCTCCCTTTAAAAATCCCAATCCCCCTCCCCCTCTATGAAGAACTATGGTCGATGATATTAAGCGACCTATCCTTAAAGGGACTGGATCAGAGGATCTATAGTAGTTCTAGTTTTTATGCAAAGAAGTATGGACAATGAAGCAGGTCCATGATGAAACTATAAAGAAAGGACATCTTGTCACAACAATCTGAGATAGAGTGCTGAAATGGTACATGAATTATTCGAGCAATTATACTAGATCATTTGCAGACATTAAAACAATGATGGTAAAAGAATTCAAAAAGTGAAAGTCTGAGTCCCAGCGTATCACAGAGTTAAAAGAAATCAAACAGAAGTCTACTAAATCTATTTGAGAATTTTATCGATGATTCAAGATATTATTGGATCAAGTGAGGTTTGAAATAGCTCTACAACAACATAAATAATGGTTTATAGGTGCACTGCTTCAACATATAAGATTTCCTTTGTCACAACAGAAGATAGAAACTCAAGCCGAAGCTTTAGAACTTGTGATGAAATTAGAATCTTCACCTATAAGGAATAACAACGTAGTTATGTTGCAGATCTAGAGTCAGATGGAAAATTTGAATCTGCAATACATGATATGAAGAAAAGTAAAGAAGTCAGAGAAGAAGTGTGGTGTACAAAGTGAAAATCAAAAGGCCACTTTAAGGAACAATGCCCTCTCTTCAGAAATTACATGGTTAGTGGAGCTATGAACCCTTTGAATGTCAGATATAGCTTATGGTGTGAGATATGTAAAAATAGAGGTGAACATAGTGCAAAATATTGCTACCTATTGCAGAAGTATGTTCATATGCAAATAAACTTATATTGCAAATTCTGCAAATTAGTAGGGCATGATGAGAAAAATTATCGAGCTTATGAATTGATGATAGAGTGTAGTACTAATGCTTATATAATGCGAGTTGAAGAACATGGATAGGAAGGAAGTGGACAATGCGATGGTCGAGGTAGTGGAGTTGGTCAAGGTCATAGATAGATTATTTGTTACAACTGTAGCCAGGTAGGTCACTTTGCAAGAGATTTCTAGAATCCTACTATGACACGTAAGTATTGCAAATCATTTGATCATTGTAATTGAGGAGTGTCTGGTACTTATGGAAAAATGCAAGAAAATAAAAATCAACAGCCGACAAAAAACATCAAAATGATGACTACAGAGCCAGGGACTGATGAACCTTGCATTAATATTGTAACAAGGAGTGGAGTTGCAGTTGAAGTTGATAAAGTAGATGGAATAAAGGAAGCCGAAGCCACATCGATAGGAAATATTGTGGAGAAATAACCTTCCTTTGATGTTTAGAAGGAAAATAAGACTTTATGGAAGTGAATTGAAGCTTTATGGATACAAGAGCTTTGACATCTAACGCATAGCATAATCAAAAGAATAGTTGCGGTGTATCATCTTCAACACAAGGCCAAGCTCTGATAATATAGGAAAATGATGCAACATATAAGGTAGATACTTTAAAATATTTTCTTCAAAATTGTATGAAATTATTGTAAGATCAAACAATTGTAGAAGGACTTGAAGAATTGATAAATTCCTAAGCATCTAAAGAAGTATCACGGATTGAAATGTGCGAAGTTAACAACTTTCATAGATAGAAGAGAACTAGAAAGGAAATGAGGCTTAGTGCACAAATACGATAATATGATATCGACCAAGTTATTTTAGATTTGGTATATGAAGTTAATGTCCTGACAAAACAAACATGAGAGTTAATGGGTAAATCGAAATTGCAATGGTCACCTTTTCACCTAAGAATGGCGAATCAACAAAAGATTGTTCCTGTAGGAAGATTATTAGGCATTACACAATGGAAATTGAAGGGGTGTGCACTACTACGGATTTTGAAGTAAATGAAATTGTGGATGAAAATAACCCCTATCCTGCATTACTTAGACTAGATTGGGAATTTCTCAACATGGTTATAATCAAATTAAAGAAGAGGCAAATTATATTTGAAAGAAAAAATATGCGAGTGATCATTTCCTTAGATCCATCAGAAGGAGCAAGGTATATTGCACCAGTTAAGGAGGAGTACAATGCAATTGATATAGATAACATCTATCAGATGACAAGAATAGAACAAGACTGTGTTAACCCTACTGAAGGCAAGTTGAGTTAGGAACATGACAGTTTGTGTGCTTCATATTCAGAAGAAGAATTGGAAAATTGGAAACACACGTTACATGAAGTATCTACGAGGCAATGTGCAAGAGTTACTAAAGAAGTTCGATGTATGAAATATGTGGTATGTGACTTACCTTTTTATGATGGTTTGGGTGATATAAATACTTTTCTTGAAGAATATGAATAAAAGGTATCAGAGTGTCAAAGATTGTTAGCTCTGGATATAGCCCTAAGGGCTACACCTACTAGATGGTGGGGTACTATTGTAGTGTTTACAACCACCCACCAAATTTTTCCCTTAGCTTCGTTTTGGAGCGTTCCTACCAACCTTTCACAATAGCATGTCTTGCTTCATTAAGTACATAAGATTCAGTGATTTTCTTGCAGAAAGACAACCTATCCACCTATCCATCAAAGCTTGTTGCATTCTCCTCACAGGTTATTTCTTCAGACTTGGTCCAGCTATCGGTTGAGAAACTCCTTCAAGAAATTGTGTAATTCTGGAGGAAACTAGCCTTCCCTCCAAAGATTACGCAATTCTATCTGGCAGCCTACTGGGCTCTAGAATTGATCAAATTTGCCAGTCAAGTTTCATCCATAAAATTGCACAATTCCTCCTAGTAGGGCTGCTCAGTCCAGGAATTGTGCAATCCTAGGTAGAAGTCAGCTGATTTGCCCAAAAATTGCACAAATCTCCTAGGAAACCAACTCATCTCCCTCCTAGAAATGTGCATTTTTTTCCCAACAGTTGAGTAGGCTCTTGCATGTGCAGTTGGTTTGACTGGTTCCACCCGGGACCAAGAAAACTTGACTTGCATGCATGGGTTGCTTCTTCCTGGAATAGAGAAATAAACATTGAAAATGCATCCCTAGATTTTAGGGAGCTATTTTTAGTAGTTGTAGGTTACATGCAAAGATCGTTTTAGAATCTTTCCTCCAAGTGTCGCTTTTTCCTAGATTTGTGGCATGTGCATCATGAGCTTCAAACTTATTTATTCGATTCATTAGAGCTCATTTCTTCACATTGATCTTGGATCTCTGACATCCCACAGCATAGCCAGGACTCTTCAACACATCCAACTCATCTATTCAAGGGTAAGTGGTCTCAACTTGTCTTTTGCAGCATTTTTGTCACTTTTTCTGTTTTCACTTGAGTGAGTGTTGATTGCTTGATTTCTTTGAATGCTTGTTTTCATTTACATCCATACTAGCTTGTACTAGCACAGTTTCAGTTTTCATTAGCATCTCATTATTGTCACATGCATGAAACTGTTTTGCACGAACAGTCACCGATTTGGTGAACCGCTTCACCCATATGCATGTTGTTCTATTTTTTGAATCATTCATTCATTATTTCCGTGCACGATCATTTTCTTCTATTTACACTGAGTACCTCCATGCATTCACTTTCACATTTTCTTTCAGTTTCTCGTCGGCAAGTCTTGCTAGTCTTGGCCCAGACTTTGCCTCACCAAGACAACATTGCACAATCTTGAGAAGGAAGGCTCTATCTTTCTCTCAGGAAATGCACATTTCCGACCAGGAGATGTCCTCTAGGCTTGCATTGCATAAATATGAGGAATAGTGACTGTTGGCCCAGAAAATTATGCAATGCAGTCACTGAGCCTACAACCATTGCCAGTTGAAATTATGTATTACATAATAACAACAGCCATATGGCCAGCCTGAATTTCACATTGTGCAATTCCACCAGTGATTCAGCCTCCCCATATAGCCCAAACTACCTTTTGTGCAGCTATGGCAGCCAGTCATCTAGCCCTCCAGAAGAAATTGTGCAATCCTTTCCTATCAATCCCCAGGTATGTTGCATGTCATTCCTCAAGTTTGCTTTGTTTTTCGCTAACAGATTTCTTTCCATGCAGGTCACTTTGTCTCCAGATGTAGTAGGTGTTCATCTTCCTCTTTGTAGTTCAGGATAAATGGCCTCCAAGAGGGTAGGATCAAAATACACTGATGTATGTGCAACTGGAGAAGCAGCTGAGCAAGTGTCTACAAGTCTATCGATCTATGAAGATACCAAGCTATTTCTAGATAAGGAAATCAAGCTCAAATGGAAAGAGGTCAACAATGCATTTGTAGGCACATTTGGGGAAGACTTCAAAGACCACCAGGTGTGTGAGAACATCCACAAGTCAGCTTCTACCATATTGCATGCGGGTATCCCATGCTCCCATGCGAGGACACGATACATTGGATCGTCTAGCACACTGATCCTAAGATGATGACATTGAGTAGTGTCAGCGGGACGAATATTGCTCCCTTTAGGGCACAGGATTATGATAATATGTATCAGATGATGGATCCCATGACCATCATGGATACACCCTTCAGCTTTCCTAGCACCAATGCCAAATCTAGAGACATTTTGAAGAATTGGGTGAAGGATCTGGCTAAATTGAGGATGACCCCCAACCAGGTCTACAAGACAAAGATACTGTGGAAGGCATATCAATACTTGGTCATATTTTCATGTCGACTGTATGGCCAAGAAAGCATGGAAAGCTTCCCATAGAGTTGGGTGATTTCACTGGACCAGCTCGCCAGAGAGGGAAAAGCATGTAACTGGTCCAACATGTTGGCTCATCAGTTGAAGGAATACTAGGTAACAAGTGCTCGACAGCCACCCAATGGTATGCAAGAAAATATCTACATCTTCACCTACATCATGGATGCAATCTATCCCTAACAAGAGTTCCTAGGCTTGAAGTGGGCATGGTCATCGACGGAGACTGTTGTGAACACTTATTGTAAGATGTTTCCTAAATGCATCTTCAGAAGAGTTATCACATGGCTATCCAATGATTTTGTCACCTTGGATTAGAAGATGATATTTGGACAAGATCCACCCTACATGTTGAAGGCAACAATGGAGGCACTGATAGAAATTTCTTATTGGTATGCGTCATCGTCCGACACCTTCATATGGATGTATAATGCAGAGAAGCCTTCGCATGTTCTACCAAACTTTTCCTTGGACATAATCGTCATGCAAGAAGTATCATGTCACATCTCGGTAGGATTGGCAACTAGGCTACACTCGAAGAAGAGGGCACCTTGGCTAGGTCTTCCGATGCGCATTTGGTTATACAACATCTGGAGTTTCAAGCATGTGCATGTCGAAGCAAAGCAGATGAAGAAGTATCCATTTGACCTCTGAAGTTACAATCTATATTACCTACATTGTCTTATGAAATATCACTGCATGAGAGTACAGTTCAACTGGATCCATGAGGCATGTCATTGGGTAGAGGAGGACCCATGGAGATATTGTTACAACTCCTCCAGACTCAATGAACTGGTCGGATTCACTATGGAATGTTTAGCGAAGCAACGTAAAGCAACATCCTGGAGAGCACCTAAAGCAACAACAACAACGAAGGTGAACATACTAGTGCGCGACAAGGGCAAGATGAAGATTGTAGATCACATGGAGGAAGAGAAAAGTTGTAAGATATGAGTAGATCTACTTGTGGAGAAAGCATCTATGTCTACAAAGGCGAGGAGGCAACATCGCGATAAGAGAAACGAGCAAAGGCAGAGAGAGAAATGAAAAATGGATGAAATAGAGGAGTTGCATGAGTTGAAGGAGCAACTCGGGAAGGAGCAGGAGCTATGCATATAGGAGAAGGAAGTGCAACAAGAACAGGTAGAGCAGGGGGTGCATCTTGTGTAGACAAATGAAACAATGCCCATACAGGTAGTGGACTCATTAGAACAGCTGACATCAGGCGAACAGGGTATGCTGACATTTTCTAGACCTATCAATCATATTGTTTCATGTGTATGCTCCTAGATATGTGCATGTTCAGCCAGGAACATAGACCTACACCATTAGTTGTTTAAATGAAGGTTGATTAGATGGATATGATCAAAATTTGGATGCCCCCCCACAGCCACCCCAATGGTCGATGTTTAGAGGGGAATCTACTAATTTTCATGTAGTTTATTTTAATCCCCTTGCACCATCCTCATATGGCAACAGATCATCATCATTAGTATATTATTGATAAACCAAATAAATAGCTGATATTTAAACCCGAACCCCCCTATGCGTTTGATGTTTAACGATGGGGGGCCTATTATTTGACTTGTAGAAAAACCAATATTCTCATAACCATGTTCCTCTTCTGTTAAGTTTGAGGAAACTCCAAACTACAATCATATTTGGAGAGCTCCAAAATAACACCAAATTTCTCCTATTCTTTAAATTCTTCATCTTCAAACTTTGACTTTGCATAACTTTTTATCTAGGAGGTCATTTTCCAACTTCCACACATTGTTGGAAAATATTTTTCATTTTCTATCCATACGAGAAGTTTCTGGATGCATTTGAGGTAATCTTCTATATTAAAAATTGATCTGAAGATAATTGTCTATAAACACCTGTTTGACCTCCCTTCAACCAACTAATCTATACAACTTGATGACATATCAATGACAACATATTTCTAATATTTTCCATTAGATTTTCATCTTTGACATCAATGAAAACACTTACACACAATGTTTACAAAATAAATTCAAAAGTAATTTAGATGTCCATGCTTGGATAATTTCATTTTTTCATTGTTTGCATATTTCTTAATACAACAAAATCATATTCATTTTTCATACCAAATACATCAAGGAAATGTTGAAGAAATTTGAAATGGAAGATTTTGTACCTACTTGTACACCCATGATCACATTATGTAAATTGAGCAAATATGATGATTCCCTAGAAGCAAATTAAACATTATATAGTTTAATTATTGGTAGCCTACTATATGTGACAACATCAAGGCCATACATCATGCAAGAAGTAGGATTGGTTACAAGATTTCAATCTTCACTAAAGGAGACATATGTGCAAGTAGTAAAAAGAATATCCAAATATCTAAAGGGCACATTGGACTTTGGTTTTTTTATTAAATCTATAAGTACTTCGCTCTAACAGCATATATAGATGAAAATTTAGTATGAAGTATTGATGACAAGAAATGTACAATTGTAAGAGCATTCTTTCTAGGAAACTACATAGTATCATGGTTGAGAAAGAAGAAAACATAAATCTCTCTATCCATAACAAAGGTTGAATATATTAAAACAACAACATGTTACACACAAGTTATCTAGATGAAGAAGACACTAAAGGATGTCAAGGTATAATATGATCCTCCAATCTCAATCATCTATGAGAATACAAATATAATCAATATTTCAAAGAGTCATGTTATTAAATCAAATATGAAGTATATTCCCATCCAATACCACTTCCTGAGAGATTAGGTAGTTGACCAAAGTGTCAAGATGGAATACGTTGCCACCAAGGAATGTGTTGCAAATATTTTTACCAAACCCATTTCAAGAGAAACATTTGAGTATCTCATAAAAAATCTTAAAGTGATATCCTTATCATCTCTTTAGGAAAGGAAAGCACAAGCTCAAGGAAGAATCCCTTTTCCATTGATGTCAAAGGGGAAGAACTTGTCAACAGAGGAGGAATCACAAATACATGGAGAGTTACAAGTAGAGGGATTACTCCAATATTGTTCCAAAATTGACTACAGGTTACCATCAATGACAAAGGAGGAGATTACTAGAAATATTATTCTCATTGATTTCAAAGATAGGGAAAGGCTACAAATATCTAAGATAAAGATTGTAAGATGAAGATCGTTGGAAATATTGTTCGAATGCAAAATTTTCTAAATACCACTTTTGAATAACTTATACTTGAAGGCCCTTTTATTCTCAATGCCTAGCTCAAATGGGAGAATAGGATAGTTTTCAAAGAGTTTATGTCACTACCTCTAACTCCATAGGAATGAGGTGAAATGAAATATTTTGTTTGGTTGGCCTAGCCAAAAAGTATAGGTTAGCCCAACTAGTTTTATAAGTCTACCCCATGACTGAACAAAAAAACACTATAAGTATATGATCAATGAGTGAATTTGGAGACCATCCAAGAAACAAGATATATGAGCTGTGTTATAGAATTTGGGGAATACTTGTGGGGTTTTAAAGGTGGAGAATTTTTTTTTTTTGTGTGGATTGAACAAGTCATCTTAGCATTTTCACTTTAAATTTCATCTAGGACATTTCAAATCATAAAATTTTGAGAAGATATAGGTGAGATAGTTTTGTAAATGTGATAAAAATTTCAAGCATAGGTATGCTATACTTTTGAATATATTCTCTTAGGAATTTAGGGTTTTTGGATGCTCCTAAAATCTTGTTCAAACAAGTCAATTTAGAATTTACATTAAAAGTCATTCTTTGAAATGTCTCAAACTATGAAATCTTGATGAGACAAAGGCGAGATGTGTAGGTTCCTATGATAAAAATTTAACCTTTAGTTCATTATGGTTTCATAGAAATTGCCTATGGAATTTATGGTTTATGACCAATCCTAAGATTAGCTTCAAACATGTCACTTTGGAATTTTCACTATAACTTAACTTCTAATATGTTTTGAACTATGAAATATAGAGAAGAAAAAGAGGATACCTCTAGGTACTTATGGTGAAAATTTTATACCTTGCTTCACTATATTTTCGATATATATCTTGTGAAATTTAGGGTTTTTGGATGATCTCAAAATCAGTTTCAAACAAGGCCACCTTGGAATTTTGATGTAACTTCTTTTCTATGAATTTGCAGACTATGAAATTTCTATAGATTTTAAGAGAAATATAAAATTTACTTAGGAAAAAAATCATAATCATATATTAAAAAATTGGTATGTCATATTTTGTAAAATTTCACTCTTGCAAAGACGCCAACAACAACAAGTGTTGGGAGAAACAAACCTTGTGAAGGAAAAATTCGCTAGCAAACCTTGTGTAGGCACGAGCTCAAATTACGCTATCTAATTTGCAATAACTTAAAGTGTGAATGGACATATCGTAAATCTAACAAATTAATTAGAAATTGAAAGATATAATTTAAGAAATGAAAAAAGAATGATAAGAGACAAAGATACATAGATTGATACCAAAGTTCTCCCAATTTGGGGTATGCCTCGAGGTCCACTTCAACTACACAACTACTCCATTATTATAATGAAAATCACTTCAAATGATTTATTACATCACTATGAAACTCCAACCTACAATAATATGTCTTCACATATCTAGAAAGGTTATAATGTTTTTGTACTTCTCTTCACGTTCTCAATTTGCATGAATTGTTTTTCCAAATTCCTTAGTTTTCCATTCTACACATCTTATGTCTCAAAACAAAACTAAATGGCTTGCACACTATGTCAACATATAGTTTTTTCTTTAATAAAAATGTATTTACCCACTAAAGGGAGACTGTTGCACTAAAATGAGGCTCCTTTCGCACTTGATCTACATGAAAATTTCCTTCAAAAGCCTCATTCTTCCATTCTACATATTTTTTGTTTAGAAAAAAAATGATATTTCTTGAGCAATTTGTCACAACCCATACCTCTAGCACAATGGTTAAAACACTATTTTATATAGAAATATCGTGGGGTCAAAACCACATACCATTGGTGATTCTTTAGGCTTAGGGACAAGTTCTAATGTAATTATAATACTACCAATTTTTTTATACAAAGCAATAGTGTGGCATGCTAGTTAAGTCATTTGATTATTGATGTGGAGGCTGTGGGGTAGAATCCATGGCCAGTCCAATTTTGGGCAGTAGATATTCTAGAAAGTTTAAATATATATTATTGGCCCATACTTCCACATGAAGCCATTGGCACATCAGTTAATCTGTTGAACTATTGGTGAAGGTTTTGGGTGGAACTTGTGGGCCAACCAATTTTAGCCATTGGATAATATGTATGGTTTATATAAAAACTCCCCACCATTGTACGGAAAATATGATTGTTGTCCCAATGGTAATTTATTAGGTTGGTTCTGATGAGGTCAAGGGTTCAAAACACTCACTTTACCTTTCAAAAACTAAATATAAGTTTTCATTCAACCTTATATTTCAACCTCGACCAACTTGGTGAATCATAGGTTACCACGTGGAAGCCTCTGGTTGGTCCCCATGCCAGTCATATATACATATATTCAACCACCATAACAACACGATGGCATCACCATGTCAATGGCATAATATCATCAAATCATTCTCCTTCCACATGTCAAGTTCTAGTTGGTCCAATTGTCATGCCACATCATCCTTCAATATAACCATAGCAACATGCTTGTCAACATCCATATGACCATGTCTTAGCCTATAGTGATGCCATGTGTCCCACCTACACATGTTTTTTCCTATTTGGAAAATTTTTCATAAGGCAATGGTTTGAAATATCCTGATGTGCTCTTCAACATGAGTATGTTTACATAAGAATTTGATACCATCAATTTTATTTGGTTTTAGAGATCCTCCTAGATGAATCTCACCACATTTTTCTTTTCACCAAATGTATACATACATGGCTTGAATTGTCTCTTTGATTTTTACACTCTCAAGGGCATAAAAGCACTATGTTGCATATAACTGGTGTTATTATAATAGGTCATCGCTTGCATAATTTTTCCTTTCAATGGGTCCCATACACAACAAGTGAGGTTTACAACAATGGAAGAAAACAACTAGGGAGATGTCTTACCCATTTCTTACCAAACCCGCCTAATAAATTCTCCCTTTTAGATTTATCCTATTGGATTGTTCATGTTTAACCAAATATTTCATTTTCTACCTATTTCTTGACAAATGTGCACACATCATTCTTTTCCTACCTTGTTTGAAGTTGCGGATGAAGTTTCCAACATCTCTCAATCAAATTTTGATTCCTATTGCAATGAGTGTAATGAATGTTTGACCGCAAGTCCTTCTTGTCATTCTCCACATTCACTCTTCGAGAGTCATCTTTATTTCTTCTCCTTCATGGTATACATAACATTCCTATACAATGAATTTCTCTTCTAACACTTAGAAACACAATGGTTGTGTAATCCATAAATCATACCTGGATATGCATACTATAAACTATTTATATCATTATTTTTCTTATAGTCAAATAACACATTGGAATAATTAGGTTTATTATACCTTTCATGATAGTTCATGTTCCAAGTCTACCGAGGGCAAACTATCTTCACTCCTTTTGGATGTAACCTCCTTTTTCAGATTCCTTGCATTCTTTTTAACTCTCATGAAGTGTTGTGCCATCACATTGCTTGAGTTGCTTTTTTAATGGCTTAGGATCTTCTCTTGAAGCATCTATTTCTTTAGTGACCTTGGAGCATTCTTCAACTTCTCCTTTTGCATATCCCAAACTTGCACAACAAGGTATTTCAATAACCTCTATGGGATTAATCATACCTTTACCATTTCTTCCATGACCCTTTCCATCATAACCCATTTTGGTTAGTAGCTTAAAATTAGTTCCATGAGTGTGCTTCTCAAATGTACCCAAAGAAGCATCTTCCTTCTGTTGGGAAGAAAAAGAAGATGACCACTCAGTTTCACTACATACCTTTTTAACATATTGTGAATATATGGTATAATACAGTCCCATTGGCATGGTAGATACTTCTTCTTTCTCCTCTCTTTCAACTTTCTAAAGATTTGGATAAGATTTGTCCTTGGCTTGTAATCAAAGCTCCAATTTTTTCTTCTCATCTTATGAGACATATAAAAACCTTCTCAATTCAAAATTCACTTCTTGAACCTATTGGTTAATCTCCTTAAGCTCCTAAATTCGTTCTCACTTCAATGCTTTACCCATGGTTGTCCTTTTGCATCTTGTTCTTCAACCTACAAATCCTATCAAACCTACTCTAATACCAAACTTGATCTGCATGATAATTTCCTTCAAAATTGTATGTTTTAACCCCATATAGAAATTACCTACATCTGAATTCTAAAAATACAAAATAGACAATTGCAAGAGCATAACACATGAACAAATATACACAGAGATATCCAGGTATGATTTTTCACAAGAAAATTTAGAAGTAACAGATTCATAGAAGATCTGAGGATAAAGCAAATGAGGTGTGGGCAGAAGGAGGTCATCCTTCACCATAGGTTATTCTTCAGATTCCCACACATACTCATAAAAAATGATAGCGCAGGTTGCCTGCTCAACACCAAATCTGTCGAAAACTTGATCCTCATGAACAAAAAATCTGGAGTCCGGAATAGATGAACGCAACATAGTAAAATCTGGAGGATCATAGGAACCAAAGGATAAAGGTTGAGAGAAGGAGATCACATGACAACCATCAGATTTGTAGTCCAAATATGTGCATATATCCAAAGCAAGTGGGGTGGGATGAGGTGAAATTTCAATAGACTGGTTCACAACTTCTCCCACCTCATCCTGTGGAGCTAGAGTTTTTTTATGAGAAGAGGATGGAGAGTCACTCGTGATAGTGACCTTGTCTATCTTAGATTTCGAAGCTCTAACACTGACGTATGATGGGAGGGGTTCAAATGATTATAAATCATGTCGATTTTTAGATACATGAAGAATATACTAAAATATTTCTCTTAGAAAGTTCTAATCAACTTGATCTTCAAGGATTTGAAAAGCAAGATTACAAAATTGTTACCAAAATTTCACAGTAGATTCATTAGGTGCTTTTCATAACTTCGTAATTTTTTGTTAAGTGATTTACGGTCATAATGAAAAAAATCATTACCTAACTCTCCGATCATGTGATTAAAAAAGTGAATAGAGGTTGCGGGCAATGTGAGACACCATTTCTTAATGCGCCTTTCAAATGTGTAAGTGAACAACTCACAGGCAATGTCGTCCGAGGGGACTCCATTCCTCTCATAGAAGCCAAAAAATGAAACTCTGTGTCTTAACAGGGCTATTCCACCTTCACCACCGTATTTGAGTCATGAAAAGTCATTGATGACATCCTCTGACACTTCGAAATCATGTGCATGAGAAAAACATGTTGGAGTTGAGATTTTTATGTAAGTAATGAATGTTGTGCAAAGATTCAGAAAATACTTTTGCGGTTCATCTGGTCATCTGGATCTACTTCTAGCACCATAAATGTTAATGGTGTTGGACCCACCAAGATGTCAAGGCGACCTCCCTGGTAAGAAGTCCCAACTAGAACTCAAACCATTTCGAGTAGGAGCCCCAACAATGGGTGGTAATGTACTGCCTTGATCGCGGTATCACATAGAGGTAAGTATGATAGCTTTATTTGGAAGCGAGTGACCTTGCAGTGAGTGAAGTGAGATGCACGAGGGTTCTAAGAAATAGAGGTGAAAGGAAGTGTGCCCCTTAGAAGCCTGTAATAATACATAGCCTGAAAGGAACACATGAATGAAATGACATCACAAGATGGAATCAGAATAGTCCACAAACCAAAGTGATGGCTTAATCCAACAACATGCTTTCAACAAGATTCATACAATTGCATACAAAATAGTTCATACACATATGTGTAAGTTAAACAACATATATTGCTAAAGCAACCATAATATTCCAAGTACAATAACAATATATGCATGAGAACACGTTGGCTCAGTTATATTTTTAAGTGAAATTTCCATCCATACATACACCATTGATAGCCACTAGCCCCAATAGTGGAACATTACAGTCAACACGACCTACTCCTCCAAAGAAGTATACTTTCTCTACATTGTGGAGAAGCCAAGGCTCATCACAATACTCTCCAAGCCTTCTCTAAGCCAAAATCTTGGCTCCCAAAAGTCTAGACTATGAGTTATGAGGTTTTATATATAACAAAGGGTGCGTTGACCTTTGACATTCCCCTTTGACTCTTTAACTACCCTCAGGAATCTTCAACTCTTTTCTAAATAACTCTTCACATTACGCAGTGACTGTTCACATTCCGCTAATGACACTTGGAATTTCTTTTTTTTTATAAGTAAGAGACAAACCTTCTATTAATCAGAATAAATCACATAATTTACATAGAGCCCTAGATAGTAGGGGCAAAACAGCCAATAAACACGGCTAACAGCTGCCAGACAATTCAAGACCATAAATTGACCCTCCTACAACAACAATATATCCTAAACAAAACAGGGATGAAGCCCTTAGATAACTGGCAAGAACCACATATTGTCGATTAGTATAAGCCCCAAACTATTTTCCAATAAGCAATAAGATCGATCAATCCAAGCCGTTGAAATCAGAGTCCCAATCCGATGACCATCCTGGATATCACGTAGACAAGAAGAAAGGGGGTTAACCATGCGATGAGAGCGGTTTTCCACCACCTCTCCTTGCCACGTGTTGCCTTCTATATGGAATCACGTGCAATTGCTCCAAAACCTGATACCACCTGTGTCCCACATGATAAACCACTTGTGGTTTTTGGGTTTTGTGGAACCCACCTTGGTGCACTCAAAAACCAATTAAACCTATACGATCTGTGAACCTGGTCTTGTGGGGTGTCGAGCCCCCAGATGGTCCCACTAAGGGCCATGTGGCTCTTGGTGGACCTGCCCATAATCTTATCAAGATGGGGTCCACTTGAATAAGTCAGGTCTTTAACCTTTAAGTGAATAGCACATTTGATCTCAACCATTGAAAGAAACGCCCCTATCCAATGCCCCACAGAGATATCGTGCGGCCGACATGCACAGAGGTTAACCATGTGATGAAAGTGGTTTTCTCTCTCATCTCTATGCCATGCGTCATCTATTGAATGGAATCGTGTGGTCTTCCATTAAGTCTGAAAGCAACCGAAGCCCGCGCGATATACCACTTGTGGTTTTGCATCCATGGTATCACTGGGTGGAGACCGTCCATCCGAGCCTTCCTATCTATCTGCCTCCTTCCTTTTTGAGATAGCCCGCAGGAGTTTCTGACAAAAACCCACTAATCCAAGAGAGTCTCAGCCATCCAATCTGTGTTATCGCTCACCTTGAAACCTTCCTCTGTCATTCTAATGCCCAGGGAAAAGAGATGAGAGTTTATGAACAAAGACCAATGACAAATTGGGCACTGTCCTACCCATCTCTGTTTCCAGTATTAGCACTATTCAACCATGAATCCCAGTCTGCATTTGCTAGAGTGGAACAATCCTCTTGTAGCTGCCTGGCAAGAAGAAACTCCCATGGTTGCTGAGAATCCCTGTCCTTGTTGACCACCCCTTCATTGGCCAGCCTGTCTGCAAGCATGTTTTCCTTTCTTCTAACATGCACAAATCTTATTATTTTAAGGATTTTTAAGTGTAATTGGACACGGTGAAACACCTACAATAGCCTCCAGTGATTTGACACTTTGTCTAGCGAGGTTCCATTTTGAATCTTCTTGGTAGATTTGACGACCAATTCTGAGTCAGCTTTGATTATGACATTCTGTGAACTTGCCTCCACTAGGATCTCCATACATTGATCTAATGCCAAAAGTTCCACCATGTTGTTGGTGCCCTTTTCCAAGAGTCCATGGAAGATGTATTTTATATGTCCCTCAGGATCCCTGATGGCTCCACCAAAGCTAACTTCCCCGGGGTTTCCCTTGGAGACTCCATCAATTTTGACTTTGAAAAAGCCCTGAGGAGAGGGCTTCCAACCCCTCTCCCCTGTGGTTATGGTTCTTAGATCCTTCTTCACACCCTGAGGGTTGATGGCTTGAAGATCTAGATTAAGAAGAATTTATATCTCCTGAGGCAGAGGAGGATTCATTGGTTTCGTTCTCAGAATGCTTCTGACTGTTTCATTGAGCTATTTCAAAATTTGATTGATGATAAGCTGGGTTTCTATGGCTTTGTTTTTGAAGATTCTTTTGTTTCTTTCTTTCCAAATATTCCAGATGACAAAGCCTTGAGTTAGCATCTAGGCTTTGTTGATGATTTCATTTTGTGAGAAGTTTTTCCTCCATTCTGATAATGTATTGGATATGCTGAGCCTATCCTTGTTGTTCTATCTGATGTTTGACGCCACCCAATCCCAAATTTTGGCAGAAAAGGAACACAGCTTAAGCAGGTGTTTAATCATTTCCTCCTACAAGCTGCAAAGCTGACATTTAGAGGGGCCAATGAAACCTTTCTTCATAAGGTTTTCCCAAGTTAGGATTTTCCTTTGATGAACAAGCCAAATAAATAATTTTATTTTCATCCATTGAGAGGTCTGCCATAGCTCCTGCCAAACTTTCTCAGCTTTAACCAAGTTAAATCTAGTGATTTCCTGTTTAGCCTCTCTGAGATTGTAGTTACCTTCATTTTTCTTGCCCCATCTTAATTGGTCAAGAGAAGAGGAGGCTAGAATCCTTCTTTGCTCTACATCCTTAGCAAGAGCCTCTACCATGCCCTTCAAAGGGCTTTCTTCATTGTAACTTAGATTCTTCCATTTCCTCCATTTATCCTTGTTCCTCCCTTGATCTCAGAAGTCTTTTACTAATAAGACACCTTTCTTGTCTATGTCCCTTTTGAGGTCTACTAGTTCATTCTTGTTCAGGATGGGTTCCTGTTGCCAACTGTCCTCCCAAAAGCGATCCCGGTCCCCAGCTCTAATTTCCCAAAAACAGTTCTTTTGGACAATTATTTTGTTCTCCCATGCAAGGTTCCAAATGTATGAGCCCCTGATTTGTCCTGTCATTCTATTGTGATCCTGTTCTTGCCAGTGCTTGGCGTACTTTTGAGTCCAAAGCTTGGCCCATGGTGCTCTTGACTCCTTGATCCATCGCCACCATAGCTTGGCTCCCGAAGCCTGACTCAGAGTCTCCAGATCTTCCAGACCCAAACCACCATGGCTTTTGGGTTTGCAGAGCTTGTCCCAGGAAACTAGAGCCCACTTATTTTTCTTTTCCCCTCTGCCCCAAAGAAAATTCCTTTGAATGTTTCTTATTTGTTACTTTATGCCATGAGGAGCCGGGATAGCTACAAACATAAAAATGGGAATGGCCTGCAATACCGCCTTGGTGAGCACCAGATGCCCTGCAAAGTTTAAAGCTCTGTATGTCCAATTGCTGATTTTGTCCTGAAGCTTGTTTAAAATTGGTTCCCATATATGCTTACACAGGGGTTTGTCAGTAAGAGGAACGCCTAGATATTTGGAAGGTAACTATTCCCTTTGAAAACCCAGAATTCTGGTGATATTTCTCTGTATTGCAATATTAGTGTTAAAGAAAAAACCTTGGACTTTCTTTGGCTTACCTTTGTGCCTACTACCATAGTGAAGTCATCTAAGATATCTTTGATTGCTTTTACCTCCCTAACTGTGGGTACACCTTGTAACATCATGTCATCCAAAAATTGTTGATGAGTGTTGGCCTCTCCATTAGGGGTGAGCTTGATTCCCTGAATTCTACCTTTAGCATTTGCCATTTTGATTGCTCTACCAAGCCCTTCCATCATGAGTACAAAGAGGAAGGGAGAGAGTGGATCACCTTGTCTGAGACCCCTAGAAGGTGTAAAAGTATTGGAGGGAGCTCCATTAAGCAGAATGGAGAAGCTGGTCAAGGTGACTAAAGCCATAACCCATCTTATCCAGTCTTGGTTAAAACCATAGGCTTTAAGAATGGCTCTGATATAAGACCAGCTGAGTTTGTCATAGGCCATCGTAAGGTCTAATTGGATGATCATACCTACTTTCTTGCTGTGGTTGAGAGAGTGTACCACCTCATGGGCTTGGATAATGTTGTTAAGAATCTGCCTTCCCTCCACATAGCATGTTTTCTCCTCAGATATGAGCAAAGGTAGCAGTGGCTTGAGTCTATTGGCTATCACTTTGGAGATGATTTTGTAAACCACATTACATAAGGCTATGGATCTAAACCCATCCGGGGTGAGAGCATTTTCCTTTTTGGGGATTAAATCTATAAAGGTTGCATTTAGTGCTTTTAGAACCTTTTTGTGTTGCCTTGAGTCTTCAACTACCTCAAGTATGTTCTGTTTGACTGTATCCCAACACGCTTTGAAGAAATCGACATTGAAGCCATCTAGTCCTAGTGCTTTTCCATTTTTCATTTCCTTGATTGCCTCACTAACCTCTTCTTCTGAGATTGGCCTGTTGATATTGTGGTTGTCCTCATGGGTGATCAACCTAGGAATGTACTGAGTGATCTTTGTAATGAACCTGGATCTATCTTCCATTAGCTCCTTTGCAATGTCTGAGAAGTGTTGTACTAGAGTCATCTCCATGTCCTTTTGAGTGACAAGCTCAGAACCTTGAGAGTCCTTTAGCTTGTTTATTCTGTTATGTGCCCTGTGAGCCATAGTAGATTTGTGAAAGAACTTAGTGTTCCTTTCTCCCTCTTTGATCCACTGGATCTGGGATTTCTGTCTCCAAAAAGTTTCCTCTTGTAGACAACATTTCTCCCATTCTTCCTACAGAGAATCAGTCAGTTTCTGTCTTTCCTCATTGAAGCCCTTTGTGATATTGATCATATTGACCTCCTGGAGCTTCTGTTTCGTACTCATTCTGCTCTTGATGATATCACCAAATTCTTTTTTGTTCCAATCCTTGAGTTTGGATTTAATGTATTTTAATCTGTGCTGGAGCATGTACATCTTAGTACCCTGGATGTTCAAATCCTCCTTCCACCAATTGGAAATGTTTTTGGTGAAGTTGGGGTTAGAGAGCCAAGCATTTTCAAATATAAAAGGCCTATTCCTTGGTGTGCCCTGTTAGCTCTGCTACAGTTTGTAGCTTTTGATGGGAAAAAAGCAGGTTTGTCAGTGCTGCTTGTGCTTTCAAGAGGTTCGTAGCAGTGGATTTGTTCTTCCCCTTCATTCTTGTTATTTTCCCTCATTACCCCTTAATCCTTGTTTTCTTCTTAAACCCTGTATAAACCTATATTTAATCAAACTTCGATTGCTCCCTTATGGCTCCCTTTTCCTTTGTTTCCCACTTAATCTCTACACAAAACCCCTTTATCCCCTATTCCCAGTGCCCGTGCATTTTGCTCTAAATACTTCAAAAAGGCCTTACAACAACCTATGTTTCATGACTCCTAGGTGATTTTGTTTTAATGTCATTAAACCCCATATATAAACTTATCATTCATTCTACCTAGACACTATAGTCTTAACCCTTATAACACACGCATATAATAAAAATAAAAATCATAGTCGGGCCCACCCCATACATGTCACATCACCCCGAGATATGTGCATTAAATTATGACCGCCTGATCCTCCGCTAATAATCCAATGCTATTTGCAAGCCCTCATCCGTTAACCGCTCATCCTTTAGGTAGTGGAAAAAGTGGTTTCCATGCCATCCCGTTGGACACGTGGCACCATATTACTGTATCACACTGCCCATTACGGAGACCACCGACAGCCCAAAGGCAATGCGGGAAAACCGGCCGTCCGCTATACCGCCATTCTCTCACCCATTAACATGTGTGTTTCTTCGCCATGTGATAACCGTTGGATCTGCTGCGAGCAGATCTGACGGCTGTCATCCCTTCCTACTCCCGATAGTTACTCCTCTGCCATCTTGGATGATGAGTTTTATGATTCGGCGACCAGTATTTGTTTTCGCTTTCTGCTCATGTTTCTACCATTCTGTTATTGCCCGTAATCTCTGATTATTCATTCGAAGGATGAAGTGGATGATCTACTTGCTTTCTGTGCGTTAAGGCTTCACCAATCGCAGTGAAAGAATAGCACGGTCAAGGACAAGAAATTAAGACCTTGAGTAGATAAAGGACTGCAGAAATTATGGGAATGCATTCAAATCATATTTTACCTATTCAGGAGTACATCAAAGTACAGAAAGAGCCATTCTGTTCATTAAAACATTTAAATTGTAGCAGAAGGCCCATAATAGTTTGTAAATGTGGTTGGTAGTCCATTAAGACACCCCCACGCATATCTCAGCAAAGCCATTTTGGTAACAGATTCTATATATACCTAGAAAAACAATTTAATCAGGTTGAAGAGTGTTAGATGAGTGTTAGTCTGTTGTAAACTTCAACTTCTGGAGACTGTAACTACTGTGAGACCTGTAGCTTCTGGTCTTCATTTTCAGCTAATACAAGCTTCTTTTGTTGTCAATTGCTCATTTTCACTTCTTCTATGTTCCAGGCTATGCTTTTCATGCATTTTTCATTTACTATAGATATTTAGCATTAGAGGGGCTATCATCCCACCTTTGTGTTAGGTTCTAGCTAGTATTATTGAATTTGTATGCAGGTTTCTGTTTTTCTAGTTCCAGAGAGCTATCATCCTATCTGTGTATTAGAAAACATATTTACAGACCTTATAATTGGTTGCATCTGGCCATCACAGGGTCCTGTGCATCTGCTGGTGTGGTCAGTCTTCTCCATTATCACCTTATTCCTCAAACTGTGAGTAATTGGTGGTTAAAAGCCTTGTAGTCTGGGGGTGTTCAGCCATGTCTGGGGTTAATCATAGTAGAAGTGGTTATCTGGCTTGAATATGCAGCATTTCTCTCATTCATCCACCATTTATCCAACATTTTTGTTGAGTTTGTAATGTTCCCGACCATCACTGACATACAACCTAGGTGAGTTTCTTGGGGTGATAACATTAATTGGCGTCGTTGCCAGGGAGAGGAGAATTGAAGCTCAGCTTCCCTGGGAGAATGACACAGCTTCAAGCTTTGATGACAGACAATGTTTGAATAAATATTTTGGTTGTAATCATTTGTCTGGCGACTCCACTGGTGGAAGACCATCCTTTGGTGACTCCACATTGAAGTTCTGGCTCAGTTTATGAGACACACTCGAAGAAATCCTCAGAAATATCTTGCTGAACCAGTGCTTGGACCTAAGAGGACTGTTAAATCAAAGAAAGCTTCACAGAAAGGGGCATCAGGATCAGGTAAGCCTAAGAAATCTCATTCATCTCTGAAATATAAAGTTGTAGCTGAAGATTTACAGTTTGAAGACTTAGAGTCCAACATTGTTAATAAGGAAAAACCTTCAGAGATCAGTTCAGCCCCTTGTACAGTTAGTTCCTCTTTGAATTTCAGTCCAAAGAAAGCTTCCCATTCAGTCCAAAACATCCATTTATCTTTGCCATCCATCACATTACTCCCCACCATACAATCTGCTAGTATTCTTCCAAATATTCCAATCATGGCAGGATAGCAAGCACCTACAAGGATAGAAAGAATTGTTGTTGCTAGATATGGACCATTGGTGTTGCCTGTGCCTTTAAAACCTATGCCTATGGGAGAATATCAAAAATATATGCCTAAATTCACTGGTACAGAGGGAGTAACAGTAGAAGAACACCTTGAAGCTTTTTACAGTTATGCTGATAATCTAGATATAAGTGAAAATGATGTGTGGATGAGAGTTTTTGTATAGAGCCTTGATGGAGAGGCTAGGAAGTGGTTCAGAGAATTACCCCAGAGGTCTATAACAGATATTGAAGCATTAGATGATGCATTTTTGAAGCAATGGGGAGATAAAAAGGACTTTCTGTATTATCATACTGAGTTTGGTAATCTGAAGAGGGAAAATGGGGAATCAATTCCTGATTTTAATAAAAGATTCAATCAAATGTATAGTAAGATTCCAGTTGAAGTGAAGCCTACTCCTACCTCTACCAAACTCACTTATGCTAATGCTTTTGACTCTGATTTTTGCCTGCTACTGAGAGAAGGAAGATGTGCTACACTGGCAGACATGCAGGATGTAGCTCTAGAGGTAGAATCTAATATCATGGCTACAGAGAAGCTTAAAATTCAAGCTGATAGGAGGAGGTAGAGAAATCAGGCTTCTACTTCTTCTGCGTCATCTTCAGAGCCTAAATTAGATAAAATGAACAAGATGATAGAGTCATTGGCTGCTGAAATTTCTAAACTGAAATTGGAACAGAATTAAGGAAAAACAAGGCAGCGAAACACATTTGCTTCAAGAAACCCAAATCCTTTCAGAAGAGCAAATGAGTAGTTACAAATAATGCAGAGGGGTGAAGATTCAAAAGAAGATTAGAAAGTTAAGGCTCCTTTTCAAAATGTAGTCATGGAGGAGGAACAATTTAAAGAGGATGAGGATGAAATTCACTGCATGGAAGATAAAGGCAGCGCTGCATTTTTGACATTGGTTGAGTATGAACAATCATTGCTGCAAGAAAAAAATAGTCAAGAGTGTGACAGAGGAGCTATTCTACAAACCGGTGACCAGCAGAGATATAATCTGAGATCCAATGCAAAGAATGTCAAAGAAAATCCTACACAAAGAGCTATTGTCCAAACAGAACCTCAAAATGGCAAGCAGAGAAGACCAGCAGCTGATCCAGTCATCTTCAAAGCTCAAGTTCAAGAGGTAAAGAGTTCTGATAAGTCACCTTCTTCTTTCAGCTTTGAATCAGAAGTTCAGAAATTGAAAATATCTGTGCCTCTAGTTGATTTGGTGAAGAGTGGAGTATTTAGAAAGCCTATCTTTGAAGCCCTTGAGCTAGAAACCAAACAAACCTCCACTAACTCTGTAAATTTGCAAGATGACAAGCTTGCCATTGTGCTCATCCCTATGATTGAGCCTGCTGATAATAACCCTCCATCTTTCTATGTCTCATTGACCATTCATGACAAAATCCTCCACAATTGCCTGCTAGACACAGGGGCCAGCCACAATTTAATGCCTAAAGCCGTCATGGAAGAGTTAGGCCTTGATATCACTAGACCCTACCATGATTTATTTTCTTTTGATTCAAGGAAGGTGAAATGTGTTGGATTGATTAAATATCTGGCCATTACCTTAACTCAACTGCCCATGAAGAGTATGATGATGGATATTGTGGTAGCAGATGTGCCTCCCAAGTTTGGCATGCTGTTGTCCAGAAGGTGGATTAAGAGACTAGGTGGGACATTACATAATGATTTATCTTATGCCACTATCTCAGTTTTTGGAGGAGAAAGCAGGCAACTGTACAGAGAAGCACAGTTGGCATACGTCATTAGTGATGAGAAGAATCCTACAAATCATCCTATATATGCAGTGGACACTGATTTTGGAGCGTGCATTCTACAAATAGAAGAATCTCAGAAGGCTGAAATGCAGATCAGGAAACCAATAGTTCAGGTTGAGAAAGAGTAAGGAAGTCAGATTTGGGAGATGTTCTTTGATGGAGCATTTTCCAGGGAGACTGCAGGAGCAGGGGTGGTGCTAGTATCTCCACAACAAGAAAGCATTCAGCTGTCTTTTAAGCTGATTTTTCAAGTCACAAACAACATAGCAGAATATGAAGCTTTGCTGTTGGGACTTAATACAGCAAAAGACAAAAGAATCAAGAATTTGAAGGTATTTGGAGATGCTGATCTGATTATCCAGCAAGTAAATAAGACATTTCAAGTAAAGCACCCAAGGTTAAAAGCATACAGAGATGAGGTATGGAGAATCAGAGACTATTTTGATTTTTTCTGTATTTCATACATTCCTAGAGCCCAAAATCAACTTGCTGATTCCCTTGCTGTGTCTGCTAGTCTATTTATACCTCAAATGCCTCCCAGACTAGTGTATGAAGTGCAAGTGAAATATAGACCTTCCTTGCCTGACAATGTCCCGCATTGGAAAGTTTTTAATGATGATGATGAGATAAATAGGTTCCTTCAATTCATTGATGAATTTTCTAAGATGCAAATTGACCAAGAAAACAAAGCCTTGTTTGAAAATCACCAGTCCCAGCTTAGAAATAAAATTGGTAAAAACAACATTCTTTAGCTTCCTAGTAACCATATTCCTAAGGGCCTAATTCCTCTTGAAAGACTGTTTGACCAAAATGATGTGCCTTACAAGGCTGCCAAAAAAGAAGACCAATCCGCAGTCTGTAAGCATGATATAGGAAGTCTAGGTCAACCTAGGTATGTGAATTTGTCCACTCATTTGTATGTTGATCAAAGTGTTGATGCTGCAAGTTAATGAGGGAGTTTGCAGATGTGTTTTCCTAGGAATACAGTGATCTGAAAACATATGACAAGAACATAATTCAACATAAAATCCCTCTGGAGAAAGACACCATTCCTTTCAAACAGAAATTGAGACCAATGAATCTGATGCTTCTTCCATTGATTGAAAAAGAAATAAAAAATTTGTTGGCCGTCAAGATAATAGTGCCTCTCAGATATTCTAAATGCGTAGCTAATTTGGTGGTCATGAGGAAGAAGAGTGGAGAAATCAGACTTTGTAGATTTCAGAAATTTAAACAAATGCTCAAAGAAAGATAACTATCCTCTTCCAAAGATGGAGCATTTGTTGTAGAAGGTCTCAGGAGCTAAAGTGATGTCATTTTTGAATGGATTTTTAGGCTTCAATCAGATTGTTGTGCACCAAGAGGATCAAGAAAAGACTATATTCACCACTCCTTGGGGAACTTTCATGTATGCTAAAATGCCATTTGGATTGATGAATGCTGGAGCCACCTTTCAGAGAGATATGGATATAACATTTGTGGGAGAGAAGGAAAAATTTGTCCTCATCTACCTTGATGATATAACAGTTTTTTCCAGCAGCCATAAAAATCATTTACAACATTTGAAAAAAGTGTTTTTGAAGTGCAGAAGGTTTTGAATATCAATCAATCCCAAAAAATCACAATTTGCTTTGAATGAAGGCAAGCTGTTAGGACATGTTGTGTCTATTGCAGGTGTTCAGATTGACCTAGAAAGAGTAAAAGCAATACAGTCTTTGTCTGTCCCTAGATCAAAGAAGGATATCCAGTCCTTTCTGGGTAAGATAAATTTTGTAAGGAGGTTTATTCCAAATTTTGCTGAGTTGGTTAAGCATGTGACCTCCATGTTAAAGAAGGGAGCATAGGTAAGATGGACTGATACAGCAAGGAAATCATTTTAGTCAATTAAGAAAGCTATTATGAAGGCTCCCACATTAATCAGTCTTGACTACAATAAGGAGTTCCATATATTTTCTTTTGCCTCTGAAGATACCATTGCAGCTGTTTTATTGTAGCAAGATGAAGAAGTTTTAGCACATCCAATAGCATTTTTCAGCAAGAATTTGAGGGATGTTGAACCGAGGTATGATATTATAGAGAAACATGCATATTCTCTTATTAAATCCTTAAAGGCTTTTAGATTTTATATCTTGCATTCAAAAATAATTGCATATGTGCCTTCTGCTGCAATAAAAGATGTCCTAACACAACCTGATGTTGATCGAAGGAGGGCAAAATGGATTTCTAAAATGATAAAATTTAATATAGAACTAAAGCCCACCAAGTTGGTCAGAGGTCAGGGGATCTCCAAGCTATTGGCTGAAGAAAATTGCATGTCTCTAGACGTTGATTTCCTATATGCAAATGCAGAAAATGGTCAGGCAGAAGAAGAGGAAAAAAACAACTGAAACAATGAAAGAACAGTTAGTGGCCGAGAACCTAGCTTCATGTAACTGGTAGCTGTAATAATTAATTTTTTGTTGAAGCTAGAAATCCCTTCAGAATTTACTTAAAGCCAAACAAGAACTTTAAAACTTACAGCAGCAAAGTATTGCATTATGGAAAATCTGCTCTACTGGAGGGATCCATCTGGAATATTTCTAAGGTGTCTGGACAAAGAACAGTCAATAGAAGTGATGCAGTAGTTTCATTCTAGCATGTGTGGAAGGCATCATTATTGGAAAACCATAGCCCATAAAATTCTCAGAGTTGGGTACTATTGGCCCACTTTAGTTTCTGATGTATTTGTTTTTGTTAAATCTTGTGACAGGTGCCAAAGATTTGAAGGAAAGCAGCAATTGAAATCCCTGCCCCTAAAACCAATTTAGGCAAAAGGACCTTTTCAGCAGTGGAGTTTGGATTTCATTGGTGAAATCAATCCACATTCTAGTGGCTAGCATAGATGGATATTGGTAGCCACTGATTATTTCACAAAGTGGAGTGAAGTAGTCCCTACAAGGAAGGCTGATCATAATGTGGTCATGAAGTTCTTGACATAAAATATCTTCAGTAGATTTGGGTGTCCACACAAATTAATCACATATAATGCAGCAGCCTTCAGGGCCAGGGAGTTGGTGGAAATGTGTGATTCAATGGGCATTAAACTTGTTCATTCCACCTCATATTATCCACAGGGAAATGGTCTAGAAGAATCCTCTAATAAAAGTCTAATCAGGATAATTAAAAAACTGTTAGAGGATAATAAAAAGAATTGGGATGCTAAGCTCAAGTATGCACTGTGGGCTGATAGAGTATCCATCAACAAATCCCTCATTCAAATTGGTATATGGCACTGAGGCTGTATTTCTAATCCAGCTAACTCTCCCTGTGGAAAAATTCCTTCAAGAAGAGTAGGATGAGGAAGAAAACATGGCAGGAAGAATCACTGATTTGACAGAGTTACATCAGATTAGAGAAAAGTTGGTTGAAAGAGCTGTAGCACATCAAAGAGATCAAGGAAGCCTTTGATAAGAAGGAAAAAACAAATAATTTTCAGATTGGTGATTTGGTGTTGAAATGGGATGCACTAAAGGAGAAGAAAGGCAATCATGGGAAATTTGATGCTTTTTGGACAGGGCCTTTCATTATTTCGCAGATTCAAGGGAACAACACCTTCATACTGAAAAGTATGGGAGGAGAGACAGTTTTTGATGGCCCAGTTAATGAGCAGTTTTTGAAAATTTATGTTGTTTAAGGCCTTTGGCCTTAAAGGTTGTAAATATTTTGTGATTATCAGTTTTGTGCAGGCAAAGTAGACTCCATGCCCAATGGAACACTAGGAATTTTGGCTAGTTTTTTTTCAATTGGAAAGGTAGTGGTCTGCAGGTTCTTGAGACCTCACAGGGAGGATGTCATCCCCAAAAGGAGCCAGTGTTAGCTCTGCTACATTCTGCAGCTTTTGATGGGCAAAAAGTAGGTTTGATAGTGTTGCTTATGCTTTCAAGAGGTTCGTAGCAGTGGACTTGTTCTTCCCCTTCATTCTCGTTACTTTCCCTCATTGCCCCTTAATCCCTGTTTTCTTCTTAAACCCTGTATAAACCTATATTTAATAAAACTTTGATTGCTCCCTTATGGCTCCCTTTTCCTTTGTTTCCCACTTAATCTCTACACAAAACCCCTTTATACCCTTTTCCTAGTGCCTGTGCATTTTGCTCTAAATACTTCAAAAAGGCCTCGCATCAACCTATGTTTCATGACTCCTGGGTGCTTTTGTTTTAATGTCATTAAACACCATATATAAACTTATCATTTGTTCTACATTGACAATATAGTCTTAATGTTATAGACATTTTTGGGCACTGCAACCCCAAGCATAAAATTTCCATAAACCAAGGGCTCCTAAGTCACTAAAAGTGTTGTTCTAACCCCTAAAGGAACAAGGTCAACTAATTACAACTTCTCCCAGAAGTTCTCCATGAAAAACTGCTCAACTGGTCAAAACAAGATCATTTCAGCTGCTCCATAGGCAAAGTGCGTTGCATCTCACCTAAGTACACTCTGTGGGTGCATTTCATTTCAAAAAGCCCTTCTATGGGGTGCGATGGGTGATAAGTGACAAATGGCAGTGTCAATCCGCGAGGTGGAGAGGCATGGAATCTTCCAGAAACTTCTCCTGTGACACTTGCCTCTCTGAATTCGACCAAGGATGAGTAAGAGATCATCAATCTCCAAGTGGAAGCAAGAACTATCAGAGGGAAGACACTAATCAAATCACAATCTGACTCATCTCCCTTACAGATATCTATATATGGATTCCTCATCCCAGAGATCCAGAGGCTGGAATTTTGCATCTTGTAAGGAATTGATGTTGGTTTCTTGAGACAACATCATAGTGTTGGGTGATATAAGCTTTGTATGAGGTGAAGAAGGGCTTACTTGCTGAGAGGATGATGCTGGGTCAGAACAACTGGTTGTAACTCCCTTGGCTCTGTCTTGATTATCAATAAAAGCTATTCAAGTTTTCCTCCATACTCTTGTGTCATTTATGTTTTATGCATTTGTATGGTAAATTTACATCTGATCCTAGATTGTTTATGATTATAGATCCATGTTCTTGTATATTGTTATGCTACTTTGATCCTACAGGTACTCTGTGAAGCTGGGCGTACAAGGAAGCAAGTAGCGAAGGACTATCAGGAGAGAGAGGAATTGAACTAGGAGATAAGCGCAAGACAGAGGTTGGTCTCCTTTGTTCTTCTCTCATCTATATTTCATAAAGGAAAAACAAAAGTAGCTTTACTTTGTTTGTTTCTAAGGTAGCTACCACACCTTAGTGGGATAAGCAGTTCTGTGTAGACACTTTTCCCTGTAACACTTAACCATTATAACACATGCATATAATAAAAATAAAAATCATAGCCAGGCCCGCCCCGTACATGTCACATCACCCCGAGATATGTGCGTTAAATTCTGACCGCTCGATCCTCCGCTCGTTAATCCAACGCTATTTGCAAGCCCTTGCCCCATTAACTTCTCGTCCGTTAGGCAGCGGGAAAAGTGGTTTCCCCGCCATCCCGTCAGACACATGGTGCCATATTACTGTATCACACTACCCATTATGGAAACCACCCACAGCCCAAAGGGGGTGCGGGAAAATCACCCGTCTGCTATACCGCCATTCTCTCGCCCATTAACATGTGTGTTTCTCCACCGTACGATAACCATTGCATTTGCTGTGAGCAGATCTAATGGCTGTCGTCCCTTCTTGCTCCCGATAGTTACTCCTATGCAATCTCGGCCGATGAGTTTTATGATCTGATGGCCAGTATTTGTTTTCGCTTTCTGCTCAAGTTTCCGCCATTCTGTTATTTCCCGTAATCTGTGATTATTCATCCGAAGGATGAAGGGGATGATCTACTTGCTCTCTGTGCGTTAAGGCTTCACCAACCACAGTTAAATAATAGCATGGTCAAGGACGTGAAAGTACCACCTCTAGCAGATAAAGGACTACAGAAATTATGGAAATGCATTCAAATCATATTTTACCTATTCAGGAGTACATCAAAGTACAAAAAGAGCCATTTTGTTCATTAAAACATTCAGATTATAGCAGAAGGCCCATAATAGTTTGTAAATGTGGTTGGTAGTCCATTAAGACACCCCCATGCATAGCTTAGCAGAGCCATTTTGGTAGCAGATTCCATATATACCCAGAAAAACAATGTAATCAGGTTGATGAGTGTTAGATGAGTGTTAGTCTGTTGTAAACTTCAACTCCTGGATATTGTAACTACTGTGAGACCTGTAGTTTCTAGTCTTCATTTTCAGCTAATACAAGCTTCTTTTGCTGTCAATTGCTCATTTTCACTTCTTCTATGTTCCAAGTTGTGTCTGTCATGCATTTTCATTTAATGTAGACATTTAGCATTAGAGGGGCTGTCATCCCACCTTTGTGTTAGGTTCTAGCTAGTATTATTGAATCTTTATGCAAGTTTTTGTTGTTCTAGTGCTAGAGAGCTGTCATCCTATCTGTGTATTAGAAAACAGATTTACAGACCTTATAACTGGTTGCATCCAGCCATCGCAGGGTCCTGTGCATCTGCTGGTGTGGTCAGTCTTCTCCATTATCACCTTATTCCTCAAACTGTGAGTAATGGGTGGTTAAAATCCTTGTAGTCTGGGGGTGTTCACCCATGTCTAGGGTCAATCATAGTAGAAGTGGTTATCTGGCTTGAATACGAAGCATTTCTCTCATTCATCCACCATTCATCCAACATTTTTGTTGAGTTTGTAATGTTCCCAACCATCACTGACATACAACCTAGGTGAGTTTCTTGGGGTGATAACATGCCCATAAAGGAAGCTTCTAGCTATATAGACTAATGATCCAAGCCACCAAAGGGGAGAATGGACACTGATATGGCTACTCTTGTGAGGATGAGATCCTCAAATATGATAAACCTATCTAGTTTTGATGCCACTTGGGATACTCCACCTCTTTTGCTATTCCGAGTGAATGTACCATTTGTAGTTTCAGTGTCCGCTAGTCCCATGTTCATGAGGAAATATTGGAAGGATTCAAAGTCTCTGCCAAGTTGTCTGGTACCTCCTTTTTTCTCTGAGAGAAATCTTATCATGTTGAAATCACCTGCTAGTAGCCAGGGTATGTTGGGATAACGTGCTCTGAGACCTTCCAAGGAGTTAAGAAGTTTAAGTTTCTCTACATGCTGTTGACGGCCATACAGACTAGTTATCATGTAGGTCTCCTTATCCCCTATAGGCTAGCACACCAGAGAAAGATAGACGCTTCAGCATCCAGTATTCCCAGCTTCTATGGATCCCATAGCATGAGAATCCCTCCTGCAGAGTTAATGGCTTTCACCTCTAAATAATCATAATTAATTAACCATTTATTATGGATTTCTCTTATTTTTTCCATTGAGAATTTTGTTTCTTGAATAAATACCATGTCTGGTTTTTCCTCTTTTAATCTATTGCTAAGATTTCTCTATTTTCTTCTACTCTCTAACCCTCTAATATTCCAAGTTGTGAGCTTCAATAAGAAAGGTTAGTAAAAGAGTAGCTGGTAAGATCTTTCATCTTATCTGAGCTAATCATCAGTTTCCCACACTTTGTTAGCAGCTCATTCTGTCTTTTCCTTCCTGAAATTTTTGGAGATGATGTTTGCGGGTTCTCCATCACTTTGACCCCACTCTGTTCTTGGATTTCGTAGTTTCTTTTGACTCTAGTTCCCTTTGATTGCACCCTCCATAGATATAGTTATTTGACTTGATCATAATCTTCTTTAGGTAGTGAGTCCACCCCTTTGTTCTTCCCCTCTTCCAAAAATTGCTCTAGATCTAGATTTTCTCTATCTAGTATCTCCTGCAGTTCATGATCCTCCGTGCCTGCCTCACTTGGGGTCATTTCCTGGTCCTTGATGATCTCCATGGAGCTTTGTAGTCCCTGTTGGAGAGGTAAATCCCCTCTACGGATAGAGGCGATCCCTACTAGCCCAGCAAGGGTCTAGCAACAATCAAACAATGCTGCTATGCATGTTCCTAATTACAATTAAACAAGAGGTAGAGAGCACCTACTTGGATTCCAGCGCTGTCGTTTGATGAAGGGATGCTGCCTTCGCTCCTTCGCTTCAGCTGGTCACGATCCCTCGCGATCTCTGCGAATAGATACCTGCACACATGAAGAGGAAACAAACGCAATCGTGAAATCTAGTAAAAGCAACCATACATCGGTTAGAAAAGATGTAATTCACATTTAACCATTGCAAGTACAAATGAGAATGGAACAATAATAGCAGTCATCTATTATTAATCAGAATAGAGAAGAGTACAACCAAATGTTCTGACGTCAGTAACCTTCTCAGGAGGGGCCGGTCAGCATGTATCTCAAGCATTCACATTTGAGGATGACTCTCCCAAGACAATCAACTCTCTCTCACACACAAGCGAAACAAAACAACCTTCCCTAAGCAATCAATCACTTCCACACCTAGCACACCAAATACCTATAGTAGCAGCAATCTGAGCACTATAAGCTCTATACAATCCAAGCTATGTCTAACTATCCAAAACTAGCTGCTCATGGTAATGGTGGGAGTTTATATAGGAGAAAGAGCCTCCTAAAAAGGTGGAAGGATGAGCTTATCCTTGAGGGAAGTGGTTGCAAAGAGTCGAACAGACATGCCATAGAAGGGAGTCGATACTCACAAAGCCAACAACCAAACCTGGAGTGATCTGGAAGGCTGGCTGTTGGAACAAATTCGCCCAAACAGGATCAACGCGGATTATAAGGCAACTGACGCGCTGACGTCGCGCCTCGATAACTGGGAAAGTCACGTCAGCGCGGAAGAACACTGGAAAGGCGCGCTGGCGACCAGCGTGGAAAGGTGATGTCCTTCCGAGCTGGCAGCGCACGGAATACACTATAGAGCGCCAGTCATCGCGGGTATTAGACAAACAGACGCGCTGATGAATAAAACTTTAGAAAAATGGGTTTTTGGGCCAGTTCAGAAGGCATGAACTTAGTGATTGGCACAGCAGGGTGACTGACAAGAAGGCAGTGACAAATTACTGTGTAACAGATGCCCCCTAAAGCATGAAGACCGAGAGAGTGGGAGGGGTGAAATGCTTTACAACACACGCCGAACTGGAACACCACCAGGAAGGACTGAAAACCTCTGACAATCAAGTACATGCAGTCTAGGCATGGGCGCAGCCATCCAAAAAGACATGCGAAAAGATCTGTGGAATGGACGCAGCCACCCAGCTGAAAAGACCATAATATTGACAAGGTATGGTCGCAGCCATCCATGAAGACTCAGGTATGGGCGCAGCCATCCATCAATGAGTCATGTAATGATTATCCACAAATCGCAACCTGGACCATAACAGACAGGGATCCAGGGTCTTGCGCTCCGTCCCGATCCGAACAAAGTACAAGTTCAAGCATGTGAATATATGAGTTGAAGTCAAACACGCATGAACATCGTCTGATTACCAGTCAATGATGAAAACTGTTAACAGACGCGAGAGGTACCACCAATAATGACAATGGCCCTCAAGGTACTATAGGTACAATCCGCGGCATGTGAATCAATGAGCTGGCGTCGAACACCCACAGAATCATTCGATCGGAGGCCAATGATGAAAACCTCTCGTCGAACATGAAGAACCTGCCATTGAGGCATGCAGGCTCTAAGGCACCTGAAGGGAGTCTCTAAGTCACCTTCCCGGATAATGAGCTGAAGTCGACAGGAAGTGACCTTGATCGATGGTGGGCCATAATTTTTCCCACATCATCGACGCGAGACAGAGGAAAGATGGTTTGTGTGAGATAGCAGATGAGGTTGTATTATTGCAGAGGTCAACTTCTCTTGAACATATCGGCGGCACTGTAGCGGGTTTGGCAGTATTTGACATCAAATGAGTAGAGGGTATAGTAATGATGGCAATGAGCAGATGAGAGGTCGAATAGGATAACCCAAACCCATGGAGGCTAGCGAAAAACAAGATGAGATGGTCCCACCCAGACACGAAGCAGAAGAGTGCCATGTTCAAGAGCGACATACTACCGACACGACTATGATTACAGTTCCATTTTCCCCACCATTTCTGGCAGGTACCCCGGTTATTTTTGGATGACAAGCTTGACGGGGATAACATATGCTTGAAGAATGTCATTTCGACAATATCCGATGTCATCAAGTGTTTAACGAGCCTGACAAAGGAAAAACTCGGCGTCTTTTCTTGTTTAGAGAGTCTGAAAAGATAGCAGAAAAGAAGACTCCAGGGGGGTCCTTTTTCGTACAGTTGTGTCTCTCGAGCTCGAAAAAGTATAAAACAATGCTCGAAAGAACCGCCCGACCATTACGATCGAGGAGTACTTTTCGTAAATAGTGTTTTTGACCCGAAAAAGTGAAAAAGCGGTCGAAAACACGTCGTTTTAGAGCCGATAACGAGTGCGAAACGACAAACACCCGACAATCTTTTTAAGTTATACGGTCGGAAAAAGAGCTTAAAATGACCACCTCTCGTTCCCTTTAACGAGCTGAAAGGAGGCTCGGCCATCTTTTCTTGTTTTATGTCGGAAAAGAGCTCAAAGACGACATTGTTGGGACCAAGTGATTTCAGGACCATGATGATTTTCACCGTCTATTCGAACCTGCACAAGAACACTACCCACATAAATCCATTCGATATGTGTAAAAAAACATATTAAACATGCATTCAATAAGGCTAGGGCTAAATCCATGGCAAAAAGATGGTAGAAACCCTAAAATATGGCCATTTATGAGTTTTTACTATAAATAGGGGGGGATGAAAAATCATTTTTACCATTTTACCATTTTGGGACGTGAAGGACGTGGAGAAGCCAGAAAGTTGACGGAGTGATTTCCAGCTCGTATGGACACCATTCTTCAAACCGTTTCTTCCAGGTAGGTTCTCCTCTCCTTGCCCTGCATTTTGATTATGTTCAGCAAGTTTTTAACGGTGGAATACGCTCAATTGGGCGAATTTCATGAGCATGGATGCGCTCTCGGTCAGCGCGGATTTCCCGCGCGGGTCCGCGCTGGCCGAATTAGGACAAAACGCGCCCAACTTCGGGTCAGCGCGGAAAACCCGTGTTCTTCCGCGCTGACCTTGAAAAATAACAAAGGGCTGCCACGGCCAGCGCGGCTGTTTTTAAAACAGCCGCGCTGGCGCGGAAAGATTTGTTTTTTCAATTTCTGAACGTAAAAATTCCAATGCCAGCACTTCTAATTTTTTGCATTGCTTATGCAGGGCGCAATGGCTTTCCAGTGGCAGGAAAGGGTTCACGAAGTTGAGGATATAGCCGCTTTTGCAAGTGTGGATTGCTGCAATGCCATGCGGGCATGCGGGTTCATGAAGTTCTTCCTCACACCACGCCTAAGGGCCCAGCATGATCTCCTCGAGCTACTGATCAGGGCATGGAACCCGGTGGATGGGAAATTCACCATCCGAGGTCAAGACATTGAATTCGACCATATGGACATTTTCTTTCTGACTGGGTTGTCATGCTGGGGTGCAAGGCCCATCATAGAGGGACAACGACCTGGCGGCGGTCCTCTAGACGATCTCATGGCTCGAGTATGTCCAGAAGCCGAGAAGACGCGGAGTGGGAAAGTGGCAATCCCGACGGTGAGAAACATAGTCCTTCGCACCATCCTGTTTATGGTGACCCGGGCAGCGGGAAGCATGGCCAACCACGAGGCCTCGAAGACTCACCTTATGCTAGCTCTTGATTGCCTTGAGCCTACTGTGTTCGATTGGGCCACAGCGGTGACCAACAACATGAAGAGGTAGCTCAGCAACTGTCGTCGCGGAGAGACGAAGCAGTTCGGCTACGGGTCTATCTTAGTCCCGCTTATCCTAGAGCGAGTGCCAGCCATGTGGCTGCAGACGATTGCCGTGGATGCCCCTACGGATCCTCGGGAGACGAGGGCCACACGATGGGCTCGCATCATGCCACGCGGAGGCGGTGGCCGGCCGCACTCCTGGGGAGCATTCTTCCGGGACTGGCTGGATCAGCAGGTTATCTTCGTGGAGGACTGGCCATACGCGGGTATGGATTTCCGCAATGACCTTGATATGGTGCTGCCCCCAGGGGAACAGTGGGATGATGCAGGTATAACCCTTGACTTTTTGAGTTTTGTAATGTTTTGAATTTTTCATGTACATGTCCTAATAAATGTCATGGTGTGCAGATGTGGGGCCCACTAGACCGATTGGCCTGGCTGCCGAGGCACGGAGAGAGGGACAGGGAGCTGGAGCCCTGGCCTTAGTCCCTCTAGGGGTTGACACGTCAGAGACTGTAGCTCGCAACCTTGAGGGGTTGCTGGAGGGAGTGCCTGACTACCAGGGGGTCGAGGAGGTCCCTTTAGGGCACCAGATCCATACAGTGGGGGTGGAACCCAGGGTGCACCGCCTTCTGAGGCGGGTAGCACGAGCGGCTATGTACTACAGAGAGCACCACCCGGATCAATAGTCGCCTAGGCTTTATTTCCACTGTTATTTTGAGACACATGACTCAGATGCACTGATTTTGGACATATACACTTATTTTTGAGTGCCTTAGTGCGCCACACGATATATATATATATATATACATACCGGCTTTTTGGATGGATCATGGTTACATGTGATTATGTTTTGTTTATGTTATGCAATTGTTCAGTACAACTGTGATCTTATGTATGAATTTGCACGACACATGACCCATATATTTTAATGTTTTTAATGCACGCTTAAAAGCACACACAGCACGCATGTAAACTATGCTTGAGAAACTTAACGTATGCTTATTCTTAGATGGATCTTTTACATATGATGATGTGTTTTATATGCCATGCGACTGTTCGACACACATGTGATCTGATGTATCTACTTGCATGACAAGCGACCCATCGTGAAATATGCACATATTTTATTTTTATGAAAGCTTGAAAACACACATGATAATCACGTATGCAAACTATGCTTTGAACAATGGATTTTATTTTTGATGCAAGCTTAAAGGCACGTATATACATGCAAACTATGCTTGATGGGAAAGGAACGGGCATGCCCCCCAGCATCGTGTCTCAATTCGAGGTACATGCCCCCCAAGCTTCAAGCCATTGAAAATGGGTTGAAGGTTGACAAAATGGTTACTGTGCTCGAATTGCACGAGCTCATGTTGCATTGTTTTAACGAGGTTGACACATTAGCAGAACTATCCTCGGGGTGTCGTGTTTCATTTTTTAACGAGCTTGGCACAAGACAAGGAACTATGCTCCATGCAGACTTCATCATAATGAACGGGAAGTGGAGACCTCCAAGAAAGTGGCTCCGGAAGGAAGGCCAACATCTCGGAAATCAGGACCTAATGCCCCCAAGACACTATGGACGATGGTGTCATCACTGGGTACGGGCACGGGGTGGGCGGCCACGTAGTTGATTTGCGGTGAGGCAGATGCAACTTGTGGATGAAAGCCAGGAGGGAAGGACGAGTGCGCCGGAGGGGCTTGTGGACGAACGAACGATAATTGATCGAACGTCACGATTCTTCCGTCGTGTGGGAAGCAGACCACACGGAAAAGTGAAGAAACAAGGGCTCCCATGGCATACACATAATCACGACCAAGGAGAAGACTGAAGTCTAGAGAACCTCGGGTAACTGAGATGTCTATGTAGACAGTCTTGCCCCCCAAAGTAATAGGAAACTTTGGAAGGATCCCTAATGGCTGACTCGTTCCTCCGTCAAATGCGGTGAGATGCGGTGCGACAGGTACAAGCGATGGGGAACCCAAAGCTTGCCAAGTAGTAACGGGCATAAGACTAACCGATGCTCCTTCATCTAACACAGTGCCAGGCAGCGCCTTATTGCAAGCATAGGCGGTGACCCAGAAAGGCACATGGGACGGAAGGGGAGGGGCAGTCAAACGACTCCAATCAAAGGAGATGACCGAACTACTTGGTGGGGTAACCATATGGTTGCCCCCCTGCTCGGAAAGAACCGAATCTAAATTCTCCGGAGAGGTTTCAGGAGAACCTTTATCAAGCTCAGGAGTATCCGAGGAGACGAGAAGAACATGAGAATTTTTCTCTTCCGAAACAGAGTGGTTGAGAGGAGGTGAACTCGAATCAACACCCTTTCCGACCAACGGCGGGTCTGGAACAGGCTGGGAACAGCCAGGTTCGGGAAGAGAGGCCTGGACAAAAGGGGAATCTGAAGCGATTTCTTTGTGAACAGGGGCGCGATCTACAGCTGTAGAAATACGTTGATAACCAGCGGGAAAAGGATTCGGAGGAGCAGCAAGACTTTCCAACACAGTAGAGGCTTTATCCATGAGTGGACAAAGGTGAAGGGGATGTTTGCCTTCACAAAATCGACAGGGGATTTGAAGCTTCCCTTTCTCCTTACCATTCCCAATTGATGAGGTAGCATCGCCATGATCATCAGTGGACGATGGAGGGCGGGTCGGATTGTGAGACCAAACTTCTAATACCCTGGGGATGCCAGGACAATCACGAAGCAGATGGTCCTCCCTGCATAATCGACAAGGAAACTTAACCTTCCGCGGAGGAGCAGAAGGTGACCCGACTTCAGGTGTACCGGAGGGGATAGCTGGACTTGAGGGGGGGACTGTGTGTGTAGGCTCTCCCTTAGGGGACTTCTTCTTCTTGGTCTTCTTCTTCTTCTTCTTAGCCGCCTGGTTATGTGAATCGAGACTTTCACCAGGCGAAGTACAAGAGGACGACGTAGAAATAGGCGTCGAAGGGGAGAGATCCACCTTAGGATCAACATGATGTTGTTCAGGTGGAGGGACTGATGGACTAACAGCCGATACGGTAGGGACCAAAGAGGTTGGAAACAACCACACAGGCAACCCGACAGTTAACCCTGGGAGGGACAACGTCGCCATATACGGAGCACCAACATTCCCAAGAGGAGGGAATTGTCCTGGATTCCCACCAGAGGGGGAACCTGGGTTAGTGAATCCCAGAAAAGTTGCCATAGCAAACGAACACGAAACCTACTCAAGCTAGCACACACAAGACCTAACAGGAAATGTTATCGTGGCCGAATAAATTTTTTAAGACATTGGAATTAGATTTGACCTTTTCATGTTTCAAGAGTCGAGAAAAGGACGAAAAGATGACTCCAGTCTCCTTCAAATGTTTAATGAGCACGAAGTGACAAGACGCTCACTTACACCTTTTCATTTAGGGAGTCCAAAAAGGATCAAAAGTGACTGCTCTGGAGATTCTAGGTAAAAAGGTATGCCAGACTTTTCGCAAAACCACAGAATACTTTTTAGGGTACGGGTGGTCAATCTTCATGAATGATGTGTTCACTGCATTGCGAATCGTAAGGCGGCAGACTCGGCTTCCTATGGATCAAGGATAAAAGCCTAGTGGGGTCTCCCTATATACGCGACGGTACGTGGGAGCACAGTCCGTGTTAGACCACTATCGGGTCACAGAAGGAGGAATCACCCAACCGTAATGTGAAACAACAGTGACTATGTTTAAAGACGCTGGAACACGTCTCTAACCTAGACCTTTAGATGTTTGCGTTTAGTTCCAATGCGTTTTTAGATTCATTCGGTTCATTTTATAGTTGATCTTGAGTTTAAGTTTCGATTTCAGGTCCTATCGTATGTTCTCTCACAATTACCTAGATGCAAACTATATGCCAAAGAGAATCATTTTGTTCGATGAATTCTAGCTATGGAAGAGTAAAGAGATTTCAATCAAACAAAACGAACACAATCAATCAAGCAGCCTAATGCAACTAAAAGCGAGGAAAGGAAACTTTTTCTTTTGAAAATGCAAATCAATGAAACATTCTTTTCCTTTTCAATTTTTAAAAGTAAAGCCACTAGTTTGATTTTCTTTCAGTGACACAAAGCATCTAAAATAATTTGGAGGAACTAGAACACCAAGCAAAATGCAATTGCCTAATGAAAGCACACAAAGTTCCCAAAACACTTCAACGAAGATTTCCAAATCAAAAGGAAAACTAAGTTCTGCACGAGCTATGTGATCTAAGCTCGACAAGTCAAGCAAGGATTGCAAGCAAGGAGAAAGCGAAAAACACTCGGAAACACAACCAAAAGCACTTCAACAATCACTGAACAAGTGCATAAACAAATCTGAAGTTGGTTGGTCAAACAAGCAAACAAGGTCCCTACGGAAGGCTTGACACACACACGACCACTAGATACCCTAGGGCTAGAGTGCAGAATCAACAGAAAAGGGCAAACACCCGAGGGATGAGAGTTACAACCAGTCAATTAGAGACTCAAAACCATTCAGCAATCGAAAAAGTGACGGCGTAAACACAAACCAAGCAGCGAAAGCAAAAGGGAAGGTATTCGCAGAACCAAAAACTAAGCGAAAATGGAACCCTATGGATCCAGACTCCGCAATCAAGCAGTTCAGGGTTCAGAGAGTGAAAAGCAAGTCGCAAAACAGGTGGAGAGAAGAAGGGATAGTCAAAGCAAGAGGTTCAGGAGGCTAATTTGGTCAAAAATGAACTTTACAGGACCAGCGCGGGTAGCCTTCAGCAACTCGGCGCTGACAGGAGGGGGCCTGTAGCAACTTTGCGACGTCAGCGTGGAAGGACAAGGATAAAGCGCGCTGTCTCAGAAAAACGAGGTCAGCGCGGAAAGAAACCACACAGACGCGATGACACAGATCACAAAGAAGCAGGGTCGCGATGCCAGCGCGGAAGGACACGAATAAAGCGCGTTGTCTCTAAAAACGAGGTCAGCGCGACTGTTAGACGTAAAGGGGCGATGAAAAGGATACCAAAGGAACAGGGGCGCGATGTCAGCGCGACTGTTCTGAATTAAAACGCGCTGAGGATGAAAAACAAGCAAAGCCAAAGTAAAAACTTCCCAAACCAAAGGCAAGAGCCTTCTAACAATCAAGACACTTCCCAGATGTACCCAGAAAGTTTATAAGCAGAGAGACAATCCCAGAATCTCGGAAAGAGAGACCAATCAAAGTCAAACACAAAAGTGGACTCAAAAGACAAAAAGGCTGCCTCCCCAGTGGAGTCGCCAAATTGTTGGAGAGGTAAATCCCCTCTACGGATAGAGGCGATCCCTACTAGCCCAGCAAGGGTCTAGCAACAATCAAACAATGCTGCTATCCATGTTCCTAATTACAATTAAACAAGAGGTAGAGAGCACCTACTTGGATTCCAGCGCTGTCGTTTGACGAAGGGATGCTGCCTTCGCTCCTTCGCTTCAGATGGTCACGATCCCTCGCGATCTCCACGAATAGATACCTGCACACACGAAGAGGAAACAAACGCAAGCGTGAAATCTAGTAAAAGCAACCATACATCGGTCAGAAAAGATGTAATTCACATTTAACCATTGCAAGTACAAATGAGAATGGAACAATAATAGCAGTCATCTATTATTAATCAAAATAGAGAAGAGTACAACCAAATGTTCTGACGTCGGTAACCTTCTCAGGAGGGGCCGGTCAGCATGTATCTCAAGCATTCACCTTTGAGGATGACTCTCCCAAGACAAGCAACTCTCTCTCACACACAAGCGAAACAAAACAACCTTCCCTAAGCTATTAATCACTTCCACACCTAGCACACCAAATACCTATAGTAGCAGCAATCTGAGCACTATAAGCTCTATACAATCCAAGCTATGTCTAAACTATCCAAAACTAGCTGCTCATGGTAATGGTGGAAGTTTATATAGGAGAAGGAGCCCCCTAAAAGGGTGGAAGGATGAGCTTATCCTTGAGGGAAGTGGTTGCAAAGAGTCGAATAGACATGCCATAGAAGGGAGTCGATACTCACAAAGCCAACAACCAAACCTGGAGTGATCTGGAAGGCTGGCTGTTGGAACAAATTCGCCCAAACAGGATCAGCGCGGATTATAAGGCAACTGACGCGCTGATGTCGCGCCTCAATAACTGGGAAAGTCACGTTAGCGTGGAAGAACACTGGAAAGGCGCGCTGGTGACCAGCGCGGAAAAGTGATGTCCTTCCGAGCTAGCAGCGCACGGAATACACTATAGAGCGCCAGTCATCGCGGGTATTAGACAAACAGACGCGCTGATGAATAAAACTTTAGAAAAATGGGTTTTTGGGCCAGTTCAGAAGGCATGAACTTAGTGATTGGCACAGCAGGGTGACTGACAGGAAGGCAGTGACAAATTACTGTGTAACAGTCCCTTTATTTTCCAATCGTTTACTAGGATATCCTCCATTTCAGCTTCCATATCCTGTTCCTTAGGGATGTTATCTTTGATTGGGTCTGTTTCCATGTTCTTCTCCACTTCCTCGAGGATTTTGAAGCTATTCTATCTTGTCTATTTGTCTTCACTTGTCTTCCTATTTGATCTTTTTCCCCCTTTCCCTTTGCCTCCAACCTTGGGAAAACCCTCATGATCTTTGTCCATAGGGGTCTTTCGACTATTTTCCATATAGTTTGTGGGGAAATCTCTGAATAGATGGCCATGTTCATGACATTTCCGACATCTGAAAGGTATGTGCTCATAGTCTACCATTTGCATCCATTACTCATCATATAATTCTAAGATTATTGCATTCATGAGGGCTCCAGATAGATCCATTTCCACACATATTCTAGTGAGGTATATTTACCTTTGAGAGTTTCTTCTGATATTTTTACAAAATGCCCCAGCTTGTTGCCTATGGTTTTCAGTGACTCTGGTTTCCAGTAGTCCAGAGGTAGTGAGTATAGTCTGATCCAAACTGGTACAGATGTGAATGTTTCTCGTTCCGAGACAAAGTTCATTATCCATGGCCGCCTATAAAGTCTTGCTGCATCATAGAAGTATGGTCCCCCTTCAAACACTCTATCCTTGTCCTCTAGGCTCGCAAACACAATCATGAAGAAGCCCTTTGAACCTAGATGTGAATTTATCTCTCCTTTGGGCTTCTAGTGGTTCTTGATCCAGATGTGTAAAGCTCTCTCCATTGGCCATATTCCCCTAAACTTGCAGTTGATTGCATGTTCTCTCATATGGTCCCTATGTGCTTGAATTATTGGATCATTTAATATGACCCTGGGGATGATGCTCGATTTGGGCTTGCATTCTCCCGTAGTTTTCATTTGAGGCCTTTTCTTGCTACTGCCTCCCTTCTCCCTTTCTAGACTTGAGTCTTATTGTTCTTCTTCTTGATTTGGAATCTCATTGCATCCCACTATTTCCTTTCCTCGTGTTTCTGCAATCTTTTCCATAGGTATTTTGAACTGTTTTCCTCCTGCCTCCCTGCCTCCCTCCGTGATGGCTTGACTGTAGGAGGGAGTAGCGCTCCCTCGTGCACAACCCACCATGAAACCCTAAAACAAAAACTGGTGCCAACTTCAAGTTTTCCTCATGTTATAGAGCATCGGGCATTAACCAAGGATTATTGAACAATGACACTGGGAATTTTACTTACAATATATTTACAAATAATAATAAAATTTCCACATATACCCATGTGGTAAAAAATAGGCTTGATTTAGCCTAACAAGACAAACTTCATCACTCAAAATCTTGGGGAAAGACCAAATTAGTAACATCCTCTTGATGGTGTTCAATGACGAACTGATACCAAGCCTGGTACTACATTTTGGTGTCCCCATATTGTTTGGTGATGTACCTCTGGAAATAAACTCTTTTGTCCATGGTTTCTAGGTATATGGTCCTAAAACCATTTCCCAAATCATCTTCAAGCATGCGTGTCATTGTCGTGAGTGTGGCTAGACCATGGATGTACCTCTGCATGTTTTCTACACTCAGATGCAAGTCATTGTTGGTGGCCTCTCTCATCATCTACTCCATGTACCTATTGACCTCTAGCTGGACATGGTTCTTCTCAATGGCTTTGGTGAGGGAACTGATTGAAGGGATCTTGTGTGTCCTCACCATGACATCTATACTCTGGAAAAATAGTGCATATGAAGCCTCAAATCTAGCGATGAGCAGAGGGAGATGCTCATAGTTCCGGATAAACATATGCATCTGTTCTTTGTCTAGCTCTGCCTATGACTTAATTATCTTGTGCAAGTAAAGTGGGCCTTCCTTGTACTTCATTGTCCATTCTTGTACAGGTGCAATAACACCATGTATGTCTTTGAGAGTTTGGGAAATCTTCATGCACTGCTGCTAAAAACCATACAAATGGATGAATGCCTTATGCATGGTGACAAATCCATCATAAATTTTCCACATGATGGTCTCTAGAATCGATACTTTAGAAATTATCACTTACCTCATTTCTGCCCTAGCGGATCCTACACATATTTGTGCCCTCTGCCTAGTCTCTTGTAGGTCCTTTTCCATCTGATCATTCTCTTCTAACAAGAAATTGACAATTGAGCTCATGGCCTCTGCATAAGCCTTAGAGGTATCGACCATGGTAGCTAGATGTCTTCTAACATCTTATACAATCACCCTTTCCGCCATATGGGTAGGTGACGCGTGATGATTTAGGATATGCTTTGTTCACACCTATACAATCCTGTGTTGTGACTTGACAAATTATAGATTAAACACATCCATCACTAGATCGTCATCAAGAAGAATAACCTCTCCTTGATCACTCGATACTGATTCTGATTCTAGAGGTGGTGGAGAATGAGGGGCAACCTTGGATTTTCTCGACATGAGGTTGGTATCTTGGTCCTATGGCTCCTATTCCAACTCCGTGTCCATTGCTTCAACCATTTTCCTAATATGTTGAGAAAGTTCCTGAACTTGCACCTGCTTACCCTCTTCTTCGTTTGTTGGTTGTTCTAATTCTTCAACCTATATGAGTGTATTCTTCTCCATCGTTGCACCTTGTCTTTCTTCCTTTACCTGTTTTTGCTTCTCTTCCCTATCTCTCCTTCTTATCTCCTGCTATTATTTCACCTTCTTCCATGTTTCCTACACCTTCCTTTTTGCATCCTAAAACCTTTGCTTCTCTCTCTTCCTCCATTCTACTCTCTTTATGTGTTGTTCCTATTCTCCCCCACTTCCAAAGCTACTCTCAATGAGAGGATCTTCTCTAAACTTGTAGATTTTCTCAACCTCTGGGTTCTCGGCAATGTTCCTCTTGCTTTTATCCTGCGTCAGTTTTCTACTCACTATTTCTATTGTTGCTACTTCCTGTGGTGTTGTTGCCTACAAAGAAGCTTTCCATTCTATAGCCATGTTGATTGGTTGATTGAGCTTGGAGGAGTTGTAATAGTACCTCCAAGGATATTCCTCTTCCCAATGAAATGTATTGTGGATCCATGGGTAATACACCTTCACATAGTGGTTCTTTCATATGTAGTAGGGATCATACAGATTGTATTCCTTGGTGTCGAAATCAAACTTTTCTAAGTCCTTATCCTAGACATCCACATCCTTCAAGCTAGGGATCTCATACAATCCAATCCGCAAAGGAAGAGCAGGCCATGGTGAATTCTCCCTCCTGTGCAGTCTTGTTGATAACCCTATTGATATGTGATATGCAACCTCTTGCATGACTAAATTATCCATGGAAAACCTTGGTAGCACTTGTAGAGGCTTCTCTTTTCCAAACATCCTGATGATGGTGCCACTGGGTAAGGCATGTAGAATTTTCTCTACAAATCAGTTAGTTTACTGATATCATGTATAAATTTCACCTGCAGATCAAACTGATATATGCAATGTACTAAAGCATAATACTAGATCTACATCTATCATAAACTTTCTGGAAGCTAATCAACCATGAGAAACATCAAGCATGAACACATATAACCGATAAGAAGGAATCAATCACACATAACACAAAAGAATTTATCCAAGAAAAGTACCAGCCTAAAACCCCATCTCTGTATTATCAATCAAGTGGAAATCCTCAACAACATACAAAAAGAATCAGCTCAAAATCTATCCTTCTCTCTCTGTACTATGATAATGTAGCTCATGGACTGTCTAGGCTTGTATATATGGGCTCCACATGTCCTCCAAGCCCCTATTTCCTTGCGCAGTTTTGATTGGGGTCCAATTACATAACATGTGTGAATTGGCCAAATCATACTTCTTGTCACCTCAGGTCCAACTACGCAGTACTAGAAGGAATAATATTCCTTCCTCATGCAAGGAATATTCACTAGGAATATCCTAGCAACTGATAGTACATTGTCCCTCATCTAACCTCAACTGGGTCTCTGTTTAAACTGCCATGCATCCGTTATCCATGAGTGAATACTCAGTTATCTGAAAATACCAGTTGTCACATGCATACAAGCATCAACATACTGAATCTCATTAATTTAACAAACTGTTAAATTAATCTAACTGGACTTGACTAAGTTAAAGTAAGTCAACTGATCCTCTCAATATAGAAGTCATCCTTAATTCCTTAATCAGTGGAGCAAATCAAGGACACATTCCCCAATCAGTGGAGAAATTATTGCATGTTCTCACAAATACTTCAAGTTTGATTTTCCTTAACTAATTAACTCAAACTGAATTAATTAATTAATATTCAAACTGTTGGTAAGACCAAATTCTAATTTTACTTCCTATTTTAGACCAAGGACTACCTAAAAATAGGAATCCAACCTGCACTGCTAAAAATAGAACTTCTATTTTTAGCACTTACTTTTTTATTCCCTGTTGACCAATCCAACACTGATGCCTAGACTGCTATTTTTAGCAGTGCTATTTTTAGCACTTTTATTTTTAGCGATTTCTTGTTGCCAATTTTTAACACACCCTCTCAACAAGAAAGGCTTCCTTTTGAACCCGATCCTCTACGTCTAGAATCTTTTGCATGCAACACATCTACCAAGTGTGGTTGCTCTAGCAACTCTCGAAACAAAAAAAACTCCCAACTGACCTCTCTGTTGGGCTAGAAACATACTCTGATGCTGAAACTCTACCTACTACTGACAAGTGTTGCCTCCCTAACCTCTACGCTACTACAATATCTCCATGCATCTTGCACCGTTGCACCCTTCTCTGTGCTACCCTGCACTGTGCAACACACTTGTGCCTCTTGCATTGTTGCAGCTTGCATGCTCTGCGTTGTCCTGGGATTCCATACACTGTAGCTCTCTCTGCCACTCCATCTGCATCTGACTCTACACAATTAGTTAGTTCCTACTACTCCGCATCAGGGCTCCTGTGGAAAAGTTGAATCAAAGCGGTTGGGTACCTCAAGGATCCTGCCCCTTCTCCTTGGGATGATCACTCCACATCACCTGACCTCCTACCTGGAGGTATGGCTGCATGTGATCCCTCTACCCACCTGGCTTGAAGTTTCCCCCTACTAGAGGTTTCTGCATGAGTAGATGTCTCTACTCGATCTCCACTCAGCTTCCCCTGTTGTGGCTGCTCCACAATCGTCTGAGACTTCTTCTGGCACTGCATGTTGAGAGGTAATATACTCTCCCTCTCAACCACCAAGTCTCCATCAGTTGCCTTGCTACTCAAGGCTTTGCATTCATCTTGAACCTCAATAGCATATAGGTTCTTGACCCATGAACCAATATGCTTCACCTTTCTAGTGATGATGAGTCTAAGGAAAACCTTTCCCTTACTGAAGACTACATCATAGCCTCTATCTTCCAGCATCGTGATCGACACCAAGTTTCTCTTCAGTCCTGGTAAATACTTGACATTAGTCAAGGTAAGGCGACCTCCATGCTCCCTCTGAAGAATAACCATGCCTACACCTGAGACACTATACTTTTCATCATTACCCATCACTATGAGTATCTAGAGATCTTTCTCCTCCAAAGTACTAAACAAACTCTTATCATTGGTCAAGTGGAAAGAAGCTCCACTATGAAGAAACCAACCACTTCCCACCATGGATGAAACCATGCATGCGAAGAGTGTGAAATCCAACTTGAACTATGAAGCAAGTGCCTCACCTTGAGATCCTTCCTCGGATCCCTTCTTGGATTTCCTCTGTGGACAATTTGTAACAAAATGGCCCACCTCATGACAACAAAAGCATGGCACTTTCGATTTTTCAACCTTTTTCCCACCATGGGGAGAACTGGATTCAGAAAGAGAAACCTTCTCCTTCCCCTTCTTTGCCTTACTTTCTAAGGCATAGTTCTCTTCATCGTCCATGGATGAAGAACCATCTCTGGTGCTCTGTCTAATCTCCTCCTGCATCAAATTTGACCATAGTTGTTCCCAATCTAGCAGTTTCTCCCTTCCATTAAATGAGTCCTGGAAGCTATGCCAGCTCTTAGGAAGTCCGAGGATTGCAAGACTCACCATGTCATCATCAACCTTCATGACCCCTACACTTGAAAGCTCATCCTTGCATGTGGTGAGATTGGTCAGATACATAGAGATCGTGTCGCCCTTTTCACACTTGATGTTTCAAAGTTTTTCCTTCAGTGCCAGCTTCCTCTAATCACTACTATTTTGATAAATATCTTTCAATGTTTTCCACATCGAAAATGGAGTCTCCTTCCCATGGAGGCTCGAGACTATGTGATCTCGAACTCCCTGTAGGATGATTCTCCTAACTCTAGCCACACACTTCCTCCATTCCGCCAACTCTTTGGCATTAGATCTTGAGGGCTTGGGGACTTCTTCATCAATGAATTCCTTCACCTCATTATCCTCTAATACTGCCTCCATGCAATCCTTCCAGGCTATATAGTTTGAGCTGCCATTCAGGGCATACTCAAGCCTCAAACCATAGAATGCCATTGATGAAATCTGAAATGTGATGAGAACTCGATATCTATATCTAGAAACCAAAAACTTCTTCCTTCTCATATATTGTTCTTCCTTGATCACCTGTGCTCTGATACCATGTAGAATTTTCTCTACAAATCAGTTAGCTTACTGATATCATGTAGAAATTTCACCCGCAGATCAAACTAATATATGCAATGTACTAAAGCATAATACTAGATCTACATCTATCATAAACTTTGCGGAAGCTAATCAACCATGAGCATCATGAAGCATGAACACATATAACTGATAAGAAGGAATCAATCACCCATAACACAGAAGAATTTATCTAGGAACAGTGCCAGCCTAAAACCCCATCTCTGTATAATCAATCTAGTGGAAATCCTCAACAAGATACAAAAAGAATCAACTCAAAAGCTATCCTACTCTCTCTATACTCTGATGATGTAGATCATGGAATATCTGGGTCTGTATATATAGGTTCCACAAGTCCTCCAAGCCCCTATTTCCTTGCGTAGTGTTGATTGGGGTCCAATTACATAACATGTGTGAATTGACCAAATCATACCTGCAGTCACCTCAGGTCCAACTACGCAGTACTAGAAAGAATAATATTCCTTCCTCATGCAAGTAATATTCACTAAGAATATCCTAGAAACTAATAGTACACTGTCCCTTATCTGATCTCCACTAGGTATCTATCTGAACTGCCATGCATTAGTTATCCAGGAGTGAATACTTAGTTATCTGAAAATACCAGTTGTCACATGCATGCAAGCATCAACAAACTAAATCTCATTAATTTGACAAACTGTTAAATTAATCTAACCGGACCTGACTAAGTTAAACTAAGTCAACTGATCCTCTCAATATAGAACTCATCCTTAATTCCTCAATCAGTGGCGCAAATCAAGGACACATTCCCCAATCAGTGGAGAAATTATTGCATGTTCTCACAAAGACTTCAAGTTTGATTTTCCTTACTAATTAACTCAAACTAAATTAATTAATTAATATTCAAACTACTGGTAAGACAAAATTCGAATTTTACTTCCTATTTTAGACCAGGGACTGCCTAAAAATAGGAATCCAACCTGCACTACTAAAAGTAGAACTTCTATTTTTAGCACTTCCATTTTTCATTCCCTGTTGCCCAATCCAGCACTGATTCCCAAACTGCCATTTTTAGTAGTTCTATTTTTACCACTTCTATTTTTACAATTTCTTGTCGCCAATTTTCAACAAGGCATACCAATCTTTTATGTTAAGTAATGCCTGCATTGCTTCTTAGGACATGCAAGGAGGATCCTACTCAAAGATGAACTTGTAAAACAGGATGATGAAATGATTAGATAGCCTCACCATAACTCCATGGTAGTTGCACTAAAAAAGTAACTTGCAATTAATGTTCCTAACATTCTCTGATGGTGTCCATGTACAAGCCATGCTAGGAAACTGATGTTGGGAAAAGATTGCATCAAGTAGGTACACAGATAGATAGAATCTCTCTTTCTCATCCTTTGGCAGATTCCAGGCATTACTCACATGCACTTTCAGCTGAAGAGCCAATAGATCCGATGAGTTGAATTTCCCTCCTTCATTTGCCAACTATTCCAACACAACCACCTAATTCTTTAGAATGGTCTTCGGATTTCTTGACCATACAAGTGGAATGAAAATATGATCAAGAGTTGGTAGGAATTTCTGAGTGACTTAGTCTTTTAAACATGATTGGATGTTGAACTGAACTTTGGAGACTCTTTCACCCAATGCTTCACAATGTCTCTAGTGTTCACATTGTGGTTAGGGGTATAGAAAATTACATCCATGTGGTTCACCGGCTATGGTAAGTGACACATCTAATGATAGTTTTCCGCCTTGAATGTAGCAAGATGTGTTCCACTGGCACTGATCAATGTCATCAAATTGGGATCGGTATGTGATACAATCGAGTGAATGATGTTAGCACATTGGAAGGCGGAGTACCTGCATGCAACCTTATATAATCCTAACATGTGGATGTTGACATAGACCTGAAGATCTTATAGATCTTTCTTGAAGCTTCCTACGAAGATATCCTTAACTTCTTGCCATGTTATCTTCATGTCCTTCTTTATGAACCGTTGTGTGTCTACATAGATTGGCAGGTTCATTGAAACCTGTTCAATTACATCCCTAGTTCTTCTCTCGAAAATATTGTTTGATGTAGCTCTCTTGGAAGCCATATTACTTGTGCTATTGAAAAGCTTCTTAACGACTATTGTACCAAGAGACAAAAAGGACAATCATTGCATGAAAATGTTATCTTGAAACAAAAAGAACTTCAAGACATACCAAGCAACAAACTAGGCAACTATTGGGCAATATTATGCAATTATGGGTTTCATAGGTGAGGGACTATCAGTTGGATCTACGGATTGTGTAGTCCCAACTGTTAGTGAGGAGGTGATGCTGAATGGAACTTCAAAATGTGAATTTCAGTGTATCTTGTGTTGGTTAGGACTACACATTGTACAATCCCAGTGACTAAGGCTCTGGGACTGGCTCCCGGAACTATGCAATGCACATTTGGATCTAGTAATTGGTAGCTTCTACACAATTCCTTGAGCTAAGGCAGAGCCTTGACATACAGAAATGCACAGTGCATGCCGAGAAGAGCTAGATTCGCGCCAAGGAAGCCCACATTTTCCCAAGCACAACATTAAAATGAGTAGATATTAAAGTGTAAGTGATTTTTGATGAAAATATGAGTTAATGGTGATGCATTGAATCAAAGCAAGTGTGGGAATCTATCAAACAGAAGAAAAATGAAGCTTATGGAGAGATTCACCCCAAAAAAAATTGTTAGTGCAAAAACTAGGTTATGCATGCAACATTGAGGAAAGGAAATGAAAAACTTAAAAAAACACTTCTACAAGCTAAAAAAATCAAAATGCCAATGGTTGTTGAATAAAATGGGTAAAACAACACTCTCACAAGGCAAGGAAACAAAAGCGATAGGGAAAGAAGCAAAGACTAGAAGGGCAAGACTTACCCGGAAAAGTTGCACCGACTGTGTCGAAGGTTCCTAGATCTCCTCGGAAATGCCAGAGCTCCAAGATCAAATCTAAAAATGAGCTCTCATGATTTCCATTAGATAGATTTGATTGATTTAGGGTTTATGACGCAAAGGCAAAAAATCTAGGAAAAAGTGACACATGGTTGCAATTTCAAAACTAACTCAAGTGTTACTTTGACTATTAAAAATAGATCCCTTTATTTTAGGGATGATTTTTCATGAAAGGCTACCATGCATGCACAGAGCATAGTTCCAAGAGAACTAGGCAACTCACTAGAACATGCATCGGGCAGCTACTGAACGAATGCTTCTGTGCAATTCCTAAGATGAGTGGCTCTAGCTACCTCTCATGCTTTACGTACCTTCCCAGTTGAAGGAAGGCTATCAGGTGAGTCTACGCAATTCTAGAGCCAGAGCTCACTCTGGGCTTGAACTATGCATTTCCTGAGAGCAAGATTTGTTTCCCTCTAGGATTGTGCAGATCACCAAAGCAGTGCCAGAGCCAGATTGCAACCAAGTGAAGAGGTCAACTTGTGGTTAGATAACAATGAAATTAAGAAAACGAAAGCTATAAAGAAAAAGATAAAACTAAATCAAAATGCAACTACCTAGGTCAGTGCGAGATATGTTGTTGGGATTTTAGTAGGGAGGCTCCAAAACAAAGCTTAGGAAAAAATTTGGATGGTGACTGTAGCCACTACAACATAGCATGAGGGAGTTACAAATTGAGATGTTGTAAAGAGAGGCTTATGACTGACCTGGTAGTTAAGTAATTCATCTCCATGGGCCTTAAATAAACTGTGAACAACCCTGACACACATGTGACAAGAAAGTCTTGTCAATATAACCATGAATGAAACGAGTAAGCTAAACCTGGAACACATATGAGAATGAATGAATGTGGCTTGTGGAGGTTACCTGCAACTGCTAGAGGAAGAAACCCTAGATGCTGTAATCAAACTCCACATTGATGAAACCTCAACCAATGAGTGTCAAAATTACCGATCAAGATAAGAGGGTGCAAGGTAGGTGGTTACACAGGAAATTTAACCATCGATCTCCACCGTTGTATGAGGTGGTGATAGATATACAACTATAATAAAAGCTTGGTCATTAATGGCAATTGTTGGGCAACCATTGAGACTTATATAATAATCCATAATTTAGTAAACCTTTCAAGAACCATCGAACTCTCTCTTAACCACATGGAAGAACCCTTTACGAGGGCTAGAGGAAACATTTGATAGAAAACCCAAAGAAAGGGGAAGTGAAGGACCAACTTATAGTAAGAAACACCAAGGTTAGAGAAAGCCATGACAACCATGAACCTTCACTATGATTATTTAAAAGTAAAAGTCTTGAAAATATACCAAGAAGAAAACCTACAACCAACAAAAATGGATAGAGAAGTTACTTCATGGTAAAAATAATTTTGACCTTCAGCGGACAATGGAAACTATGCCTAGGAAGGTCGGAGACTCCTTCCCTGAGTTGAAGGAAAAATCAGGCCTACATTCCTCGCAAGCCTAGGTTAACCAGTCATTTTGTTAGCTAGTAGCACAAGGGAGTTACAAACCAAGATGTCGTAAAGAGAGGTTTGTGACTGACCTGGTAGTCGAGTAATTCATTTCCATGGGCCTCAAATAAATTGTGAACAACCTTAGCATACCTTCGACGATAGAGACCTATCGATATAACCATGCACGAAACGAGTAATATAAACATGTAACAGATTTGAGAGTGAATGAATGTGGGTTGTGGAGGTTACATGCAACTACCAGAGAAAGAAACCCTAGATGCTGGAATCAAACTCCACACCAATGAAACCCCAACCAATGAGTGTTGAAATGAATGAGAAAGTCAAGAGGGTGTGGGGTAGGTGGTTACATAGTAAATTGAACCATCGATCTCTACCGTTGGATGAGGCAATGAAAGATCTACAAATTTCTGCAACCCAGGTGTCCTCCAAAGTGGATGTGGTGAGTCACATTGAAGTAATGTTATAGGCCAACGAGAAACTTCGAAATGTATAACCTAGGGTATGGGAAGAATCAATACCATAACCTTGGGACGAGAAAATAAATATAATCGACTATCTAAACATTTACCATGAGTTTATCAATGTTGTCTACCACTTAGTTAAGCCTTAACATTATGGTGTAATATACTTTAACCATCAAAAGCTTCCCACTATGTAGATTGAATATAGAGTTTAACTAATTATATTATCATGTTTATTGTTGGACTCAAAGTTTGCATGTAGTGTTAGGTATATTTAAAAATAAATTTATGCATGTGAATGCATATTACAATCTTACATTGCTAAAATAAAAAATAAAAAATAAAAATCAATAAAAGTAATATAATTTAATTTAATTTTAAGTTATATTATTATTAATTACGAAAATAATTAATATATAATTTAAACATATATACATTTAAAAAACATAAAACACTATTTTAAACCATAAAGAGTTAAGCCTCACTTTACCATGGAGAGGCTTTGTTACAATACCATGGGTTATTAATACACATACCCAAAAAAATGATAAGTCACTTTAAGATTTGTTCATATTACATTTTTGTTAATTGGTCAATTTAATTAAAAGGGAAAAAATGACATAACTAATTTGGAAATGATTGTCAACCTTTGATTTGTATATTGGATAAAAAATACTATAATATTTAATAAATAATATGAAAAAAATAGTTAACCAATCATTAAAATATTACATAAAAATTAATATTTTAAATAGCCAACAAAGAATCCTTCTCCCATTATTCCTTGGAAGCAACCATTGAAAGGAAGAATAACATGAAACAATCTACTACCCTACCTTCAATTTCTAATTGAAAGCAAGAGGCACGATGAAGTAGCCTAGTGAGGTAGCCTAATTGGTATTTATCAATGAGTGAAGACGTTGGTCCCCCAGGTCACAGGTTCAAGTATGCCTGGGTGAGAAGAGAACTATGGTTATATATATATATATATAGATATATAAAGAGGCAGGATGAAACATGAGATGCAAGCCTCCTATTGGACGAAACATGCGATTCAACCCTCCTATTGTCTATTCTATCTATGTTTAGACTACAACAGTGATCTATCATGGTTGGCACTCCCGCAAGACAACTAATTCACTAGCAACAATTTTGCGAAAAAAATATAATAATAAAATTCAATAACAATAATAATAATAAGCAACAATTTTGCTAAAAAGGTATAATAATAAAATTAAATAACAATAATAATAATAATAATATAACAATTTTGCTAGAAATCGGTCACTAAAAGAGATAAGAGGGAGAGGATTCCCGGGGTCCATCTTCCGTTTGTTCAGGGGACTACAGATAGGATTGCGAGGATTCTTAAGGAGCATAATGTCCCCTCGACTTTTAGACCTCTCAATACCATTCACAGATCCCTCAAATCGGTGAAAGATCCTATCAACCCCAAGGACATGAAAGGGGTTTATATTATTCCTTGTTCATGTGGAACTCCCTACATTGGTGATACTGGACACTCCATTAATCAAAGGATTAGTGAGCACGCAGCTAATCTTAAACAAAGAAGGGCCAAATCTTCTGTTTTAGCAGAGCATGTGGAGAAAACCAATCATCATGTCTGTATCGAGGAGGCTAGTGTGATTGCTAGAGTGTCCCAGTTCCATCACCGGAAATTTGGGGAAGCGCTTGAGATCAAAAAAAGGCCAAACAATCTCAATAGAGAGGATGGCTGGAAGATCAGTAGTTGTTGGGTCTCAGCCCTCTCCTCCTAGTCATAGTCTTCCTGCCTTCCCTTCCCTTTGTTTTGGTTTTCCGGTTGTCTTTTAGGATTTTTTGCCCCTGGTTTCCTATTTCTTGGGGCCTTTGTTCCTTGAGATTTTTTAGTCTGAGGTTTTGTAGTTGCCCCATTTTTCTTTTTCTTTTTTAACGTAAAGAAAATAAGCTTAAAATTAATCTTTGATTATTTTAACCTTTAATTTTTAAATATTAAAATTTGCTTTGTAGCCCTTAATTTACTCTAATATTTATATTTAACTAGCTTTTATAAATAACCATTGAATTAAAATTTAATTTGTTAATTTAATTTTAATATTACAAACATAAATATTATTTTAGCTTACTATTACCCTAATATTTTTATAACTAACTACTCTAAATATTTAGTTTTAATAACTTGAATAACTTACTATATATATATATATATATATATATATATATATATATATAATATCATAATTATAATTTAAATTACTCTATTGCTCTATTATTTATATATTTGTTTAACTATTATTTAGAATTGTTTTATTTTATAATTAATTTAATATTTATTAGGATATGGAACAATCCCTTTGACTTATATATTTATGTATTTTTATATATTTTTATTAATTACTCTAACTTTTTAGATATAACAACTTTGTTAATATTAATTAATTATATTTATAAGTGGTTAAGAAGGGTACATTTACTCTTGTTTTAATAATAATTTAACTAACCATGTTAATTTTTAATTAAATAAAGGTTTTCCCCTTATCCAGTCAAATCTAGCCGTTGTCAATATAGCCATTGGAGTTTCTTCTCTATCTATTTAACATGCAAGCCGTGATCTGCTCATTCAACTTGTCCTAACGATGAACCACACTTGTTGGTTCGAAACGCGTCGACAAATGAATTATCTTGTGATTTACGTCGAAAAATCTCTCTTAATAATAAATCAATTCAATTCAATATATTATAAAAAAAAAACATTATTAATAAAGTTATAAATATTTTTCCAAAAAAATTATATTAATAATATCATATTAAAATAAATAACCATATACTTAAAATCATATAATTAATAATATATAAAAACTCAATGTTTACACTGAAATTTGTATATATAAATATAAATAATATTATTAACAACTAGTATAGATTTATTTTAATTTTGGATCTACCTAGTGCTAATCAAATTTATGGAGGTACAAATCTTTTTTCGAGATTTACATTGAAAAATTAGTTTGCATCATTAATTTGATTCCTCAACTCTTAATAGATTCTCCGAAGTTAAGATACATATGTACTAATTATATCATAATGGAAATATGTTGTTTTTGTATTTATTATAAATATTAAACATTATGCGGTATGTGAATTATTGTCTTATAGTTATTTTATCTTATTATTAGTCCTTGCTAAGGCACGACTCTAGCAATTGATTTTCTTTTGACTACTCATTAGTTGAGATTTGATCACGATATTCTCTAATGTTTAGCTTTATAAATTATATATTTATTTTTTAACATTATTAAAAAAATCAATTTGTGATCGTCCAATTGGTTCAAATTTTGAACATCTTATTTCCACCTTCATGACACGTGCAATGGAGCATAACGAAATAATCATTAACTTCATTAATGTAATTGTTTTTTAGTTATGTTCTATTGGTTCCCTATGAGCATATAGAGAAGCAAGAATCCTGTTATTACCCTTGTTTAAAAACTAATGACATGATATGATCTGTTTCAGAGTCTTGTAAAGCATATCCATGTTGCCTTTGATTATCTTATGTGAATTAGCAATGTCAAATGTTGAGAAAGTGCTGGCCTCTAAAAAGGACAGGATGTATGGATATATGGATGGTTCCCTTGGTTATGGTCTTCCTTTTGTTGTGATTCGTGAACCGAATGATGCATAATGGTGTTTTTATGTGAGTACAACCATTATTGGAACATTATAGTCACAAACATTGCATTTGGTTTTCTTCTCTTTGGTGAAGTTGCAGGAATCATTTACCATGATTAGTCTTCTTATTCTATTGGCATGTATAAACATACAATATACTCATCTGACTGCATGTGAAAACAATGCTTTGAAAACATTGTTCAAGGGACTTCTAGTAGGCTTCTCCTTCCTTTTTCCTATATTTCTTGAATTATTCTCCCTTCATTTTCGTGTTTCTTGAATTATAATAGCTTAAGGAAACACAATTAAACTAACTAACTAATATATATATATATATATATATATATATATATATATATATATTTGTGTTTATGAAACTTCTGGATTCCTTGTTTGCAATAACAACCATTATATTGGTTTTGTGTACTTTCAATTAATGTTAGGCAGTTAAGTGTCTTGTGTGCTTTATTTTGGAGATATATAAAATGTTTGAAAAATCTGATTAGGTCACTAAAATCGGGGTTCCCATTAAACCCAACGGTAAGTAGGATTCAGTTATAGTTATAAAAGCATCGTATGAGGTTCTATCATCTCTTTCGACCCTAACATTACCATATGTTCAAAAAATACAATAAAACATAAATCACATCCACAATGAATATACAACCACCCCATTTAATAGTCATTTAATTACATCGATAAGTGTTTCCTCTACCAAGTTGGGGTGAGTAGACACTATTAACCCCAGCCAATAAGAGTGCTTCATTTTTGTTGTGCTTCTTTCAATCAAATCCCGACACAATGACTTATTCGTTTTCGATGATGTAACTTATTCGATTCTGATGACATGATTTTGCACAACACCCTTCACATTTTTTGATCCCTTACCTTCATTCCAGTAACTCCCATTTTTTCTTTCCATTTTCTATTAGCAGTGGTAGTATCTCTATTAGGTATAGCAGAATGATTTATTACGGAAGAAGCAAACAAGGTAACTGGGAACATTTTTTCTACGATTTCCAAAATATGGAAGATATCAATAGGTTGGAGGAAAACCATGAAATTCGTTAAACTAACTTGAGCACTGTGCGGTAAAAGTTGAACAATATTTGCAACAAGTTTCAAGACCAACGGAAGAGGTTGGGGGAGCCATTGAAAAATCTTAAGCATCTCAAACTAGAAGGGTGTGAAAGCTTAGAGACATTTCCACATGGTATTTTTCAACTCACTTCTTCGAAAACATTTTCCTTACCATCAAAATCAAGGTATGCAATTAGAGCAGAGGATCTTGAAAATTTGTCAAATCTAATGGAGCTATGAGAAATGGTAAAGGAAGAAATTGAAGTAGGTAGATTGGGTCCATGGTCAGACATGAGAGTTTTGTAATTAAGATACGTGCATGATGCAGATACAAATAAAGATGATGTTGTAGAGGATGTTCTTCTAGGAGAGCATCAGGCACATGAAGAAGTTGGGTGAATTAATCATAGAAGGTTATCAAGGCTTATCTTTACCAAATTGCATTTGTCATTTTTGAAGTTTGAGGAGATTATTTTTGTGCAGTTGTCACCATTTAAGGGTTTTTGAGTAGTTTGTGGAGAATAAAAACGATGGTGGTGCAAACCATACATCTCCTCACTTCTGCTCACAATAATGTGTATGTTTTTCTTACTATTTTATTTTGAATCACGTTCAATTTTCTTCGTTGAATGGTCTCATGTATTGATCAATGCCTTGAGGAATGAGGTAAGAATTTGGAGTAGCTTAGAATAAAAATAATTTTTGACTACAAAGGAAATGTGATGCATCATACTCATGTTTCCCTCGTGGGTAGAAACCATAGCTCTACAAGGTTTTATAATTTTTAGTATCCTCTTTGGTCCCTTGTTGCATTACTTTTGGCATAGAGGTGTGTTGGCACAAATTGACCACTCAGTGAAAATTTACAATTAAAAGTCCAACAATCACAACATATTGATTCCTTATCATTGTATTTTTCTCTTCTCCAAATTTTTATACAATTATGTAATTTACAGAATATAAACATACATGAAATTATTTGACTCTTATTCCCTTCATATAATATTCAGACATGATTTTAATATTGTAAACATTTTGGTGGTAGTCAGTTGCTTGCTTGATAGTTGGTTTTTTATGTGTTGCTATAAATCATCATATTCTTCATATGTTGTAGAGTTTCATTGAGTTAAAGACAAATCAAAGTTTAATTTTCTAGAAAATCTATTTTGCAAAGTATGTTAATGAGTGAATTTATTTTTGTCATGGTTAGTTTCATTATCACTTGTTCCATAAATTAAAGAATGACATATGAAAGTTGAAGTTCTTGCAGTTGTTGTTATGGTTGTGCTTAATTTTGTCAATTCACTTTCATTAGGATAATAGGATGAGCATCTACGAAGAGAGTATCATAGGCATGGAGTTATTAATTATGATATAATAACTAAAAATGATGATTATATGACTCAATTCACCAATAGTATAGGGAGTGAATGGAAGTCCAAACATGAATTTCTTTAAACTTAGATCTATTTAGGCACAATAGAATACTTCCAAAATTAAACAAGAAAGGTCAAAAACTATTATTGATCATCTATGTTTCATGTGTTGACATCATTGCTATTAAACATTGATCAGTAAATGGAATATTCCACCCTACACTTTTCACTAACCCATTTGGAATTGTGCTTAGAATCCAAGAAATAAAAGCCATGAGTTGCTCACGAATCAAATTGCGCCATTCATCAAAATAGGACTTCACCAAATTTGTGTCCATTCCATTGTCCAACCACACCTCTTCTATTGTTCCATAACTATTTAGGCAATGCTCACTGTACTGAAATGTCAAAAACCAAAGGCCATGGGTTGGACTCCCCAATGAGGGCTTTCTTTTATTGACAGAGCTAAAGTGAACTTACTTGGTGAGCAGCTCTTGCAGAAAATCGAGGTAATACTCATTGTAGCATAAGGTTTGGTCATAGATGGATTCATGATAGTGCCATGGGGAAAGGTGGACAAACAAACCTATTTTAGGTCCTCTAGTAGTCTCCACCTACTACTACAATATGCCCCTGGTTTCATCTTTGTTGAGGTTGCTATCAAGGGAGTAATTGGTGTGTAAACAAAGGACTAGAGGAAAAAGGCATTGTGGTCCTTAGCGATGAATGAAGTGGAAGATTTTTCCCTCTTTGTAAATAACTACGCCATTGCTTAGCATCTAGTTAACAACTTGGATTGGACAAGGGATCTGTTTCTTTATTTCCCCATTTAAAGTTGATGAAGGTGCTGAAATAGAGGAACACAGTCATTTTTCCCTATGCCATGTGACCTGGTGATCTGTAGGAATGACATGTATATAATCTCAATATCAAAGGAAAAGAAGAAATGAGAAGTGCATCATGGGATCTGCCTGCTTTGCTCGATAGTTTTTCCAACTTTAATACAGTGATCAAAATCCAGAGTCTTTCCACTTGATCTGATTCTAATTCCATGTTAGGTTATTTTCACTGGAATAATATTAGGGATGAGGAGTGTGAAATATGAAGAAAATTCTAAACCCTTTATTATAAACTTTAATTTCATCTTAAGGTTTTTATAATGAAATTGTGAAATGAATTAATTATTCTTATTATTAATTTTGTTATGATGAATTGAAATTTAGTAGAGAATATAGTGAACTATTTTTGAACCAATCAAACTAAATGAAAGGAGAAATAAACTAAGTATTAAATAAAATAATGAATTTATTCACTTTGAATATGGGATAAGGTATAGCTGGCCTTATTTGTGTGAAAATGTTAGAAAATTATATACTATAGAGAAATCAAACACATAAAATATTGCAGAAATATAATCATAGAAAATGCATAAAACAAGAGAGACACAGATATTCGTGGTTCACACAATTTGGGCTATGTCCACAGAGAAATAGCCAGTCCTTCCTTTTATATTATCCAACAAAATGAAGAGATACAACCTACAATAGATCCGTTGTAATTCCCTCTTTTCTCTCACAATCTCCTCTCTTTTTCTCGCTCAGAATACACATCTACATAGCCACAATACAATTCCCTCATATATAACGAGGGGTTGCGTTCTAGGGAAAAAAAACCCTAAATTAAACATAACTTTACTGTCAAATTTCTGCCTAATGAACGACCCAAATTGACTATGAAATTACAACCTTTTACAAGGAAATTTTACATCCACTTTTAGCTTCGAGGGCGCTACCCCCGATCCCTCGCCAGGGGAGGGCCTCTAAAGAATCATTGATGCCCCCCCCCTGTGGACCCCCTTGATGGCTTGCATAAACAAGCGGCATTGCCGCCACATTACGAAATGGAGTCCAATGCAGAAATACCTCTAAATAAAGAAGATAATCAAGCTCTGCACCCAATAGAAAATACACATCCAAAATTGTAATTTCAAAATCTAATGAAAGTTCTAAATTCATTCAAATTATTAAAATCATAATTTTAACAAGAAATAATTTTAAATTATTTTAACAAATTATATTTTTATTATGTATATTTTTAAAATTTAATATAATATAGATTTATATAATAAAATCATTAAATACATTTATTATATATATATATATAAAATTAGTTTTTCAACTACTCAAATTCAATTTACATTAGAAATGAACCAGTTATTAAATATGACTTTCAGTATAGAAGAAAATATAGTCATTCAACCTTCTTTGTATGAAAGTCCATATCCAAAACTATAATTTTGAAATATATTATATTGTTGAATTGAGGCTTCTGTGATCCATATCAGGTTTATGAGAAATTCTTCGGCGTAAATCACAGGATAAATAATTTGTTGACGCGTTTCGAACCAACAAGTGTGGTTCATCGTCAGGACAAGTTCAACAACGAAGAATACAAATTCAACTATTTCTAGTTCAACAAATTTAAGGTGCCACTTTGAAAGCGAGGCCATATGAATGCCCCCATATACAATGCCCTCATTATGTCTTTGTTTGGCATGCAATTTGTATGGAAAGATAAAACCATGATGACATATGTATTGGAAGAGGTGGTACACAGGGAATATCACCTATTTTTCCTGGAAAAGATGGGAAGTATGAAGTAAATTTAAACGGTATTTTGGGAAAAAATGAGTATAATATATTTATGTTGATAGACATTTCTCTCGAGGGTTGGGGTGGGAAGGCATTGTTCACCCCAAACAATCACAGAGCCTCATTTTCATTTTCCTCCTTCGAATTAAAAATTGACACATGGAACAATTGAACCCTAACATGTACCTAATCAATTCCAAATCCCATGCAAACTCCTCTTGATCTTTGTCCTTGCCTCTGTCCCAATCCCAACTCCTTACATCTAATATTAAGCTCACGTCTTGCATTGGTATGCCTAAGCCGCTTTTTTTTGCATTGAATAGGCATGGAATATTGTAAGCCCATGCCCATACTCACCTATGTCTGCATTGAGTAGGCATGGGCTTCATTCAATTTTTGTTGTGCTTGTTGCATTGGGTGGAGTTCCACGTGCTAATATATACTAAAGAGGGCTAGATTCTTTGATGATGAATTTGTTTATGAGAACAATTTAATGCTTATTATTTTAAAACCAAGGGCATTCATTGATCTTTGGACTTTCCACTTGGTCTATGATAGAGGTTTTGACATGGAATTTCTTCATAACTTGGAGTCATTCTTTTATGGAAGGTTGAATATTTCCCCTAGCTTCTTAAGTGGATCACATACATTTGTATGTTCGTCTATAGGTGTCCAAAGGAAATCCATGTTGTTGTAAGAGTTATTCTTGCATTGCAAAGAATCTAATTAGATGGTCATCATGTAAATATTTAGGATACAAATGAAAATACTTAGAATTTTTGGAATAGGGTATAAGATATTTTTTGCATAGTTGGAAAACCCTTGGACTCTATTGAACAACCAATGTTTCACTTGGGGAAATAAGGGGTGTAGGTTGTAACTATATACCCTCAGTTACAATCGGGCCAATGAAATGGGGTGGTAATCAAATGTGGTGATTCTTAATTGATAGACGTGTTTTTAAATTCCAAATTCATATTCATTGTATTCTAACTATGTTTCTTTTTCCTTTCTATTGTTTTTTATGTTTATGCGCAAATTTCATGGCACTATGAAGTATCCAACACATCATATGATGATTTAAATAACTGCAACAACATGATATCTTCTGATTACTAGTGTTTAATTTGTGACAATCAATTTTGTATATGAAAATGGTAAATGATAAATGCAAGTTGGTCTATACTTATGAGAAACCATAAATATTTATACTTGAAAATGTAGTTGATTCCCTATTCTCGGCCTTAGGGTTTTGATGTTTTAGGATTTCATGATTCCTGAAAGAATTTTGAGGATTGTGCATCCTGATATACCCTATTCTAAGCATTTGATTTTATGGATGTGATACCTGGGGATTTCAAAATTTCTGAAAGAATCTTGAGGATTATTTTTCTTAAGGAATATATGAAATTTTGGGCATTTCATTTTGAAGAGTGATTAATATGATGAAACTTAACCTCTTTTTTAATTTTCATAAATTTTCTTTAAACTATATGATTGATTAGAAGGTGTTGGTGTATCCAGGGCTTAAGAATTCCACTATCATCTTAAGTCTACAAAAGGGTTGTTGGTTCTACCTAGCGCTTTAACATTCATGAATATGCTAACCATGCATTGGCATTACAAATGATGCTATGTGGTTTTTCATAGATGTAAAATAGTTAAGCACTTTATGCAAAATTACATCTTTTTTTAAGCTTTTGAAGTATATAATGTTGCTGAATAAAATAACTTCATTGTTCAGTAGAAGCTTGATGGGTTAGTTATGGGAACCAACCACCACACTATCTTCTATAGAATCGTGGTCTTCGAGATAAAGGAGTGCAAATCAGTTGTTAGTACATTGTTGCCATTGTTCTAGGACAATTATGTTAGTGAACTTTCTTCTTAAATTTAAACTCCTATTACATGCTTTAGAAGATATATAGAAACTCAACTTTAGATTGTATTCATTATTCATATATTTTTCTTCATTATTACTTCCCACATTCCCACTCCTCCTATTTAGATTCCTTTGCACCTTTGACTGCAATGACTAGTTTAAGGTATTGTGTAAACAAAAATGAACTCCCAAATTAACTCTTACATGATTTCTATACTATTGACCGTTAATACATTTTGTTTTTAGTAAAATCAATATAAATGTATACAATATTTTTTAATGAAATCATTATAATATAAATATATTGATTGATTACTCAAAAAAAAATTTCAATATTTGGTTAACTAAATTTTGAAATTTACCATTTCTATTTCTAAAAAATCTCCACCATAAAATCAATTTAAAACTATTATTAAAAAAATCCAATACATTTATCAATTACAATTAACTATACATTTTTATATTTCCTGTTGTGACAGGACTAATAGCATAATATATATACAAGGAGTAATAGCATAATATATATACAATGATTACAGTCACACACACATCAACTCAAAATTCTTAAGATTATTAGAAGCAATGTCGGGAATCATATTGGAGTGTGTCTAGGCTATATGACACTTCTGTATCACTATTGGCTCTGTATTTAAAATAGAAATTTAACATTATTGGAAGTGGTGCTTTGTATTATTATTTGCTTTGCGTATTTAAAATAGAAATTTTGTTCAGCTTAAGATAAAAATAATATTAGTACAATAACATAAATTAAATGATTAGTATTAAATGTCAATCCATAGTAAATATAAAAAATAATTATTTATTATATATGTCATAGTGTTAAGATTAAAATAATTATAAAAATTATTTATTTTTAATCATGGAGATTGATTTTTATTAGTTCCTTTTCTTTTCCCTATTTATTAATTTACCATTTACTAATATATTCGTTAATTGACCATTTACTAATATATTCTTTAATGTTCAACTTTTAGAAAATATATATATATTTTTAATGGGGTTAAAAAATTAAAATTAATTAAATTATAATTTTATTTCAAATTATTAATATTTAATTATAAAAACAATTAATATATAATTTCAATATAGAAAAACATAAAATAAGATTGACTAATTTCTCTTATGTGATTTCTACTTAAAGAATTTGCTTAATTCATTATGGATCACATAAGCTTGAATACAAAAATAATATTTATTTATAAAAATAATTAATATATAATTTGAATATATAGAAGAAGATTCTTAATTATGGAAATTTATGTTTTATTAAACCTAGTGAAGCCAAGCCTCTAACAAATGTCAAGATATTCTATCATTTCTCAAGTATCTTTTTGCAAATTTGCTTAACAAGTACTATGCTACTCTTATTATGTAGTTGTTTTTAGTGAGACTTTTTGGAAGCTTTTTGCTGGGTTTTTCCATAGTAATTTCTCTAAAATCTGGCAGTAATTTATTGAAATCACAAGCTTGATTGGTAACCCCTGCACAATCCAAGTGCCCTAAGAATTTTTCCGAGTGCTCAATCCATAAATCAAGATTTCATCTCCATTTTTTCTACAAAATTCCGAAAACTCTAAAATCTGGCAGTAATATATTGAAATCACAAGCTTGATTGGTAACCCCTACACAATCCAATCCAAATGCCCTCAAATTTTTTTAAAGTGGTGAATCCATAAATCAAAATTTCATTTCCATTTTTTCTACAAAATTCGGATAACAGAAACTCCAAAAAAACAACTCCCTTATTTATTACCTAAACATTAAGTCAAAATAATATAACATTTAATAAATAAAATAAAAAATAATAATTCACCGATCATTGACCTACTATATAATACTAAATCTATATTATTAAATTGCTTAAAAAAAATATCTCCAGTATTCCTGGGAAGCAGCAATTAAAAGGAAGCAAAGCACCAATAAACGATCTAATTGAACTATTGCATTTCACTTCATTTCAAAGTAGAGAACTCTATGGCGTCACCAGTCAAAGTAGAGAACGACAAAAAAACTATTACGTTAGCGTCAATCATACCCTAGAAAAGATCCCATATAAAACGCCTGGTTACATTTTTTTCATAAGTGGGGACTGCACCAGAGATTCGTAGCGAACACGACGCCGACCACAGATGGACAGACTTCTCCAAAAACACTTTTGGCATTTAATGCCGAATGCAGCGCGTCTGTCATCATCGCCATTGGCATGCCTTTCTGCAGAAAGGCGAAATCCAGCCAGGAAATGACGCCACCTTTCAGAAAATAACACTCAACCTTATCTTCTTTCGGAATAAATACTCAACTTATCCTCACTTTTCGTATACGTATAATTTTCATGATGTCTTCTACAATGATGGATCTTTTTACCTTCTAAGCGTAGTTCATATAACTTCATAAATACCCATTTTTATTTTATAATTTTTTTTACCCCGGGGAATCTCAAACGCAGTGGTCTATAATGCGATTTTTTAAAAGCTTTTCAGTGGGTTTTTCTGGTTAAAATTCGGCAGTAATTTATTGGAATCACAAATTTGATAGCTAGTTTCTGCACAATCAAAGAGTCCCAGGGGTTTTTCAGGGTGCTGAATCCAAATATGTAGTTAAAAAACCATTTTAAATAATACAAATCAAGATTTAACCTCAATTTTTCCCGCCGGATTCCGTCACCGGAATCTCCAAAATCTCAAACTCTCAGTGAGAATAGTAATTAATTGTTATTATCTCAAAATGTTAGTTGAGTCATTATTATTATTCAGCATAATTTCAGGGAGTAATTTTTCATTTTATTTTATTTTTTTTATGTTTTTAGGTTTCTTGATTTTCTAGAAAGGCTAGGCTAACGTCCAGTCTATACAGTCATTAATTTGGTCATGCTGTATATGCCCACCATTAGATTTATACTTGTTTAAATCTAACTGTCAAGCATATACAGCCTGACCACATTAATGGGCCTATGACCTATTAAATATTGGTTGCAGAATAACTAGCTCTTACTCAAACTTAGCTAAACACTACCTGTTTTAGTACATACTATAAGCCCAATTTTATTCTACAAAATTATGTTATAATATATATTTTTAAATAATAAAATTTCAAATGAAGAATTAAAAAAATCAAAAGATTTTATCCCTTAAACATTTTTTTGTCACATTATATCTTTTGGTTTTTAAAATTGGTTTTCAAATGTATTGATGGATTCCCCAGGTGAGAAAAAATCTTGAGACACTCTGATTCTATAGAGCTCACATATCAAACTTGTATTTCTAACAAATTTTTACAAAATTTCAGATATTTAATCAGAAAATGTCCAAAAAATCCTTTGAAAAATAAATATAAATATGTGTGACGAAAAACAAATTTCTTAATAATATAAAAAGCACCTAACTACAACTTATTTAGCTACTAGGTTATTAGGTTGGGTTCTTCAAAACTGCATCTATTTGATTAAGAGCCAGTCTTCCTCGAACATAAGAAAACATGTCAAAGGCTCAAAACCCAAACATATGTGACAGGAGTGAAAATCTCTCCTTTACTGACAACAAAAAATCATTCTAGGTGATGTCCTCCTATCTATTAATTCGACAACTAAATTATGATAAATTTTCTGCTATTAAAAAAAAATCATCAACCAATCAACAATCAGCGAGCGATAAGAAAATTCTGCTATCTATTTAGAATATAAACTACCGCCTTATAACCTATGGACATGGGCAGTGAGATCTGCAGGAGACCGCCAAATGAAAATATTTGGTGATCTCCTCGCTGAAGGAGGCGGAAGAGGGTTACTTCCACTGCAGAACCTTCTTAAGCGATCGATAGCACGCGCCTAGGATACTTGGTACCTGTCTGTTTATACTTTCTTTATCTACTCAAACGAGAGGGGAAGCTACTATTTTTTATTTTTTGTTCTTAATTTTATTTCTAATTTAGTAAAATTTTGCTATTTTTATTTCTATTTTATTCAACAATATCGAGCATATAATTTAATTTTTTAAAACATAATTAACTTTGGCGATATTGGCCAATATTAATTTTATGTAAGATTTATAAGTTATATACAATTTTAAAAAGCTAATTTGTAGTATACTTTTTCATCATACTTTTTGGTTAAATTTTAATGTAATAATATTTTTAATATTATTATTATCTTTATTATTTTAATATAAATTTTATTATAAATTTCTAAATAATATTTTAATTTGTAAATTTTATAAGTTGTTTTTTTAATTAATTTTGATTTGTTTATATTTATATTTAAATTATATTGAGTAGAAAATATCAAAATAAACCATAAATTAAAACTCTTAATACTTTTCAATATTATTGTTATATTTATATAATATTTAAAAAAAAATTAATATACATTTATACAATCTAAGATAACGAAATATAACCAAGATGTGTAATTCCTTTTGTGCTTAACATCAAGTTGAGACATGTCTCTTTTAAAATAAAGATACAATATTCTTTAAATAAATAAGAAAAATAATACTGTAAGAAACAAAAACCAATATACATATTTGGTTAGTTTTAATTAAAAGTATTATAAAATGTGAATAATCTCATTCTCACTATGCTAGTTCCTTTCATTGTTGATATTACAAATGTGATCAAAATATTTCAATGTGTCTCTCAGCTATAAATAAAATATTTATGTGTCCTTGGTCCTTGCCATTTCTCTTTTAACTTCCTTACTTCATCTACCAAAAGTTTTACATTTTGTACATAGGAAAAGAAAATGCAGATCCTGCAGAAGCTATGGCAACTAGATTGACTGTATTGTTGATCACTATAACCTTCTTTGTGGTAATTGATGTGGGCTTCTTCAGATCTCTTTCTAAGTGTTTTTGCCTCTCTTGATATATCTTCTTTTTTAATTGATTGGATATGGAGTGAAAGAGATTCAGTAATCAGTCTTCTTCTTCAAAGGTAATGTCCATTTCATCAATTGGAAAGTTTCCTCCATTAATAAGTGTGTGAGACTTGACAACCATAGAGGGTATAATTTCCTCAATCTGCAAGTTATATGACCTGGTCACTTCTTCTTCTTCCTTCGTTAGTTCTTTTCCAATTAATTCCCATTCAATCTGCTTGGCCAACTCTTCATCTCTCTTCTTTGCTTCTTCTTCTTCTTTTCTATTAATTTCCTCTTCCTTCTTTGTCTTCTCTTCTTCTTCTCTTTTCTTTTTGAATGCTTCCTCTTTCTTCCTATTTTTTGCTTCTTGCCTTTTGTTATTTAGCACTTCTTGCTTTTGTCTTTTTTCTTCTTCTTTTTTATTTAGCTCCTATTTCTCTTTCCTTTTCCTCACTTCTTCTTTGGCTTTCTTCTTTATCATTTTCTCCTTGGCTTGCAGTTTCTTAGCTTCCTCTTCAGCTTTTTTGTTGGCTTCATGTTTGGCCCTTTGCTTCTTCAATATTTCCTTCTTGGTCACTTGTTCTTATTTTATCTTTAGTCCATCTCTCCTCTCCTCTAAATTCATGCTCTAATGTGAGTCTCCATCTGAGCGTTCAGGGTTATCTAATGGTTGGTAAGTACCAATACCTTGAGATGCTTCCAAGGCTTTGGTAGAATTGAAAAAATTCTTTACTTTCTCCTTATGTTCATCAAAAAGTGAAGCATATGTCCAATTATAATTGATTACTTCACAATTCTTGGTGGCAATGCCTTTCGAATCACACCTAGGATAACTTATCTCACCAAAAATGAAGTGTTGTAAATGTTGAACTTCTACTTCTGCATCCTTGAGATGCTTAATACAATTGGCCCCATATACAAAGGAACCATAGGCCATGGATTTTTCCTGTATTTCACCAATGACCTTGTCAACCCTATAGTAAGTTGATATGCCACTTCTTATAGTACCACTTTGTCACTGAAAAACATAGGTAATTGATGAGGGGGATTGTAAGCACCAAATACCCTAATGTATGTAGAATCTCTGGGAGTAAACTAATCAGCAATATCATGCAAGGATGTCCTTGGCCTATCTGACATATAGGAAGGATTTGTGTTAAAAATATTTTGATATATTGTTGAAATAAAATGTTGAGTAATTCTATATCCTATGTACCAAAATTTGTACAATAGATATGTATAGGTGGAATGTCCTAATCAAAACTCCACCTCCATCCCACCACTTAGAACTCACATCTAGCACATAGGGAATCCATCAAGTATGATGCCATGTAAAATTATAATTACTCTCTTTCGGAGGTGTTTTTTTCCATTTTAATATTTGATTGAATATATGAAGCCAATATATATTCCCTATAAAAAATGGTTCCATCTGTAGCACAAGTGTAGATCTTGGGAACCCAACTTTCCCTAAAATTCTCTGGGTCTGGTATTCCATACATTCTACAACACATCGTTTCTAGTGTTTGGCATACCTTTCTTAGTGACTTGGTCTTGTAAATGTCGTTAGCTTTCTACCTAGTTATCCCTTTGTAAATCTTGGCTCCTGCCACAAAGATTTGAAGATATCGTGTATTGGTTTGGTGGAGCTAGAAACTATTTTGTATTAAGGATTTCATTATGTTTGGTCTATCTATAATATTTGGTTATATTGGATGTTGTGTAAGTTGCTACTAGTTCACCAAGATCATTCTTGACTATTGTGTCAATTTCATCTATCTGTTGGATGATCCAATCAACTGTCTTTTCACATGGAAAAATAGTCGGATATGTTGTGACCTTGTGGAACCATGACTTCTTAACATTGATGTCCACTTAACGATCTTCTTCACCCTGTGGTACCTCCTTTCTGGAAAACAATCGATATAATTCTAACTAGGTTATCTTCATTGTTATGTCTATATACCAGGAAGTTACTGTACATATAGGTACTTTGTTGAGGGGACTTTCGATAACTCCCTCCAAACTGCTTACCGGTATCTTTTTTTGGACTTCTTTCTAATTGTTAGAGCCATTTCGTCAGTAGATGATAAAATAATAAAATAATCAAGATCAATGGCACCTAACGTTTCAAATGTGTTCATGGAAACTGAAAATGTTAGGAAAGCCGCAAGATAAATTATTGTTTAAAGTTAAGTCATAAGTTGTGATGTTAGAGTGCAATAGGATTTGGTCATAGATTGAGAAAGAAAATTGTAATAAGGGTAGTTGCGGGATTGAAATATAGACTGTGATTAGCTTAGTCACAGATCGGGAAAGCATATAGAAAGGGGCTTAGTCACATATCACAAATATAGGAGGAATATAGGTTCTAGTCATAGATCCCAAGGATAGATTGTGAATGGGTTCTAGTTGTAGATCATAAGGATATAGAGCTAGTGGGGTTCAATTATGCACTGTGATAATGACTTGCAATAAGCGATAGTTGTGCAATTGCAAATCCTAGAAACAAAATGTGATGCAGTACATAAAATGATGTTATTAGTGGAGGAAATATTAGGTGAACAAGGGGTGAGGATATCTCCCTAGTCTCTATTGATTCAATAAGGAAGGGATAGGAAAAATTCTAATTCTTGAGACTTTAGGCACCTGCCGGGAAAGGGAAGGTTCAAGGTCTTTTTTTATTCCATTAAAAGAGTGTGCCGAGTGAGCTCATGAAATTTCCACCATTGTTGGAGAGTGAGATGGCTTATGGCTAAGTCTAGAGGCTAATTATATTAATATAGTTAGGGGCCCAAGGGAGGAAAAGTGTTGGGAAGTCGAAACAACGAGGTAACTCAAACTACTGAGAATGAAAAGACAACAATAACAATCATATATGACATGAGAAAATGGTGATACTAGCCTATGTCCTATCACTAGTCGCTATCATAGACTATAGAGGCAGACCGCGATTTGAGGAGCTTCAGTGTGATACGTACTCATGGGTCCAGACAAAAATATAATGCAGAAAATGAATTGGGGGTGACCGCTTTATACATAATTTGATCACATATGTAAGGGAATTGGTGCTTTAAATGTGTGATCACAAATAAATATGTGGGGTGGAGTGAGGGGACATGATGGGATTTTCTTGGTTGCAAGGTCACAACATAGAATGTGATTGTGCAAGTTTGAATGGTGGGAGGCTCCCTTAGTCACACCTTGCTATTGCAGAATGTGATAAATTCTGTTGTGAACTATAAATGCGATGTGCGACTAAGGATATTCATGCTCTTCTATGACACATTGTGATAAAGGGTTTTCAATTTTGAAGTTATTGCATTTCTACAGTGCAACTATGCGATGCATCTCATCACAAAATTTTGTGACAAGGATACTTTGTGAAGAATTGAAGTGAAAGAATTCTTGTAAGAATGTTATGGATAGGAAGGCTTAGGATAACCATTGTAATGCACCTTCTGAGGATTTCAAGATAAAGGGGCCACCAAATTTTAGAGTTTGAAAATTTTGGGGGGGATTTTTAGACGCTACAACATGTCACTATAGCTTATCCTAACATGGATCGATTTATGTTTATGTTTATGATTGAGTATCATTTCCAACCTTCTAGCCTCTATGAGATATGTTCTTTCAATTTACGAATTTTTTTTAGTTCTTATTTTACTATTTCGAAGGTGTCCTGATATTTTTTGTCTATTAAACCAACAATTATAAGATTCAAGGCTTTTTTTATTTCCCTCATGATCTAGCTCAATTATCTTGTTCATTTTCTCTTTGAAGGGTTTGATGTCAAATTTATTATCGATACTAATTAAGGCAGTATTTTTACTCATTTTTTCTTTTAACTCTTTAATCTCATTTCTCAAAGTATAATTTTCTTTAATTATTGATTGTTCCTTTTCAATTTTTTGTATCCTGTCTTCCATTATGTATAGCTCAATCTGAAACCCTAATATTTTATTACCTAAAAGTTTGAATTTTGTCTCAATCATTGTAACTAATTCTATTTTATGTTCTATTTCTCTTTCATATCTCCTTTTTCTATTGAATAAAAATGGTATAAAGACTTTCTTGGGTGACTTTGCTCGACCTATCCTTGTTATATACCATTTTATCACATATGATAAATAGGCCTACAAACTAGATCAATCAACATCCATGAACACTTTGTCATCATTCCTACACAAATCCCTAAGCATGACTCTCTAAAATCCATGAGTTTATGAACTTGAATTCTTCATTCTACTACTTTTAAGGCCTAGCGAACCCTTTCCCTTTCAGGACCTACATTCGGCAATATGTTGCTCAATGAGGCACCTGCTCTGATTAGAGCAAGTTTTCCTTGATTGGGGTGCGCTGATTCTAGAAATTTGAGAAAAAAAATCACGAAGTTTCCTCTTCTCTAAGCTTCCAGGAGTTGTTACAACCATTTACCCTAGATAAGAACTTTGAATCCTATCTCATCCTACCTTGGAGATTTCACCTCTTATCCCTTGAGCTCAACCTCCCATCAAGAGTGTATCTCAAGCCTATATTAGTAAATGGATAGGAATTCCTAAAATACCATCCTCTCCTATATATCTACAACCATCTCCGACATGAAGGTTAGATTTTGGAGACTAATCATCCCTTATGTTGCTTCTTTGATCATAAGAAATTTAGCATTCCCATCCATTAGGGTGACCTTGAGGTGTACATTGTGGCAAGGAAGGAAAATTCAAATTGGGGGGATCTCTACAAGGCCATCTTCCACTTTTGGTTGTAAATTCTGTCCCTTTCATATTAATACAAATATTATATCATTTTTCTACATTTAATATGTTATGTTTATATACATGTGTTTAAATTCCATGTTTATCCATTGAATATAGTGATTGGATAATGCTACATAGATGTGACACGTCTTTGGCTTGTGTTGTTTGTTTGTGCAGGTTCTAATTATAGAGATCAAAGCTACGGTTGGCACTGAAAAGTCAAAAGAGGAGAAGAGCTTGCAATGGATCACAAGTAAGCATCTTTCCATTCTCCAATTCCTCTAAGGAGAAATTTATAGTCTTTGATTTCTATTGTTCTAGACCATACCACTAGGTCTATGGAATATGCTTTTATCTGCAATCATAGATTCCATATAACAAATTTTCTACTCTAGTGAGGATCATTTCATTCCCTCAGTGGTTTCCTTGACTTTCTCCCTTGTTACACCTCTTGAACAGATCTCCAGTGTCCCACTTAGCTTGAATTGACCCTAGGAAGACCTTTCATTGATTTGCATTTGATCTTTTTCATCGGAAAATCCCTTTTCCTTTATCATCGCACCCCCTTGTTTGCTGGAAAAGTGTTGCAAAGCACCCTAGCCTTCTTTGTACCTATGTTCCATAGCACTGGTAGCCTCTTTTCACCTATACTGACCCTTATTTCATGCAAAAAAATTCCTTTCCATACTTTTCTCTCTGATTTACTTGATTCCAGTTGGTCCTCCTTCTGTCCTTGAGTTTGTTTAGCTCTCTCAGAAGCCTTCATCTTGTTTGCTTTTGGTTTTGAATGGCTTTTTATAAGAATTTGTTTAGATTTTGCTTTGCTCTTGCGATTAGGTCATTATAAAACTAATTTCTTGATCATTGGGTCTATTGAAGGGATTTGTGTTTTACCCATCATTATGAATAGTTTCTTTTATCAATGATTAGGTGAATATCTTAGTTTTCATCTAAAAATTAAGCGGAATTGAAAAAAAAAATCTTATGCATCATGCATTACATATAGGGATTTGATTTTGATTGGAATAACGAAGTTGAGGAAATCAGTTGTTGTGTCACTTGTTTGTTGCATTTTTTATTGATTTCTTCTTCCCCTAATTAGGCCTTTCATTGTTAAAAGGAAAATGAAAAGATTTATTTGTCATATTAGTTGTGTTTTAGGATATTCAGGTGAAATTTGTGGTGAGCCTTGAAATCAAAACATAATTCAATATCAACTCTTAAATTCACTCAATTAACCTAAGGAGAATTTCAAACCTAACGACACACATAGAGGTCTAGGCTAGAGATGTGTTCCAACTTCTTTAAACGTAGGAGCTGTTGTTTCTTGCCAGAATTACTGTAGCAGTCATGGTAAAAATTCCATGTAATAAAAGTTAATAAAGGAAAAATAATAATGACGGTTGATGAGAAACTTATTCCATGTTGAATGTTGGGCAAAACGTCCTAGTGTTGGTGTTCATTTGGTTTATTATGGCTAAGGAAATTGGCAAAGGCAATGGCTAAGGCTTTGGAAAGGTAAATGACATTTTTGGCACATTTATTTATGAAAATAATGGAAATTAGGAGAAAAGGAAGGTGAAAGGTCACATATTGCATGTGAGGAGGAAAATGAAGGAAAATAATGAAAACTGAAGAAAATAGAGGCCTAATTGATAAAAAGGCTTCCGCAGATCAGTTTGTAACCTTTTGTCAGTTTAGTTTTGGAGCTCTCTGATTATTCTCTGTCTCTCACTCTTGCGCACTTCGAGTTTTCTTGGAGCACTTTGGAATTGGATCAAGAAAGGAAAAGAAGGAAATGTGAAGGAAGTTGCAAGAAATGAAGAGTGGGATCAAGAAACTATAGTAGGATTCTTTGCAAGTATCAATTTGCATGTGTTCTTTTATTACTAGATTTGGCATGCATGGTATTACACACAGTTCTTTGTTGTTATGGCCTTGGCTTTCTAGGTGTAACAATGTTTTTCAACCTACCTTTTCCCTTTTCGAATAGCCATGGTGTGATGGGGTTCTCATTGTTTTGGTTGAGATGGATTTCTAGATGGATTTGAAGCTGAGTGAGGTGGATCTCCAAAAGAAAGAACACATGGCCTAGTGATCCCTGAACTGGACTGTGGATTGTGGTAAAGCCACTAGCCTAGTGATCCCTAAACAAGACTATGGGTTGCGATAAAGTCAGGTATTGTGTGCCTCAATGGGCCTAGGAATCCTTACCGGTGAATGGTGGGATATATGGTAAAGTGTTGTAGTGTTTTCTTCTCAAAGATGTACAAAACGAACCCACTTAAGCTTGTGGATGACAAATAGTCTCAACAACATAAATCACTACTAAAAATTGTATATCTATAGCAACTGATGGAAACAAAACCTGCTAAAGTCCTAATTTATGCTACAATCATAGTTAAACAAAATGAAACAGTTATAACTCCACTCATCCAATGGAAACTAGATATACAAAGAATAGATTTTATTATAACACATGTGAAGGGAACAAATTAATATTACCAGGCCCCCTCTATGGGATGGGTTCTTGGCTATCCTCAAATGTCTTCAACTTGTGTAGAGTCTCTCTCCTCTATAATGTGTAAACCCAACAAATAAAATGTTTGGGCTCAATGAGAACTCAAATGGAAGAAAAATGGTGGTGGAGAATGAAAATAATCAGAGTTGCAACAGTGAGTGCAATATTGAAAATAGTCAAGAGTGAATAATGAATGGAAAACCATTCTATTTATAACAAAATATTGAGTTATCTTTGAATAATGAGAAATAATATTATTAACCCCATTCTTGGAATAACCACTTGGAATATTTTATTATATTTGGTTAGGAGGGAAAAAGTATTTTAACTTTTACTTAGAAATAATAAATAAATAACTAATTTATTTATTATCTCAAGAAACTGCTTAAGGAATAATAAACAAATAATGATTTATTTAATTATTCTTAAGGGATTTAGTGAGATTTGACAAGGAATAATAATCAATTAGTGATTAATTCATTATTCCTAGAGAAAAATAAGATAAATAATGATTTATCTGTTGATTTTTAATAATTGGGTCAAATATGACAAGGAATAATAATTGAACAATGGTTTAATTAATTATTCCTAGAAGAAAATTAAATAAATAGTGATTTATTTAATTATTCTTCATGGGTTTAATTATAAATTACTTAAAAAAGGTGGTTTATTAAGTAATTTCTCAGAGTGAAAGCAATTTTACTATGGTAAAATTGGCCTTACATGGTGTACTTCGATCCATCTAGTAAATTAGGCTAGGTGATCAATCTTTTGGTAATAACAGATTCCCCCCCAACATACGAGTGTTAGGAGAAAAGCGTATGACCAAAGTACATTGTAAAGACACAATCACTAGACAACAAAGTGGAGTCGGAGAGAGATAGAGAGAGAAAGAGAGAGAGACCAATGGAGCTGAAGTGAAAGAGGAAAGGGACAGAGGGGGCGAGGCCAATGCAAGTTTCCTTTTTTGTTGTGGTACTAGACCTCAATGAGGTGGGGGAGGCATACCTATACCCACCGAGATAACTTAGTACAAAAATAATGATGTGCCCAACAACATAAAATTAAACAATGAAGTACATGTCGAATGGTATATGACACACTGGCATAACAGAGCTAGGAAATAACACAATGTGTCCCATATATGTAATTCAACTGGAAAAATATGAGCTAGGCCTGAATACAATAATATCTGAGTACATGAGATATAATGGCCCTTCCCTCAAAAAATGGGTGGGAGGGAGGGTAGAACAACCAAAGAAGCCCTGCTAAATAGGGAAGGGCTCTGCAAAACTGAATTGATCATCTGAAGGAGATGTGCATGCTATCGCGCTTGGTAGGTGTTATGGTCATTTTTGGGCACTACAACCCCAATCATACATGTCCATAAACCAAGGGCTCCTAAGTCCCTAAAAGTGTTGCTTCACACCCTAAAGGAACAAGGTCCGTTGATTACATCATCTCCCAGAAGTTCTCCACAAAAAATTGCTCAGAATTGGTCAAAGCTAGACCATACAGACTACCCAGTGCAGAGGGTGTGATGCATCTCACTTGCTCAGCAAAAAGGGTGTGATGCATACTGGAAAGCCCTTCTGTAGGGTGCGACAGGAAAGAGTAGACAAATGGCAGAGACAGTTTGCAAGGTGGATCATCTTGGAATCTTCCAGAAACTTCTCATATAACACTTGCCTCTCTGAATTCACCCAGGGATGGGTAAGAGATCATCAATCTCCAAGTGGAATCAAGAACTATCAGAGAGAGGACACTAATCAAAATCCCAAAAGCTAACTCACCCCCCTGCAATCATCTATATATGGATCCCTCATCCTAGAGATCCAGAGGCTAGAATTTTGTATCTTGTAAGGAAGTGTTGCTGGTTTCTTGGTGCAACATCATAGTGTTGGGTGATCTAAGCTTTTCATGAGGTGAAGAAGGGCTTTCATGCTAGGAGGATGACGCTGGGTCAGAACAGTTGGTTGTAATCCTCTTTGCTATTCTTGATATTAATAAAGCTATTCAAGTTTTCCTCCACATTCTTGTATGTTTGATGATATATGCATTTGTGTGGTCAATATATGTCTATTCCTATATTGTTTATGATTGTAGATCTCTGTTCTTCGATAGTATTATGTTGCTTTGATCCCACAGGTTCTCTCTGAAGCTGGGTAGATGAAGGAAAGGCGGCAAGGATCTGTCAGAAGGGAGAAGAACTAAGCAAGGAACTAAGCACAAGACTGAGGTTGGTGTCCTGTCTTCCCCTCTTATCTACGTCTCATAAAGGAAAGAGAAAGTAGTTTTAATTTGTTTGTTTCTAACATAGCTACCAGTCTTAGTGGGACTAGCAGCTCCGAGTGGGCACTAGATTTCCCGATAAAAAATTGGCGACTCCACTGGGGAGCGATTAGATTGTTTGCTTGTCTATATTAGTTTGTTTTATAAACTTACAGACGGAGCCTGAAGTCAAGCTAGCTAGCCTTCGAACTGGATTTGCTATGCAAGTGCAAAGTAGATCAGTGCTGCTTCAGTCTATCTCCAGGTTTTGTTTATAAATTGAACAATCGATTTACAAACCTTCTAATTGCCATAGTGGTGGCTCTAGTAACCTGATCAGCCCCCGTGATTTCTATTTACTGAATATCATTAGGTCGGCCTAAATCCCTGAACTACGTTGCAAACTGTGACCCGGAACCAAGTTGAAGTCTCGTCCCTAGACCATCGCACTTTCTCCTCTTGGGAACCTGGATGCATCACACCTCCCATGTGCAGTAGGTGCACTGCATCGCACTTTCCCTGTTTTGCAGGTGTACTGATCAGACAAGACCTCTTCTGCTCTTAGATTTTGGTTTCTGTGTTCACTCTCTTCAGCTTTATTCAGGAGTTTTGCTGTCTGTGATCAGTATACAATTGTGGAAACTCCCTTCCTTTGCATGATTCTGCCTCCATAGTACAAAGAATTGTGAATGTTTTTATGTATTGTGTGCCATTTACAGTTCTCTTTTACAAAAAAGTAAGATAATCAAACTGTCGTCTTTTGATTTGAAAGTGTCGCAAGTGTCGTTTTCAGTCAAAGAAAAGGATTCTATTGTTCTTGATGGTCAATTATATAGTTACTATTGTATTCAATTTGAATTAGTATTTTTTCAAGTGTCGAAAGCAGTTTTCAATTCAAAATAGCAAAGTGTCGTCATTATCTTCCTTTCATTTTTGAAGAGAAATTTGTTAGTACTGTCGCTTTGAAAAGATAATTCACATTTGTACTTAGCATTCTTCTTGTCATTCACACATTAAGAAAGCTAAAAAAAAATACATGCATGTGCATTTGCATTTAGACTTCTTGTTGGTTTGATTTAGGACAGTGCATCTAGTGTGTGCTCTCTGCTCTATGTTGAAAGAATATCGTCTCTCTTTCTTTAGTAGCTAGGATATTCATTGCAAAAAGAAGATTAAACGATTGTTTATCATCTTAGATTTCATTTTATGAATTGTATATCTACATCACATGGTGAACTTGAAAGGAAAATTTCTTAAGAAAGATCAACTGTAAAATAAATTTAATGAACAAAAAATGCTTTGGAACCTAACGCACAACATCTAGAAGTCTAGGCTAGAGACGTATTCTGGCATCGTAAAGCCTGGTAACTGTCGCTTTCACTGTTGGTTGGGTGATTCCTCCTCCTTGAGACAACAAGTGCCAGTATGAACTTGTGCTCCCGCGTATCGTCGAGTATATATTGGGAGACCACAATAGGCTATATCCTTTATCCATAGGAAGCTGTGTCTGCCGCCCTATTGATCGCAATGCACTAAACACAACATTCGGGAAGATTGACTGTCGTACCGTAAAAAGTATTCTGCAGTTTTGCGATTGGTTTGGTAATCCCTCTTTCTAGATTTCCAGAGTAGTCTCTTTCATTCCTTTTCAGACTCCTTAAAGGAAAAGGTCCATCTGAGCACTTGTCACTTCAGGCTCATTAAAAATGAAAGGCAACTAGAGTCATCTTTTGTTTTTTCTCGACTCTTAAAAATTAAAAAAATAAGTTGTGTCAAAGTGTCTAAAATTTATTTTAATCGGAATACTATCACCATTCCTGCGTTGGTCTTAGGTTGAGAAAAATGGAGTCCACCAACCAAGGATTTCCCCTTGGAGGAAATCCTAGTCCTTTCTCCTCTTGGGGAGATGTTGGTGCACCTCATATGGCCACATTGTCACTTCCAGGTTTGAAGATTGGCTTGCCAATATGTCTCTTCTCGACCTCTGTCTTTCAGAACACCGTGATTCCTAAACAATCGAGTCAGCAACTAGATGATACTAAATTTACCCCCCAACCTTCTACCTCATCTGATTATCCCTCTCCTCCTTTCTCTTCACTTGATAAAGCTGGTAAAGCCAAAAGTCAAGTAAATAAGAAGGAGAAGAAGGGGAAAGAGAAGGAAGAGAAGAAGAAGAAGGAGCAAAAGGCGAAAAGGGGTAACCAGACATCGTCTAGTGAAAATTTGCACACTGCACCATCCAAGCCTAAATCTCCATGTGTCATTTGCAAAGGAGACCACTATCATCGAGATTTTCCTTGCATCCCTTGGATCTTAAGGGACTTGTCTCCTTCTTTGCACAATCCGGTGTTGTCAACCTCTGAAGATCATGTTGAAAGTACACCATAAACTAGTGAAAGAGAAGCATTTGGACAGCAAAAGAAATGTAAATTTCCTTGTAAACTGTGTGAAGGCGATCACGTCGTCCACCGTTGTCCCTTCCTAGATGAAGCTAAAAGAGTCTTGGACGACCATCCTGCTTCACTGCTATGGCTTCCTCCTGGATAGAAGAAACTCTTGCCGAGTCCATCGCTAGTTGAAAAGCTGACCGACACACCATTGTGGTCCTTCGAAGCATCTGTCATTGAATATAAACCCGCTCAATCCATACCAGACGAAAGTCAAAAGGTTGAGGCAGCAGTCGACCTGGTCTTGTCTTCAGAAGGTCCATCTTTAGATGATACAATCACCGAAGAGAATGAGAATGACATCGTTCAAATTCTTTTTGTAAACACAGACTCCAATGAATATGGGGGCAATCTCCCCATTCCTTTACCGCAGGAAGGAAGTTCGTTAGAGTCATATCCAGCCGTCTATTCAGTCCCACCTCCAAGCAACCTAGTCATTTCCTTCGATTGGAATCTACTAGGCAGACCCCGTTTACCAGCTAATGTACCATTCTGAATCATTGTACAAGCCTACAAAATGATCATGGTTAATACCATCATAGATGAAGGGACTTCTGTGAGTATCCTTTCCTCAACTGCTTCGGAAGCGCTTGGTTCACCATCGCTTCTGCCTGAGATGAGAAATCTGACAGGCTTCGACAAAGGAACCAGTCGACCGTTAGGGATCCTGCCCAGTGTGCCCATAACGTTCACAAGGAAAACCACTTATATGAACGTAATGGTAGTCCAAGGACCTCTATATTATAATCTACTCCTTGGGCGAGACTATATTTATAGCATGGGAGCCATTGTCGCCTCACTCTTTAGAGTAATGTGTTTTTCGCATGAAGGTCGAGTGGTCCAGCTCATAGACCAGCTTTTGTTCCCCAGCTCACACATAGCTAATAGTCAAATTCCATCCCTAAATGGTCTTTGCACACAAGGAATGTCTCATTAATCTCCATTCTATCCACCTGAAGAGCACGAGTGATTCGGGAGGACATGACTGAAACCCAGGGGGCATGACCCCTGATCTATTTTGGTAGGAAAACCTTGGGTATAGGGTAAGTTTCCGTGAAGGATTTAAGACTAATCTGACGCCCATCCATATAAGAAGTGAGAGTTAGACCGGGATAAGATTCTTTCATCAAGGTTAGGTGATTGGAGCCTTTGTCCAGATGGACTAAGCCGAGGAAGTGTTTCTGTCTGCTGTGCGGATGGAAACTATCTTGCGAATGCGAGAACTTCTAGATGGTAACCTGGAAACCTTACTTCACTATACCTGGGGGCATGCAAACCTTTTTTCCTGAAATTAAAGAGCGACCATTTATTTTCTTAGTTTTTAGATTCTCAACCCTTTAAACTTGTAAGATTGGTCGTTCTTAGCTTGCATAATGAAAGGATCCGGAGCAAAGTTTTGAATGGCGCAAGCTCCCTAAAAATTGAACCTATCGATAAGACATCCTTGTTATATGACTGGCACGAGTAGTTTTTATGCGATGTCCAAGCTCGTTAAAAATTAAACCTTAGCAATGAGCAAATGTTTCCCCCAGAGTTTAATCTCATTAAAAAGTGAACCAATCCCCAGTAAATAACCATTGTGAATGCATTATCATCAGCTTTTGAGCCCTGGTTGTGTTCTTACCATCACCTCCACTCTGTTTAAGCCAATCATTCACCTCCATTTGATTGTTTACCCCTTTTGAGGAACAGCTGCGAAGAGTGATCCCGTTAGCCATCCTTGTGACACTACCGTGATCGGAAAATTCCAAATCTTACCTGGAATCAACTGCTACCTGAAATTATCACTTATTCCTCAAAAAACGAGTCTCCTTTAAGCTCTTTTCATCTGACTCATAAAATATGAAAATATTGCTGAGCAATTGGTCTCTCCAGCTCATTAAAGCTATCGGGAGTGTTATCCTTCCTCCAGATTTTAATCTTTTCGGACCTGAGGGATTATTACACAAAAAGATCGAGCGCTTGTTTTGTTCGGCTCGTTAAAATTACCAAAAATTAATCCCTTTGGTATTATTTTATACTTTTCTGGACTTAAGGGATTATATGACGAAAAAGGATTATTGGAGTTTCCTTTACATCCCTTTCAGTCTCTCTAAAATTGAAAAGGACCGAGTTATCTTTGTCGTTAAACTCGTTAAAACTAAATAGCGAAAAACTTGTCCATATAGACAAGAACGAGTTTCACTGTCACTAGGCTCGTTAAAACATAGCGACGGGTTTGCCCAAAGGGAAAATTATAGAACAAGCATATGTTATCCTCCTCAAGCTTGACAAAAATAAAGAGGTACTGGTCAGTAATGACTGGGGAAAAATTGGCAGGAAAACTTCAAGAAACTTTATTGGTAGCAAGTTCCTTTTGAACATGACACTTTGACTCCACATCCGAGTCACGTTGGGTTATTCCGTTCACCGGTCATATCACCATTCATCCATCGCACCATCCATATTTGGGGTTAACGCTACCAATCCATGTCAGTGTCGCCGGTATGTTCAAGGGAAGTCGCTCAGAGAATTCACCAGTGTCTCATCCGCTGCAATACATTCACGCTCCATTCTTTCATGACCACCATCGTGAACCCTCTATCATCAGATAGTTTTCATCTCTGAAATCATTTACTCCGTTCCGTGTCGTAGATGTGGGATTCATTAAGGCCCTCCTACGATGGGTCGCTTCTTGTCGACATCAGCTCATTATCCAAGAAGTCGACTTAGGAACAACCCCTTCAGTACTTTGAAGCTTGCATGCCTCAATGGCAAGTTTCTCACTTCCGGCGACAGGTTTACATCAATGGCCTTCGACCGAAAGATTTTGCATGCTGTTCAATGCCAAGTCCTTTTTCACACCATGTGAACTGTACTGTAGTACCTTGAGAATCATCATCATTATCAGTGATTCCTCTCGCGCTTGTTAACAACTTACATCATTGCCTGGTAATCAGGCGATGTCTTTCCATGTTCGACTCCAAAACATCTTTCACATGGATCGACTTGTACTCTGAGTGAAGATTGGACGAGTTTGAAAACCTCGGATCTAGTTTCATCCATCGAGGCTGCGATATATTCAGGAAAACAAAGACATCAAATGTACATCATTGCTGCACAGATGATCATCCAAATCAAAGGATGATGACTCTATCAAAATCATTAGTCTACCACACAGATGGTTGTCTATCATATGTACATTAAAATGAATTTATAAAGCTGAGCATGGGAATGCCCGCCTCAGCTAGATCATGAAAAATATTATGAAGACAATGTATTGTATTGTATCTTATTACAGGTCACCTTCCAGCTCAAAAAAACTTTGGATTCTCATGATAAAGCATTTCACCTGACATCAAAAGATTAATGACGTCATGCTTTAGGGGGAAACTGTTATAGGCATTTTTGGGCACTGCCACCACAATCATACATGTCCATAAACCAAGGGCTCCTAAGCCCCTAAAAGTGTTGCTTCACACCCTAAAGAAACAAGGTCAGCTGATTACATCATCTCCCAGAAGTTCTCCACAGAAAACTGCTCAGAACTGGTCAAAGCTGGACCATACAGACTGCCCAGTGCAGAGGGTGCGATGCATCTCACCTGCTCAGTGAAAAGGGTGTGATTCATACTGGAAAGGCCTTCTATAGGGTACGATGGGTGAGAGTAGACAAATGGCAGAGACAGTTTGCAAGGTGGAGCGTCATGGACTCTTCTAGAAACTTCTCCTGTGACACTTGCCTCTCTGAATTCGCCCAGGGATGAGTAAGAGATCATCAATATCCAAATGGAATCAAGAACTATCAGAGAGAGGACACTAATCAAAATCCCAAAAGCTGACTCACCCCCGTGCAATCATCTATATATGGATCCCTCATCCTAGAGATCCAGAGGCTGAAATTTTGTATCTTGTAAGGAAGTGTTGTTGGTTTCTTGGTGCAACATCATAGTGTTGGGTGATCTAAGCTTTTCATGAGGTGAAGAAGGGCTTTCATGCTAGGAGGATGATGCTAGGTCAGAACAGTTGGTTGTAATCCTCTTTGCTATTCTTGATATTAATAAAGCTATTCAATTTTTCCTTCACATTCTTGTATGTTTGATGATATATGCATTTGTGTGGTCAATATATATCTGGTCCTATATTTTTTATGATTGTAGATCTCTATTCTTCGATAGTATTATGCTACTTTGATCCCACAGGTGCTCTTTGAAGCTGGGTAGACAAGGAAAGGCGGCAAGGATCTGTTAGAAGGGAGAGGAACTAAGCAAGGAACTAAGCGCAAGACTGAGGTTGGTGTCCTTTGTTCCCCTCTTATCTACTTCTCATAAAGGAAAGCCAAAGTAGGTTTAATTTGTTTGTTTCTAAGATAGCTACGAGTCTTAGTGGGACTAGCAACTCTGAGTGGACACTAGATTTCCTGATAACAGTAGGAACCAAAACCATAACCTCTGCGGAACTACATCTGAGGGTGTAAGCATGTGGGGGGCTACCTGAAGGCCCACCCCCTCATGAGGTTTGAAACATCTCACACACACCGGGAAATCAATGGCACAATCTGTTGCATCACTGGACCAACAAGTGTATGAATTAGGAACATGAAACAGCCAAGTCAAAGGGAAATAATGAGTCCCTTTGCTTGATCTGAGGCACTGAACAAAAATGGAAGCTGGAACCAAGATACACCTCCCTCTAGGTCATTCTTCTAGAATAAATGAGATGGTGTCAATAGAATAGGACTCACGATAGGTGAGGCAATGAGGATCCTCAAGATAGGCATGAGGGAAAATAGTAATGTGACTAATGGAATGCCACCCAGGACAATGGAAAAAATGGGACTGAGGGAGAAACAAATGACTTCCCTCGTTAGAGCATAAAGTGCATGGTTGACTTGGTAGTGACTAACTCGACTCTGAAGGGGATGGGGGACAGTATGACTCAAGGCCAAAATGGGAAACACACCCCCCTTTCGCGCACTCTTTAGATATTAATGGTATGCAAAGATGGATGGAATATTGTGACATGATATAATGGGACATGAAACAGACTCCAGGGATGCAAAGGCGACTCATAATGGATGCTCTTAACAAGGGTGACTCGATGACGCTGCCACACAGAATAACTGCTGTGGGGACCATGAATACATGAGCGAATAATGGGTACTCATAACAAAAATCGACATGTGAGATGAAAATAATTAGGGGAAGGTGGTCCTTAAGGTACACACATTGTATATGAAGAAATTCGATTTTGAGAGGTGACGAAGTGAACCTTCTTGGAAAAATAACATCCCGGTGAAGTTTCAAATCATCAAAAACTAAGAGAGACCCATTATAGTACTCGATGAGATATTTCCAATGGTGCTGATGGTTCCTCAAACTAAGCTATGGTTTGGTGGCAATGTGCAATAGAAAAATTGTGGGTTTTTCTATAAAAGGGTGTTTTCCTTCCAATTTGAGAGGAGGAGAAGGCCCTATATCTTGTGGAGATCATAGCGGACAAATCGAACATAGGAATCAGGATCTGCAACTTTGAGGCAAGTGGCCTTACTTCTCTAAAGATGGCCTTAATTCTTCTTGGAACGATGGTTGCTAGTGAAGAACTAAGGGAAGAGGAAAACGAGAATGAACTACTAGAGGAGATCTAGAATCATCCTCATCTACTAAGTCAAACATGGGGACTATGTGGACATAGAGTAGAATATTTGAAGATATGGTATCAAATGTCTAATATATGTGATGTGCATATGGCTCGCCGGAGAGGCCGGTAGGGAAAACTATCAAGGAATGGGAGGTTAATCGACCATATACCTAGATTCGGTGGGATCTAGGCCGAGACATATGTTAAGCAATTAAGAAGATGCCCAGAGGAAAACTATCACACCCCCAAGCATGGGATACTACCTGCAAACATATGTGATGGAGGTGACTGATCTGGTATGCAAAGGTGGGGATGATGCCCCTTAGTAGGAGGGGTTTTTGGAGCGCCATTGTGTTTTGAGTGCTTGAAAAAGGGATTCAAGCATCTCAACACAACTTGGCATCAGATCCTCCTCAAGATGATAATGAGATGTAGGGGCCTATGTTCCCCTAGTATGATATGGGTGTACAAGATGTATTTAAATCTATGGGCTCCAGACAGTTATATGTTTTATGTGATACATAATATGATTATGCATTTTTATATGATGATGACGGTTCACCATGTGCTTTTTTTATGGTTGTCTTCTATGGTATACATGTGATAAATGCCAATATAGAATGTTATTTGCAATGGTATCTACATAGTTATTTTGGGCTCCAGGAACATGACTGAAAGTGATTGTTTCAAATTCACATACCAACAACTTAACTCATAGATATTTTCAAAATAGCACTTGGTTATGCACATGATACACACGATTGAATTGCATGACAAGCGCCAAGGAATATAAATGACCATGAATATGAAGGATGAAATGAGTGAGGGCATCGACTAAAAAACCTATCACTACATCATATTCAGCCTGGTTATTGGTGGCAAATCCAATCCACACATCGTTTGAAAGGACTAACATATGCAAGGGGGTAAAAATAGGCTAGGATACCGAGGCTAGATTCCTAGAGAAGTGACTCGCACCGTCGGCATGATCAATATATGTTGTGGATGATCAATCCATCTGAAAGGTGCAAAAGACAACAGATGAGATGATGCAGCCTACCTAACTTCATGATAGAAATAAAGATATGGAAATCAAATGGATATGCTATGAGAAAAAATTCTTTAGGTAGAGTGCACTGGGAGAATTAGGAAGGAAATGGCCTTCAAAATCCTATAAAAAATATGCCCCCTTACCTAAGTGCAAGGGTAATCAGGGGTATACATAACCTCCATGATGTCCTCATTAGAACGGAAGATGGGTAGATGGGAGGAAGACTAACTACATGATGCGGCGGTAATACCTAGTGCATGAACCTGAGAGAGAAGGCTCACATACACATCATCTGGAATGGTAGACAAAAAGCTGGTAGACGAAGGATCTATAGATGTTGAGACCTAGGATTCTATCGAAAGAAGTTTAGTAGAATCACATGTAGAAACCTCAGAAAGGTTTGTCTGTAAGGAACTCAAGGATGATGATAGGTAAAGGATATGGCTTGTGGTGTCCACCATCTCGACATCGGGGGGGGATCATGATGGTGGGACTAGAGTCCCCCTTTTATGTTTTACTAGTAGTACCGGAATCCACGGGTAGAGGACTAGGTAATCCACTACGAGTGGCCTCGTATTCATGAAGCACCTCAAGGAAATCACAAAATTCATTGAGACGAGGGAAACAATGGGAATAGTGATTGTGATGATCACACGAGGCATAAGGGTGATTTGTGTGTAATGTTCTGAGTTTCTTGGGTGGACCCGGTAAGTTAACATGGACTTCAGGGATATTTGACACAGGAAATATTTCATGAACCAAAGGTTTGAGATGAGGAAGCTCAGGACAATTATTGGTGGTTTTCCCAACAACTTTACACAAAGCACACATAGGTGACAGCTTTGGGGCCTTGGGAGATGGAGGAGTTTTGCGAGCCTTGTCCTTAAGTTCTTTCCTCTTAACTTTACCCCCTTTCCAGATAATTTTGCAATAGGTGTGGGTTCCTATTGTGGTTTTGATGGAACTGAAGTAGTGGCAAGGGCTGTAGGGACTAGTTGAACTAGGGTCAAAGCATGATAAGGTCTCAGCTGACTAGGTGGAATGCCTGCAGGGTGATCATTGTACCATACTAGGATCCCCAAAGTAAATAAGAAAGGTATATGGCCTGTAGGGTAATATCGCAACGGAATAGCTCTGGGATGGTTGAGACCTGGAGGAACAATTCCCGGTGGGAGCATAGGAGAAGCACCCACAAATGGAGGAGGTCCTGGGGGGTGGATTCATATGGCTCAACTAGGATTGTAACCACAGGGGGCTCAGGAGCTGGTTGTAGATTAGACGTACCAAACTACTTGAGGGTAGCTTGTGACACTTGTAACATGAAAACACTCATAGAGTTAGGCTCTGAGATTATGGGGGAGGACCACAGAAAGCACCCAACAATGAGGAATATTTGTAGACTCTAGGTGAAACACCAGTGAGAGGAGTTGAAGACTTCTTATATGACATTGATGAGATAATGGACTCGGGAGAGGTCACAGATGCCAGCTCATAGTAAGTCAACTGATATATGGTAATGATCGTCCCTTCATGGGGGAAGAACATATTACGGAACACCGCATATACAATGACTGACATAGCATGTGTGTAATTGCAACATAAGAGAATGTTGTAATCTAAAGGGGGATTAATAACCTCAATGTCGACATGGACAATGTTTCTCGTAAGGGTCACTGGACTAATGAAAGATGCTTCGAGCGACCATAATGGCATGTCTGTCAGATTTTCAACTAGCGATGGACTCGGCAAGAGTTTCTTGTATCCAGGAGGAAGCCGTAGTGGTGAAGTAGGATAGTTATCCAAGACTCTTTTAGCTTCATCTAGGAAGGGACAATGGTGGACAACGTGATCGCCTTCACACAGTTTACAAGGAAATTTACATTTCTTTTTCTGTCCAAATGCTTCGCTTTCACTAGTTGATGGTGTACCTTCAACTTGATCTTCAAAGGTTAATGACACCGGATTGTGCAAACGAGGAGACCAGTCCCTTAAGATCTGAGGGATGCAAGGAAAATCTCGATGATAGTGTTCTCCTTTGCAAATGACACATGGAGATTTAGGCTTGGATGGTGCAGTGTGCGGATTTTCACTAGACGATGCTTGGTTACCCCTTTTTGCCTTTGGCTCCTTCTTCTTCTTCTCTTTCTTGTCCTTCCCCTTCTTCTCCTTCTTAGCTACTTGACCTTTGGATTTACCAGCTTTATCAAGCAAAGAGGAAGGAAGAAATGGAGAATCGGGCGAAGCAGAAGGTTGGGGGGTAACTTTAGTATCATTTAGTTGCTGACTTGATTGTTCAGGAATCATGGTGTTCCAAACGACGAAGGTCAAGAAGAGCCATATTGGCAAGCCAATCGTCAATCCTAGAAGTGACAATGTGGCCATATGAGGTGCACCAACATCTCCCTAAGAGGAGAAAGGACTAGGATTTCCTCCAAGGGGAAATCCTTGGTTGGTGGACTCCATTTTTCTCAACCTAAGACCAACGCAGGAATGGTGATAGTATTCCGATTAAAATAAACTTTAGACGCTTTGACACAACTTGTTTTATCAATTTTTAAGAGTCGAGAAAAAACAAAAGATGACTCTAGTCGCCTTCGATTTTTAATGAGCCTGAAGTGACAAGTGCTCAGATGGACCTTTTCTTTTAAGGAGTCTGAAAAGGAATGAAAGAGACTACTCTGGAAATCTAGACATAGGGATTACCAAACCAATCGCAAAACTGTAGAACACTTTTTATAGTACGACAGTCAATCTTCCCGAATGTTGTGTTCAGCGCATTGCGATCGATAGGGCGACAAACATGGCTTCCTATGGATAAAGGATATAGCCTATTTTTGTCTCCCAATATATACTCGATAGTACGTGGGAGCACAAGTCCGTACTGGCACTTGTCATCTCAAAGAGGAGGAATCACCCAACCAACAGTGAAAGCGACAGTTACCAGGCTTTACGACGCCAGAATATGTCTCTAGCCTAGACTTCTAGATGTTGTGCGTCAGGTTCCAAAGCGTTTTTATGTTCATTAAATTTATTTTACAGTTCATCTTTTTTAAGAAATTTGTCTTTCAGGTTCATTGCGTGATGTAGATATACAATTCCTAAAATGCAATCTAAGATGATAAACAATCATTTAATCTTCTTTCTGCAATGAAAATCCTAGCCACTAAAGAAAAAGAGACGATATTCTTTCAACATAGAGCAGAGAGCACACACTAGATGCAATGTCCTAAATCAAACCAACAAGCAGTCTAAATGCAAATGCACATGCATGTATTTTTTTCAGGTTTCTTAATGTGTGAATGACAAGAAGAATGCTAAGTACAAATATGAATTATCTTTTCAAAGTGACAGTACTAACAAATTTCTCTTCAAAAACGAAAGGAAGATAGTGATGACACTTTGCTATTTTGAATTGAAAACTACTTTAGACACTTGAAAAACTACTAATCCAAATCAAATACAAGAGTAATTGTATAATCGACCATCAAGAACAATAGAATCCTTTTCTTTGACTGAAAACGACACTTGCGACACTTTCAAATCAAAAGATGACAGTTTGATTATGCTACTTTTTTGTAAAAGAGAACTGTAAATGGCGCACAATACATAAAAACATTCATAATTATTTGTACTATGGAGGTGAAATCATGCAAAGGAAGGGAGTTTCAACAGTGGTATACTGATCACAGACAGCAAAATTCCTGAATAAAGCTAAAGAGAGTGAACACAGAAACCAAAATCTGAGAGGAGAAGAGGTCTTGTCTGATCAGCGCACCTGCAACACAGGGAAAGTGCGATGCAACGCACCTATTGCACATGGAAGGTGCAATGCATCCAGTGTCCCAAGAGGAGAAAGTGCGATGGTCCAGGGATGAGACTTCAACTTGGTTCCGAGTCACAGTTTGCAGCTTAGTTCAAGGATTTAGGTCGAGCTAATGATATTCACTAAATAGAAATCATAGGGGATGATATAATGAGGTTACTAGAGCCACCACTAGGGCAATTAGAAGGTTTGCAAATCGATTGTTCAATTTATAAAAAAAACCTAAAGATAGACTGAAGCAGCATTGATATACTTTGCACTTGCATAGCAAATGCAGTTCGAAGGCTAGTTGGCTTAACTTCAGGCTCTGTCTGTAAGTTTATAAAAAAAACAAATATAGATAAGCAAACAATCGATTCTCTCCCCAGTGGAGTCGCCATTTTGTTATCGGGAAACTAGTGTCCACTCGGAGCTGCTAGTCCCACTAAGATTGGTAGCTATCTTAGAAACAAACAAATTAAAACTACTTTTGCTTTCCTTTATGAGAAGTAGATAAGAGGGGAACAAAGGACACCAACCTTGGTCTTGCGCTTAGTTCCTTTCTTAGTTCCTCTCCCTTCTGACAGATCCTTGCCGCCTTTCCTTCATTTACCCAGCTTCAAAGACCACCCGTGGGATCAAAGTAGCATAATACTATAGAAGAACAGAGATCTACAATCATAGACAATATAGGACCAGATATATATTGACCACACAAATGCATATATCATCAAACATACAAGAATGTGGAGGAAAACTTGAATAGCTTTATTAATATCAAGAATAGCAAAGAGGATTACAACCAACTGTTCTGACCCAGCATCATCCTCCTAGCATGAAAGCCCTTCTTCACCTCATGAAAAGCTTAGATCACCCAACACTATGATGTTGCACCAACAAACCAACAACACTTCCTTACAAGATACAAAATTCTAGCCTCTAGATCTCTAGGATGAGGGATCCATATATAGATGATTGCAGGGGGGTTGAGTCAGCTTCTGGGATTTTTATTAGTGTCCTCTCTCTAATAGTTCCTGATTCCACTTGGAGATTGATGATCTCTTACTCATCCCTGGGTGAATTCAGAGAGGCAAGTGTCACAGGAGAAGTTTCTGGAAGATTCCATGATGATCCACCTTGCAAACTGTCTCTGCCATTTGTCTACTCTCACCCATCACACCCTATAGAAGGGCTTTCCAGTATGCATCGCACCCTTTTCACTGATCAGGTGAGATGCATCGCACCCTCTGCACTGGGCAATCTGTATGGTCCATCTTTGACTAGTTCTGAGCAGTTTTCTATGGAGAACTCCTCGGAGATGATGTAATCAGTTGACCTTGTTCCTTTAGGGTGTGAAGCAACACTTTTACGGACTTAGGAGCCCTTGGTTTATGGACATGTATGATTGGGGTTGCAGTGCCCAAAAATGTCTATAACAACCCTATACACCACAATGTTGGTTGGCCCCTTATGCCGACTAAGCTTTCCTCAGACATCACAAAGTTTGAGGGTAATTCTCGAGAGGACCCTACTAATCATGTCTGATTGTTCCACATGTGGTGTTCATCGAACTCCATTATCGATGACTCTACCTATCTTCAGTTGTTCCAATGAATGCTCACTGTAGACACTACAAAATGGTATGTAGACCAACATTAGAATCTCATTCCATTTTCGTGATGCTTGGTAAGGCATTCCACTCATATTTATAGTTACCTCTTTAGTACGACACTGTACAGATCTATTGACATCATTCCATCCTCCACCACTCGCCTATCTGACCATGTTGAAGAGTGGCATCGTAGGAGGAGCACATGTCGTGCCCTGCCTTCTGAAGACCGTCTCTATCTAGATTGGTTTCTTAGGAGCCTTTTAGTACCCATTGGAAAAGATGTCACGTCCCATTTTCCTCAGACTAAGGAAGAATCTCTCTAAACCGCTCTGAGATATGACCTAATTTATGTGCAATGAGGTTATGTCTATATCGTCATTCCATACCTTTCTCGTCCCGAAAGTCCCACTGCACTAGGGGAATCTCATGCTACTGATAGTATCATTGGAACCCTTTCACAGCGTTCACCATATGCTTGACAAAGTTATGGCTATCCACAGGGGGGGCCAGTTCCTATAACACTCATTCCCCTCCTACTAGCAACATGTTTTCAGGGCCCCAACCTGTCTACCAAAGTGTTGCTCTTCCTTATGCACAGCCAACCACTCCATCCCCTCAAGCATTAGCACCGCAGCCTCCCATGCATCCTCAGCCCCAAAAGCGACCACCTCCTCAAGGTCGTGTTTGCACAGGAGAGTGTGACCAATACCAAGAATTCGAAGAAAAAGAATAAGGGGAAGGGTAACAAGGGTAATCAAGGTAATCAACCTAGTGAACCCCAGGGGAACTAGCCTAACACTAACATCCAGCAATAGGGCAGTTAGCCCAAGCAAAACAAGGATATTTGTATGAACAAGCCTTCCGCATGTTGTGCTGTATATGGCCATTATACACATGAGAGTCCTCTCTTATCCCAGATGCACCAAATGTGGGAATCTCAAGCAGCTTCCAGAGGTCAACAATCGCCTCAGAATCCTACGCCATCTCAACCAACAGTGCTTACAAATCCTTTCCCTCAGTAAGGATTTGTTGTTGCTCAACCTCAACCAAGTCAATTAGCCCATCCCCCCCAACCTTCTGGTCATGGTGACTACCAGATCCTTATGATGAATTCTAATGAGGTTAATCCCTGTGATATCAACCTGCAAACTCAGTCATGTTAATATGAAAAGCCATCGACTTCGTCTGCCACTGAGTCCAAAACCAAAGCATCTACTAAGCCTCTTACGACATCAAATTATCTGTTACAGACCCGTCAACCCAAAGTTGAGGCCATTCCCAAGATCCCAAAGGGACCATTACACCATAATGAGGCTTCTAACTGAATTTCCCATACATACAATATAGTAGACAACTTAGCACAATCAAAGGCCTCCATGTTGATGTTGGAAGTACTCCAGTCATGCCCATATCAAAATAAAGCTCTACTAATTGCTTTAGGTGAAGTAGATCAGTCTGAAGATCGTTTGATTGTCTTCCCCATTGATACATTAGAACATCCCCCATTACCTTCATCAATTTCTTTCTAGATACCAATCTGAGTCCATAATGCCATCATCTCCTGATGCATTATCAACGAAGGCGCATCCACCTATGTGATTTCTACTACCATTTTGAAACAACTCAAGTCACCTGAGTTGTCCCCATCCACCATCATGTTGCATTCTTGGGATGGACACTTCTCCCACCCTCTTGGCATGTAACACAATGAAGATAAACCCACTAAATCCATACCAGGCAAAAGTCAAAAGGTTGAGGTGGCAGTCGACTCGGTCTTGTCCTCGGAAGGTCCATCTTCAGATGATACAATCACTGAAGAGAATGATAACAACACCATTCAAATTCTTTTCGTAAACATAGACTCCAATGAATATGGGGGAAATCTACCCGTTCCTTTACCACAAGAAGGAAGTTTGTTAGAGTCATATCCGGCTGTCTATTTGGTCCCACCTCCAACCTAGTCGTTTCCTTCGATTGGAATCTACTAGGTAGACCCCGTTTACTAGCTAATGTACCATTCTGAATCATTGTACAAGCCTACAAAATGATCGTGGTTAATACCATCATAGATGAAGGGGCTTCTATGAGTATGCTTTCCTAAACTGCTTGGGAAGCGCTTGGTTCGCCATCGCTTTTGCCTGAGATGAGAAATCTGACAAGCTTCGACAAAGGAACTAGTCAACCGTTAGGGATCCTTCCCAATGTGACCATAATGTTGAGAAGGAAAACTGCTTATATGAACGTAATGGTAGTCCAAGGACCTCTAGATTATAATCTATTCCTTGGGCGAGACTATATTTATAGCATGGGAGCCATTGTCTCCTCACTCTTTAGAGTAATGTGTTTTCCGCATGAAGGCTGAGTGGTCCAGCTCGTAGACAAGCTTTCGTTCCCTGACTCACACATAGCTAATATTTAAATGGCATCCCTAAATGGTCTTTTCACACAAGGAATGTCTCATCAATCTCCAGTCCATCCACCTGAGGAGCGCGAATGAATCGGGAGGACATGACTAAAACTGAGGGGGCATGCACCCTAGTCTGTTTCGGCAGGAAAACCTTGGGTATAGGGTAAGTTTCCGTGAAGGATTTAAGACTAGTCCGATGCCCATTTGTATAGGAAGAGGGAGTTAGACCGAGATAATATTCTTTCATCAAGGTTAGGTGATTGGAGCCTTTGTCTAGATGGACTAAGTCGAGGAAGTGTTTCTGTCTGCTGTGCAGATGGAAACTATCTTGCGAACGCAAGAACTTCTAGATGGTAACCTAGAAACTTTACTTCACTATACCTGGGGGCATGCAAATCTTTTTTCCTGAAAGTAAATAGCGACCATTTATTTTCTTAATTTGTAGTTTCTCAACCCTTTACACTCATAGGATTGGTCATTCCTAGCTTGCATAATGAAAGGATCCGGAGCAAAGTTTCGAATGGTGCAAGCTCCCTAAAAATTGAACCTATCGATAAGACATCCTTATTATACGACTGGAATGAGCAGTTTGTATGCGAAGTTCAAGCTTGTTAAAAATTAAACCTTAGCAATGAGAAAACATTCCCCAGAGTTTATGCTCATTAAAAAATGTACCAATCCCCGGTAAATAACCATTGTGAATGCATTATCATTAGCTTTTGAGCCCTGGTCGTGTTCTTACCATCACCTCCACTCTTTTTTAGCCAATCATTCACCTCCATTTGATTGTCTGCCCCTTTTGAGGAACAGATGCAAAGAGTGATCCTATTAGCCATCCTTGTGACACTACCATGATTGGAAAATTCCAAACCTTACTTGGAATCAGCGGCTACCTGAAATTATCACTCGTTCCTCAAAAAACGAGTCTCCTTTAAGCTCTTTTCATCTGACTCGTAAAATATGAAAATATTGCCGAGCAATTCGCCTCTCCAGCTCATTAGAGCTACTGGGAGTGCTATCCCTCCTCTAGATTTTAATTTTTTTGGACTTGAGGGGTTATTACACAAAAATATCGAGCGCTTTTTTTGTTCGGCTCGTTAAAATTACCGAAAATTCATCCCTTTCATATTATTTTATACTTTTTCGGACTTAAGGGATTATATGATGAAAAAGGATTATTGGAGTTTCCTTTACGTCCCTTTCAGACTCTCTAAAATTGAAAACAACCGAGTTATCTTTGTCGTTAAACTCATTAAAACCAAATAGCGACAAACTTGTCCATATAGACAAGAATGAGTTTCACTGTCGCTAGCCTCGTTAAAACAGAGCGACGGGTTTTCTCGAAGGGCAAATTATAGAACAAGCATATGTTATCCTCCTCAAGCTTGACAAAAATAAAGAGGTACTGGTCAGCAATGACTGGGGAAAAAATGTGAAGGCAACTTGAAGAAACTTTATTGGTAGCAAGTCGCTCTTGAACATGACACTTTCACTCCACATCTGAGTCGGGTTGGGTTATTCCATTCACTGGTCATATCACCATTGGTCCATCACACCATCCATATTTGGGGTTAACGCTACCAATCCATGTCAGTGTCGTCAGTATGTTCAAGAGAATTCGCTCAGAGAATTCACCTGTGCCTCATCCACTGCAATACATTCATGCTCCATTCTTTCATGACTGCCACCTTGAACCCTGTATCATCAGATAGTTTTCATCTCTGAAATCATTTACTTCATTTTGTGTCGTAGATGTGGGATTCATTAATGCCCTCCTACGATGGGTCGCTTCTTGTTGACGTCAGCTAGTTATCCAACAAGTCGACTTAGGAGCAACCCTTTCAGCACTTTGAAACTTGCGTGCCTCAATGGCAAGTTTCTCATTTCCGGCGACAGGTTTACATCAATGGCCTTCGACCAAAAGATTTCGCATGGTGTTCAACGCCAAGTCCCTTTTCACACCACGTGAACTGTACTATAGTACCTTGAGGATCATTGTCATCATTAGTGATTCCTCTCGCGCTTGTTAACAGCTTACATCATTGGCTGGTAATCAGGAAATATCTTTCCATGTTTGACTACAGAACATCTTTCACATGGATCGACTTGTACTCCGAGTGAAGATTGGATGAGTTTGAAGACCTCGGATCTAGTTTCATCCATCCAGGCTGCGATATATTTAGGAAAATAAACAAATCAAATGTACATCATTGCTGCACAGATGATCATACGAATCAAAAGATGATGACTCTATCATAATCATCATTCTACCACACAGACATTTGTCTATCATATGTACATGAAAATGAATTTATAAATTTGAGCATGGGAATGCCCACCTCATCTAGATCATGAAAAATATTATGAAGATAATGTGTTGTATTGTATCTTATTACAGGTCGCCTTCCAGCTCGAAAAAACTTCGGATCCTCATGATAAAGCATTTCACCTGACATCCAAAGATTAACGACCTTATGCTTTAGGGGGAAACTATTATAGACATTTTTGGGCACTGCAACCCCAATCATACATGTCCATAAACCAAGGGCTCCTAAGTCCGTAAAAGTGTTGCTTCACACCCTAAAGGAACAAGGTCAGCAGATTACATCATCTCCCAGAAGTTCTCCACAGAAAGCTGCTCAGAACTAGTGAAAGCTGGACCATACAGACTGCCCAGTGCAGAGGGTGCGATGCATCTCACCTGCTCAGTGAAAAGGGTGCAATGCATTTTGGAAAGCCCTTCTGTAGGGTGAGATGGGTGAGAGTAGACAAATGGCAGAGACATTTTGCAAGGTGGATCGTCATGGAATCTTCCAGAAACTTCTCCTGTGATACTTGCCTCTCTGAATTTGCCCAGGGATGAGTAAGAGATCATCAATCTCCAAGTGGAATCAAGAACTATCAGAGAGAGGACACTAATCAAAATCCCAGAAGCTAACTCACCCCCCTGCAATCATCTATATATGGATCCCTCATCGTAGAGATCTAGAGGCTGGAATTTTGTATCTTGTAAGGAAGTGTTGTTGGCTACTCAGTGCAAGATCATAGTGTTGGGTGATATAAGCTTTTCATGAGGTGAAGAAGGGATTTCATGCTAGGAGGATGACGCTGGGTCAGAACAGTTGGTTGTAATCCTCTTTGCTATTCTTGATATTAATAAAGCTATTCAAGTTTTCCTCCACATTCTTGTATGTTTGATGATATATGCATTTGTGTGGTCAATATATATTTGGTCCTATATTGTTTATGATTGTAGATCTCTGTTCTTCGATAGTATTATGCTGCTTTGATCCCACAGGTGCTCTTTGAAGCTGGGTAGATGAAGGAAAGGCGGCAAGGATTTGTCAAAAGGGAGAGGAACTAAGCAAGGAACTAAGCACAAGACTGAGGTTGGTGTCCTTTGTTCCCCTCTTATCTACTTCTCATAAAGGAAAATGAAAGTAGTTTTAATTTGTTTGTTTCTAAGATAGCTACTAGTCTTAGTTGGACTAGTAGCTCCGAGTGGACACTAGATTTCCCGATAACAAAATGGCGACTCCACTGGGGAGGGAATAGATTTTTTTCTTGTCTATATTTGTTTGTTTTATAAACTTACAGACGGAGCCTGAAGTCAAGCTAGCTAGCCTTCGAACTGCATTTGCTATGCAAGTGCAAAGTACATCAATGTTGCTTCAGTCTATCTACGGGTTTTGTTTATAAACTAAACAATCGATTTGAAAACCTTCTAATTGCCCTAGTGGTGGCTTTAGTAACCTCATTACATCATCCCCTGTGATTTCTATTTACTGACTATCATTAGCTCGGCCTAAATCCCTGAACTAAGCTGCAAACTGTGACCTGGAACCAAGTTGAAGTCTTCTCCCTGGACATTCACACTTTCTCCTCTTGTGAACCTAGATGCATCGCACCTCTCGTGTGTAGTAGGTGTGCTGCATCATACTTTCCCTGTGTTGCAGGTGCATTGATCACACAAGACCTCTTCTGCTCTCAATTTTTGGTTTTTGTGTTCACTCTCTTCAGCTTTATTTAGTAGTTTTGTTGTCTGTGATCAGTATACCACCGTGGAAACTCCCTTCCTTTGCATGATTCCACCTCCATAGTACAAATAATTTTGAATTTTTTTATGTATTGTACGCCATTTACAGTTCTCTTTTACAAAAAGTAGCATAATCAAACTGTCATATTTTGATTTGAAAGTGTCGCAAGTGTCGTTTTCAGTCAAAGAAAAGGATTCTATTGTTCCTAATGGTCGATTATACAGTTACTCTTGTATTTGATTTGAATTAGTAGTTTTTCAAGTGTCAAAAGCAGTTTTCAATTCAAAATAGCCAAGTGACTTCATTATCTTCCTTTCATTTTTGAAGAGAAATTTGTTAGTATTATCGTTTTGAAAAGATAATTCAGATTTGTACTTAGCATTCTTCTTGTCATTCACACATTAAGAAAGCTGAAAACAAATACATGCATGTGCATTTGCATTTAGACTGCTTGTTGGTTTGATTTAGGACAATGCATCTAGTGTGTGCTCTCTACTCTATGTTGAAAGAATATCATCTCTCTTTCTTTAGTAGCTAGGATTTTCATTGCAAAAAGAAGATTAAACGATTTTTTATCATCTTAGATTGCATTTTAGGAATTGTATATCTACATCATGCGGTGAACCTGAAAGACAAATTTCTTAAGAAAGATCAACTATAAAATAAATTTAATGAACATAAAAACGCTTTGGAACCTAATGCACAACATCTAGAAGTCTAGGCTAGAGACGTATTCTGGTGTCGTAAAGCCTAGTAACTGTCACTTTCACTGTTGGTTGGGTGATTCCTCCTCTTTGAGACGACAAGTGCCAGTACGGACTTGTGCTCCCATGTACCATCAAGTATATATTGGGAGACCACAATAGGCTATATCCTTTATCCATAGGAAGCCGTGTCTGCCGCCCTATCGATCGCAATGCACTAAACACAACGTTCGGGAAGATTGACTGCCGTACCATAAAAAGTATTCTATAGTTTTGTGATTAGTTTGGTAATCCCTCTATCTAGATTTCTAGATTAGTCTCTTTCATTCCTTTTCGGACTCCTTAAAGGAAAAAGTACATCTGAGCACTTGTCACTTCAAGCTCATTAAAAATCGAAGGCGACTAGAGTCATCTTTTGTTTTTTCTGACTCTTAAAAATTGAAAAAACAAGTTGTGTCAAAGCGTCTAAAATTTATTTCAATCAGAATACTATCACCATTCTCGCGTTGGTCTTAGGTTTAGAAAAATGGAGTTCACCAACCAAGGATTTCCCCTTGGAGGAAATCCTAGTCCTTTCTCCTCTTGGGGAGATGTTGGTGCACCACATATGGCCACATTGTCACTTCCAGGATTGACGATTGGCTTGCCAATATGGCTCTTCTCGACCTCCATCATTCAGAACACTGTAATTCCTGAACAATCAAGTCAGCAACTAGCTGATACTAAAGTTACCCCCAAACCTTCTACTTCATCCGATTCTCCCTCTCCTCCTTCCTCTTCGCTTGATAAAGCTGGTAAAGCCAAAGGTCAAGTAACTAAGAAGGAGAAAATGGGGAAGGAGAAGAAAGAGAAGAAGAAGAAGGATCCAAAGGTGAAAAGGGGTAACCGAGCATCGTCTAGTGAAAATCCAGACACTGCACCGTCCAATCCTAAATCTCCATGTGTCATTTTCAAAGGAGACCACTATCATCGAGATTGTCCTTGCATCCCTTAAATCGTAAGGGACTGGTCTCCTCGTTTGCATAATCTAGTGTCATCAACCTCTAAAGATCATGTTGAAACTAAACCATCAACTAGTGAAAGTGAAGCATTTGGATATAAAAAGAAATGTAAATTCCCTTGTAAACTGTGTGAAGGCGATCACATCGTCCACCGTTGTCCCTTCCTAGATGAAGCTAAAAGAGTCTTGGATGACTGTCCTGCTTCACCGCTACGGCTTCCTCCTGGATACAAGAAACTCTTGCCGAGTCAATCGCTAGTTGAAAATCCGACCGACATGCCATTATGGTCGGTCAAAGCATCTGTCATTGAAGATAAACCCGCTGAATCCATACCAGATGAAAGTCAAAAGGTTGAGGCGGAAGTCGACCCGGTCTTGTCTTCGGAAGGTCCATCCTCAAATGATACAATCACCGAAGAGAATAAGAACAACACTGTTCAAATTGTTTTCGTAAACATAGACTCCACTGAATATGGGGGCAATCTACCCGTTCCTTTACCGCAGGAAGGAAGTTCATCAGAGTCATATCCGGCCGTCTATTTGGTCCCACCTCCAAGCAACCTAGTCGTTTCCTTCAATTGGAATCTACTAGGCAGACCCCGTTTACCGGTTAATGTACCATTCTGAATCATTGTACAAACCTACAAAATGATCATGATCAGTTCCATCATAGATGAAGGGGCTTCTGTGAGTATCCTTTCCTCAATTGCTTGGGAAGTGCTTGGTTCGCCATCGCTTCTGCCTGAGATGAGAAATCTGACAGGCTTCGACAAAGGAACTAGTCGACCGTTAGGGATCCTTCCCAATGTGCCCATAACGTTGAGAAGGAAAACCGATTATATGAACGTAATGGTAGTCCAAGGACCTCTAGATTATAATCTACTCCTTGGGCGAGACTATATTTATAGCATGGGGGCCATTGTCTCCTCACTCTTTAGAGTAATGTGTTTTCCGCATGAAGGCTGAGTGGTCCAGCTCGTAGACCAGCTTTCGTTCCTTGGCTCACACATAGCTAATAGTTAAATGCCATGCCTAAATGGTCTTTTCATGCAAGTAATGTCTCATCAATCTCCAGTCCCTCCACCTAAAGAGCGCGATTTATTTGGGAGGACATGACTGAAACCCACAGGGCATGCACCCTGGTTTATTTCGGCAGGAAAACCTTGGGTATAGGGTAAGTTTCCGTGAAGGATTTAATACTACCCCGACGCCCGTCCGTATAGCAAGAGGGAGTTAGACTAGGATAAGATTCTTTCATCAAGGTTAGGTGATTGGAGCCTTTCTCCAGATGGACTAAGTCGAGGAAGTGTTTCTGTCTACTGTACAGATGGAAACTATGTTGCGAACGCGAGAACTTCTAGATGGTAACCTAGAAACTTTACTTCACTATACCTGGGGGCATGCAAACCTTTTTTCCTGAAAGTAAAGAGTGACCATTTATTTTCTCATTTTGTAGTTTCTCAACCCTTTAAACTCTTAGGATTGGTCGTTCCTAGCTTGCATAATGAAAGGATCCGGAGCAAAGTTTCGAATGGTACAAGCTCCCTTTAAATTGAACCTATCGATAAGACATCCTTATTATATGACTGGCACGAGCAGTTTTTATGTGAAGTTCAAGCTCATTAAAAATAAAACCTTATCAATGAGCAAATGTTCCCCTAGAGTTTAGGCTCATTAAAAAATGAACCAATCCTCGGTAAATAACCATTGTGAATGCATTATCATCAGCTTTTGAGCCCTCGTCGTGTTCTTACCATCAACTCCACTATGTTTTAGCTGATCATTCACATTCATTTGATTGTTTACCCCTTTTGAGGAATAGCTATGAAGAGTGATCCTGTTAGCCATCCTTGTGACACTGCCATGATTGGAAAATTCCAAACCTTACCTGGAATTAGCTGCTACCTGAAATTATCACTCATTCCTAAAAAAAACGAGTCTCCTTTAAGTTCTTTTCATCTAACTCATAAAATATGAAACGATTTCCGAGAAATTCACCTCTCCAGCTCATTAAAGCTATCGGGAGTGCTATCCCTCCTCTAGATTTTAATCTTTTTGGACCTGAAGGATTATTACACAAAAATATCGAGCGCTTGTTTTTTTTAGCTCATTAAAATTACCGAAAATTCATCCCTTTCGTATTAGTTTATACTTTTTTGGACTTAAGGGATTATATGACGAAAAAGGATTATTGGAGTTTCCTTTATGTCCCTTTCAGACTCTCTAAAATGGAAAAGGACCAAGTTATCTTTGTCATTAAACTTGTCAAAACCAAATAGTGACAAACTTGTCCATATAGACAAGAACGAGTTTCACTATCGCTAGGCTCGTTAAAACCTAGTGACAGGTTTGTCCAAAGGGAAAATTATAGAACAAGCATATGTTATCCTCCTCAAGCTTGACAAAAATAAAGAGGTACTGGTCAGCAATGACAGGGGAAAAATTGGGAAGAAAACTTGAAGAAACTTTATTGGTAGCAAGTCGCTCTTGAACATGACACTTTCACTCCACATCCGAGTCGGGTTGGGTTATTCCGTTCACTGGTCATATCACCATTGGTCCATCGTACCATCCATATTTTGTGTTAATGCTACCAATCCATGTCAATGTTGCCGATATGTTCAAGAGAAGTCACTTAGAGAATTCACCTATGTCTCATCTGCTGTAATACATTCACACTCCATTCTTTCATGACGGCCACCCTGAACCCTATATCATCAGATTGTTTTCATCTTCGAAATCATTTACTCCGTTCCTTGTCATAGATATGGGATTCATTAAGGCCCTCCTATGATGGGTTTCTTCTTGTCAACATCAGCTCATTATCCAAGAAGTCGACTTAGGAACAACCCTTTCAGTACTTTGAAGCTTGCATGCCTCAATGGCAAGTTTCTCACTTCTAGTGACATGTTTACATCAATGGCCTTCAACCGAAAGATTTCGTTTGTTGTTCAACGCCAAGTCCCTTTTCACACCATGCGAACTGTACTATAGTACCTTGAGGATCATCATCATTATCGGTGATTCCTCTCGCACTTGTTAAAAGCTTACATCATTGGCTAGTAATCAAGTGATGTCTTTCCATGTTCAACTCCAGAATATCTTTCACATGGTTTGACTTGTACTCTGAGTGAAGATTGGATGAGTTTGAAGACCCCGGATCTAGTTTCATCCATCCGGGCTGTGATATATTCAGGAAAACAAAGACATCAAATGTACATCATTGCTGCATAGATGATCATCTGAGTCAAAGGATGATGACTCTATCAGAATCATTAGTCTACCACATAGACGGTTGTCTATCATATGTACATGAAAATGAATTTATAAATCTGAGCATGGGAATGCCCGCCTTAGCTAGATCATGAAAAGTATTATGAAGATAATGTATTGTATTGTATCTTATTACAGGTCGCCTTCCAGCTCAAAAAAACTTTGGATCCTCATGATAAAGCATTTCACCCAACATCAAAATATTAACGACCTCATGCTTTAAGGGGCAACTGTTATAGACATTTTTGGGCACTGCAACCCCAATCATACATGTCCATAAACCAAGGGCTCCTAAGTCCCTAAAAGTGTTGCTTCACACCCTAAAGGAACAAGTTCAGTTGATTACATCATCTCTGTAAGGACTCTGGACACCACATATCTCCACAATGGTATGATATTGTCCACTTTGGGCCTAAGCCCTCATGGATTTGCTTTTGGACTTACCCCAAAAGGCCTCATACCAATGGAGATATTTGTCCATCCTTATATACCCATGATCCTCCCCACCTCTAGTCAATGTGGGACTTTCGTCGTATACCCAACAATCCTCCCCTCGAACAAAGGACCATCGAGCCTCCCCTCAAATGATTATCCATCCGTCCACTCTCTACCACCGAGGATTCTTCACTCCAATGCGTTGGAAGCACATGCCTTACATGGAGCACCACCTGCCTTGAGAGCTTGCTCTATCCCATGTCAACTCCTCTTCACCGTGTTGGGACTAGGACACGTCCATGAAGAATCTGGAGCACACCGCCTATCTAACCGAGCTCATCCATGGATCCCATCGTGATATTACCGGGGCCCACCACCTTTGTTCGGTATTCCAAGGACTCGTCCACTTGGCTAACTTCGAGGATTCATCCACTTGGCTAACTTCGGGGCATGGCTCCGATACCACTTGTAAGGACTCTGGACACCACATTTCTCCACAATGGTATGATATTGTCCAATTTGGGCCTAAGCCCTCATGGATTTGCTTTTGGACTTACCCCAAAAGGCCTCATACCAATGGAGATATTTGTCCATCCTTATATACCCATGATCGTCCCCACCTCTAGTCAATGTGGGACTTGGTCGTATACCCAACAATCTCCCATAAGTTCTTCATAGAAACCTGCTCAGAACTGGTCAAAGCTGGACCATACAAACTGCCTAGTGCAGAAGGTGTGATGAATCTCACCTACTCAGTGAAAAGGGTGCAATGCATACTGGAAATCCCTTCTGTAGGGTGCGATGGGCGAGAGTAGACAAATGGTAGAGATAGTTTGCAAGGTGGATCATCATGGAATCTTCCAGAAACTTCTCCTGTGACACTTGCTTCTCTGAATTTGACCAGTGATGAGTAAGAGATCATCAATCTCCAAGTGGAATCAAGAACTATCAGAGAGAGTACACTAATCAAAATCCCAGAAGCTAACTCACCCCCTGCAATCATCTATATATGGATCCCTCATCCTAGAGATCCAGAGGCTGGAATTTTGTATCTTGTAAGGAAGTGTTGTTGGTTTCTTAGTGTAAGATCATAGTGTTGGGTGATCTAAGCTTTTCATGAGGTGAAGAAGGGATTTCATGCTAGGAGGATGACGCTGGGTTACAACAGTTGGTTGTAATCCTCTTTTCTATTCTTGATATGCACTGCGTAAATCCCCCATACTTAAATTCAAAAAAAAGAGTCAAGGGATCTCTACTTGAATGGTTCATGAGGCACAATATTTGCTAAGGTTTTGCAAATGGGGTAGCAAGCTAAGTGGGCTTGATTGTGGGGAAAAACTCCACAGTTAAGCACGCTTGAGCCAGAGGAGTTCTGGGATGGGTGACCTCCTGGGAAGTCCTGGTTACCGGGTGCAAGCCCCGGAAGTGATGATTGATGCTATGTGATTCGTTCTCCACATTTCACTAGTTTCAATCCCACTTCTTCACCCCTGTGAGCATCACCCGATGCAATGAGTGCTAAGTGAACTATTCAAAAATCATGAGAAATTAGTCAGTTACGACTACCTCTCATGGAAATGGTCATACGTTTGAATGACTTACTTAACGCAGTTGAATCCCAAAAATGATATCTAATATAATGCACTACGTAAATCCCCCATACTTAAATTCAAAAAAAAGAGTCAAGGGATCTCTACTTGAATGGTTCATGAGGCACAATACTTGCTAAGGTTTTGCAAATGGGGTAGCAAGCTAAGTGGGCTTGATTGTGGGGAAAAACTCCACAGTTAAGCGCGCTTGAGCCAGAGGAGTTCTGGGATGGGTGACCTCCTGGGAAGTCCTGGTTACCGGGTGCAAGCCCCGGAAGTGATGATTGATGCTATGTGATTCGTTCTCCACATTTCACTAGTTTCAATCCCACTTCTTCACCCCTGTGAGCATCACCCGATGCAATGAGTGCTAAGTGAACTATTCAAAAATCATGAGAAATTAGTCAGTTACGACTACCTCTCATGGAAATGGTCATACGTTTGAATGACTTACTTAACGCAGTTGAATCCCAAAAATGATATCTAATATAATGCACTGCGTAAATCCCCCATACTTAAATTCAAAAAAAAGAGTCAAGGGATCTCTACTTGAATGGTTCATGAGGCACAATACTTGCTAAGGTTTTGCAAATGGGGTAGCAAGCTAAGTGGGCTTGATTGTGGGGAAAAACTCCACAGTTAAGCGTGCTTGAGCCAGAGGAGTTCTGGGATGGGTGACCTCCTGGGAAGTCCTAGTTACCGGGTGCAAGCCCCGGAAGTGATGATTGATGCTATGTGATTCGTTCTCCACATTTCACTAGTTTCAATCCCACTTCTTCACCCCTGTGAGCATCACCCGATGCAATGAGTGCTAAGTGAACTATTCAAAAATCATGAGAAATTAGTCAGTTACGACTACCTCTCATGGAAATGGTCATACGTTTGAATGACTTACTTAACGCAGTTGAATCCCAAAAATGATATCTAATATAATGCACTGCGTAAATCCCCCATACTTAAATTCAAAAAAAAGAGTCAAGGGATCTCTACTTGAATGGTTCATGAGGCACAATACTTGCTAAGGTTTTGCAAATGGGGTAGCAAGCTAAGTGGGCTTGATTGTGGGGAAAAGCTCCACAGTTAAGCGCGCTTGAGCCAGAGGAGTTCTGGGATGGGTGACCTCCTGGGAAGTCTTGGTTACCGGGTGCAAGCCCCGGAAGTGATGATTGATGCTATGTGATTCGTTCTCCACATTTCACTAGTTTCAATCCCACTTCTTCACCCCTGTGAGCATCACCCGATGCAATGAGTGCTAAGTGAACTATTCAAAAATCATGAGAAATTAGTCAGTTACGACTACCTCTCATGGAAATGGTCATACGTTTGAATGACTTACTTAACGCAGTTGAATCCCAAAAATGATATCTAAATTAATAAAGCTATTCAATTTTTCCTCCACATTCTTGTATGTTTGATGATATATGCATTTGTGTGGTCAATATATATCTGGTCCTATATTGTTTATGATTGTAGATCTCTGTTCTTTGATAGTATTATGCTACTTTGATCCCACAAGTGCTCTTTGAAGCTGGGTAGATGAAGAAAAGGCAGCAAGGATCTGTCAGAAGGGAGAGAAACTAAGCAAGGAACTAAGCGCAAGACTAAGGTTGGTGTCTGTCATGCGGAAAGAGTCGATAATGCGGACAAAACTGACCTCCCTAGAAGCAAAGGCTTTCTAGTGACAAACAAGACAAATAAACACTACCTTTCTCTAAATATGCATTTAGAATACAAGTAATCAGGTGATTTTAACATACCTTTAGTCCAACGCTTTGTAGTAGTCCAGTGTCGCCGATCCGGATGAGCTCCTCCTTCTCCTCGAAACCTGCATTCACTAACAAGCCAAAAGATTAAATAGCACCTAATAAACTCATAAAGTAATACATATCCATCATACAGACCAAGGAGTATATGAAACAAATCATGAATAACAATCTGTTGAGAAAAATGAGTTCATTTGTATTAAGTGGAAACAAAAGAAACCATTACAACCTGAGCCTTGGTGTTGTACAGGTCCCTCCTAGGGTCCAGCAAGAGTTTTCCTTTACTTTGATCAGCTCACCCACTCTCAAATAAGGCTAGGAAAGGATGGGAATCTCTCCTCTCAAGCTTTACAAGGGAGTCCTAATTCCAGCAACATCTACCCTTAGGAATGTTCAGCTTTCAACCTCCCCTCCCTCTGGCCCAATGCCTGTATTTATAGTGCTCTAGAGGAAGTTATTTAGGTCCACCATCAATGGGATAAGCCCCTCTTTGGATGGGTTAGCTCCCCTCTTGATGGGATAAGTTCCTCTTTCATAGGGATACATGAACCATTTGGAGGCGCTCCATACACGTTAAACAAGCTTCTAGAATGCTCTAGAAATGACCACAAGTAACTTTTTTGGAGCGAAACTTGCGCCTTTTGACCTTTATAGGAGTATGCACCCATTGCTTTACAGACAGAGCGTACAAGTACGCAGGTATTGTGAACTTGGGTTGCGTACATGCAGGTAAGGCTAAGAGAAACTGCGTACCCAGAGATATATAGATTTTAAAAGACTTTCTCTCATTCTTGGAGTTTGACATGGAGAGCAGAGGTATGAGACTTGCCAAGGAGGATAGTATGACAGTTGATGGAGTCATACTAACTGCAAATAGTCATGGTGACAATTTTTAGTGTAACAGATTGCCCCCTAAAGTGCGAAGCCTGTAGTAGATTAGGGTTTCATATCATCTAGGAAGGGTGAAGTACTTTATCATTTCAAGGATTATCTTGTGGAGAGCCCAGTCGGAACCTGCAAGTATTCAACACAAAATACATATATAAGATCATATCATCGCTGAGGTAGGCATTCCCATACTCAGATCAAAAACTTTAACTAGCAAACTAACTACTGCTCTGATACAGGAATGATTTTGCAATACATCATAATCATAGACTCGTGTAGACACAGTATGGAAACAGCCATCTGTTTATGATTAGTCTACTGTATAATGAATACAAAACTCCTCACAGCCTGGATGGTGGAAACTAGATCCAGGGTCTTCATTTCTACTTCCCGAAATAGTACGATTCTATCCATGCGAATAAATGAGTTGATGTCGAACATGGTAGAAACCACTTGATTACCAGTCAATGATGTAAACTGTTAACAAGTGTGAGAGAGACCACCAGTGATGTCAATGGTTCTCAAAGTACCCAGTACAATCCATGAGATGTGAATGAATGAGTTGATGTCGAACATTTCACGGAATCCTTTGATCGCAAGTCAATGATGTAAATTGTCGTCAAAGGCGAGAGACCTGCCATTGATGCATGCAGATTTCAAGGTACTGACGATTTCTAGGTCATCTTTCTAGATAATGTGCTGATGTCGATAGCAAGCAACCTGTTGCAGGCAAGCCCACAACACGAAATCATAGATCAAGTTGAAGAAATATAGCTGTAAGGACTGACTCAGGGATGGTCGAGATGGATGACGGGTATTTTGTAGATGAATGGTTAATATGCAGAGACCTCTTGAACACATAACGACACAAAAGATGGCTTGGTGACATTTGACCCAAAGTTAATACCCGGCTGAAGACTTTCAATGTGGTTTGATCAACTGTGAGGCAAAGGATTTCCCAACCCAGGTGAATGGAAAGTGTCGTGTTCAAGAGTGGTGATAAGGCTTCTTCTGAGACAAATAGGCTCATTTTTCTCTCTTTTCCCCCACCATTTCTGGCAAGTACCTCTTTATTTTTTACAAGCTTGAGGAGGATAACATATGCTTGATTATAAGCTCATCCTTCGGATGAGTCCAAATTATTTTTGATTCGAACCCTAAGAAGGAGTGGTCCGTTCCTGTTTGTAATCGAACAGGTCCTTTACTGTGAAATTTTAACGAGTCCAGTATAGGAGAAACTCGGCGTTTTTCAATTTTAGAGAGTCTGAAAAACTTAAGAAGACTCCAGGGTTGAACTTTTTCGTAAAGTTGTGTCTCCCAAGCCCGAAAAAGTATAAAATAATACTTGAGAGAACCGCTTGATCTTGCGACCAAGGAGTACTTTAATGATTAGTGTCTTTGACCTGAAAAGTAAAAAGCGATCAAGGACACGTCGTTTTATTTCCAGTATCAAATTTGAAACGACAAAAATCCGACAATCTTTTCCTGTTTTTACGGTCAGAAAAGGGCTATAAGGGGACCGTCTTTTAATTTCGTTTTATGAGTGTAAAAGAAACGCTCGGCAATCTTTTCATGTTTTAGGAGTCAGAAAAGGGCTTAAAAGATGACTCTGATGTTTTTGTATGTGAAAAATGACAATTTTCCCTGAAAATCCTTTTATCCTGCACAAAAACCAACACATTACTCATACCTGTTTAATATAGATAAAAATACTTTGAAAAATACCTTTTCATGGTGGAAAATAAACAAATTTAACATTCATTTACTCAAAAAACCTATAAAAGGGCTTTTACCATTTCATTTTTACCATTTCACTGTTGAGGAGAGAAAAAGGGCTTTTGGCAAGAAACTTCCCGTGGTCATTGCGGAGAATCCGACCGTCAGAATTGAACGCCGTCTCATCAGGTATTCCACAACATCCTCCCTTGCATTTCCATCTGTTTAGAATTTGTTTTTAGGCTTTAGATTTAGTTTTTGGAGGCCTTGGGGGTTTCAAGGTCCGCTTTTCGGGGTACACAGGTGCCCCATGGGAGACCTGCGTACCCCAACATTTTCTCCATTGGGAAAATGCCGGGAGTACGCAGCTTGCCTTAAGAGCAGGTGCGTACATACGCCCTTTTTCTAAAGGCGGGCTGCGTACACCGCGGAGTGGATTTTTAACCTCCAAATTCTCCAAAATGAACCAAAAACTTTCATTTTTATGGACTCTAACAGATGTTTTATGTTGTGTAGATTGCCCACCATGCTTGATTGGCGCGAGAGGGAGCACGAAAATGTTGATTTGGCCGTGATTAATCATCAACCTTCCATTGATGCTTTGAAGGCATGCGGTCTTTACAAATACTGGGCCATACCTGGCATGAGGGCCCAGGTGCGCTTTCTAGAGTGGCTGGTCGAAAGGTGGAACGTTCAGGATTAGTGCTTTTAAATCGGAGGGCACCAGCTCGAGATAGAGCCCTCAGACATATACTTTCTCACTGGTTTTCCCAAGAGGGGTGAACAATTGACTCTGTCTGGGACTAGGCCAGGTGGCCAGTCCATTGCTAGTCTCCGACTAGAGTGGTGCAATAACCAGAACCAGGAGAAGGGGATAGAGATCAAAAAGATATCCCGACCTAAACTTATGGTAATTGCCTTTACAGTTACCAGACTTTGCGGCGCTGCCGCTTTGCACATTGCCACCGGGTCCCAAATGCGGATGGCAATTGACTGCTATCGGGGCACCATTTTCAACTGGTGTGATGCTGTGTTGGCCAATTTAAAGGGCCAACTGACTAGGGCAAAAACGGGCAACTGAAGACTTTTGGTTATGGGCCTTCAGTTGTGAGTTTTGCTCTAGAGAGGGTTCCGATGTTGATCCCGCAGCAGCTCACTGTTGAGGCTGGGCTTCCCCGAGAGCCTAAGTTGATGCGATGGGTTGCGGTGATGGCCCGTCATCCTGACGAGGGCATGGAGGTTGTCCGATTTAGACCGGAGTATTTTCACTGGTTAGAGAACCAGGTCTTCTCGATTCAGGATTTTCTGTATGCCAGAGCTGATTTTTGCTGAGATCCGGACATGATTCTTCCAGCGGGAGAACAGTGGGATGACACAGGTACTTCATTTTCCACAAGTTTTTTTTTTAAATTATTTACTTTTTTTTTTGTTTTTATATCGTCCCAAAACTGACAGTGACAATTTTCAAAATGCAGATGTAGGTCCACAGCGTCCGGCCAATCTCCGGCCTTTCGAGAGGAGAGTACCAGTTGCACCGGCACCGGCCTCACAGGACGCGGCCGCAAAGACCTTAGCTGAGTTGGAACAAGACCTAGAGCGTCTTACGACAGACATACCAGAGACGACTATAGATGATATTCCTATCAGACTTCAGTGTTATGTGGCCGCAGTCCCAGGACCTTTTAGGAGGTTCTTGTGTAGGGTAGCGCATGCAGTGGTGTCGTATAGAGAGCACCACCAGTGATTAGCTAGTCACTTTTGTAGACACATGTGACATTTTGGTTTTTTGTACTTATCATTTTTGCCGATCATAAGGTGTTTTTCAACCTATGATCGAAGACGATGTATATTTTGACACACTCCTATCTATATATATCATTATTACCAGCTTATCTTGCTAAACATGTGTGATGAAATGTTTTTAAATTTACATGTATGATTATCGCAAATGTATGTCTAACATTCGAGAAGCAATTGCATTTGCTAATGTATTTAAAGACCTTGGAATATGCTGATATTCAATGTAATCAAATTCACGTTCCAAGAGGCGCACTCTCAAAAATAACCTTAATAACATTGGATTTCTAATGGCATAAACTCTATTAAGCTGTAATACAACGAGTTCAGAATCTAACCTCACTATCAAACTCCGAATCCCAAACAAAATAGATTCAAACAATAACTCAATCACTGCACTGTATTCTGCAATGTTGTTTGTTGTTTGACCGAGGCTCACCCCATGCATAGAAACTAACTCGTCAGAGGGCGAATAGATAACCCAAGCTGCGGAAGAGATATTCCATGTACTATGACAAGCACCATCAGCGAATCCAATGTACGTTTGGAGAGGCATCGACATCTGCAATATCAAGAGTAAAACCAAGATAAGCCAGAATAACGACGAAAACACACTCTCTAAGCTAAGCACACTGTCTATACTAACAAACACACCAGCTAGAAAGAAAAACTAACCTAACTAAATCTCCATACCCATCATTTAAGCATAATACCTCTTTAGGTAAAGTCCATTTCTGGGCTTACCCAAAGAGTCCCCATCAAAATCTACTAGCTCATAGGCCCCTTTTGCTAGCTTTCACTTGACAATGTAGGGCCCATGCCACATAGGAACGAATTTTCCAGCACCTAATTTATCATTAGCTTGATCATATAATAGCACTAGGTCTCCTTCCGAAAAATTTCGAGGGGTCACATTTCGATCATACTGAGCTTTCATTCGTTTTGCATGAGTCTCGATTGCCAGTGCAGCATCGCGTCGAGTCTCATCTAATTGAGCTAAGTATAATAAATGCTTCTCCTCTTCGGAAGTAGCTGGAAGTAATTCGACATCCATTTGAAGTGATGGGATTTCACATTCAATGGGAAGCATGGCTTCCAAACCATAAACTAGTTGGAAAGGAGTGAACCCTGTTGATGTTTTCACTGAAGTTCGGTATGCCCAAAGCGTGGAAAATAACATGTTGTGCCAATTCGACCGATGAATCCCAATGATTTGTCGGATCATGATAACCAAAACTTTGTTGATGGACTCAACCAAACCATTGGCTTGTGGATAATAAGGAGTTGAGCTATCATGACGCAAACCAAGTTGGCCTGTCAGTTCTGTCATCATAATGTTTCGAAAATGGCGCCCATGGTCAGTGATTATCGCTTGTGGGACACCAAACCTAGCAATAATGTGATTGAACACGAAAATTGTAGCTGTCTTGCCGTCTGCCTCGAATGTAGGCATCGCCTCGGCCCACTTAGTAAAATAATCAACCGCAAGGATGATATACGCATGCCCCCCGGCCGAGTGAGGGTTACATGTAATAAAATCGATACCCCATTTGGCAAAAGGACCAACGACAATTATAGGGTGGAGAGGAGCAGGTGGTGTGCGCATCTTGCGATCAAACACTTGATAGTTGTGGCATTTCCGGACCGCAATGATACAATCTTTAAACATGGACGGCCAGAAGTAGCCAGCACGCAACACCTTCTGAGCTGTGGCATACCCAGACATATGACCGCCACACGCCCCAGAGTGACAGTCATTCAAAACCCTTTCTGCCTCTTCGTGAGTTAAGCAACGTTGGAAAACCAAGTCTGCCCCACGACGATAAAGAGTATCTCCAATAATTTTGTACTGTTGGGACTGGAATCGAATTTTCTGACGTTCCGACTTTGAAGCTTCGGGCCGAAAGGATTGGGTTTGGAGATAGACAATTATATCTCCATACCACGGATCTAAAGTGCTGATGAGAAACAGAGATTCGTCCGCAATTGGTTCCTCTGCCACAGTTTCCGTGTCAGCACGCGGGAAATCACACATCAACTCTGCAAAAACTAAAGATTTCTTAGACTTAGACTTTTCAAATTCCAAGTTGAACTCTTGTAGGATAACGATCCATTTAGAGTACTTGCCCCCTAGCAATTGTTTAGTCAAAATGTAGATCATAGGGTTGCAATATAAAATGATTGTAGTTTTACGGAGAAGAATGTAATGACGAAAACGTTGGACAGCCTGAACGGCTGCCAGGGCCAATTTCTCCACATGCGAATATCTTAGCTCAGTGGGATTTAACGTCTGACTAAGATAATATATCACATGTTCCGTTGCGAATTCGTCTTCCTAAACTAACACCATTCCAATAGTGGAATGAGAGGCAGCGAGGTACAAAAAGTAGTCTTGGTTGTAGTTGGGAGGATGCAGCAACGGTGCATGGGTCAACGCGTGTTTTAGCGCATCAAAAGATTTCTGAGCGATCTCATCCCAAGAGAATTGAGCATTTTGTTTCAACAACCGTGGAAAACCTTTTGTAACCTTGGCATAGTTAGGAATGAATCAGCGTAGAAAGTTTGCTTTCCCCTGCAAACTTTGGAGTTGGCGAATACTCGAAGGAGGAGGCAACTTGATGATAACTTCTACCTTCGAGGGATCGACGTGAATGCCGGCTTTTGAAACTACAAACCCCAGCAATCGTCCCACTTCTATACAGAAGACACATTTGTGTGGGTTCAAATGTATACGATAATGCCTACACCTCATGAAGATTGCGCGTAAATGGACAAGGTGATCAACTCGATGTAAGGAGTGAGCGGGCAAATCATCGAGATACGGTTGCACAATCTGCTTGATGTCATGAAATGCATAAGACATCGCCCTTTGAAAAGTGGCTCCGGCATTCTTAAGCCCAAAAGGTAATTTGCAATAAGAAAATGTCCCCCATGGACAAATGAAAGCCGTTTTTGGTTGATCGGCGGCTAGAATATTGATTTGGTTGTAACCGGAAAAACCATCCATAAAGGAAAATATTTCACTGTCGGCACAATCATCAATTATTTGATCGATATATGGTGTTGGATAGTTGTCCTTGGGACAAGCACGATTGATATCCCTATAGTCGATACATATTCTTATTGTTCCTTGTTTTTTGTTAATCGGAACAATATTCGATACCCAATCCGTTAACGGGATCGGATAAATGAAACCTACTTTCAACAGCTTCTCAACTTCTGCTTTAATCGCAGCCGCTTTTCGTGGGTGAATCTGACGCAAACGTTGCCAGACGGGTTTAGCGTCCGGGTAAGTCTTAATCTCATGGACAACAATTGCGGGATCAATTCCTGGCATTTCCTCATAGGACCAGGCAAACACGTCGCGGAATTCTTGAAATAGGGCCTTGTATGTCTGAATCTCATCATCTGAACACGAGGCACCTATATGAATGTTTTCAATGATTCCGGGCTTGACTGAAATGTCAATGGGAACAGTGCGAGAGATGTTTCCCAAATTCAGCTCTGAATCAGGATGTTTCATTGGACTCTGAGCTTCCTTGACATATTCAGCTGTAAAAACTGATGAGAAATCATTTTCAAAACGATCATCCTCGGGCAAAAACGAAGATCTATGATGGAGATCTTCCCATGGTAAATCGTCTACACACAGGACTTCACAAAGTTGTTCGTCAGATGACAGAACTTCGGGAAATGCTATTAACTCCGAGGTTGAAGTGAAAAGTGACTCCTCACGGACCACATTCATTTGGTCGATTTGGGTTGAACTCAGGTCGGTAAAAGACTGCACAGCTTCATAGGCAATTTCATATGGACTCAAAGGCATAGCATCACCGAATGAGTCTATCTCAGATTCAGATGGGACAATCCAAGGATCATCGTAAATAATGGTGTCTGATGTAATCATATGAATAAATGCAAATGAAGGGTCTGCGTTGATTGGAGGAAAAGGAAAAGTTCCCAGTAAACCGGAATCTTTAACTAGTCCTACGCCAACATCCTTATAAGGGATAGTCGTTTTACCGACATGCTGGATACTCTCTGAAGAGGCTGGGTCAGATGAAAAATAAGCCAGCTGGTCTATGGTCATGATCTTGCCATTATGTGGAAATTTTATTACTCTGAAGACTGATGAAACGACCGCTGTCATAGCGTAAGACCAACTTCGACCCAAGAGAAGGTTGTAGTCTAGAGGGGCATCAACCACTTCCACATCCAGACTAACGGTTTTTCCTTCAACCCCTATAGGCAAATCCTGTAGAATGCCAAACAGATGGAACCCACGGCCATCAAAGGCCTTAAGAATTGTTGGGGATTGATTTAGTGATGGAGAACCAAGCGACCTCCAACACTGTATCGACATAATACACGTGGAAGCTCCCTCATCAATTACAGTCCGATGAATAGGCCTATTTTTTACTATCACTGGAATCTGGAAAGCCATCTGATGAGGTAAACGTGGTGTACTATTTTCTAGATCAAAGATTATTAGGTTCGGGTCCTGAACGTCAACAGCTCCTATAGCCGACAAAAGTAATTTTCGTTGTGCTGGGATTGATTGCAGCACTTCTAAAGCCGACATTGCTGAGGGTGAAACAGCTAAATCCTCAACAATGTTGTAATTCTTGGCCGCTCTCGCATGTGGATTGAAAGCAGACATTCGAAGTACACCCTTGGCGGGCGATTTAATTACTAAGTCAGGGTTAGGTTTCTCGAGCTGTAGTGGATCGGAACCGGGAGCTGAGGTTGATGGATTTGAATGAGAAAATTCTGCTTCTTTCGATCCATCAACAGGACTTTTACTACCATAATCTTGCGATCGAGTCGCAATCCTTACATGAGACATCATCAATATGGGTTCTTCACTGGCATTCGAGGAAGAACCTATCATCTTACTCTCCTGCTTTGGAAATGGATCTTTCAAAACAACAGGAGTTGGGGAACCTTTGACGATTTTTACAACCTCGGCCCGATGTGGGCAATCTCTTGTAAAATGATCCTCTTCACAAATAAGACAAGGATATCGAGGTTTGCGCTTTTTGTCACTGGTTTCCGACTTTTTTGTTTTCTCCTTTGGAGTCTTGTCTGCCTTACTCTTCTTCTTACCTTTCTTCTTCCCACCGTTTTTGGATTTAGCCGTAGATGACTCTACAGCGTGAATATCAACGGAAATTTCAGGAGAAGATTCTCCTGTCAGGGAATCTGGTAAGGTTATAATGGGCGAAGAATTCTTTGAAGACTTCTTCTTACTTTTAGTATTTACCGTACCAATCATGCCATCAGCAACATGAGATCCCGAAGGAGTAGCAGCGATTTGATTTGACTTTGGAAGATCTGGGATCTTTTCGTGTAACGTACCTGACTGAGTGTAAACTAAGTCAAGGTACTGCGCTTGAGCAATTACTTGCTCCTCAGTAACTACTCCAGCCTTAGCTACGTCTTCAGTAATCTTCGGTAATAATGATTTAACAAACCATTCAGCTAAGATTTGGTCCGGGATAAAAACTTTCACTAATCGCCGTCGACGTCTCCATTCATGTATATGATCGGAAATATAAGTGGACGTTGACTGTTTTAATGAAGTTAGTAGCTCCGTGCCATTATCATATCTGACCGGCAACTGAAAATAAGTTAGGAACGAGGTAGCTAACTGACTAAAATTGTAAAAAGAGGCCCGTGGTAACTCAATGTACCACTTGGCCGCGAGACCAATGAGCGTACGCTGGAAAAGCCGTAAGCGGATCGAATCATCCGAGATGGAATTTGAAGCACACCAGAGGTGGTAAGTCATCACATGATTGGGCGGATCCTCTCCAGACTTACCTTCGAACTTGGGAATATCACTGGGCAACTTATTTGGCATTGGCGGCCAGAACGGAAGATAATTTATTGGATCGTTCATTAGGCGCGACAAGTCTGGTAAATCCAAAGTTGCTATAAATGGTAATTGCCGATTAGGATCCCTAAAACTCTGGGTCACAAGAGTAGTCCTAGGAGGAGGATATCGAGGATAACTTGGAATAGGTATCGCATTTGGGATATTATATCCTCCTGGAAAACCAGGATTAACCGGACCGTACTGGGGTTGTTGTGGTTGTTGATAAGTGTAGCCAGGATACGGTTGATACTGGTAAACTGGTTGTTGGACAGCAGGCCTGTATTGGTACTGTCCCTGGTACGGTTGATAAGCGAATTGTGGTTGACTAGTGGCAACCGTACTTAAACCAGGTTGTCCTACAGGCATCTGAACCGTAGTTTGAATCGTAGATCCAGACAATGGTAAAGATGTCTGAGGAGTAGTTGCAGAGACAGTAGAAACTGGAGCTGTCGATACTCCGGAAGTAAGTGTGGTGGAAGGAACAGATGTTGCGGTAGTTGCAGTAGTCGTTTGAGATGGAGTACTAGGTGCAATGGGCGACTAAGTAACTACCGAAGGTACAGAAGTTTGGACATTAGATTGGACTGGTTGTTGGGGTGAACCAGCAACTAAGGGTTGTCCAGATTGAGATGACAACTGTACGCTTGGCTGCAATACCTGTTGAACTTGCGATGGATCCCACACTATGTTCATTCCGGGGTATTGACCCATGACAGGTTGAGGATATTGAGATCCATAACCGGATTGAGGGTAGGATTGATAATTGAAAGGCACAGTTCCCGTACCTTGAACATAAGATTGACCTTGAGGTGGTTGATAACCTTGACTCAAGTACTGACCCTGGGGTTGATATCCTTGAGGCACGTACTAATACTGGGGTTGACCTTGAGGCATAAATTGATACTGAGGTTGACCTTGGGGTACATATTGAGGTTGGGGTTGACCTTGAGGAATGTATTGTACTATGGGTACATACTGTCCTTGAGGTTGCCCCCCAGGCGTTAATTGAGGCTGCCCCCCAGGCGGTAATTGGCCACCTTGAGGTTGAGAACCAGGAACTGAACCTGACATCATATAAATGTCTCCTACACCTAACGGTTTATTACCATTGTTTCCAGCTGATAACCCATGTTCAATGGGTTGAGGAGATGCTCCCGCAAGAGTACCAGAAAGTGACTGATACCCAAAGGGAACAGAAGGGCCGCCGTACAAGAAAGATTTAGGAGATTGAGTGAACACGGACGACTGACCAAACATATTTACAGGAGTATAAATACCTCCAGGTGGAAAAGGAGTACGAGGTGGAGAAAAACTTATCCCTGAGTTGTCTAAATAATTGGTTAACGAAAGGTACCAAGTAGTACTTCTAGGAGGACTGTAAAAGATAGATTCACGCTCCCTTAGATCAATAGTAGGTTGATCTTCAAGGATAGAGACGCCTATTTCTTCTTCTGGAGCAAGTTCTTCAATAGTTATCAAACCAGCAGGAAGATTTTCGGTGATGACTCTTTCTACCCTAGGTGAATCAGGAGCACTAGAAGTTGGAGTAACAGGTTCAGATATTTCAGGTTCTTCGCCTATATCACTAGTAGATGAAAAACTACCAGCAAGCTCGGAAACTACAACAGCTTCAGGATTATAACCTGTTTCTAGACTTTGGTAATCTGGATGGACTACCAACGAAGATTCTCCTTCTTCAGGTGAACCTACTTTACTACCACTAGGAGGAGTTACAAGGACTTTCAAACCTTCGTAATGACCCAGGACGTCTTCAGGAGGTTCACCCCGAAGTCTACGGGACTTCCTCAACAAATCGGCCACGGTAACAATCTCAGGAGACTAGCCCCGAAGTCTACGGGACTGTCTCGGTAATTCCGCCACAGTTAAAAACTTTTAACCACTGCACACACAAAAAAAGTAAAATCTCAAAGCAAGCCACCTAAAGTCTCTAAAGAACCAAACAAATTTGAATCACACGCCTAAAGAATCTAGGGCGTCAAACCATACACAAACAGTAGCCTTCCAGACCGAAAACACTAGTTGGTGATGAAGCCCAACATCGCCGAATTCAGTACAGAAGTGGTGGGTGGAACAGTTACCCCGGCAACCTGCTTAATGAATAGACCGGCACAAGTTCCTCCACTTTAACCATCTCGAGTGAAGTGAACCCCCCGGAAAATCCAAGTGAGTCTAGCCGACGTCTGCTCCAGGTACAGTGGGATCTTCCCTCCACCGTCACCTCGGTAGAATCCTAAAGATAATGGTAACTAAGGTTACCAACAGCAACAAATATACCTGGGGGAACAGTCTACGACCCGATAGCACGCAAGCGCAGAGTAACAAGCTCAATCCCCTTGCCGGCTCCTTGACAATAATCCAAGGTTTATCGACAAGTGACCCCAGGCTCCTCGACAATAATCCGAGGTTTACCATTTATAGTACGTGCGTATCTGGCGTCTTTCCCAATGAAGGAGGATTGATCCCCTCACTGGTTCGGACACGGTCTCGTGCTTCTCCTTTAAGAGGAGCCTTCCTAGAGTACAAATGAAACAATTGGATTTATCCTACCACAAGATGAGCTACTTGTTTGGTTTTATTGTCTTGGAGAGTTAATTACTCTCCTACTCCAAGACACTAGCCTGATCTATATTGGTGTTTCAGAGCCCTAGTAAATAAAAAGTTACCAAGTTGATTTTACTTTAAGCGTTAATTTTTTATGGCTTTTCTTTAAGACAAAAGGTAGCGGAGATGAAACTGATGGTGTGTAGACTCGACTCAAACCACTAAAAAGATGCACTTAGGATGATTTATACTAAATTTCCTTTTTCAATGAATTCCCTAGCTAAGAGAGTTGGAGAATGCAAAATTGATATAAAGACAACTTTCTTGGCAATGAAAATCAAAGAAACAAACTCTTTATCTTTTCAAAACATACAACACATGACCACTAATTACTTCACAAAAATTCCTTTTTCTTTCAAAGACTCAAATGCTACCAAAGCAAACTTTCCTTCAAAAGATATTTTTTGTATTTTTCCCTAATTAACAAAGCATGTAAAACTTACTTTAACAAAAATCAAAGTTAAAAAAGCTATGACAATCAAATCAACTCAATTTCACTCAAAAACAAATCCAAGAGAAATGCACCTATAAACTAAAACGAACGAGGCAAAAGCCTACTAAAGATGATTCCGGGATGTTTTACTCAGTCAAAATGTAACTAAGGACTAGTTAATGCAGAACCAAAAACCAGTCAAAAACAAAAATCAAAATCTTTTGTTCTTTTTCACAAGAATAAAATTCAAAGTTCAATCAACAAACTTTTTCGAGATTCGGCAAAGAGAGGACATAAAGGTAGGTTTCTCACAAGGGTGAATTCTATGAAAGGCCCGACTCCTAAGAGGACTGAACAAAACCAGGGAGATCCAAAGTTTGACGACCTCTAAAGCCAAAGTCACTACAGGACCAGTGCAAAAATCAAACCCTAAGGCAAAATCTCTATGAATTTCACTAAAACTCTCGACACTGACGAAACAAGCTTAGGTGAAGATTTATGGCAGAAAACCAGTGGATCTGGGTAGAAAAAACAAATTAAAACTAAAATCTAAAAGGCAAAAAAGGAGAAAATTGAAATTTTCTCAATTTTGACAGGGTACGCAGGCGACCTGTTTGCACAGGTGCGTGTACGCTCTGTGCACAAAGCTGCAGTGCGTACAGGTACGCACTGTGCTCAACGCAGAGGTTGCGTACTTCTAGCAAAACTAAGAAAAACTAAAATCTAATTTAACCCTAAGCTAGCCCACCCAAACACACAGTCAGACAGCCAAAAACCAGAAAACAAACAACTTTTCTTAGACCAAATTTTCATACAAAGGAAAAATCATTCACATCAATGGAGTCCCCAGTGGAGTCGCCATTTTGTCATCCGGAAAGAGTCGATAATGCGGACAAAACCGACCTCCCTAGAAGCAAAGGCTTTCTAGTGACAAACAAGACAAATAAACACTACCTTTCTCTAAACATGTATTTAGAATACAAGTAATCAGGTGATTTTAACATACCTTTAGTCCAACGCTTTGTAGTAGTCCAACCTCGCTGATCCGGATGAGCTCCTCCTTCTCCTCGAAACCTGCATTCACTAACAAGCCAAAAGATTAAATAGCACCTGATAAACTCATAAAGTAATACATATCCATCATACAGACCAAGGAGTATATGAAACAAATCATGAATAACAATCTGTTGAGAAAAATGAGTTCATTTGTATTAAGTGGAAACAAAAGAAACCATTACAACCTGAGCCTTGGTGTTGTGTAGGTCCCTCCTAGGGTCCAGCAAGAGTTTTCCTTTACTTTGATCAGCTCACCCACTCTCAAATAAGGCTAGGAAAGGATGGGAATCTCTCCTCTCAAGCTTTACAAGGGAGTCCTAATTCCAGCAGCATCTACCCTTAGGAATGTTCAGCTTTCAACCTCCCCTCCCTCTGGCCCAATGCCTGTATTTATAGTGCTCTAGAGGAAGTTATTCAGGTCCACCATCAATGGGATAAGCCCCTCTTTGGATGGGTTAGCTCCCCTCTTGATGGGATAAGTTCCTCTTTCATAGGGATACATGAACCATCTGGAGGCGCTCCATGCACATCAAACAAGCTTCTAGAATGCTCTAGAAATGACCACAAGTAACTTTTTTGGAGTGAAACTTGGGCCTTTTTACCTTTACAGGAGTACGCACCCATTGCTTTACAGACAGAGCGTACAAGTACGCAGGTATTGTGAACTTGGGTTGTGTACACGCAGGTAAGGCTAAGAGAAACTGCGTACCCAGAGATATATAGATTTTAAAAGACTTTCTCTCATTCTTGGAGTTTGACATGGAGAGCAGAGGTATGAGACTTGCCAAGGAGGATAGTATGATAGTTGATGGAGTCATACTAACTGCAAATAGTCATGGTGACAATTTTTAGTGTAACAGTGTCCTTTGTTCCCCTCTTATCTACTTCTCATAAAGGAAAACAAAAGTAGTTTTAATTTGTTTGTTTCTAAGATAGCTACCAGTCTTAGTGGGACTAGTAGCTCCGAGTGGACACTAGATTTCCCGATAACAAGGGTCATTTATCAACTGGCTAAAATCTGGTAAACTTAATCCAGCCATAAAAGGGTGCATAAGGGCTACCAGAATGGTTCCCGAGACTGTTCCACTTGATGTGACCACCGAGGTAGAACCGAAGCCAACACTAGGTTGGGTCCTTGCACCAGCTTTGTCTCTAAACATGGTGACGATATGCAATGAAGGAGGCTCAAAATCAGATGTGGAATTAGATGAACTAGGAGAAGAGTCAATATGGGGACTTGGAGGGCTATGAACTCAAACCTAATGGGGAGGGGTAATATTCCCAAGAAGAAACTAGGGGTGAAGGCCTAATAGTCTCCACGACAAATGTCGTAGTGGCACAATGGTGGTTAGACACACGTGACACAGAAATGGTGAAGGGAGATCAATAATATGCTTTTGTCTCGATGAGGGGAGATAAATTTATTATGTTAAGTCTTGGCTTAGCAGTGTAAACTAAGCACCCTTCGCTTAAGGTCTTCTTGTGTGTGAAAGTGTATTTATTGACTAAGCCAAGATCGTGTTTGTAAAAAAAGAAAGAAAAAATCTTGCTGAAATTAACTGAAATTAACAACAGGAAATGAATAACAAAACAATTAACTAAACCCCACCCAAACTAGGTTTGAAAACATTGTGCTGGTTGGTGGCTAAATTGACTAGAAACCACACAAAAAAGGTCAAGAGATCTAATTATCGGTGTGACTAGGATCAAATGACACTAGGTTACTGGAAAGTGGTGCAACAACAACAAAAAACCAGAGCGGTAGATTGATGCAAAACTATAGGGAGATGGGTGAATAACCTAGCGCAACGGATGAGACCCTAAGGTCAATTACCAAACATGTTTTTATATGAAACTATGGATGGTGACAACCTTTCTTTATGGATCTAAAATGTAAGGGAACAAATCTAGAAAATATGGCTGAAAGTGTTGCAGAAACTCAGACTACTCAGCTAAACTCCTCCTATAAAGGTGGAAGCATACTAGAAGCCCTAAGGGGTTAAATTCCACTTTGGTGAGTAAATCAAAGTAGATCAAGGACTAAGTGAGATGAAACAGAGGTCAGACTAGTAGACAAATCTTGGCAAAAATCCAGAAACAGATCTGATAAAAACTCAAAAACCCTAAAATCACAGGTACTGACCTGTTTTTACAGGGGATCACACATTTTGGGTTGAAAGGTGCACTCCGAACTCGAAATAACACCTTTTGGGCTAAAAAGTGTGATTTTTGCTCCTTGATTCTCTGTATGCAAATCCCGAAAAAAACTATTGTCTTTATCGCGGCTGGTTCCTGTGACCTACAGAAAAGACCAGAAAACTTGCAAAAGTTAGAAATTTAATAGATCTAGGGTTAAAAAGCTAGGAAACATTAAGAGACTAAAAAAAGAAGAAACCCAAAGCTAAAAATTGAAGGTCACCCAGGTCTTTGGATTTGAAGTATAAAACCCAGCGAAGTCGCCAATTTTGTATTGGCAATAATCAAAAAATCCCCAATGGAGTCGCCAATTTTGTTGTAATGTTTTCTTCTCGAAGATGTATGAAAGGAACCCACTTAAGACCATGGATGAAAAACAACCTCGAGAATATAAATGGCTGCTAAACATTGTAGATCTACAACAACTGATAGAAACAAAACTTGTCAAAGTCCTAATCTATGCTACAATCATAGTTAAACAACAAAGAGAAACAGTAATAACTCCAATCATCCAATGGAAACTAGATATACAATGAATATATTTAATTATAACACCTGCGAAGGGAACAAATAAATGTTACCAGTCCCCCTTTATGGGATGGTTTCTTGGCTATCCTCAAACGTCTTCAGCTTATGTTGAGTCTCTCTCCTCTATAATGTGTAAACCTAGCAAATAAAATGTTTGAGCTCAATGAGAACTAAAATGGAAGAAAATTGATGGTGGACAATGAAAATAATCAGAGTTACAGTAGTGAGTGCAACAATGAAAATAATCAAAAGTGAATAATGAATGGAAAACCTTTCTATTTATAACAAAATATTGAGTTATCATCGAATAATGAGCAATAATAAAATAATATTAACCCCATTCTTGGAATAACCACTTGAATATTTTATTATATTTGCTTAGGAGGGAAAAATTATTTAACTTTTTATTTAGAAATAATAAATAAATAACTTAGTCTAGAATCGAAACGTCGACGAATTAAAGATGAAGACAGTGGAATATCCTAATTTAGTTTCTCAAAAACCACACCACAGAAATCTACAAACCATTAAAAAGATTTATTTATCATCTCAAGAAATTGGTTAAGGAATAATAAACAAATAATGATTTATTTAATTATTCCTAAGGGATTTAGTCAAATTTGACAAGGAATAATAATTAATTAATTATTCCTAGAGAAAAATAAGATAATTAATAATTTATCTATTCATTTTTCATAATTGGGTCAAATATGACAAGGAATAATAATTTAACAATGGTTTAATTAATTATTCATAGAATAAAATTAAATAAATAGTGATTTATTTAATTATTCTTCATGGGTTAATTATAATTTACTTAACAAAGGTGGTTTATTAAGTAATTTCTCATAGTGAAAGCAATTTTACTATCGTAAAATTGGCCTTACATGGTGTACTTCGATCCATCTAGTAAATTAGGCTAGATGATCAACGATTTTGGTGATAACATAAAGCCTAGAGGGTGGAGTGTTAGTTTAGGGACTAGTGACCCCTGGATCGGACTATGGGTTGCGGTAAAGCCTGCGAGTCTAGGAGACAACAAAATTCCTCATGGTGTAGGTGGAGAAATCCAGTGGCATCAATGCTTGTTTTGGCCTAGTGATTTGGTGTAGATCATGGTAAAGCATGTTATTACATGTTTATTATGTTGGCCTAGTGATTTGGTGTAGATCATGGTAAAGAAAGTTATTACATGTTTATTATGTTGGCCTAGTGATTTGAGATGGATTACATTAAATCTTGGTTTCTATTGATTAGGGTGAAGTGGTTTAGCCTGAGAAGATTTGGTTCGTTCTTTTGGTTTGAGTCCTACATTCATGCTTGGAATATAGCACAGGTGTGAATCGTTGTAGAGAGAATTAGCTCAACCATTCTATGTTTGGGTAGGATGTGGTAATCCCATCCCGCATTAGATTTTTCATTCATTAATAAGAGGTTATTTCCTTGAAATGTTATGTGTAAATGTATTTGTGGCTTCTATGACTAATCTATCCTTGATAATTTTGTTGTTATTATGTTGGTTATAAGCATGTTTTATGAAAACGATGATGTATGGCTATCCTCATGTTTTTATTTGTAAATGAATGAATAATGTATTTATGAACTAATAGATGATAATGTAACAAATGATATAAGGGAACATTACTTCTTAGTGATTCTCAGATAAGTATGAGTCCCATATTGTTAACGGGAAAAGTGTCTATTCAGAACGACCCTATCCCACTGAGGTGTGACAGTGACCTCAGAAACAAACAAGGAAAACTACTTTCATATCCTTCTTTATGAACTATAAACGAAGAGGAATAGGATGAACCAACCTGTGTCTTGCGCTAGTCCTTTGATCCAATCTCTCTCCTCTTTGATAGCTTCCAACTACCTGCTCCCTTACTTGCCCAGCGTCACCAAGTTCCTGCAAGATCACAGAAGAAAGAAACTACACAAAGACATGGATTTATATTCATAAATAGCTTAGGATCAGATTTAAGCTAAACACACAAATGTAACAAACATCAATGATACACAAGCATGTAGGAGAAACTCAAATAGTTTTATTGATAAAATAAGAAGATCCAGGAGGAGTTACAACCGATGATTCCTGATCCAGCATCAACCTCCCAGCATAGAATCCCCTCTTCACCTCCAACAAAGCATAAATCACCCAATACTCTGATATCTATCTCAAAACCAACAGCAATTCTCTACAATGTACAAAATTCCAGCCTCTGGATCTCTTGGATGAGGGATCCATTTATAGATGTATGCAAAGAGGATGAGTCAGCTCATGAATTGATTAGTGGCTTCTCTCTGTCAGTTCTTGGTTCCACTTGGAGACTGAGAGCCTCTTACTCATCACTGGTCGAATTCAGTGAGGCAAGTGTCATTGGAGAAGATTCTGGAAGCTTCCATTGTCTCTCCACCTCGTGGAATGACTCTGCCACTTGTCATTTCCCGCTCAACGCACCGTGGTAGTGCATTTAAGTGCATTGCAATGCAGCTAGCTAGTGGAGCAGCTGAAATGATCCTGATTTGACTGATTCTGAGCAGTTTCTGGTGGAGAACTTCTGGGAGAAGCTGTAATTTGTTGACCTTGTTCCTTTAGGAGTTAGAACAACACTTTTAAGGACTTAGGAGCCCTTGGTTTACGGAAATTTCATGCTTAGAGCTGTAAGGCACAAAAATGTCTATAAAAGTTGCCCCCTAAAGTATGAGGCCATTTATCGGGTGAAATGCTTTATTAGGAGGATCCGAAGTTCTTTCAATGCTGGGAGGAGACCTGTAATAAGATACAATACAATACATTATCTTCATACTGTTTTCATGATCATGCTGAGGCGGGCATTCCCATGCTCAGCTTTATAAATTCATTTTCATGTACATAGGACAGATAATCGTCTGATGGTAGACTGATGATTCTGATGGAGTCATCATCCTTTTGGTAGGATGATTATCTGTGCTGCAATGCTGTACATTTCAATGTCTTTATTTTTCCTGAATATATATCGCAGCCCAGATGGATGAAACTAGATCCGGGGTCTTCAATCTCATCCAATTTTCACTCTAAGTACAAGTCGATCCATGCGAGAAATGTTTTGAAGTCGAACATGGAAAGACATCGCTTGATTACCAGTCAATGATGTAAACTGTTAACAAGCGCGAGAGGAATCACTGATAATGATAATGACCCTCAAGGTACTGCAGTACAATTCACGTGGTGTGAATAGAGGACTTGGCGTCGAACACCACGCAAAATCTTTCGGTCAAAGGTCATTGATGTATACCTGTCGCCGGAAGTGAGAAACTTGCCATTGAGGCATGCAAGCTTCAAAGTACTGAATGGGGTGTTCCTAGATCAACTTCTTGGATAATGAGCTGATGTCGACAAGAAGCGATCCGTCAAAGGAGGGCCTTAATGAATCCCACATCAATGACACGGAATGGAGCAAATGATTTTGATGGAGGTGAAAACGATCTGATGATATATGGTTCAAGGTGGTGGTCATGAAAGAATGAAGTATAATGTATGGTAGTGGATGGGACACAGGTGACTTCTCTGGATGACTTCTCTTGAACATGTCGGCGACACTTATGTGATGGATTGGTAGCATTTACCCCAAATATGGATGGTGTGGCATGACCATGGTGATGTGACCGGTGAATGAAACAACCCAACCCAACTCAGGCATGGAGTGGAAGTGTCATGTTCAAGAGTGACTTGCTACCAATAAAGTTTCTTTGAGTTTTCTTCCCAATTTTTCCCCAGTCATTGCTGACCAGTACCTCTTTATTTTTGTCAAGCTTGAGGAGGATAACATATGCTTGTTCTATAATTTTCCCTTCGGGCAAACCCATCGCTATGTTTTAACGAGCGTAGCGATAGTGAAACTCGTTCTCGCCTAAAGACAAGTTTGTCGCTATTAATCTTTTTAATGAGTCTAACGACAAAGATAACTCGGTCCTTTTCATTTTTAGAGAGTCTGAAAAGGTACGTAAAGGTAACTCCGAAGTTCCTTTTTCGTCATCTAATCCCTTAAGTCCGAAAAAGTATAAAAAAATACAGAAGGGATGAGTTTTCAATAGTTTTAACGAGCCGAACAAAACAAGCGCTCGATCTTTTTGTGCAATAATCCCTCAGGTCCAAAAAGATTAAAATCTAGAGGAGGGATAGCACTTCCTGTCGCTTTAATGAGCTGGAAGGCCAAAACTCGGCAATCTTTTCATATTTTACGAGTCAGTTGAAAAGAGCTTAAAGAAGACTCGTCTTTTGAGGAACGAGTGATAAAAAAGGTAGCAGCTGATTCCAGGTAAGGTTTGGAATTTTCCAATCACGGCAGTGTCACAAGGATGGCTAGTGAAATCACTCTTCGCAGTTGTTCCTCAAAATGGGTAAACAATCAAATGGAGGTGAATGATCGACCAATGGAAAAGTGGAGGTGACGGTGCAAACGCGACCAAGGCTTTAATGGTTGAAAATGCTTCATTCATGGTGGTTATTTACCGGGGGATAGTTCATTTTTTAACGAGCTTAAATGCGGGTGGAAACATTTGCTCGGTCTTATGTTTATTTTTTAACGAGCTTGAACTATGCGCTAAAACTGCTCGATTAATCCAGTCATATGATAAGAATGTCTCATATAAAAACAGAAACTCTTAGATTTTTGCCCCATATCCTTTCTTTATGCAAGTTTGGTGACGACTAATCCTACGAGTTTAAAGGGTTAGCCTACGGGTTTAAAGAGAGGACCTAAAAATTTAAAAAAATAAATAGTCGCCCTTTGCTTGCACTCCAAAAGGTTTGCATGCCCCCAGGTATAAAACAGAGTTTCAAAGTTACCTCTACTTCAGTCCGTTAAAACATTTGTTTTCCCGGGAGAGGCCTACCTCTTACAGGTTACCCAAAGATTGTTCTATTTACGGCGTAAACAAGACATTTCTTCGACGATGTCTACCGAAATAAAAAAAGGTGAGTGACTCAGTTCTGCCAACTCACATAACTTTGACAAGAGAATCTTATTCTCGACTAACCCCTCTTCCATCGACGGACGGGGTACAGACTAGTCATATTCTCCCGCGGAAACCTACCCTATACCCGAAGTTTTCCTGCCGAAGCAGACCAGGACGCATGCCCCCTGGGTTTCAGTCATATCCCTCTGAATTACTCGCACTTATCGGGAGGATGGACTGGGGATTGAGACATTTCTTGCGTGAAAAGACCATTTAGGGATGGTATATGACTATTTGCTATGCGTGATCCGGGAAATGAAAGCTGGTCCACGAGCTTGACCACTCTTCCTTCATGCGGAAAACACATTACTCTAAAGAGTGAGGAGATGATGGGTCCCATGCAATAAATATAGTCTCGTCCAAGGAGTAGGTCATAATCCAAGGGTCCTTGAACGACCATGACGTTCATGCGAATTGTCTTCCCTCTCAATGTTATGGGCACATCGGGAAGGATCCCTAAAGGTCGACTGGTTCCTTTATCAAAGCCTGTCAGATTTCTCATTTCAGGCAAAAGCGATGGTGAACCAAGTGCTTTCCAAGCAATAGAGGAAAGGATAGTCACAGAAGCCCCCTCATCTATGATGGTACCAGCCATGACCATTCTATATATTTGAACGATAATTCGGAATGGTATGCTTGCTGGCAAACGGGGTCTGCCTAGTTGATTCCAGTCAAAGGAGACAACTAGGTTGCTTGGAGGTGGGACCGAGTAGACGGCCGGGTATGGCTCTGACGGACTTCCTTCCTGCGGTAAAGGAATGGGTAGATTGCCCCCATGTTCGTCGGAGTCTGTGTTGATGAAGAGAATTTGGACGGTGTGATCCTTGTTCTCTACATTGACTGTATCATCCGAAGATAAAACCTCTGAAGGCAAGACCGGGTCTACTGCCGCCTCGACCTTTTGACTTTCGTCTGGTATGGATTTAGTTGGTTTATCCTCAATGATAGACGCTTCAGCCAACCACTTGAGTGGGCCAGCTGGATTCTCAACTAGTGATGGACTCGGCAAGAGTTTTTTATATCCAGGAGGAAGTCGTAACGGTGAGACCGGACGATCATCCAAAACTCTTTTAGCTTCGTCTAAGAAGGGACAACGGTGGAGGGCATGGTCGCCTTCGCACAGTTTACAAGGAAATCTAGCTTTCCCTTTTTGTCCTGGGGCTTCACTTTCACTAGTTGACGGTGTTCTTTCAACATGATCTCCAGAGGTTGATGACACCGGATTGTGCAAACGAGGAGACCAGTCCCTTAGTATCCGGGGGATGCAAGGAAAATCTCTGTGAAAGTGGTCTCCTTTGCAAATGACACATGGTGATTTAGGCCTGGTCGGTGCTGTGTGTGGATTTTCGTTAGACGACACTCGTTTTCCCCCATCCGCCTTTGGCTCCTTCTTCTTTTTCTCTTTCTTCCTCTTTCCCTTCTTCTCCTTAGGAACTTGGCTTTTAGCTTTACCAGTTCCATCAAGCGAAGAAGAAGGAGGAGAGGAAGAATTAGAGGAAGTAGAAGGCTGGTGGGTAACTCTGGACTTGTCTAATTGCTGATTCGATTATTCAGGAATAGTGGTGTTCTGAACAACATTGGTTGAGAAGAGCCATACTGGCAAACCAATTGTCAGTCCTGGAAGCGACAATGTGGCCATATGGGGCGCACCAACATCTCCCCAAGAGGAGAAGGGACTAGGATTTCCACCAAGGGGAATTCCTTGGTTGGTAGGCTCCATTTTCTCAACCCAAAGATCAACGTAGGAAAAGGGGATGAATATTTCGTTTAAAATAAATTTTAACACGCTTTGACACAACTTGTTTTTTCAGTTTTAAAGAGTCGAGAAAAAACAAAAGATGACTCTAGTCTCCTTCAATTTTTAATGAGCCTGAAGTGACAAGTGCTCAGATGGACCTTTTCCGTAAAGGAGTCTGAAAAGGAACGAAAGGGACTGCTTTGGAGGTCTAGGTAGAGGGAGTACCAAACCAATCGCAAAACTACAGAATACTTTTTACGGTACGGCAGTCGATCTTCCCGAATGCTGTGTTCGGTGCATTGCGATCAGTAGGGCGGCCGACACAGCTTCCTATGGATAAAAGGTTTTAAGCCTATAGGGGTCTCCCAATATATACTCGACGGTACATGGGAGCACAAGTTTGTACGGGCACTTATCGTCTCAAAGTGGAGGAATCACCCAACCATCAGTGAGAACAACAGTTACCAGGCTTTACGACGCTGGAATACGTCTCTAGCCTAGACCTCTAAATGTTGTGCGTTAAGTTACAAAGCGTTGTTAAGTTCATTGAATTTATTTTAGGTTGATCTTTCTTATGAAGTTTTCCTTTTGGGATCACCACGAGATGTATATGTAATTCCTAAAATACAATCTAAAGATGATAAGCAAGCTTTTATCTCTTTTCAGCAATGAAAATCCTAGCTACAAGGGAAAAGAAAGACACAATCTTTTCGCAAAGAGCAAAGAGCACACTGTAAATGCACTTTTCCTAAATCAAGCCAAATAGACCGTCAATATGCAAATGCACATGCATGTGTTTTATTTTTCACTTTCTTAATATTGATTGCTAAAAAGAAAGTGGTTGTACAAATCTGAATTTGCTTTCAAGTGAGAAACACAAACAAGCTTCTTTTCGAAATCAAAAAGGTAGAGACGATTACGACACTTTATGGTTTTGAAATAAACACTCGTTTCGACACTAGAAAGTCACAAATTCAAGCCAAAGGCAAAAGTAAAAGCATAATCAACTGTCAACAGCAAATTAACCTTCTCCTATGATCAAAATCGACACTTACGACATATCTAAATCAAAGGACGACAGTATGACTATTCTACTTTTGCAATGGGAAACTGTAAATGACGTAACAAACACACAAAAACATATACAGTTTCTTTTATACAATTGAGGCAGAATTAAGGCAAAGAAAAGGGGCTTTTAAACAGACACACACACTGATCACAGGCTGCAAAAATCAGAGACAAAACTGAAAAAATTGAGCAAAGAACCTCAGCTGCACAAGGCTAGGCTAATCAACGCACCTGCTACACAGAGAAACTGGATTGCAACGCAGGTAGCCCTCTCGGGAACTGCGTTGAAATGCAGGAACTCTTCAGAAACGAGAATTCTCTCTGGGTTCTAGGTCACGGTTTGCAGTTTAATCTATGGTTTTTGGCCGAGTAAAAGCAATCAGTAATGCACAATCAGAGGGTTGATTTAAAATAGGTTTAAGAGCTATCACAAAGGGTAATCAGATCATTTGTGAATCAGCTGTTCAAATCATAAACAGATCCAGTGAATGGATTGAAGTAGCAAATGTCTACTTTGCATTTGTTAATGGCAAATGCTATTCGATTCGCTACTTCTAAGTTTATGAAACAAACAACAAGAGAAACACAAACAAACTAACTAGACACGTTCCCCAGTGGAGTCACCATTTTGTTAACAGGAAAAGTGTCTATTCAGAACGACCCTATCCCACTGAGGTGTGACAGTGACCTCAGAAACAAACAAGGAAAACTACTTTCGTATCCTTCTTTATGAACTATAAATGAAGAGGAATAGGATGAGCCAACCTGTGTCTTGCGCTAGTCCTTTGATCCAATCTCTCTCCTCTTTGACGGCTTCCAACTACTTGCTCCCTTACTTGCCCAGCGTCACCAAGTTCCTGCAAGATCACAGAAGAAATAAACTACACAAAGACATGGATTTATATTCATAAATAGCTTAGGATCAGATTTAAGCTAAACACACAAATGTAACAAACATCAATGATACACAAGCATGTAGGAGAAACTCAAATAGTTTTATTGATAAAACAAGAAGATCCAGGAGGATTTACAACCGATGATTCCTGATCCAGCATCAACCTCCCAGCATAGAATCCCCTCTTCACCTCCAACAAAGCATAAATCACCCAATACTCTGATATCTATCTCAAAACCAACAGCAATTCTCTGCAATGTACAAAATTCCAGCCTCTGGATCTCTTGGATGAGGGATCCATTTATAGATGTATGCAAAGAGGATGCGTCAGCTCATGAATTGATTAGTGGCTTCTCTCTGTCAGTTCTTTCTTCCACTTGGAGACTGAGAGCCTCTTACTCATCACTGGTCGAATTCAGTGAGGCAAGTGTCATTGGAGAAGATTCTGGAAGCTTCCATTGTCTCTCCACCTCATGGAATGACTCTGCCACTTGTCATTTCCTGCTCAACACACCCTGGTAGTGCATTTAAGTGTGTTGCAACGCACCTAGCTAGTGTATTTGGGTGCTTTGCAACGCAGCTAGCTAGTGGAGCAGCTGAAATGATCCTGATTTGACTGATTCTGAGTAGTTTCTGGTGGAGAACTTCTGGGAGAAGCTATAATTTGTTGACCTTGTTCCTTTAGGAGTTAGAACAACACTTTTAAGGACTTAGGAGCCCCTGGTTTATGGACATTTCATGCTTAGAGCTGTAAGGCACAAAAATGTCTATAACAGATATGCTTAGATATGTTGATTAAGCCTGTAGATTACATATTTGTGACATGTTTGACAAAATGCCTATCATGGCTAGTAGGGATCCAATCATCTCTTCTTCAAGTGATATCATTTTTATCATTATTCCATTATTATTTTTATGTTCATAAGGTGTCATTTAGATCTGGCCAGTGACCTAAAAATGTGGCTCAAATCTTGGGGATGTAGGCACAACATTGGGCATAAAAGTACCTTGATGCTACCATACCTATGTTGTGGGAGAATCCAAAGCCTCCTAGATGCATGCATGCCCATATGAAGGGAGCATTTGGTGGTTAAATGGTATAAAACTTTAGTTGGTCTTAGGGGCTGACTACTTGAGTGGTTTGGATAGCTCTTGGGAGTTCTATTGCTGATGTGGAATGTCTTTAACGCGTGATTTCATCGATTCCACTTCCTTGAGGTCACCTAGGAGGTTTAATCCCATCGTAGTAGCTCCTCATCACATGTTTACCCAGGTTGGTGAGAGATGTGGGAGGAGGGTGTTACAGTTACATTTTGAGGGTGATAACTCATTCCATGTACATAAGTATATAAGAACATTCTCCATGTAGCTTTGGTTATATCGGATGGCACTCCACACACAATAAGTATATGGGAACACTCTCATTGAATAGTTACACATTATAAAACACAACTATAGAATGATCTTCCACGTATGTCGAGTGTATTTTGGAAGTCCAACATAGGATGCTATCTTCATGATAGGTAGTTGAGTCAGAGGCCTTATACATTGTGATACACCAAACACATCATTCAGGGAGATTTCTTGCATGTACGTAAATCCTTGGTTCACCAAGGTGGTGTATTGCAGTTCACAGTGACTTGGTAATCCATTTTCCCTAGTTTACTGCTTTTTATCTTTAGTTTATGTCTTTAATTTCTAAAATCAATTAATTTACCATGGAAGAAAATTCTCCCCATGGAACAATTCCTTAATGGATGTTAGGTTGAGACTAATGGAAATAGTTCTCTATTCTACTGATCAATGAAACCCCTCTAATAGGAATTTTGTTCCGTTTCCTTTTTTGGGAATATTGGTGCTCTATTGATAGTGCTAGGCCCACTAACATTTCAAGGGATCTCCCTGGTAAGAAGTCCCAACTAGACCTCACACCATTTGGAGTAGGAGTGCCAGCAATGGGTTGTACGTTATTGCCTTGAACATGTTTTCACATAGAGGAAAGTAGGGTCTCCTTGTTGGTATCTAGGGTATGACCAATACACCAAGCCAAGGAAGGTTCATGAAGGGTTCTAACACATGAAAAGTGGAACAAGTGTGCCCCTTGGAAACCTATGGAAATACGTGTCTTGGAAGGGAGGACATGAGAAAATATACATCACAAGCTGGAAGGCAAGTGAACCAATGATCCAAAGTGATGGTTAAACCAACAACACATCTCAATAAGGTTCATGTATACATATATAGAAAGAGTCCATAAATACATGCGTAAGAAAACAACTACATATATCATTAGACTAACCAAGAAAACTAAAATAGAATAATAACGTATACATGAAACATGCTTGCTCTGTTATATTAAGAGTAAAATATCCAATCATACAGTACAACCATGACCAACAACTAGTTCCAACAGTGGAACGTTACAATCACTACTGCCTGCTCCTCCAAAGAGATCTACTAGCTCTACACTATGGTGAAGCCAAGGCTCATTACAATACAGTCCCAGCTTTATATAAGATACACCTATTGGAAGCTTGACTCCCAAAAAGCTTGTACAATGAGTTATGAGGTTCTATAAATAGCAAAGGGTGGGGTGAGCCATGACATTCACCTTTGTGACTCTTCACCTACCCTCATGACTCTTCAACTACTACATGATTGTTACATTCAATCATCGACACTTGGTCTTTCACTTTTACAAGATGTTACATTACAATCTACACATGTACCCATGTAAGACAAAATAGGCTTAAGCAAGCCATGCAAAATAGTACTAAAACTCAGACAACTGTGGGAAGACCAACTCTTCGACATCCTCTTGATGGTCGACGGTGGTGAACTAATGCCAAGCTTGGTAGTCCATGATGGTGTTTGCATGCTCAATGGTGGCATCCTACCGAAAGTGAAATCTCACCTCTGTTGCATCTGGGTACATTCATCTAGCACCTCTATCTGACTCATCTGATAACATGTGCATCATATTCTTGAGTGCAGTCAGACTAGCAACATACTAATGCATAGTGTTTACACTGATATCTAAGTCTGCATTGGTGGCTACACGCATCAAGTTGTCAAAGTACATGTCCAGCTACATTCGGACTTGGTTTTTTTACTTCACCTCTGTGAGTGTGCAAATAGATGGGATTGAGTGCATGCACATAATGACATCCATGTTTTTCAACACTTGTCCATGTGAAGCCTGCAAACTAGTAATGAGCTGCAGGAGTTCCTCATAGTTTTAGATTTGACTCTAGATGTGTGCCTTCAATTCTTCCACCTTGGTCTTCATCATATTTGGAAAGTGAAATGGGGCTCTTTTGTACCTCATTGTCCATGTTTGCATGTCATCCACAACAGTGTGCAGATTTGACAAGATTTGTGCTCTCCTAGCACAACACTGCTACCAACCATTGAGATCGAAAACTACCTTATGCATGGTGCCAAATCTGGAATACAACATCCGCATGACTGTTTCGAGGGACGATACTTCATCCAGTATCACTCTCTTCAACTCTTCTTTGGCGGATGATGTAACATATTCTCCTCCTTGCTTGGCCTCTTGCAACTCCTTGTCCATGCGCTTGTTCTCTGCTATTAATAATCAAACACTCAAGCTGGTGGCCTCGACATATTCTCTAGTAGCATTGTCCAATGTTGCTGGATGCTTGCACACATCAGGTACAATCTCTCATTCTTCAAACTACATAGAAGATGTGTGGACATACGGAGTAGGCACTCTACACAACTGCACAATTCTGTGTTGCGACGCATTGAAAGATATGTTGTGCATATGTTCCTCTAGATTGTCTTCAAGGATCTCTATGTCTCCTTGATCGCTTGGGACTTGCTCTTCTTCTGGATCTAGTGAAGTCGGTGGGGTGACCTCTCGGTTATGAGGCATGAGGTCAATGTCGTGTTTAGACTCTAGCTGCACCACATCCATATCAATCTCCTCTAGCATCTATTCATTCTCTTGAGCTAAGTGTTGCTCCTATGACTACTCACTCTATCTGCTCTATGTCACCTACTCAGATGAGTCTATAACTTGTATGGGGAAGTTTCAACAATATGTGCATGTTGGGCCTCTTGCTGTGTTTGTCCTTATTTCACTTCCATCTCTCTTCTACGCAGCTCCTGTTCTTCTTGGAGTTGCTGCTTCAACTCTTGCAGCTATTTTTTTGTTTCCTCCATCCTCTATTTATCTCTTTGCCTTTGCGTGTTTCTCTTGTCACGCTTTCACCTCTTAGCCTTAATCTCTGAAGCTGATTTCATCACGAGTGGATATTCTTTGAACTTGCGGCTTTTTTCTGCCTCTACATTGTTGACAACCTTTCTCTTTCCTTTTTCATACACAGGTCTATTACCTTTTTCTTTTGTTGATGATGGTACTCTTTGAAATGTTGCTTCGCTAACCATTCCACAACTATGCTGACCCGTTCATTTAGCCTAGAGAAGTTGTGACAATACCTCCATGGGTCTTCCTCAGGCCAATGACAAGCCCCATGGATCCCGGGAAATTACATTCCTGCACAGTGGTCCTTTATAAAGCAATGTGGGTCACATGGATTGAAACTTCTAGTGCCAAAAGTGAATATTTTGAACTCTTCCATCTCAACATTAGCATTCTTTAGATTCTGTATCACGTACAACCTGATCTGCAAAGGAAGAGTGGGCCAAGGTGCCTTCTTCTTCCTCTACAATCTAGATGACAACCATGTCGAGATGTGATACGGCACTTCTTGTATGACGAGCTTGTCCATGGAAAACTTCGGTAAAACATGCAGAGGCTTCTCCACGTTGTACATCTGTATGAAGGTGCCAAGAGGTGAGGCATACCAATTTTCTAGGTCAATCAATGCCTCCATTGTTACTTGTGACATGCAAGGCAGATCCTGCTCAAATATCATTTTTTACACCGTGGTGACAAAGTGGTCTGAAAACTATGTGATTACTTCGCGGAAGCTGCATTTGGAGAACAATCTACAATAAGTGTGCACAAAGGGTTCTGAAGATGTCCATGCCTACTTCAAGCCTAGGAACTGTTGACAAGAACAGATTGCATCCTGAATATAAGAAGACATGTATATCTTTGCTTGCTAACCTTTGGGTAGATTTTTGGCTTCTGTTACCTATTCCTTCAACTTGAGAGCCAACATGTCGGACCAATTGCATGGCCTTCCTTCACTGGCCAATTGGTCCAAAGTAATCACCCAGCTCTGTGGGAAGATCTCTATGCTCTCTTGGACGTATAAGTGCCATGAAAATATTACCAATTACTGATATGCTTTCCACAGTATCTTCATCTTGTAAACTAGACTGGGTGTTGTCCTAAACTTGGTTGGCTCTTTCACCCAACTCTTCAAGATACCTTTGGAGTTTGTGTTGTTGCGTGTGTTAAAGGGTTTCTCCATTGTGATCAACAACTATGGCAAGTGATACATCTCCTGACAATCCTTCGCCCTGAAGGTAGTAAGCTCTATCCTGCTGACACTGCTCAACATGATTGTCTCATGATCATTGTGCAAGACAATCCAATGTATCATGTCCATGCATGGAAACATGGGATACCTACATGCAATCTGATACAATTCATATTTGTGGATGTTGACATAGACCTCGCAGTCTTCCAGATATTCCTCAAATGTGCCTGAGAATGTATCATTGATGTCCTATCATTTCATCTTGATGTCTATGTCTATGACCAGCTTGGTGTCTCCGTAAATGGGCAAGCTCATAGACACTTGTTCAACTTCATCTCTAGTTTCACTTCCAACGGTGTCCTTTGACCTTGCTCTCTTGGAGGCCATTATACCTATATTGTTGAGAGATGGATGAACACCTGCTATACCTGTAGACATAGAAACACTCATTGCAAAAAATCTATCAACTGAAAACCAAAACAAATTTGAGGACTGACATGCAACATACCTGGGTGACTAGCAATAAAGATTACACAATTTTCATCGAGAGGCTGGGAGACTGACTACCAAAACTACACAAGGCATAGTTCGGGTTGTCAGGAGGCTGACTAACAGTTGGAAATGCACAATACATAGTCTAGCCTACCTACTGAGGGATGAAATTGTGCAATGCATGGCTTTTGTTAGAAAGGGCATGCAAGCCCAGAGACTGCATTACACAATTTTCTAGGTCAGCAGGGCACTATCTCCTAGAATTTCACAATGCAAGCCTGGAGGTCAGCGTTGGCCAGGTTTGCACTATTTCTGGAGGGAAGGCAGAGCCTTCGCTTATAAAAATGCACATTTCTATTTGGGCAAGGCAAGGTCTGGGCCAAGGTAGCCTAGACCCGCCAACGGGTGACTGAAAACATGGAAAGGTTTAGATGCATGGCGAGACTGAGTGTAAGAAAGAGTCAATGATTATGCATGAAAACAATAAATACAAGATTTAGAAAATGGGAATGGATGCATGTGTGTGAAATGATTCGCCACAATGACGACCATCAGTACAAAATAGTGTCATGCATGCGACAACAGTGAGATGCAAATAAAAATTGAAACAATGCTTCTACAAGCTAATATAGATTAAAATGACAACAGGAGTTCAACAAAACCAAGAAAGCAACATTCATACAAAGCAAAATACAAAAAACCACAGAAAAGTAGGAAATGACATGAAAAGCAGACTTACCTGGAAAAAGTTGAGTTGAATGTGCTGAAGGCTCCTAGATGTGTTGTCGGATGTCAGAGCTCTAAGATTGCTGTGACGAATGAGATTCGCAGTGTTGAATAAATAAGTTTGAGGCTTATGACCCGCATGCCACAAATCTAGGAAAAAGTGACACTTGGAGGGAAGTTTCTGAAACGATCTTTGCATGTAACCTCCAACTGCTAAAAATAGATCCCTAAAATTTAGGGATGCTTTTTTGCATGTTGCATTTTTCTATTTTGGGAAAAGCAACCCAAGCATGCAAATCAGGATTTCTATATCCCATAGGGAACAGGTCAACTTGAAGGTACATGTAGCAGTCTGCAAGCCTGGGAAATGAATTTGCACAGTTTCTAGGCTGAGCAGAGCTGGTTGTCCCTCATGCATTGTGCAATTTCTAGACTGAAGCCCTGGCTATCAGTCATAACTGTGCAATTTTTGAGCTGAAGCCCAGTGTTGGGATAGATAGCGCATTTTTCAAAGTGAAGGCTGCTTGGATGAATTATGCATTTCTGGAGCCCAGTAGGTAGCCCAATAGGATTGTGTAATTTTTGAAGGGAAGGCTGGTTCCAATTTTTAGGGGGAGCATCTCAGCCAGAAAAATGCCTAAGTCTAGAATGACAACCTGTGGTGGGAGACATACAAGTTAACATGCAAAGGCTGGCAGGCCATCGAAACTTAGTTGAAGCCTATGTACTTACTCAGTGCAAGACATGCTGCTAAGGATGGTTGGTAGGGAGGGTCCAAAATGAAGCTAAGCACGTTCCTTATATGGAAACGTTATCCCTTCCCAGATTTACCATTGGTTTTCTAGTTTGGTTTTTTCCAACCCCTATGGTTCCTCATGTCCTAACATCTTTTCAACCAAGTTCTCCTCCTCCTAAACAACATGAATGTTAAGGTTGATCCCAAAGTTGACCCTTTTCCTTCTTCACATATTGTTTCTTCTTCCCTTTCTTTCTCCTTTCCTGGTTAAAGTATTGATTCTAGTAACCATGAAGCTAAGAAGAATAAGAAAAGGATGAAAAAGAAAAATAACAATAAGGAGGGGGAACCAAGAAACCATTGCTATGGATGCAACTAGTACGGAAAAATCTTCCAATTACCCCATAAAGTTAAATTCCCTTGCAATTTGTGTAAGGGTGACCACCTTCTTATATATTTTCCCAGTATTCCCAAGGTATTATAAGTGTGGTCCATAGGCACACATCAGACTTTGCCATCAGATTCTGGAGATCATGTTGGTGACAAACCATCACCTACTGATAGTAAGGTCCATGAGAAAAAAGGTAAAGTTATGTTAAGGGAATCATCCTATTCACCTTTTTCCTTATATGGATTAAGCCTCAAAAGTGTTGGAAAGCTATACAACTTATCAACCTCGTCTTCTAACTAGTTATCAGAAGATTTCTGCCAATCTGCTACTAGTTGATGAAGTGATTGATCATAATTTGTCTCTAGTCAATCCCACTCTCTCTGAACGTAAATCCCATGAATATGTTCTCGACCAACCATTGGAAGAGAACATGGTTGACCCGATTCCATTGTTTGTTGATTATACCTTTCCCATAGAGAATGAGTCTCATACTACTCAGGTTCTTATCATTTCCTCATATTCCAATGAACAAGGGGGCAATATTCCCATTCCTATAGCATAGGGGAGCAGTTCTCCCATTCCTATAGCAAAAGGGGGAAGTTCTCCCATTCCCACGACACCCCCTCTAAGTAGTATGGTCACTTCCTTTTATTGGAATCAATTGACAGGATAGAGTCTTCCTCCCTATGTGCCCTTCCAAATCATAGTATAGGATTATAATATGCGTGTACCTAGCACAATAAAAAAACGAAGGGGTATATGTTAGTATTTTTTCATTAAATACTTGGAAATCTTTCGGTTCTTCGTAGTTTGTGCCCATTACCCATAATATGTTGGCTTTTAAGAGAAGAAACAATCAAACTTCAGGGATCCTTCCTTACTAGCCTATTACTTTGGGAAGAAATACTGTCTATAAATATGTGATGGTAGTCCAAGGCCCTTTTGATTTTAATTTACCCCTTGCGCATGTCTATGTTTACAACATGGGAACCTCTTGTCTCTTCTCTATTTTGTGTGATGTGTTTCGTGCATGAATGAAGAATTGTGACCGTTGAACAACTTTCATTTGTTAGTCGTAATTTGACTCCCAATCAAAAAACTTCCTTATATGATCCTTATATGTAAGTGTTATCTTCCCCATAATTATGTGGCCATCTATTCCATGCCCACGTCAACTGATGATCTAGTTGGTGATATAGTGCATCATTCACTCAGGGAATTACAATCTGATATTTACATTGGATCCTTTGAAACCTTCCATAGCATTGTTATTCCATCTTATGAGAACATTTTGGAAGCCATGGCCTTCTGTAGGTCATGATCAAGGTTCCCAAAGAACATTTCCTTTTATTGTGTCAAGCTCGTTAAAAAATGAAACAAATCCCTTCCAATTCGAGTATTTGATTAGATCTCGTAAATTCACAATCAAATCTTTCACTTGATGTCATAAATGAACCTTCATTCCATTCGCCTTTTATTAACCAATAGTCTAATTAGGTGAATGAAATGAAGCTTGGGGGGCATGTACCTAGATTTGAGTCATTATGATGGGGGCATGCAAACTTATTTCTTTAAATTTATTTCAGGCATAGTTTTTCTCTATTTCAAGCTTGTGTAAAATTGAAAGCACTCTCAAGCATAATTTTTCTCATGTTTTAAGCTTGTGAAGAAATGAAACCATCTTCAAGCATTCTCAAGCATAGTTTCTACATGTTTCAAGATTGTGTAAAAGTGAAACCATTCTCATCATATTCTTGTGATTACAATTTTTATCAGCCTGATTCTACCAGATGAGCCTTGCTTTTATCATTCCATCATCACCACATGCTTGTTCAATCATACTCTTTCACATGGTTTGTTACCCTTTCCTGAGGAAATGCTACAGTGACTGGTCTTATTAGCCAACCTCTTTATGTTTACATGTTTTGAGTAGTTCCATCATGACCGGAACCAGTTTCTACCATTTTTATCACTTGTTCCTCTAGGAGGAGTCCTCTTTTAGCTCTTTTCAAACTCTCAAAATATGATAATTTTGTTGATAAGTTTTCTTTTTGAACTCACTATAGTAAGTGAAAAGATGTCTACTTAGAATAATCTTAACCCTTTTCCAGACTGAGTTAGACTATCTACGAAAAAGGAATACCTTAGTCGAACATGGTCAAGAGGTTCTCCTGAGTTTTGTTTTATACATTTTTTGATTCAAGAGACTATTTATGAAAAGGAACCTTTGGATTTTTCTTTTTTGCCCCTTTTTCAAACTCTCTAAACATGAAAAAGGAGCTGAGTTGGAGCTTCGTCAGACTCGTAAAAACATCAAACAACGATGGACTCATTGAACATGTTGGGACCAAACCAGTCCTTCTCAGGGTTCGTTAAACATACTCGGAGGGATTTGTGTGAAGGATGAACTTACAAATCAAGTATATGTTATCCTCCTCAAGATTGTTAAAAAATAAAGAGGTACTAACCAATAATGGTTGGGGAAATTATAAAAATGGGATATTCTACCTATTATGGTAGTGAGTTGCTCTTGAACATGAAACTCTTCCACTTCATCTCTGTGGATGTTGGGTTGGGAAATATTCTTGTATTTTGGTTCATCACACCATTTCAAAGCCTTTATTTTTGGTTTTGGGTCAATGCTTCGAACCCCATTCAGTGTTGACATTGTGTTCAAGAGAAGTCATTCAGTTGATATTTGCTACAATACTCTTAAGCCTTCATTCCATGCCTTTCATTCTTGGACCAGTTCTACATCAATGCCATTCTGTCTCAAATATGTTACTCATTTCGTGTCATTGATGGGGGTTACATCAGGGCCATCTTGTGACGGGTCGCTTCCTGTCAACATCAACTTATTGTCCATGAAGTTGACTTAGGAACTCTTCCTACAATACCTTGGTACTTGCATAAATCAATGGAAAATTTCCTCACTCTTTGTGATAGGTTTACATCATTGGCCTTTGACTAGGATATTCTGTGTGGTGCTCGAATTCATCTCATTCATTCACACCATATGGATTGTACTATGATACCTTTATAGACATTAACATCATTAGTGGTTTCTCTCACATCTGTTAATGACTTACATCATTGGCTGGTAATTAGATGGTGTCTTCCATCTTTGATTCCAACTCCTCTATCAGCATGGGTAGATTAGTACATTGGACAATTGAGTGAAGAAGATAGAAGACCTCAAATATAGTTCCATCCATCGACGCTGTGATTTTAGGATTAACACGCGATTACAAATCATGACAACTATGACCATACAGATAGTCATCCTATCATTAATCCACCACTTTTCATCAGTGGACATGTCTTCTTGATCATTGTACATGTAATGTTAGCTTATGTGCTAAGAACGGGTATGCCTCCCTCAACAAAGATATCATGATGTAATTGTATTGTAACATATAATGATCCAACCATTTGTTCTTGATCCAAACATGTCACAAGGTAAAGCACTTCAGTCATGAGTTGCCATTTCTAACTTTGTGCTTTAGGGGGGAATTTGTTATAGGCCATTTTGTCGCATTTGATAAATAGGCCTACAAATTGGATTAATCAACATCAATGAACACGTTGTCATTATCCCTACCCAAAGCCCTAAGCATGACTCTCCCAAATCCCTAAGTTTCTAACCTTGGCTGCTTCATTATAGTGCTTTTAAGGATCATCACACCCTAGTCATTTAGGGACTTGTGTTCAGCAACAGGTTTCTCATTTCTACACCTACTCTGATAAGAGAAGGTTATCCCTTGTTGGGGTTGCACCGATTCTAGAAATTTGGGAAAAATAAATGGAATCATGAAGAATAGTTCCACAAGTTGTTACAACCATTTGCCTTTGATAATAACTTCAAATCCTATCTCATCCTACCTTGAATATTTCACATCTTATCCTTGGAGCTCATCCTCCCATCAAGAGTGGATCTCAAGCCTATATTGGTAAATGGATAAGAATTCCTAAAGTACCATCCTCTCCTATATATCTACAACCATGTACAACATCAGGGTTGGCTTTTGGAAACTAATCATACCATTATGTTGTTGCTTTGATCATAAGAGAGTTATAATTTCCATGCATTACTGTGACTTTGAGGTGTACATTGTAGCAAGGAAGGACAAGTCAACCTGGAATGATCTCTACAAGACTAGCTTCCACTTTTGGCTGTAAATTATCTCCCTTTCATATTAATACAAAGAGTATAACATTTTCCCACATGTGTTATGTTATGTTTATATACAGTTGTTTTAATGTTATGCTAATCCATTGAATAAAATGATTGGATAATTCTACATAGATGTCATAGATCTTTAGCTTGTCTTGTTTGTTTGTGAAGATTCTAATTATAGCGATTAGCGCTACGATTGGAGCTCACAATCGAAGAAAAGAGAAGAGCTTGCGATGGATCACAAGTAAGCATATTATAAAAATCCTTTAAACAAAACTTTAGTCTTTGATTTATACTGTTCTAGACCATAACACTAGGTCTATGGAAGATACTTCTATCCACAATCATAGATTCCATATAACAAATTGGCGACTCCATTCTGGATTGATTCATTCCCTTAGTGGTTTCCTTGAATTTTTCCCTTGTTACACCTCTTAAATAGACCTCTAGTGTCTCACTCAGCTGGAATTGACCCTAGGAAGACCTTTTGTTGAGTTTCATTTGATTTTTTGTGTCAAAAAGTTCATTTTCCTTGATCAACTCACCCCCTGGTCTGCCGACAAAGCATTGAAAAACACCTTGGCCTTTTATGTACCTGTGTTGTAGAATAATGGTAGCCTCTTTGCACCTACGCTGACCCATATTTCATGAAAAAAAAGTTCATTTCCATGCTTTGCTCTCTGATTGACTTGATTCTAGTTGGTCCTCCTTCTGTCCTTGAGTGTGTTTAGCTCTCTCATAAGCCTTCATCTTGTTTGCTTTTGGATTTGAGTGCCTTTGATAAGATTTTTTTTAGATTTTGGTTTTTTCTTATCATTAGGTCATTAATAAATTGATTTCTTGATCACTGGCTTGCTTGAAGGAATTGGTGCTTGAGTCATGATTCTGAATAGTTCCTTTTATCAGTGATTAGGAAAATATCTTAGTTTTCATCTGAAAACTAATTGGAATTGAAAATAAAAATCTTATGTATCATGAATTTCATATAGGCTTTTGTTTTTTATTGGAATAATGAAGTTTAGGAAATCAATTTTTGCATCACTTTTTGTTGCATTGTTGATTGATTTCTTCTTCCCCTACTTAGTTAGGCCTTTCATTGTTAAAAGGAAAATGAAAAGAGTTATTTTGTAGTATTAGTTTCATTTTAGGATATTAAGGTGAAATTCATGGTGAGCCTTGAAATCGAAACATAATTCAAGATCAAATCTAAAATTCACTCAATTAAGCTAAGGAGCATTTGAAAATCAATGAAACAAATAGAGTTCTAGGCTAGAGACATGTTCCAACATCTTTAGATGTAGGAGTTGGAATTTCTTGTCAGTGCTACATTTCGGGGGTGATGTCCCATTCCTTGTATGTAAGTGTGTTGGACCATTCTCCACATACCTTCAGATATATCAGATGGCACTCCACGCATGATAAGTGTATGGGAATGCTCTCATCAAAAAGTTATGCATTAGACAACAGTACTACGAGCTACACTTCCACATACTGTCGAGTATATTTTGGAAGCACACCATAGGTTTCTATCCTCGCCATAGGTAACCAAGTTGACTGCCTTTTACACCATGATACATTAAACACAACATTCGGGGGGGATTTCTTGCATGTACATAAATCGTTGGTTTACCAAGGTGGTATATTGCCGTTCACGATCACCTAGTAAACCCTTTTTCCTATTTTACCCCTTTTTATCTTTATTTTGTGTCTCTAATTTCTAATATCAATTAATTTACTATAGAACAACATCCTCCCAGTGGAACAACTCCTTAGTGAATATTAGGTTGAGACTAATGGCAACATTTCCCGAGTCTACCAATCAAGGAAATCCTCTGATGGGAATCCTAGTCCATTTCCTTCTTTTGGGAATATTAGTGCTCCTTATATGGAAATGTTGTCCCTTCCCGGATTTACCATTGGTTTTCTAGTTTGGTTATTTTCTACCCCTATGGTTCCACATGTCCAAACTTCTTCTCAACCAAGGTCTCCTCCACCTGGAAAACATCAACCTCAAGCTGATCCTAAAGTTAACACTTTGCCTTATTCACCTGTGGTTTCTTCATCCCTTTATTCTTTCTCACCTGGTGAAATTCTTGATTCTAGTAACCAGGAAGCTAAGAAGAAGAAGAAAAATAAGTAGGGTGGAAACCAAGAAACCATTGCTACCAATGCAACTAGTATTAACAAATATTATAATCAATCCCACAAAGTTAAATTCCCTTGCAAGTTGTGTAAGGGTGACCACCTTATTAGATATTGTCATGGTATTCCTAAGGTATTATAAGTGCAGTCCATAGGCTCACATCAACCTTTGTCGTCATCTTCTGGAGATCATGTTGGTGATAAACCATCACCTAGTGATAGTAAGCTCCATGGGAAAAAGGGTAAAGTTAATTTCCCCTGTAGGTTATGTGAAGTGAATCATCTAATTCACCTTTGTCATTATATGGACGAAGAATCAAAAGTGTTGGAAAACCTTACAGCTTCTTAGCCTCGACTTCTAGCTGGTTATCAGAATTTTTCTCCCAATCCTCCACTACTTGATTAAGTGATTGATCAAAACCCTCTCGAATCAATCTCTCTCTCTCTAAATGTAAATCCCATGAGTCCGTTCTGGACCAACTATTGGAAGAGAACATGGTTGACTCGATTCCACTATTTTTTGATTATACCTTTCCAGTAGAGAGTGAATCTTATACTTCTTAGGTTATTCTCATTTCTTCATATTCCAATGAACATGTGAGAAATTTCCTCATTCCTACAACAAAAGTGATCATTTTTCCCTTTACTATAGCATAAGGGGGGGGTTATCCTTCTCCCACAACACCCCGTCCAAGTAGTACGGTCCTTCCTTTGACTGGATTCATCTGATAGTTTATTTTATTCCTCCTTATTTTCCCTTATAGATCATAGTGCAAGCTTATATTATGCGTGTCATTGCCACAATCCTAGACAAAGGCACATTTTTTAGTATTTGGTCATCAACTACTTGGTAAGATTTCAGTTCTCTGTAGCTGCTGCTTGTTACCTAAAAAATGTTGGCTTTTAACAGAGAAACCAATAAACCATTAGGGACACTTCCTTAGTTGCCTAGTACTTTGGGAGGAAAGAATGTCTATAAATATGGGATGGTAGTCCAAGGCCCTTTGGAGTTTAATTTACTCATTGTTCATGACTATGTCTATGACATGGGAGCCTCTTGTCTCTTGTCTCTTTCATGTGATGTGTTTCTTGTGTGAAGGAAGAATCATGACCATCGACCAACTTTCATTCATTAGTCCTAATTTGACTCCCAATCAACTTGCTTCCCTAAATGGTCATTATATGGAAGTGGTATCTTCCCTTCCACAGATTAATTATGTTGCCATGTGTTCCACACCCGTGTTGACTAATTATCTAGTCGGCGATGTAGTGCACCATTTACTGGGGGCATTAGAGTCTGATATTTCCATTGGTTCCTTTGAAACTTTCCAAAGAATTGTTCTTCCATATGATGAGAACCTCTTGGAAGCCATGGACTTCTGCTAGTCCTGATCAAGGTTCCCAAAGCAAATTTCCTTTTCTTTTGTCAAGGACATTAAAAACTAAAACAAGGTCCCTTGAGAATAGTCCTTTTCCTATGTCAAGCTCGTTAAAAAATGAAACGTATCCCTTCCAATTTAAGTCATTGACTAGATATCATAAATTCCAAGTCAAGTATTTCACTTAATCTCGTAAATGAACCTTCATTCCAACCACCTGTTAGTAACCAGTGCTATACTTAGGTGAATGAAATGAAGCTTGGGGGGCATGTACCTAGATTTGAGTCCTTATGATAAGGGCATGCAAACTTATTTTTTCAAATGTATTTCAGGCATAGTTTTTATCTTTCCCAATCTTTTGTAAAAAAGAAATAACTCTCAAGCCTAGTTTTTCTCATCTTTCAATCTTGTGAAAAACTGAAACCATATTCAAACATTCTCATCCTATTCTTGTGATTTCCACTTTTATCAGCCTAATTCTACCAGATGAGCCTTTATTTTACCATTCCATCATCACCAACTACTTGGTTGATCATACACTTTCAGTTGGTTTTTAACTGTTTCCCAAAGAACCAGTGTGGTGAGTGGTCTTATTAGCCAAGTTCTTAACGTTTTCATCTTTTGAGTAGTTCCATCATGACCAGAATCAGTTGCTACCCTTATTACCACTCATTCCTCCAGGAGTCCTGTTTCATCTCTTTTTAGACTCCCAAAATATGAAAAGATTTTGTATCACTTGTCTTTTCGAACTTGTTAAAGTAAATGAAAAGATGTCTATTTAGTATAAGTTTAACCCATTTCCAGACTGAGCTAGACTGTCTACAAGAAAGGAATGCCTTAGTCAAACATGACTAAGAGGTTCTCTTGAGTTGTTTTTTCTAACTTTTCAAACTCAAGAGACTATTTATGAAAATGAACCTTTGGAGTTTTATTTTTTGCCTCATTTTCAAACTCTCTAAATATGAAAAAGGAGTTGAGTTAGACCTTTGCTGGACTCGTAAAAACATAAAACAATGGTGGACTCATCGAACATGATGGGACCAAACCACTCCTTCTCAAGGTTCATTAGACATACTCCAAGGGATTCATCTGAAGGATAAACTTACATATCAAGCATATGTTACCCTCCTCAAGCTTGTTAAAAAATAAATAGGTATTGATGAGAAATGGTTGGTGAAATTGATAAAATGAGATATTCTACCTATTATCATAGTGAGTATCTCTTGAACATGACACTATTCCACTTCATCTCTATGAATATTGGGTTGGGAAATATGCCTGTCGTTTGGTTCATCACACCATTTCGAAGCCTTCATTTTCGGTTTTGGGTCAATCCTTCCAACTCCATTCAGTGTCACCATTGTGTTCAAGAGAGGTAATTCAGTTGATATCTCCTATGATACTCTTAAGACTTCATTCAATGTATGTCATTTCTAAACTAGCTCTACATTGATGTCATTCTATCTTAAATCATGATACTTGTTTCATGTCGTTGATGGGGGATACATCAAGGCCCTCCTATGACGGGTCGCTTCCTGTTGACATCAACTCATTATCTAGTAACTTGACTTAGGAACTCTTCCTTTAGTACCTTAGTACTTTCATACATCAATGTAAAATTTCCTTTCTTTCAGTGACAGATTTACATCATTGACCTTCAACTAACAAATTTTGTGTGTTGTTCGACTTCAGCTCATTCATTCACACAATACAAATCGTATTGCAATACCTTGAGAGCCATTAACATCATTAGTGTTTTCTCTTGCATCTGTTAACGACTTACATCATTGGAGGGTAATAAGATGGTGTCTTCCATGTTCGAATCCAACTCCTTTATTCACATGGTTAGACTCGTACATTGGACGATTGAGTGAATGAGATAGAAGACCCCGAATCTAGTTCCATCCATTTGGAATGTGATTTTAGGATTAATGCGATATTACAAAGCATGATGGCTATGGTCATACAATGAGTCATCCAAACATCAGTCCACCCCTTGTCATAAGTGTACATTTCTGCTTAATCATTATACATGTAATATTAGGTTTTGTGATGAGCATGGGTATTCCTCCTTTAGCAAAGATATTGTGATGTAAATGTATTATAACAGATAATGGTCCAACTATATGTTCTTGATCTGAACTTTTCATAAGGTAAATCACTTTAGTCATCAATTGTGATTTCTGGCTTTTCCTTTTGGGGGGGAATCTGTTATAGGCCATTTTGTTGCATCTGATAAATAGGCCTACAAATTGGATCAATGAACATCCATGAACACCTTGTCATCATCCCTACATAAAGCTCTAAGCGTGACTCTCCCAAATCCTTGAGTTTCTGACATTGACTACTTCATTATATTCCTTTCAAAGCCTAGTGCACCATGGCCATTTAGGGACCTGTGTTCAGCACAAAGTTTCTTAATTATTCACCTACTCTAATCAGAGCAGGTTGTCCCTTGTTGGTGGTGCAATGATTCTAGAATTTAAGGAAAAATAAAAATAATCCTGAAGCTTCCTCTTCTAGAAGTTTCCAGGAGTTGTTACAACCATTTACCTTGAATAAGAACTTTGAATTCTATCTCATCATACCTTGTAGATTTCACCTCTTATCCCTTGATCTCATCCTCCCATAAAGAGTGGATCTCAAGCCTAGATTGGTAAATGGATAAGAATTCTATTGACGATGTTGGAAATTTTTCAACCAAGGGGTCTCCCTGATGTGAAGTCACAATTAGATCCCACATCATTTGGTGTAGGATCGTGTTGATGGTGTTGGATCTGCCAACATGTCAAGGTATCTCCTTCGTAAGAAGTCCCAACTATACCTCAAACCGTTTGGTGTACGAGTCCCAGTAGTGGGTCGTACGGTATCACCTTGACCGTGGTTTCACACAGAGGAAAGTAAGATGTCCCTGTTGGCAGCAAAGGTGTGACATATGCAGCAAGTCAAGGAAGGTGCATGAGCAGTTCTAACACATAGAGGGTGAGGTGAGTGCACCCCTTGGAAACCAGTGAAATCACGTAGTTAAGAAGGGAACACATGAGTAAATATGCATCACAACATGGAAGGAAATTAAGCTAGCAAACCAAAGTGATGGTTAAACCAACATCGCATTTCCATAAGGTGCATACAGACATATACAGAAAATAGCTACACATGCATGGGTAAGAAAATAGATACATATATCAAGTAGAGTAAAAAAGATAGCTGAAATACAATACGACATATGCATGAAACATGCTGGCTCTATTATGTTAAGAAGTGTAAGTTACAGTCATACAATACAACCATGACCAACCACTAGTTCCGACAGTGGAACATTACAGTCACTTCCACTTACTCCTCCAAAGAGATATACTAGCTCTTCATAGTGGAGAAGCAAAGTCTTGTTACAATATTATCCAAGCTCTCTCTAAGATACTCCTATCGGAAGCTTGGCTGACCAAAAGCCTATACAACGAGTTATGAGGGACTATTTATAGCAAAGGGTGGGTTGACCCTTGACATTTCCCTTTGTGACCATTCTTCTACCTTCATGGCTCTTCAACTACTCTATGGCTCTTACATTCAACTATCGACACTTGAACTTCCACTTGACAAGACGTTACATAAAATCTTCACATGTACTCATGAGAGAAAAAATGGCTTGAGCAAGCCATGCAAGACATCACTGACACTTGGACCATTGTGGTGAGACCAACTCTTTGATAACCTTGTGTTGGTCAATGGTCGTGAATTGATGCCAAGCTTTGTTGTTTGTGATGGTGTTCGTGCACTCAGTGATGACATCCTATTGAAAGTGAACCCTTGCCTCTATTACATCTAGGTACACTGATATGGCTCCTCTGTCCAACTCATCTGATAACATGTGCATCATTGTCTTGAGTGTAGTGGTGGGCTCCAGTATTGTAGCAATAATGGTACAACTCCTGGAACTTCCTTCTTTAATTTTATCAACCCGGTAGTTCGTAACAAACTTGGAAGCGACGGTGCTGTATGCACAAGTACTAGCTCTTGCCGCAGCTGTCACTTGGTCAGCTAGCACAAGTCCGCTAGGGGCTCAAGACAACTTCTATGATCTCTTAGAAGAAGCTTTTTAACTGATGGACGAAAGCTAACTCAAAGGAAGCTAATCTATTTGCAGAAAGGAACTGAAAGCCAACAAGAAACGCAAACCCTAGCAATCCCTAATTCTACCAGCTAGTCTTACTGATGCAGAGATGGGAATGAAAACTACTGAAAGAATGCCATTACTTCTATGAAGGTAAAATGCATGTGTCTAGACTACCTCTATCTGAAGAAAACACTTTTTGTATTTTTGTTTCAATTATTAGAATTATCATGCATGTGCTTTTAACTAGCTTTTTGCTGTGCAGATGTGGATCAAGGAGGAGAAAGGCTTGAGAAAGGTTGGGAAAGTTCAGAGAGGGTCTAAGGGGTCCCTAACACCCTTCCAGAGAGTTTCACAAAGTTTGGCTACCAAGAGACCGCGTTTATGAGCTTCTACAGGAAGTTTGCAGGGGTTCTACAGGATGTTTTAGAATTTCTACACGATGTTCAGTAATTCCTACAAGATGTTCTACAATCAGATTTTGGGTGATGGGTGAGTGGAAGAGGCTGCATGGGTGGATAGGAAGGTAGGAGAGGGGTTTGTAATGCCTTAGTGACCAAGAGATGAGATGATGAGGGGGTGTGCTAAGCTAGTTTGTCTGAAGGAGGGTAGAGGGAATGGAAGGCCGAAAGGGTAGGATAACATGGGCAGTAGAGTAGTTGAGAGACAAGGGGTCGAATTGGGAGATGAGCAGTTGGCCTGGGCAAGGCTTAGAAGGACAAGAGAGTGAGGGAGTAGCGCTGCATAGTGTAAACTGAATCAAATCATCCACGTCCTGCACATAATCAAAACATTCCTAATCTGTCCTAACTGTTTAATGGAACCAATGAACAACAACATTATTTCTAAAGAAAACCGTGTATGGTACTGAAGCAAAGAAACATTCCAAGAGGTCTGAACGCATGGACAACTTCTACAACCGAAAATATTGCACCAAAGATTGCATGAATATGTAAACCAATGTTTTTGGTGGGTAGCACTGTCTGCAATTCCAGCCCCTAGAAAGAGGTGAAAATGAGTGTGCAGGCAACCCTTTTCTGGAACTTTTATCAACTCCAATCTCTTCACTCTATTCTAAATAGCTGAAGCAACTCTGTTTTATAACAATGACCTACTTAACCACACCAAGAAATCTAACTCAGCAAACTGCGTTTCAAATGCATGTAAAGAAAACCATAATGCTGAAAGAAAAGATAACAATACAGAAGAAGGAGGCCTTAGGCTCTCAGGTTGGGCCCAACCCCAAGAGCTATGGCTCCTTTAAAAGCTCAGAACTGAGATCAAATCGGACTGCTTTCCATTAAAAAATAATAATCATAAGTCAAATAGCATGCCAATGATGGCTGCAAAAGAGCAAAACCAAGCTAGCAGCTCGTAGTGCAGAATGTGCAGCAATGTTTCCAAAAGTCCTTTTCGAAGGCTAAAGCCTTATCATTTATACATCACGAGGCCCCAAGCTGGCCTCCTAAATCAGTGGGACTTGGCTGACCAAACTAGGAGTGAACTGCTGCTTCCTCAAAATCCGTTTGGCTGCCTTCTAATCCGGTTGTGGTGGCTGTTGGAGCTCGGAGTTGGGGGTGAAGATCCCGAGGAAGGCCATTTAATGCTATGGACAACCCTCCTACGAATCCTCAACCCCATCTTGGCTATCTCCTGGTCCTTATCTGCTCAGTTTTGTTCCAATCATGTGTTAAAAAACCTGAAATGAGCACGTGTTAGCCACCTAGGAATAGTGATTGCTCTTATTCGTACAAATGACATAAACATACTAAAAAATGATGCATAAGTTATGAAAAATGAAGGATTGAACAAAGTTCGTTAGGCCAAATGAGCCCAAAATGTTACCAAATTTGGGGCTTATCATCACCCCCCAGCTAAAATGATTGCTCATCCCTGAGCAACTAATCCAACTCCTCGTCCTTCATTGCTTTCACCGCTACCCTCACATCCCAGGCTTTTGAAGTGGTCTCCTCCTCACTGGCATGGAACCCAGCCTTCCTTTCCACCTCTTCCCACTGCTTATGCTCTTCCTTTTCTATGCTGCCTTCCATCAATCCTAACAGCAGAGGTGGGCTTAGCTTGAGGCCAATCCCGCTGGCTTGGAGGTTCTGTATGGACTTCTTGTAGAGGGGCACCCGTGCTAGAGCTTCCCTCATTCGAGTTGGAGTATGATATTCTCTGATTTTAAGGCTGTGGGACAATGTGTTCCATCGGCGGGTGCAAGCATGAACACAGTTGTCCCCTAATAGTCGCTCCATATCCTCGAAATGTGCTATAGCTTGTGCCTGCTGATCCATGTATTTTAATAAAGTTTGAGGGTTGGTGGCTAAGTGTTGGTGGGCCAATATCAATGCAGTGGGATCCCCTGGCTCTGCTCTAATCAGCAGTGGCTCATGTAATTCTCGGTCCATGACCTCTTTGACCTCTGCTGCCCTCTTTTCTTCATGGTTCAACCATGAGGCAAATTCCATCAACTGCATATCCCCTACAACTGTGTTGGGATCCCATGTAGTCACATTAGGAAGGGCCAAATTATGGAGATAGAACTCCGAGAGTTTGGCCTTATCCTCTGATGAACTGCTATTGCATAATGCTGTGAACTGCTGGGGGTCTTGGAGTTGGGAGATACCCCTCTGTGCCAATGCATTAATATGAAATTGCAGCCATTGGTCTCGTAGGTACAGGCCACAGGATTTGGCTGGCTGTCTGCATTGTAGAGCATCCATGACCCAACTGGCCATGCAAGCCAGTTGTGCCTCTTTTTGCTGCAACTGCTGTTTGAGATCTTGTATCTCGATTTGTGCTTGTAGTTCCCTTTCCTGTAGATGCGAGGTTGGCTCCCCAAGACCAACTTGCAGTCCTTCTCTGCCTTGATGTTCTGTTGTAGTGTCCCCTGAGGATGTGCCCTTTTCCTTCTTCAGTTCCTGTAGCTGCAGTTTAAGTTTCTCGTTCTCTTCCTGTAGGAATACCCACTGGGAGTTTGCCATGTGTTTGGCCATAGCTAATTCCTTTCTTGCCTCCTTGAGTTGTTCCTCCAAGGGGCCTATATCTGCCACTCCTTTTGATTTAGCTATTTTCATCCACGTGCGGGTTCTTACTCTTTCTTCCTCCAACGCAAAGAAAAGTGGTACTGTGAATTTTTGTGGAATAATTTTCCCAGCCTCTAAAAAATTATAATACGAGCTCAAGCTTGGATGGGGACTAGGTTCCAGAATATGCTCTTTCTCTTCTTCCCTCGGTGGCTCTACTTCGTCTTCCCTAAGTGGTGATGAGGGTGCCTCTCCCTCCATCCTCTCTGTCTCCTTAAGCCGGGCTAATGTTTCCTGTAGAGCGGCCTCAGCATCTTGTAGCCAGGCTTTTGAAGCCAACCTGTCCATTCTCTCCTTCCAAGTAGTTGTCTTCGGGCTCCCCCGCTCATAAGTGACTAATATTTTTGAGGGGGACCTCTCCCTTGGCGAGGTAGGGGTATCTTCTACAGTAATTGGACTGCTGGATGGAGGTTGGGGCCTGCCCGTTTTGATTCTCACACTTCTCCTAGCTTTGAAATACAGGGGGGTCTCCCTCTTTCGTTTTTCCTTCGGCTTAGGAGGTGTACTAAGGGTGGCCAACATGGCTGCTGCCTCCCTTGCAAGAATTTTGGCTGTCTTCTCTTTTGGTTCCCCTTTCTCAGGGCTTCCTGTAGAAGGCCCTGTATCAGCTGATTTCTGGCTTCCTGTAGAAGCCGTTTTTGGTTTTCCTGTAGAAACAGGTGGCACCATTTTAGCCTGTTTGGCTGAGGGTGCTTTGCTTTTTAACTTGGTTGAGGCTGCCTTCGAGGTGCCTTTACTGACGTGGACTTGTCCCGTCCTTTCCACCCTACTCTGTAGCCTTTCCTCTCTGGGTTTCAATGTGGATTTGTCACCCTCCTTTTCAGCAACCTGAGGTTTCTCTTGCCTCCCTTTTTGTTCTTTCTTCGATGCTTTGGCCGCGGGTTCTTGGCCTTTCCCTTTCTTCTCTGTGCGTACAGACTCCTTCTCCTCGCTGCTGGAGGAGGTGAGCTCCTCGGTCAACATTTTGATATCGCCATCCTTAGTCAAATTTCGGAAGGCTTCCCACGAGAGAGGGACTGTGTAGGTGTGGAGTGCATCCTCCACGAGGAGCTTAATGAGCCCATGATGGGCTACCTAGTCCGGCGTGCCCTCTCGTAATTTGGTGGCACATTCAGTCATGGACTGCAGGAGGAAGTAAGGAATACTTAGCTTGTTTTCTGAAGGTAGGTCCATTTGGTGCCTCAATTCTGTGAGCAGCCGGAAATGGTACCCATATACGATGCTGAATCATCCTTCGCACGTGATATAATTCATGATTTGGAGGCTGACCTCACTCCAAGGCGGCTGTAGGATAGCTCTGCGAACCCTGTTCTTATCCTATGAGAATTGCTCCTCCGGTGGGAAGAACTCCTTTTTAGCCTTCTGGCCTAATTTCCTCTCCTCCTTGTCCCACGGTACCCCCATTGGGAGGTCAGTGACCCTGCTGATGAATTGTGAGGTGAGTCTGAGATTCAAACCCCTGAAATTGACAACGGCCAGTGTTTTTGATTTTGGCTTCAAAGCTCGCAGGAACTCCTCTGCCACCTCATCATCATAACCTTGAAGCTTGTCGCAGAACGACATCCATCGCGCACGAGTGAACAGTTCTACCACCTCCGAGTTTTCCCGTAGTTTCTTTGAGTCTGTCGGTTCCTTTTTGATGAATCCACCCTGCATGGTGAAAGCCTGCTATGTTAGCCGGAGGTGGCGGGTGCGTATCAAAAGATGGCCTTTCGGATTGCTTGAGACAGAGTGCAGAACTACGCCTCTGTCACGCACACAATTCGTGAATTCTTGGCTATCTACAGATGAGCCTCGACAGGGCCTTAATTACGAACCAAATCTTGTAGAAAACCCCACATATACTACGACGAAAATTTTCATGCAAAGGGAAGACGATGCTTGCAATTTTATGCTCAGACTGTAGTTTTACATTTTTGAGGACGTCGACTTCGCCACCCTTCAAACCAATTGCATGGGAGGAACAGGTTCAGGCTTACCTTTTCCAATTCGCCACCTTTGACGTGAATAGACCGATTTTCCTCCGTAGTGGCTAGCTTCCTGTAGCGCAGCTTCCTGTAGAAGTCGCGCACAGGTTCCGGAGAGCACGGCAGTGGTTCTGCACCTTTTGTGCCACCACCAGACATCTGAACGAGCAGAGGACTTGGAGTAACGAGCTTCAGAGAAATTCGGATGCTTACTCGACTGCAAAACGGCTGGTGATAAATGAGTGGAGTGACGATCTAGCCGGTGGATTTGAATCTCGGCCGAACTCGTGGCGCGGGGGTGAGCTGTCCCTGCCAGACCGTTGGACGATGTCACCTACTCATTTCACTGCAATTCTCCCTGACTGCCGCATCATTCCCTGCAGATCTGCCGCCGCCATTTCCATTATATCGCCGCTTCTCCCCGACTGGACGCTTCTCATGTCTCCATTACCCGTTTTGCTTGCCACGACCAACACTTTCCAAATCTGACGAGACCATCTGACTGGTCATCGTGGCAAGTTGAATGGCTACCCGACTGCTCAGCCCATTCATTTCCACACTTGCAAACATTTCAGAGCATAGTTCATGTAATTTGACAAAAAAAGGGTGAGGCACTTACCTGTGCGGCCGCGACGTTATTTTCAGGTTTCAGGACGAGGGTGATTGGATTTGCTTGTTGCTGCTTCATGCACAGGCACAGGGGTTCCTCCTCGCAGACTACTGTTGGTTGCGACGCTTATTACCTAGCTGCGGATGGTACATGTGCCCGCTCTATGTGTTGCAGGTGCCTTGATGGTGTGCACTCTAGCTGGATGAACTGCTACGGGATTCCTGTAGGATGTCCTGTAGCAGTTTTTCCTCCTCGGGTGCATGCTGAAATGGTGGAGATGGTGGCATCATGGTCATGATCACAGGGCCCTCGGATGGCTTTGATAAGCAGTGCATGGTGTCTCTGCATCCTTTTTTCCCATTTGAGAATCACTTCCTCTGATAATTAAATGTTCTGATTTGACTGTGCAGGTATTTCCATTGCATGGCAACTGGGGTGGTAGAAGGAGGCGACAGCAGTGCGTGATGGAGAAAATGTTAGCTTGCATGCCTCCATGTCAGACCTCGGGTGTTAGATCTCCCCACACAGTCGGTTCTGGGCCGTCCAAAGCTTCTACAGGAAGTTTCCTGTAGAAATACAGAACTTCCTGTAGAAAGTCCTGTAGCTTCCTGGAGAAGGCTAACTGTGATCAAATCATGCCCAGACCTTGGAAGAGATGAGTGTTTCTGGAGGGAGTGCTGGTGAGGTCACTTGGTAGCATAGTAGGGACCCTTGTGATCAAGTTGAGGGGCCTCTTTTCCTGCATGGAATACCTGCAACCTGCATGCATTGCCACATCTTGAACTTGTTTTCCCTGTTTTTTTTTTTTGTTTTTTTTTCTTCTTTTGTTTTTTTTTTTTTTGTTTATTTTTCTTCTTCTTCTTTTTTTTTTTTTTTTTGAAAGACAGCAGGGGCACCTCCATGAGGTTTTCACCCTTACCATCTGCCTTGAGCACCTCAGAGAGGTTTTCACTCAAGGGTCTTTTTCAAACATTTTCAGAAAGACAGCAGGGATGCCTCAATGAGGTTTTCACCCCTACCATCTGCCTTGGGAGCCTCAGAAAGGTTTTCACCCAAGGATCTTTATTATTATTATTTTTTATTTATTTATTTATTTTTATTTTTTTAAGATCTTCAAGGTATGCCCAAAATAGAGGCAGAACCCTGCTCTATGACCAGCACTGATTTTTCCACAGTTTTGATGAATTCTTGTCTTGAGAGAGGTTTTCTGTAGATCTTTAGTCGATGCCCATTGACAAGCATAGGGATGGCCTCCTCATCAATGGTCTGAATAAGAACAGATCCATTGTCATTACATTTTTCCACCGCATATGGTCCCAGCCATCTGGTTCTCAGCTTCCCCTTGAAATCCTTATGCCTGGAATCATACAACAGCGCCTAATCTCCCAGCTGAAATTGCTTGTCATTGAGGTGTTGGTCATGCCACACCTTCCTCTGAAGTTGAACCACTTCTGAGTGGAGAAGGGCCTGCATTCGGTGCTCGTCTAATCCATTCAGCTGCAATAACCTTTCTTGTTGGGCATGGCTGAGATCCGGGTCCAGCTGAGCTGCCATCCTCAAGGTGTTGTATTCGAACTCAATTGACAGCAAAGCTCTCTTCCCATAGACCAGCTCATAAGGTGTGAAGCCGGTTGTGGTCTTCCAAGTGGTGTTCTAAGCCCACGTGGCCTCAACTAGGCGATCTGTCCAATCTTTCCTACTGCTGCTCACCACCTTAGTCAAGATCCCTTCCAATGCTCTATTGGTGACTTCCACCTACCCATTTGCTTGAGGATGATAGGGGGTGGAAGTCCTATGCTTGATTTTGTGATGAGCAAGTAGGTCTTCAATTAAGTTGGAGGTGAACTGGCTTCCTTGATCGGTGACTAGCTCTCTTGGGTAGCCAAATTTGTAGAAGATGTTCTCTCTTAAGAACTCGGCCACCTTTTCTTCTGTCGCTGCTTTGATTGCCTTGGTTTCTGCCCACTTTGTCAGGTAGTCTGTGCACACAATGATGTAAGACCTTTGCCTCGAAGGAGGATTGATTGGACCCACAAAATCCATACCCCACTTCTCAAATGGCTCAAGAGTCACTTGAGGTTGGAGAGGCATTTCATCCCTTGGAGTCGGTTTCCCCATTCTTTGGCATTGGTCACATTGGCTGATATACCTTCTGACATCTTGATGAAGCGTGGGCCAATAGTAGCCTGCCTGCAGGATTTTGAAGGCAGTCCTTTTGGCTGCAAAATGTCCTCCACAAGGCCTGTCATGACAGGTTAGGAGGATATCAAAGACTTCCTCCTCCCTTACACAATGCCTTAAGATCTGATCAGGGCCAAGCTTGAACAGGTTGCCCCCGATCCAAGTGAATGAGGCACTCTTCCGTATGATCCTGCTCTTCTCTCTGGAGGATAGGTGCGGAGGAAACTGTGCTGAGACAAGGTAGTTTGCTATATCAGCAAACCATGGAGAGAGTATTGAAATAGCAAACAGATGTTCATCTGGCATCTGGTCATCCACTGTTCCATCCTCTCCTGCAGGTAAATCCAATCTAGACAAAAAGTCAGCAACAACATTTTCTTTACCTGGCTTGTCAACAATAGTCAAATCAAACTGCTGCAACAAAAGTAACCATCTAATAATACGAGCATTCACATCCGATTTATTCATTAAATATCTAATTGCAGCATGATTAGTATGTACAAATGTTTGATATACAGTGATATAATGTTGAAATTTGTTTAGTGCATGGACCACGGCCAAGAATTCTTTCTCAGTTACAGTGTAATTCAATTCTGCCTTGGATAAGTTTTTGCTGACAAAGTAGATGGCGTATGGAAGTTTTTGTTCAACTTGTCCTAAGGCTGCCCCTATGGCTTTGTTCGAGGCATCAGTGTGGATGTGGAAAGGTAGGGCCCAGTTTGGACCTCTCAAGATTGGGGCAGACACCAACTTGTCCTTTAATTCACTCAGAGCCTTCTGACAATCGTCAGTCCATTTAAACTCAACATCTTTTGCCAAGAGGCTGAACAATGGCGAGGCTAGCTTGCTGAAGTCTTTAATGAATCTCCTATAATACCCTGCTAAACCTAAGAAACTTCGAACATCTCTTACCTTCTGAGGAGGTGGAACCTTCTTGATGAGAGCAATTTTGTTAGGATCCAACTGTAACCCTTGGCAAGAAATGGTATGGCCTAGCACGGTCCCTTCAGTCATCAAGAATTCACACTTTTCAGGACTAAGGGACAGGTTCATCTCAATGCACTTGGTTAGGACTTTTCCCAGATTGGACAATGCTTCCTGGAAGTTGGACCCATAAGGGGTGAAGTCATCCATATAGATTTCCACCGAATCATGGACCAGCTCAGAAAAGATGCTCAAGACGGCTCTCTGGAAGGTGGCAGGAGCATTGCATAGTCCAAAGGGAAGAACTCGGTAGGCAAAGGTACCCCAAGGACAAGTGAAGGTGGTCTTATCTTGGTCTTCCGGGCTGATTTGGATCTGGTTATACCCGCTAAACCCATCTAGGAAAGAGAAAAACTTCTTTCCTGCAAGGCCATCCAACACTTGATCTATGAAGGGTAGCAGAAAATGGTCTTTCTTGGTGGCCTTGTTCAGTTCACGATAGTCCACACAGATTCTCCACTTCCCGTTTTTCTTGGGAACCAACACCAAAGGGGACACCCATTCACTATCCGAGATGGGGTAAATGAATCCGGCATCCAACAGTTTTTGTAATTCCTCCTTGACGATGTCCTTAAGGGCTGGATTCATTCTCCTTTGGGGTTGCCTAACCGGTTTACAGTCTTCTTTGATGTAGATGTGATGGGTACAGACTGAAGGATGGACTCCTTTCATCTCCTTATAGCTCCAAGCAAAAGCATCTAGATGACTGGCCAACAGACTACAAAACTCCTTTTCCTGGGAAGGAGATAAGGAGGAGCTGATCTTTAGCGTTCTCTCAGGGCCGAACTCCACATTTTTGACTCTGGGAGTGACAGGGTTGGTCACACAAAGGTCCACTAAGGTGCTGGCTCGGGCATCCTCCACCAATTCTTCTAAGGACAATGCACTGGGAGGTGGATTCTGGATCAAGGTCTCAATCAAATCATCCTCGGTTGGGAGGCCTCCCCTAGTGGTGTCTAGGGTGCACAAAGGTGCTGAGTACACCTCATCCTCTTCTCCTTCCTCCAACCAAAGTGGTAAGTCATGCTCTAATAAGGGTTGGGCAGGAGGGTACAGGACTAGCTGCTTGGACATAGGACCATTTTTGATGGTCATGTTTCCTGCACGGCAGCTTATGTAAGCATCTGCAGTGGCTAACCAAGGCCTTCCCAAAATAAGGGGGTATCCAGTAAGCTTTGCCTTTGGTTGCAAAACCAAGAAGTCTGCAGGGTACTCCCAAGAGTCAACAGAGACCAAGACATCCTCTACAATCTCTTCGGGAGTCACGGTGGAGCGATCTGCTAGTTGCAGGACTATCGAGGTCTTTCTCAAGGAACCCTGAAGGTTGAGTTTGAGCATGGTATCTTTGGTCATCACATTAATGGCAGCCCCCAGATCAATCAATGTGTGAGGTATGATGGTGCCATTGATGTGGACATCCACTACAGGACTCCCAGGATCCAGATACTTTGGGCAGACGACCTACCCCAACATAAGATCAGACAGCTGTCCTATGACATTGATGGTTGAAGCATCTCTTTTTTGCCTGCCTGGGTGTCTGAAACACTTTTCCTTAACCATTTTGTTGTATATCGGTACATCTTTGATGGCTTGGAGAAGTGGTATTCTCACACACAACTATTTGAGTTCTCCCAGAAGCTCATCCTCCTCTGGGTTGGGTTGTGTGGTGGCCGTTAGTCTCTCAGGAAAGGGTGGAATGGCCTTTGGTTCACTTTCCTGTTTATCTTCCTCGTCCTCTGGGGGAGGGGGTTGGCGATCTGGAAGAGTCTTTCCAGATCGCAGATTGATCTCTTGGATCTCCACAGCATAGGTAGGGCATGATGTTTCCCCAGTATATACCTGCTGGGCCTGTCGGTTGTTGGGGTTCGGGTTCGGTTGAGCAGGCATTTGGGGTTGCCTTGGTGGAGCAGGAGGTAATGGTTGTGGTTGAGCTGGGGGTGGAGGCAAAATGGCGGGAGGAGTATTGTACTGGGGCCTCCACCCCGATTGAGGTGCATTCCACTGAGGCGGTGGCTGGGCATGTGAGTGAAACGAAGGAGTAGTGGGCTGAGTATGATACTGAGGCGGGTAAGACCATGGAGGAGGTATAGACCAGGAAGGATGAACAGGGGGTCCCCAGGAAGGCATAGGAGCGGATTGGTTGGGGCTGTAATAAGCTTGGGATGTCCCTTGCATCCCCTGTTGGTAAGGTCTAGGTCCATGTGGCCTCCTTTGGTTGAGGAAATAGAGAGGTTCAGTGGGTGCTTCTATCCCTTGATACATGGCTTTAAGCCCAAGTAAGGTTGGACACTGGTTTGTGGGGTGGTCCTCCTCACAGACAAAACATACCTCAACTGAATGTAATGGGCACTCGTTCTTAGGGTGTTTCCTTGTAAACCTAGGGTAGAAGATAGCCAAAGCTCTCTCAGCTTCCTCTTTCTTCTGCTGGATTCAGAATGTATCAAGTTGCATGGCGATGGTCTGTCTCACCTCACTCTTGAGGTCCTCTAATTGATTTGCAAACTCATGTTTGGAGAAAGGAATACCAGCTGAGAGGAGGTTTCCTCTACCTCTTTTCCGGGCTGCCCTAGAGTGGTTTCTAAACACAGTCTTTATGTCCTCATAAGGCAGTTGGTAAATATCTCCTCCAGCTAGCATGTGAAGGGTATCTAGGAGGTCTTCAGGGACTTCTCGGAGCAGGACCAACTTAAGAGATTTAGGTTCAAGTGTGCACCTGGCCCGTTTATAGCTAAGTTGGAACCTTTCCTCATAATCTTCTAAAGACTCATCATTCCCCATGGTCATCCGAAAAATTTCTCCCTTGGTTTCCTTGGACCTACAGTAGTCCTGGTATTTGGTATTGAAAGCTTGCTGCATCTGGGCCCAAGTGGTGATACTGTTCCCAGGTAAGCCCATGAACCAGTGTAGTGCTGCATCCTTAAGGGTAGAGGGGAAGAGTTTTAGTTTTTGCTCATCTTCGGTATAGTCATAGGTTCGACAAAGGACGGAAAACTCAAACAGGAAGGTATCAGGGTCTTCAGTAGTTAGTCCATGGAAGTGAGGTAAAGCGGAGGGGCTGATGTTCTTCATTTTCATGTCTCCATTGGTCTCTCGGATGGGGAAGGCACCTTCAATTCTCTCATCTTCTCCCCTATTGTCAGCCATAGCTTCAGATGGAGTGTTCTCTAACTCTTCTTCTGCTATAGGATCTTCGTATATCTCAGGAGGTTCACCTATAGGTTCTTCTGGATCGTTGTCACCAAAGAAGAGAGAAGGGTGACTCAGTGATGTGGTGGGGGTGTTGGGTAAGAATTTGCCTGTTTTATCTCGATTTCTACGAGGCATGAAATGAAAAGACTTCTGATTGCTTTTGTTGTTTTTTTCTGGTACCTGCAAAACTAAAATAGATTGAACTGCAACTACTATCTTGCTGAAATGGAAATGCGGAATTGAAATGAAAGCATGAAAGGACTAATCTATTTTGCTCAAATGAAATTGCAGGAATGAAATGCTAGGCTACGCTTGCGGAATTGAAATGCTAATCTACACTTGCAGAAATGAAATGGCGGAATTGAAATGTTAATCTATGAAAGCAGGAAATGTCTATGCTACTTTTGCAGAAAGGAAATTGCAGAATGGAAATGAAATACTACTTAGCAAAAGGCGAGAGTAGGAAAGTAGAAGAAAAGCAACAATCACCAATACTCTGACGCTTCCCCGGCAACGGCACCAAAACGATGGTGGGCTCCAGTATTGTAGCAATAATGCTACAACTCCTGGAACTTCCTTCTTTAATTTTATCAACCCGGTAGTTCGTAACAAACTTGGAAGCGACAGTGCTGTATGCACAAGTACTAGCTCTTGCCGCAGTTGTCACTTGGTCAGCTCGCAAAAGTCCACTAGGGGCTCAAGCCAACTTCTATGAGCTCTTAGAAGAAGCTTTTTAACTGATGGACGAAAGCTAACTCAAAGGAAGCTAATCTATTTGCAGAAAGGAACTGAAAGCCAACAAGAAACGCAAACCCTAGCAATCCCTAATTCTACCAGCTAGTCTTACTAATGCAGAGATGGGAATGCAAACTACTGAAAGAGATGCCATTACTTCTATGAAGGTAAAATGCATGTGTCTAGACTACCTCTATCTGAAGAAAACACTTTTTGTATTTTTGTTTCAATTATTAGAATTATCATGCATGTGCTTTTAACTAGCTTTTTGCTGTGCAGAGGTGGATCAAGGAGGAGAAAGGCTTGAGAAAGGTTGGGAAAGTTCAGAGAGGGTCTAAGGGGTCCCTAACACCCTTCCAGAGAGTTTCACAAAGTTTGGCTACCAAGAGACCGCGTTTATGAGCTTCTACAGGAAGTCTGCAGGGGTTCTACAGGATGTTTCAGAATTTCTACAGGATGTTCAGTAATTCCTATAGGATGTTCTACAATCGGATTTTGGGTGATGGGTGAGTGGAAGAGGCTGCATGGGTGGATAGGGAGGTAGGAGAGGGGTTTGTAATGCCTTAGTGACCGAGAGATGAGATGATGAGGGGGTGTGCTAAGCTAGTTTGTCTGAAGGAGGGTAGAGGGAATGGAAGGCCGAAAAGGTAGGATAACGTGGGCAGTAGAGTAGTTGAGAGACAAGGGGTCGAATTAGGAGATGAGCAGTTGGCCTGGGCAAGGCTTAGAAGGACAAGAGAGTTAGGGAGTAGCGCTGCACAGTGTAAACTGAATCAAATCATCCACGTCCTGCACATAATCAAAACATTCCTAATATGTCCTAGCTGTTTAATGGAACCAATGAACAACAACATTATTTCTAAAGAAAACCATGTATGGTACTGAAGCAAAGAAACATTCCAAGAGGTCTGAACACATGGACAACTTCTACAACCGAAAACATTGCACCAAAGATTGCATGAATACGTAAACCAATGTTTTTGGTGGGTAGCACTATCTGCAATTCCAGCCCCTAGAAAGAGGTGAAAATGAGTGTGCAGGCAACCCTTTTCTGGAACTTTTATCAACTCCAATCTCTTCACTCTATTCTAAACAGCTGAAGCAACTCTGTTTTATAACAATGACCTACTTAACCACACTAAGAAATCTAACTCAGCAAACTGCGTTTCAAATGCATGTAAAGAAAACCATAATGCTGAAAGAAAAGATAACAATACAGAAGAAGGAGGCCTTAGGCTCTCAGGTTGGGCCCAACCCCGAGAGCTATGGCTCCTTTAAAAGCTCAAAACTGAGATCAAATCGGACTGGTTTCCATTAAAAAATAATAATCATAAGTCAAATAGCATGCCAATGATGGCTACAAAAGAGCAAAACCAAGCTAGCAGCTCGTAGTGCAGAATGTGCAACAATGTTTCCAAAAGTCCTTTTCGAAGGCTAAAGCCTTATCATTTATACATCACGAGGCCCCAAGCTGGCCTCCTAAATCAGTGGGACTTGGCTGACCAAACTAGGAGTGAACTGTTGCTTCCTCAAAATCCGTTTGGCTGCCTTCTAATCCAGTTGTGGTGGTTGTTGGAGCTCGGAGTTGGGGGTGAAGATCCCGAGGAAGGCCATTTAATGCTGTGGACAACCCTCCTACGAATCCTCAACCCCATCTTGGCTGTCTCCTGGTCCTTATCTGCTCAGTTTTGTTCCAATCATGTGTCAAAAAACCTGAAATGAGCATGTGTTAGCCACCTAGGAATAGTGACTGCCCTTATTCGTACAAATGACATAAACATACTAAAAAATGATGCATAAGTTATGAAAAATGAAGGATTGAGCAAAGGTAGTTAGGCCAAATGAGCCCAAAATGTTACCAAATTTGGGGCTCATCATGTAGCTAGGCCAGCAACATACTGATGCATAGTGTCTATGCTTATCTATTAGTGTGGGCTGGTGACCATGCACATCAACTTGCCAAAATACAAGTTGAGATCCAGTCGGACTTGCTTCTTGTCTTCACCTTGGTAAGTGCGCCAAATTGGTGGGATCACATGCATGTGCACAATGACATGCATTCTGCTGAATTCCATTACATTTGATCCACAATGTTTCTCACCTTGTCTACTCTGTGCCAACTGTTGGGATGGATCTATAACTTGTGTGGGTGAAATTTCATCCGTATGTAGATATTCTGCCCCCTAGTCAACCTGTTACTGCTACAACTCATTCTCTCATATGTGCAACTCCTATTCTTCCTGGAGTTCAGTACATGCAACTCCTTCTTTGTTTCTCTCTCTCCCTTCATGTGATATTCATGTTGCGTTGTCACCTCATAGCCTAATTATCCAAAATTTCTTTCATCACAAATGGATCTGCTTGAGCTTGCAACTTTGGTCCGCCTCTGTGTTATCAACAACCTTCCTCTTGCATTTGTTGGGTGTAGGTGTGTGGCCTTCTACTGTTGTTGATGGTGTTTCTTGCTGTGGTGTTGTTACCATTTCATCTTGGTATCCTTCTCCATGAACAATTCGATGTCTTCATAGATAGGCATGCTCATAAACATTTGATCGACTGCATCCCCAAGTGTGCTCTAAACGATGTCTTTGACTCTACTCTCCTAGAAATCCATTGTAGTTGTGCTACTGAGAGGCAGACGAACACCTGTGATACCCCGAGACATAAAAACACTCCTGACAAGTAATTTGTTAGTCGGAAACCAAAATGATCTAGAGGATTGACATGCAACATACTGGTGTGACTGTCTGTGAAGATTATGCAATATCCACTAGGAGGCTAAGAGACTCACTACCAAAACTGCGTAAGGCACAATTCGAGCTATCGGGAGGATGACTGACTACGGAAACTACATAATCCATAGTCCAGCCTGGCCTTCTGAGGACTGAAGCTATGCAATGCATAATTTCAGTCAGTAGTGACATGTAACCAACAAACTGCATTGCGCAATTTCTGGGGCCAACAGGACATTTCCTCCAAGAATTTCATAATGAAAGCCTGGAGGTCAGTGTTGGGCCAGCCATGCTCAATTTTTGGAGGGAAGGCAGAGCCTTCGCTTTCGGAAACGTGCAGTGGTAGCTGGACAAGGCACGGTCTAGTCCAATGCAGCCTAGACGAGCGGACGGGACACTGAAAACATGAGAAGTCTGAATGCATGATGAGATAAGTGTAAACAAGAGTGAATGATCATACATGAAAACAAAAAGGGAATCATTTAGAAAATGAGAAATCATGCATGTGTGTGAAGAGAGTCGTTGCATTGGTGACTGTTTGTGTAAAATTAATGTCATGCATGTGACAACAATGAGATGCAAACGAAAACTGAAATGATGCTTCTACAAGATAACATACATTAAAAAAATAGCAAACACTCACTGAAATCAAGCAGACAACAATCACACAAAGTGAAACACAAAAAGCAATAGAAACATAGTGCAAGACATGAAAAGCAGGCTTACCCCAAAACAACTGAGCTGAATATGCCGAAGACTCCTAGATGCAATCTGGGATGTCAGATCTTCAAGGTTGATGTGAGGAAAGAGCTCTGCAACACTCGGTTGATGAGTTTTGATAAAATCAAGGTTTTGACATGCATGCCACAAATCTAGGAAAAGTGACTCTTAGTGGGAGGTTTCTGAAATGATCCTTTCATGTAACCCCTAGCTGCTAAAAATAGATCCCTAAATCAAGGGATTCCTTTGCATACTTCCTTGGGAGAAGTAGTCCATGAATTAAAATTAGTTTGCTCGGTCCCAGAGGTAACCAGTCAACTCGAAGGAACATGCATCGATCTATGAGCCTACGATGAAAATATGTGAAGTTTCTGGGCTAAGAAGAGATGGTTGTCCCAGAGGGATTACGTAATTTCTGAGAGGAACTGGTGACTGTATCCCAAGATTGCACAATTTCTGGGCTAAGCAACTATCCTGGGTTAGACTGTTATATACCTAGGGGGGATAATATGGGGTACCAAGGGAGGTACCCAAGGTAATAATGTAATAATGGGATGGGCCATAGTAATAAATAAGGTGGTTAACCCATATCATGTAAGGGACCACAAGTAGTTAGTAATAAGGTAATGGGCCCATGGTATTAGTTTGATGGTATGAGGGAACCATGGTAATGACCCATGGTATTGTATGTATGAGGCCTATATAGAGGCTAGAGACTCCACATGGAGAGTTGTCAAGGATTATTGTATGAACAGGCATATGGCTTGTGGAGTGTTCTCCTTCCTTAAGGAGTGAATGTATGGTGTTTCCCTACCTTAAGGGTTTTGATCAATAAAGAATCATTTCATATTATTTCTGGGTTTATTTTCATTGTCTTATATTTTCACATCAGATCCATAATATTTCTAGGTTAGATCTATAACAAGTGGTATCAGAGCTATAACAATTTCTCTCCTCCCTAAGGCCTTCCCATTGAAGTCTTTTTATACTTCTCCCAAATTAGTTTTTTAGTTGGGAAATAGTTGGGAATAGTTGGGCCACAGGCACTAGGAGGTAATCAATAGGTAAGACCTGTGATATCCACCCATAATTAAGGAAATTTAATTTTTTAAGTGTTTTAACACATATACGCATGTTGGGTATATATTGACCTGCGTGTACATGCTTTTATCACAGGGAAAAGTAGCATACAGGGAGTAAAACATTGTTTTTAAAATATTTGGACCAATTCTGGAAGGAAGGGTTGTCTTAGGCCATAAACCAAGCATCACAAATACCAAGGGTGATATTTGGAGCTATAAGATATGCCCCCTATTATATGAGGTTAGAAGGGGTACATGATGGCTGCAATGTATTAAGTATATGGAAAGGAAACCTGTCAAAAATTGAGAAGGACTTCACTAGATTTAAGCTTGCCAAGCCATCAAAAAGAAGATCAGAAAGAAACAACTATCTGAGGCAGGCATACCCATGCTTAGAGAAAGTAAAGCATGTCTACATATCAAGTACAAGTGGATCCACTATGTATACAAGTATAAAGAACTGAAAGTACATAACAGATCATCTGATCATGATTGAACAAAGTACATGTTTGAATATCACATAGAAAAAGATGATCAATGAAGCTGGAAGATGAAGCTGATCAGTGATGTCAAAATTTGATCCCAATAGTACCAAATGAGCATGATGGAATAAGATGACACTACTTCGCAACTCTGATGCCAACATATAAGATGTCACTATGAAGGACTGCAACATATAATTTGGAATGGCATCAACTAGCAGCAACAGGAGCAATTGACAAGTGAACCAAAGAATGTTGATGCAACCCGAGGTCTTCACCAACTGCCGTGGTACATTTCTACACAATGGGAATAAATGATCTGATGTTGACCATGTGAGAAATTGTTTGATTACCGATCATTGATGTATACTATTAACAGACACGAGATTACTCATAGATAATGATAATGAAAGTCAAGGTACCTAGTACAATCTAACAAGTGGGAATAAATGAGTTGATGTCGAACACTTGGAAGAATATACCAATCAGGGGACAATGATGGTTACCGACTATTGATAGTGAAGGATCTACCACTGATGACTGCAAACCCTAGGGTACTACCAAATGGATTCTAGAACTTTTCCCTAGAGTAATGAGTCATAGTCAATAGGAAAATATCTGCTAGAAGGAAGGAATTAAGGCATCCTTCATCAATCTAGTGCGAGTGTAACCCATAGGCCAATAATGTGGAAGGAATCGGATGAAACAAGATGTAGTAACCCGAACGAAGCACATTTACAGCATACACAAGATGTAGCTAGCGCACAATAGAAACCATTTGACCAATAATCAAAGCTGACACAGAGGCGAGGTATCCACCAATAGGGTCAAATGGAAACTGAGGAACTGCATGAATCCCAATGTGTGATAATGAAAGTTGATGTAAAACACAAGGGAAACCACTCAATCAAAGACGCATGATACTAATCGATGCTGAGCACAAGGTGACCTATCAATAATGAAAATAAGGCCAGGGTGCAGCTCTAAGCCTACCCTCAGAGCAATATGTCGTCATCGATAAGGACAAGACCTGCCAGCAAGAAGTCAATGGAGACCTTCTCAAACTGGCACGAGTAAAGGACCAATTTAACTAATGTAATGACAAAGAAGACACTGACAACCAAGGATGGATGACTGAAAAATAGTTCAAGAGACATCACAGAGAGGCTGACTCAGGCTTACTTCCCTTGAACAAAAGCACGACTCAATGATGACTATGTGGCAGCATATGATAACTCTGTATAAGTTCATCACGCAGGAGTCACAAACAAACTCTCCATATGATTGGAAGAGATAACCAATCGAAGGAGAACTGACTTAATAACAAGGTTAAGCGTACCTAAGTCAAACTAAATCCCACCCAAATGGAGCAGAGACTTTATTTTGAGTGCTTTGTTCAAAGGCAACATAATTGACTCTAGCTGCCAACAATGTATGGAAATGTTGTCCCGTTCCCACTCTTTTTGGAATATATAATTTTTTTTGTCTTTTTCTTTAAGCTGGAAAAAGAATAAAAGAATGTTATAGTAAAGTGGAAAGAACGAGTGTCAGTGAAATAGATGATCTAGTTCCTGGGATGGGAACAATCCTATGCTTAATGTAGGGAGGTGAAGCTGGTCAAGGACACTCAAAGGGATGTTCCTTCCATGGGTCTGAGGGTGTTTCATGTTGCAGAAGCTAAGGGATTGCAGGTTTGAGTTTGTAGAAGACATGGTCAAAAAGTGGCTTAAACACGAGTCCAAGTGACGCCGACTCAAGGCCAAAAGGTGCAAATGGTCAAAATGCAATGCAGTAGTTCAACTCAACACAAAGGAGCCTCTAGGGTATAAGGCTAGAACGAAGAGAAGAAGCAAAGAGGAATGACTCTTCAATGCACAAGTTATGGTGGGACTAGAGAGGACTCGCGAGCCTACTCAATAAAACAACATGGGCAACCAATGTCAGTGAGGTGCTAACTATGATGCCCATGTAAAGGATGGCTTTACCATCATGTCGTGATTTAAAAATCGGTGAGTGAACATGGTTTTGCTAACCATAACATGATGGGATCGACCCTATGGCAAGTGTATCGGCAAATGGAGGCTAGTATGCAAAATGCAATGGAAAAAATGGTTTCCCTAACCTATATGCTAGTGAGCAAATGATACCTGCCAGATGGCTTAGTAGTCATGAAACCGATGTGAAATTTCTAAAGAAGCATCCAAAATGTCCTAAGAAAACAACCTATTCCCAACAGTCCAAGCTCACATGTTAAAAGATTCATGAGATGAAAAAATCAAGTTTTGAAAAAATTTGACATTTTCAAAGCTTATAGAATGAATTTTTGACTCACCATTTGTACCATTTGTGTTGAGAGCAAAAGTTGTGGAGAAAAAAGAGCAAACTTGCCCCCCAAAGAATTGGACTATTCAAATTGGATCAAAATCATCAGGTAACCCCCAATTCAAGCTTGCATTACTTTATGATTTTTTTAGAAATTTTAAGTGAGGTTTGACCGTAGGAATTTATGTTAAAAATTTCAACGTTGCATATACGCAGATTGGATATTATAAACCAGCGTATACGAAGGCCCTACATGCGGCTGTGTGTGAAAGAGACCCGCGTATATGTGTTTTGAAATTTCAAAACAAAAATCTAACGGTTGAAATCAAATTTTCTTTCAGGATGACAATCACATGGAGAAAGAGGGAGCATACTACCATTGATAATGAAGTTACGAATGATCAGCAGGTCTTAGATGCATTGAGGGGATCTGGCTTGTTGAAATTTTTCAAAATGCCCAATATGAAGGCCAACACCCGTTTGCTTGAAATGTTAATCCACTATTGGAGTATCGAAGATGATGCATTTATGATTGATCAAATGCCTTCGAGGATAGAGGTAGAGGATATTTACTTTATCACTGGTCTCTCCCGGAGAGGAGAAGTTATATATTCGACTGGTTGGACATGAGATAGTCTTTTATTGGAAGACCACCTACATATTTATTGTCTTGGGCATCTGGAGAAAATTGGAAGCTAGATTCTAATAAAACAGGTGGAGAGCTTGTCCCTGAGGATCTTACTGTTCACCATAGCAAGGATAAATGGATCAGCCTTACTGCACCAAGCATCATGAGTATCCATGAGCTTGGCCGTTGAGTGTCTCACCACTGTTTTTGATTGGTGTACACCTCTTCTTACCAATATGAAGAGCCAATTGTCCTCCATTTAGAAACGACAGACAAAATTTTTTGGATATGGGACCATTTTGTGCTCCTTCTTCTTCAAGAAGGTTCTTGGGCTACACCCCAGAGTCTCAATCTCTATCAGTAGCCCCTAAGATCCTCAGATGGGTAGGTGGGATGAACTGATGATATCCCTTGGAGGCGGGGACATGCTAAGGATTGATTTTGATGATGAGTTCTTCTCCTAGTGGAAACAACAAATCATTGCTGTGGACAACTATCCCTATGCTAGCATGGATTTTAGAGGAGATCCGGATTTGGTGTTGCCACCAAATGCAGCATGGAGAGAGATAGGTAACCATTTTTTAAGTTTTATCAATTTTAAGATTTTTTTTTTTGTGTTTTTTAAATATGAAAATGAAATTAAACATATTTTTGATGGGATTAAAATACTGACATAAAGATCATGTTCCAGATGTAGGTCCAATACGACCAGACAGATTTCTAGGGCACAGGCATCGTGGAAGAGGTGCAGAAGAGGCAGTTGCTGAGATAGAGAGGGTCTTATATGCAGTCCAAAGAAACTTGGTGAGGTTGACTCACCAGGTACCGATGTTGGCCATAGAAGATCTACCTGAGGAGATGCAGCACCACGTGGTAGGAGTACCACGAGACTGGGTTCGCATTCTTCAGCGTGTGGCCAATGTAGTGGTCACCTTCTTAGCCACTCACCCTGAGCTGGGTCATAGATATATTAGACATGATTATGAGCATTTAGTCCCGATTTTGTATATTATTTTTGAAACACTTTATGTACACACAGGTGGCTTTATGATATATATATCTATATATATATGTATATATATATATATATATATATATATATATATATATATATATATATCTATATATATATATATATATATATATATATATATATATATATATATATATATATATATATATATATATATATATATATATATATATATATATATATCTATATATATATATATAGATATATATATATATATCTATATATATATATATAGATATATATATATATATATATATATATATATATATATATATATATATATATATATATATATAGATAGATAGATATCCAAATTTTTTATGTTTGATTTTATCTTGATGAATGAATGATATGTCAATCTAATGCTTTATTAGCGATAGAATTTGGTAATGAATTGTTAGATTGTGGAATGTGAAAATAAATAATAAAAATAAATGATCTTTGCAACACCCTCACTCTCAAAAATTGGCGATATAAATAAGGATCCTGAACATGATAAATGTTATTAAATTGTGACATTACCAGCCGTGATTCAAGGTACACTACCAATGAATCAATTCCATAAGAAATAGCTTCGGATAGTAAATTAATGACGGCAATATATTTGGCAATATTATTTGACACAGAACCAATACATACTCCCCTTGACACCATCTACTGACCAGTTGGATAATAAATCACCCAAGCCGTGGAAGCAAAGTTTCGAGTGTGCCAACTAGCACCATCGGCGAAACCGAAATAGACCAAGTCATACATCAACACCTACCAAAGCAGATCAAAAAAGTGTTGATATCACAAAAGCTCCTGATAAAATATGTACAAAAATACAAAATATACAAGGAAGCCATTTCTCAATCATAACCTAAGAAAAGTACTTCTTGAGGTAAAGCCCATCAGGCGGCTCCCCTGGCTGGTTCCTAGAGATGTTTATAGGTACAGTTCTTGAACCAATCAAAATATGACCTTCGGCAGATAAATGTGTTGGAGCCAAAGGGTTTGACACTATACAAACATCGCTAGTAAGCAGACTGGAGGACCTAAATTAGACTTCTTGCAAAGGAGGATGAAGATATGAATGATGATGTAAATCTTCCAATGGTTGATCTACAATTGTCATTGCTTCGAAAATTGCTTTGTCAGATGGAAAAACTGTATCTAAGCAATCCATAGTAGAAGTAGAGTCAAGCGTCCAAGCAGGAGCCACATCACCATCTACCTCCTCCTCTGAAAAAGGAGTCGGATGGTCGTCTATAGAGTTATTGATAAATTCATATCTAAGTTCTACTACAAATATAGGAGATGCTATTCCACCCACCTTTCCCTTATCTGATGTGGTTGCAAATAAAGGTGAGGTTCCAGGATCTGAAAAATAATGAGTTTGAACAAACTCTTTCCGTAAAGGCTCCTTGGAGGATGAAATCATATTGATTCTAGCTGAAGGAGGGGGAAAATCAAATACACCCATCAAGGAAGAGTACATCCCAACTCCTAGATTCTCGATAGGTTGACAGGGGTTATCCACCAACAAAATAGTAGAATCCGAAGTTGTATGAGGGTCAACTGGAGAATAATCCAATTGATCAACTTTAACAATTCTCCCCTCATGAGGAAAACAAAGGATGTGAAATAGAGTCAAAACTACAGCATCCATTTCATAAATCCAATTTCGTCCTGAGAGGAGATTGTAATCGAGGTTGGTATCAATGATTTCTACTTCAACATTAACAACCTTTCATCCAACATATATAGGAAAAGCCGAGATAATTCCATGTGGCCTATGAGAATGACCATCAAATGTTGTTAAGAGAGTCGGTGAAGGAATGGCTGAAGGTGATCCAATTGCCTTCCAACATGACATAGAAATTATGCATGTGTAAGCTCCCTCATCTATAAATGTCCAAAAACTTTTGGTTTTCCAGTAAGTAGAATTTATTTGGAAAGCCATATGATGAGGGAGTCTCTTTTTGACATTGAGCATATCAAAAGTGAGTGCTGAAGAATTTTCTAGATCTACTGCCCTTATTGCTAAAAGAAAAACACTTCTTTGAGAAGGACATGACTGGAGTACTTCTTAAGTAGACATAGCACAAGGACTTTGAGCTAGATCTTCCACAATGGAGTAGTTCTAGACTACCTGAGCATTAGGGTTGATAGTCGCGTGCTTGGCAGAACATTTTAGTATCCGAGGTATAAACTCGACAGAGGGTTGCTCAATATGAAGTGGATCGATAGTTTCGAGAACAGATTTATCCTTATATGTTTCTACTTCACCATAATCTCATGACCGTGTAGCCACATTGACATTAGAACTCATCATGAAAACATTTGAGGAATTGTCCCCTTCCTAGTTTCCCCCAGCAGAGGTACGAGGATTTGAGTTCACTTGAGCAAGTAACTGTTTTGCTTGGATGTGTTAGAGCCTAGATTTACCTTAGGCTGAAAAGGTAGGATCCAAGGCCAACATCAAACCATGCTCAACCTGGTAGCTAGCCCCACCAGGTCAGGAGAGGGCTCTCTCCGGGTCAATCTCAGCAAATTATGATCAATGAGGGCTTGAGATGAGTGAAATATATTCTGATCTTAGGATAGGTATATGTGCAAGAGAGTTTGGTTGAATAAAATGATGATTTTGTTGGCTCAGATGGAAAGACAAATTTTGGGTGCGGGGATTGAGGCTTAGTCATGCAGAGGTCTCAATGGGGCAAGGTAGGCAATTGTTTTTGGCACTTAAAATTGAATGAGATAGAAGGAATAGATAGGTGAGGTGTTGAGCAGGGCAAGAGAAATCATGGATCCTCCCCAAACAGCTGAAAATATCAACAAACTAAACCAAACCTCAAGTAGAGCACTGCAATTTCAATGGATTCTACTTACACTCTTGTTTGTTTATTTAAGAAGAAACAAGATAGAGAATGGCATACGTAACACATAAGAAAATTCACAATTACAAAGGAAAGAACTGTGCCAAGACAAATTGCCACATGGATCCCAAAGAGTGCGGCAAATCCTGATCTCAATTCCTTAGCCAAAATGCTGATATGAATGTACAATGAAGCTCAAGGCCTCCTAAAAAGTCCAACCTTCTACCAAAATCCAACCCCTACACTATGAAATTCATAAAATATATACATTTTCTCATCCTTGTACTAAGGGATTGAGCTCAACCATTTTCTTCAAAATAGAATTAGTTACATTAAACTTGGGCCGCATTTCTAAAAATAGGTGTTGAATATGAACTCGTATCTCCTAAACCATAGAACTTGTTACAAAATGGAAAGCGGTTATTGTAGATAAGGTCATGTTGGAGAAAAGCCTCTCTCAAATTTGCGAAATTCATTTCCAGTAGCTCGAAATATGTTCCACAAAATCATCTCTAAAACAGAAAATCATTAAAAATTTAAATCTGTGAAAATCAGCTGTAAAGATCTAGTCACATATCCCAATCCATGAAACCTATGAATAAAATGAAAGATTTTTTTGTTATATCGCTCATGCTTAGCAAAAAAATTTTTGGGTTTCGCAAAATTACTTTCCATCTGTTGTAAAATGGCGCCGTACTAAAATGACTAAAACAGTAAAAAATATGAAAAATTTGCTTTGTTTTAGTGTAGGCTCCAAATATCATTGTATATCTCCCACATAGTAGCACCTGTGCATAAACTGAAGGAGGTTTTTGTTATTTGGTATGTGATGAACAAAAATTTCTTTCACTTTTGAAAAATTCCTTACCATTATTTCAAAAATTGATTATGTACTAAACTTGTCATTGTGTGCAGCAACTGACCTCAAAACATGCATAACCAAGAATCACTCATTCATTTCGATCATATCTTCTAATCTGGGAGCTGGTTAGGGAGTGTGATATAACGTTGGAAATATTTTCTGAGCTTCTTTTGATGGACACACTAGTGACATGTTTTGTGCTAAACATCATGTGCAAAACATCTAACAAAACCAGACATATTAAGAACTCATGTCGATTCTTGGTGATAGGCTGCGAAGATTGGAACTAACATCGGCTCCATTGGGGATGGAAGCTCCTTGGAGGTTTCAAGAACATCGTAGACCAAGTGCCTCATCCATTGGGCATGGATTCAAACAACTTCAAACCCAAAACAACTCATACCAATCCAAAAACATATACATACTACAACATGTACATAAACAAATACCGAACACTGAAATGCTGCCTCGAGCAGCTTATTTATGTACAAATCTAACCCAAAATTTTGTCATAAGTATCGAATCACTTTGGGGCATTCGACTTCCTATTACCCACATGTCAATGGATTGGCAAAATCCTTAAACAAATCTCTTGTCAACATCATCAAAAAGCTGGTCAATTCACTTTGGGTAGACAGGGTAAGTCAAAAGAAATCTATCAGCATGTCTCCTTTTGAGCTTGTGTACGGTGTGGACACAATCTTCCTGACCTCTTTGGAAGTCTCGGTGGTAAAAATATTGCAAGAAGCTGGCAGAAAGGATGATAGTTTGCAGCGGAGGATCAATCAAATGATACATTTGTAGCAAACTAGAGAGGAGGTATTTCAGAACACTTCCAAGCTGCAGGAATAAGAGGATATATGACCAGAAAGCAAAGGCAGACAGGTTGGAAATCAAAGACATAGTGTTGAAATGGGATGCAAGGAATGAAGAGAAAGGTAAGAACGAAAAATTTGAAAATCTTTGGAAAGGACCATACAATATTGCTGCACATTGGGGCCAGAATGCTTTCCTTTTGCAAGAGCTGAATGGCGAAGACGATCCTAGCGGGGCGGTCAATGGTTGGATCCTCAAATGGTATATTGTGTGAACTATTTTCTGCTATCCTATTCATCATTGTATATACTGGATTTTTTAAATTCCATTTCCAGAGTGTGTTGTTTTCATTCTTCAATTTGGGGCCCGAGATGAAGGCTATAAAGCTGAGGTTTGATTTCAGTTTTGGTTTAGTTTGTTAGAGTCAAGTCTTTCGGTCAATTTTAGTCTTGAAAATGAGTCCATTTGAGTCACGTTCAGTCCTAAAATTGAGCCTTTCAGTCAAGAGTTCAGTTTTGTTTTGTCGAAGTTATTGACTCCCTAGCCCAATGGACGAAGGCACTGCCTGCTTTCCCAGAGATCTATAGTTCTTGGCATCTCCAAGGAGCCACCATCCCCATTGGAGCTAATGTTAGAGTCGGTATTTTCATCCCTCCATCAGAGATCAAATCCTCTTGTTGCATTTCATATTAGGTGTCCCGCCTAGTCATTTGCATTCCATTAAGCGCATGGATCATTTGATGGTAGTGGCATTCCTACAGTTTCCCTCATGTTATCTACCTGCTGGGTCATGTTTGTTCATTAAAGAAAAGCATGTACAGTCTTCTTTTTATCTTAAGATTGCAAAGGTTGTCTTTAGGGTTTCATTGTTAATTAGGTCTAGGGTTTCATCAGCGTTTTTTCAAAAAATGTTTCAAAGTGTCCAATAATTACCAGCAGGCCATGAGGAGGTTTCAACATCAATAAATTTTATCATCAAGTGTTCGAAAATGTGTTTTTCCTCAAAACTCTATTTTGAGGAAAAAACAAAGTATTTAGCGTTTATTGTACATAAATCATGAAATTTTGTTCTCTTCATTGCATAACACTCCATCTGCAACCCTGGTTTCTTTCCTTAGCCCCAGAAGCTCCAATACCTACAAAACAAGCAAAGCTCAGGTCATTTAGTTCATCGCAAAACTCAAATGAAGTGAAAAAGTCCAAAAAACAGAGTTTGAAAATAAAGTCATTTACAAAACATTATGAGAATGGGTTTGGAAAAATTAAAATTTAAAAGCTCCATGTATAAATCATTTCTTCAAATTTTTAAAGCTCATTTGCACTCTAAGAGCAAAGAGAAGTAAGGCAAAGCGATTTTGGTGAGCAAGTGACAAGTTTGGATGAAAATCACTCCAAGTTGCTCAGCATGGCGCACTGGGCAGGAGACGCAGCGCACTCACCAGGCGCTGCGCACTGGGCCTCAGACTCCTGTGTTATTTTGCAAGGGCGCGACACATACACTAGGTGCGGTGCATTGGGCTGGATGCGCGGCGCACACAACCAGAGAGCCTGAAAACTTCCAGAACTCTCTCAAATCACCCAAAAACGCATGGATTTGCCTTGTTACAAGTAGGTAGAGCCTCCATCATTTCTTTTTATCCATGTTTGATGCTTGCATCATGGTGGTTGATGAATGGTGATTGTTTAAAGAGATCAAACCCTACCATTTGAAATTCCTCAAAGAAACTTGCTGCCTAGGGTTTTAATTCACTGTTTTGCTACCAAGTCAATCCTTTAATTCCTCCACCACCCCCTTACCCATATTTGCATTGATTTCATTATTCCCTAAGTTCCCCTACCCCCTATATTCACTAATCCCCTATCCCAATTTCCCTTTCCCAAAATCCCAAATGTAAATACCCAAACCCTAGTCATATACAAAAACTCCCAAACTACACTCTAAATCCCTGTTCCCTTAACTAACCCTGCCCCAACAGTCCCTAATTCCCTATTTCCCTAAATTACCCCTCCACAGTCCCTCATTTCATTGTTTTCCCTTGGGAGCAGAGGTAAAACACATCACCAAAAATAGTTCAAGACATTTTAACATATCAGCACCTACTTCTCCAAGGCAGTTTATTTACTAGCAAACATGGCATCTAATCCTTCATATGATTATGAAGAGGAGACCCAAAGTGACTCACCCATAGAGGGACATGCACCCAGGAGGCCTCATAGAGGTGGCAAACATATCAGAGAAGAACCAACCACTCTTGCTAAATTACAGGCCTGCCCTCTTGCCATCTTTTGTTTCCAGCATCAGTCATGTTATGAATTTTGTGAGAAGGTTGCTAATATTCAGTTTCATCATGAGTTGGCCCGCTTGTTTGTACTGCATTTACATGGTGATCAAGCCACTCTAGCTGGTCTCACTTTCACATTAACACCTGAATCCATTTCTTTAGCAACCAACATACCTAACATTAGAGAGCCATGGAACAAGAGGCAAAAAATTGACTGGTAGCATTATGAACCATACATCAAGCCCGACTTTTTGAGACAACTCAAGAGAGTGTTTCCTTTTCAGTACCTCAAAGATGAATATGCTCCTTTAATGAAACTGATCATGAAGTATTTCAGCTGTGAGGGTTGGTTCTCCCGCTTATATGCTTATCATATCAGGTTGCCGATGCATTTTACCTAGGTACAGATGATGAACATCCCTTACTTCATGTGCCAAAACATAGAGAAGATGACCACCCTTGTGTAGCACAATACTCCTCAGCAACAGTTCAACAGTATTTATCATTTTGCTCACATCAAAATTGTGGTCGTTCATCAGCTTGGTTTACAGGGCATCACTTGGGATGACTTCATCTCTCATGAGTTTTTCAGAGCTTCATAGGGACCTTCAGAGGCTGGGCATGAGACAGGTGGACCTTCCTATCAGCATGAGGGCCATGAGACACAGACCGCTAGTGTGCCAGTGTTCATCACCTATCAGAAGGGCACTAGACAGTTGTTTGCAACAGCAAAGTGAGTGTTATCTCCACCTGGGGTGGAAGGGGCCTTACTTCCATCATCAACACAGCAGGTTCAGGACCGAGGCAAGAGGCCACTACAGGAGGAAGGACCATCAGGTGAGCGAGAGACTGATTTCATCCTCATTGAGGGTGATGATACCGATATGGGCCTGCAAAGCACAAATCTTAGAGAAATCATTAAGGAGCAGTAGGTGGACATTGATACCTTGTCTACCAGCTTGGATAGAGGTTAATGGACTATACAGTACTTGGAGCAGAGGAATAATTAGCTTGAGGACCAGCAGGTGATTATGGAGTTGCAAAACATTCGAGAGAATTGCCAAGTTGCCCAAAGGAGGACGGTGGAGTTCACTTCATTGGAGCAAGAGATGAATGTCGATAGGGAGTCATGGCTTGAAAGAGTCAATATCCACTTGGAGAGGAAGCTGGAGAAGGCCATCAATGAAAAGAATATGCTTAGAAACCTGTCATATCATTACTTGTCACGGAACTTGGTGTGTCAAGCGAGAATCAAGAGTTTGAAAGCAAAGTTGAAGAGAGCATCAAGGAGGCAAAAAGAGGATGAAGGACTTAAGATATTGGCTAAGGCTTCCTTGGCCCAACATCATGCTTGATAAAGAAGACTCAACCCAAATTTCAAGAAATTTGGAGCATTTTTTTCATTTTGGAAATTTTTGGCACAAAAAACAGGTTTTTCTGCCCTATGCACCGCGCCATGTGGTGCTCGCTTTTTCTAGGGGCCTCCAAATCATAAAAACTTAGAATTTTTAGATTTTTCATGGAAAATTATGCTTGCCTACCTATGGCCAAGAAATTTGGGCAAGTTTTGAGCCCTCAAAAAGGTCAAAAAAACTCAAAAAATGACCTCACTACCCCTATTTTGACACACAGGAAGCAGTATTGGGAGAATGGACTTTTGGAGGGGAAAATGGAGGCCAAATGAAAAATTCCACTTCGGTTAGAAAGTAGACAGGAAGTAATTTTGAGCAAGCACACCTGGAGCTCATTTGGACATCAGGAAGGCCTCAAAAATTGGGTCCAAACAGACGCGACACATAGAGAATCAGGTGTGGCGCATAGAGGAAAAATTGCCGGTTTGACCATGTTTTGCTCCGTTTTTCACCTAGCTTTGCCTAGTTTGACTTTTTTACTTTCCTAATGACAAATTTGTGATGTAATTTGATGTATATTTATGGATCATGATGTAAATATGTTATATTTCACTTGTAGAGGTAGATTGATCAATTTAAAGGTTGTTTGAAACTGAATGAATGAGTTCCCTTGTTTCTAGAGGCATGCTGTTATGTTGCCTAGTTTCCAGTTCTCAGTTTAGAATCAGTTGGATCAGCTCCTAAACATGTGAGCTTGACCCCTATAGGTAATGATGAGCTTTGTTTGTCTATATTATGTTGTTTTTCAGTGATTAGCATGGTTGGACTCTTGAGGAAGAAAAGAACTTCATTGTACACTCATATTTCATTTTTTGGCTAAGGAATTGAGACGAGGATTTGTAGCATTCTTTGGGATTCATGTCGAAATTTGTCTTGGTGCAATGCTTTTCTTTGTAATTGTGAATTTCCTTATGTGTTATGTATGTCATTCTCTTTCTGATTTCTTCTGAACTAAACAAACAAGAGTGTAAGTAGAATCCATTGAAAGTGCAGTGCTCTACTTGAAGTTTGCTTTAGTTATTTGATGTTTTCAGTTGTTTGGGGAGGATCCATGATTGCTATTGCCCTCTTCAACACCTCACCTATCTATTCCTTCCATCTCACTCAAATTTAAGTGCCAAAACGATTGCCTACCTTGCCCCATTGAGATCTCTGCAGAACTGATCCTCAATCCCTGCACCCAAAATCCATCTTTCCATCTGAGCCAACAAAATCATCATTTTATCAAATCAAACCTTTTGCACTCATACCTAGCCTAATATCAATAGATATTTCAGTCATATCAAGCCCTCATCGATCATAATTTGCTGAGATTGACACGGAGAGAGCCCTCTCCTGACCTGGTAGGGCTAGCTACCAGGCTGAGTGTGGTTTGATGTTGGTCCTGGATCCTACCTTTTTAGCCTGAGGTAAATCTAGGCACTAACAAGGGGAAGGGTTAGTTAGGAAAACTTGAGATCTATAAGACCCTTGCTACACTAACAAGCGCTGAGCATCATGAATTTTCAAGTAGAGATGAGTCAAATGATCTCCACTGCATAACTTGCATGGAAATTTAACTTTCTTCTTAGACTCATTTCTACCATCATCAACACCATCACCTGGCTTGGTTGCATTATCCTTCCCATCCTAATTCTTCTTTTTACCTCGTCCCTTCTTCTTCCCATCGAAATTTTGATTTCCTTTGGGGTTAAAGCCTGAATGACATTTATGGAAGAAATTGGGAAGGTGAAGGAGTAGACGGTGCAACCTGATTGGAAGAAGCAGTTTGTAGAGACAATTACTGCAATTGGCTCAAAATGTTGACCACATTTGCATCAATCGATCCAACAATACCATCAGCATGAGGGCTTGGCTTCAGTTTGGCTATATCAACCGTGGATCTAGGAGAATCAAGCAAGATTTTCTAAAGAGTCCTAGGCTGAGAATATATCAGTTCTAACTTCTGGGCACGAAAGATAGCCTGCTCTTCCGAATAAACATTGTACATAGAAACATCCTTGGAGATCTCAGGTTGTAATGATTTTAAAAACCATTTGAGATGGAATTCAAGTGGAATTTTGGCTTTGATGAGCCCCTTTCTCCATCTCCATTCTTGGATATGATCTGAAATGTGAGTGGTAGTGTCCTGATGAAAATTGGCCAAAAGTTCAGTTTCGGCTTTGTAACAGACATGCAACTGAAAATGGCTTAAGAAAATGTTAGAAAAATCGGCGAAAAACGTAAAGGTGCCCCCTGGCAACTCTATATACCACTTAGCCACATTCCTAGTTAAGGTGTGTTGAAATAATCTCAACCTAATCGAATCATCGATCAGGGAGTTAGATGAGCACCATAAATGGAACATGGTTACATGGTCCCCCAGGTCTTCACCACTCTTCCCTTCGAATTTTGGAATATCCGATGGAAGTTTGGTTGGGACCGGAGGCCAAGTCAGATTGTATCTAATTGGATCGTTTGTTAACTTAGTCAAGTCTGGCAGATTAAGGGTGGCTAGAAAAGGAAGTCCTAGAGGACCTTGGGGATTCCACCAAGATTTAGTGGGGTTCCCAAAATTCTGAAAAGAATGACTGAGATTTTGAAAGACACCAGGTTGCTCAAAGTGACTGGTAGAACCTACTAAACCAAAAGGTGACCCTTGTGGTCCAACAAAACTTAGAGTTTGACCAACTCCAGCCGGAAAACCCCATAACCGCCAAATTTCCCCCTAACGACTTATTATAAGGAGCTGACAGCCCCTGGTAAGGGTTTCAAGCATTAGCTAAGGGTGGAAAACTTTGAAATGAATTAACTGAGGAATACGTCACATTCCCTTGCTGGCCAAAAGAATGATTCCCAGTTCCTATCCCACTAACCGCAGGGTTTGTCCACATCTAGAAGGGATTACTACCTTGACCTATGATAGGAAAAGGCATAGACCCCACTGTCGGATTGGAATGAGGTATATGACCACTTCCAAATGGGAAACCCTGAAAAGATGCCGATCCACTCATCATGGATGTGGAGGTGGTTAGTGGTACACTTGATGAAACTAAAGGAATACCTTGAGAGGGCATTCCAAAAGGGAAGAATCCAAAACTGGATGCATTGGATTGAAAACTTCCACTCATCGACGGAATGGAAGTAGACCCAAATAAGGATGTGGTAGCAATAGACCCAAATAAGGATGTAGAGGGGATGGAAATAGTTCCTCCCCCTTGCACTGACATAGGAGTCTGCATACTCGTAGCACTCATGGTGGATGCCATGCTTCCAGCAGTGGTCATCGAAGGGATAGATGTGTGTGGACCTAGGCTTGAAGGCCTGTGAGTAAGAGTTCAAACGTATAACAATACGTCTGGATGATTGGGAGGCAGAGGAGAATTTGGAGCTACAACCGACTCCGAAAGCTCTTCCACTTGAATACTATCTTCCAACTAGAAGAGTAATTGAGAAAGAACTAGTGTGTTCCTCTCTAACTTTGTAGTAGTACTGGGTCTATCTTGCAAACTAATGCCCCCAAGTGGAGGATCAATCTCCGATGCACCTGCTACCACTGGTTGGAAACCACTAGAACAATCTCTCCTACGCCTTCTAGGAGAAGGCTATAGACTCGCAGATGAAAGCCCACGAAGTCTACGGGACTGCCGAGGTGGTCAGTCAACCAATTTGAATTATTTTTATAAGATCTACTTAAAGACTCAAGAAAATTGAAAGTTAGGCTAACTAGGAGCACAAAACACACACCAAAAATGTCCCTAAAAAATTCAGCAATCAAAAAACTTCCAAGTATTTCCACTCCGGGTGATTAGGACTAGACACCAAAATACAATAAAGTTAATAATAAGAGCCTTCCGAAAATACACTGGCAGAATTATGCCCCGGGTCTACTAGCGAAGGTATCAGAGGTAGTTATGCTGATCTCCAGACAACAGCCTTTGCTGATGCAAGCCCCCAAGCTTCGCAAGGGTACCCTCCAAAAGTACCGTTGAACGTGATGCAACATCAACCTCAGGTGCCATGGGATTCCCCTCTGAAGCCACTTGTGTAGATTCCTAGGATAGGCAACTAAAGGTACCAACTCGTATCAGAAACTAGGCAAAACAGTGATGAGGTAATATCTGACAGGTAAGAGAGGGGGTATCTCTCGTCCTTATCTTCACAAACCCTCATGCTTAACTCCCAGTCACCGAGCTTTCCCAGTCTCCCTAACGCTATTGGATTTCACTCTTTAATCATACTTCTATGTTTTACAATTTAGAATGTCCTTGAAGAGTTTACTCTCCTCTCACATAATCCAAGGCCCTAAATAAACCTAAAACTTGTTGGTGTATCTGATTGACAATATAAAAAGTTTTAGTTTATTTTATTAAGCGCTTGATTTTAAGTGGCTGTTCTTTTAAGTCAAGGGACAATATGGAAATGAAGCCGATGGTGTTTTTATGACGCAAAAGAAATTAATGAAAAAATAACTTATATGCAATGCACTTGTTTGTTCTTCGATGAAAAGAAACTTCCACTTGGGTTCTAAGAAACTTCTATAAAGCAAAGAAATTTTCCTTTTCTTTTCTTATAGCAGACTTTACACTCATAAAAACTAAAAATCTATTGATGCTTTAATAATGAAAAACTACCCTAATGCAAGGTGTACAGGATAATGCAAAATTCTAGATTACTCTAAAAAGAGATGAAAGCAATTGTTTAAAACTTTTTAATAAGCCAATTTAAATGTTTGAGGGGAATGCAAGTTTCAAATACAAATTTTCCTCCAAATAAGCAAGGCAAATCTTGAAAAATCACAATTCACTTTCACAAAACCAAAGAAACCAAAATTCTTAAAATTGGCAACTAGGGCCAAACTCCATGTGGGTCATCCTATTCATGGCTGATTATATTTCTATTAGAATCCTCTCGTTGAGAGGTGTAGGATTGATCTAAAGATCATCCAATTCTGATAAGTATTTATGGAGATATGAATTTATTTTGATTATGGAATTATTATCAAGCCTACCAACAACTCATGTAGGCTCAGAAGCCCAACAGTTGCATCTATTCAAATATCATCAGATGTGTATAAATATAGGAGGAATTTTCCTCATTTGGACTCACTCAACTCATCACATCTCTCTCTCTCTAGGACATTAAAGAGGCTCTTCTCTCCTGCGCAGTAGGTGACTCTCTCTCACACAGGTTGAATGAAGGACACAGAAATTAGTGTTGCAATTGTAGAACCAAAGTTTGACCAGCGTTGACCACAATATCCCCTCCTCAGAACTGCGATGTAGGTCCATCTTGACCTCCTTTGAAGGCCACATTTTTGGTGGTGGAATCAAGCCGATCCAACAGTCGGTTTGCGAAATATCAACTACCCTAGTTTTGATGATGAAGCCACTGATGTTGATGTCAATGATCTAGGGTTTGCTACTGCCGATATAAATCATATTTTTGTACTATTTCTCTCTGCCAAAATTATTGAAGATAAAAGAGGAATTGATCAAAGGGTTTCCCCATATTGGGGTTTGTCCCTGGTTAGCAGCCACATCTTGTGTCTCTTGTCTTGGCTTGTTTTCTATCGATCGTTTAATGTTTTATATGCACTTTACTTTATGTACATGTGATTTCTAATCAAATTATTAAAAATAAGAAAGATAAGTAAACTGCTATAAGCATAGAACATACCATAACTTAACATGGTATCAGAGCTGAGGTGAAGACAAAGCCCGAGAAAGAGCAAGAGAAATCACCAGAGAAAGGATTCACAAGGCTGTCCTAAAAGAACTATGGGGTCCTCAACACTCTTCCCTTCTGAAGACAAGATTTGTAAGAAAGTTGACTATCACGGATGGAAGATGTCTATCGATTTATCCTTAGAAGATCAAGCAGTGTTGGACCATGTGAGAGGCAATATTGTTGAGCCTCCATCAAATGCACCCACTGCTACTAGGAACAAATGGAAAACCAATGAAGTCAAAACAAAGAGGATCATTTGGGACTCTATCGACAAGTGCTTGGTGGCCTACATCTCTGACTTGAACACCTCCAAGGAAATCTATGATAGACTGGTGAGTTTATTTAAAGTTAATCATGCAAATCAACTTTTGTTTCTTAGAAATAAGCTGAAGGAAATTAAGAAGGGCAAAGATGAGAGTATGCAAGCATACTTCTTAAGAATCACTGAGATTAGGAACGATCTCCTATCTATTGGGGATACTATTACTGATAGGGAAATGGCACTCACAATTCTTGGACGATTACCATCCAATTGGTACGTGTTCAGGACTACTCTTCTGAACAATAATGTAATTCTTGGTTTCCAGGAATTAATGGCTGAATGCATTCAAGAAGAAACAAGGGTTGAAGAGCAAGAAATGCCCATGCCTAAAGGTCCTCTTGCTACTTTTTCTTCTCATGCTAAGAAAAGGAAAAATTCGTGGACTAAATTAAAAAGAAAGGTTGGACCTAAGGGTGGAAGAAGAGGACGATGTTACATTTTTGATAAAGCAGGTCACTATGCGAGGGAGTGCCCTGATAGAAAGGACTCACATCGGGACGATGATCAAAATCCCTCTCATGGCTATCAAAGGAATGATGAATCTAATAGTAGAGGTAAAGGGAGTGTTGGAAGTCAAGGAAGAGGACAATCATTCAAGAAGGCTAGAAATTCCAGGTATGAATCTAACACTGTTGACAATAAGTAGGATGAATATTATCTACCGATTGCTTTATCTACCTCTGCTCCTTTGGATTCAATGGGAATTTGGCTCATTGATAGTGGTGCCTCAAGCCACTTCACTGGTTACAAAGAAGTTCTCCATAATTTGATAGAGAAAGGAACTAGCCTGGAAATTGTCCTTGGAGATAATATGAAATATGGCATGAAAGGTGTAGGCAATGTCTCTCTTAAATTGAATCAAGGTAATATGATCCACTTATAGGATGTATTATATGTACCTGACCTAAAAAAGAACCTGATGTCCATTTCGGCAATGGAAGACAAAGGCTACAAGGTGGCTTTCATCAATGGCAAGGTACATGCATGGAAAAACAATATTAAAGATGCCTTCGGTCTTGGGTTTTGAGTTGATTCATTATATTAGGTCGGAGGAAGTCCGTTAGGTGTCATGTCTTATGACACATCTCAAGCCTTGATCGAGAATCAAACCGAAAAGAAGATCAAGATCTTAAGGACTGATAATGGAACTGAATATGAATCTAATGAGTTTCATGAATTTTGTAAAGAGGCTGGCATTAAGAGGGAGACTACTACACCATATACTCCTGAACAGAATGGTGTGGCAGAAAGGAAGAACCGTACAATTGTGGAAGTTGTCCGTGCCATGCTCCATGATCAAAGACTTCCGAAGTTTCCATGGGCCGAAGCTGCAAACACCACTGTATATGTACAAAACCGATACCCTCATCAAGCATTGGGTTCCAAGAGTCCTGAAGAAATGTTCACTGGTAAGAAACCTGACGTATCTCATTTCATAATTTTTGGAAGCCCTGTATATTTTCATGTGTCGAAAGAGAAAAGGAATAAATTGGGTGCATCTGGAAAGAAAGGAATCTTCGTGGGCTATGGTGAAAATACTAAGGTCTATAGAATCTATGTTGCCGGTCAAAGGGAAGTCATGATTAGTCATGATGTCACCTTTGATGAAGATATGGATCTCAACAAGATGAACAATCTTCCTACAGTGAGGATCTCTCAAGAAGCTGACACTAGGGAATCGAAAGAAAAAGAGTATAAAAAGATATTTGCACTTGTTGCCAACTATACCACCATCTACTTGATCATAGCCCTTGCAACTTCACAAGGATGGAAACTACATCAGATGGATGTTAAGACCATGTTCTTGCATGGTTCGATCAAATAAGAGGTCTATGTGGAGCAGCCCGAAGGATTTGAGATTCATGATAAAAAAGCTCATGTATGCAGGTTGAAGAAAGATCTCTATGGGTTGATGCAAGCACCCTGAGCATGGTATGAGAGGATCAATAGCTACTTGATGAAGTTGGGATTCACTAGGAGTGAAGCCGGCCCTAACCTCTACTTCAAGGTTTAATATGACAAACCTCTCATACTAGTGTTTTATGTGGATGACCTCTTCCTAATAGGTGCAGATCCTCTCATTCACAAATGTAAGAGGGAGTTGGCTTCTAAATTTGAAATGAAGGAACTAGAATTGATGCATTATTTCCTAGGACTTGAAGTCTAGAAAAAGCCAAGAGAAATTTTCCTATCTCATAGAAAATATGTGGTGAAGATATTGGAAATATTAGGTATGATGGACTGCAAGCCTGTGAGTACCTCAAGGATCTTAGCTTTAGGAAGTTATATGGTAGTGATGTCGGACTAGATTTGGGAAGTGCCTCTGAGTTCCATAAACTCATTCATGTTGATGTTCTTTGTGAACCTCTATCTGGACATATGTTTTGTAGTTAGCACGGTGAGCTCATATTTGGTTGAGCCTCACTGGATTGATGCCAAGAATATTTTGATATGTCTTTAGGGCACAATCTCTCATGGATTGAGATACATTATCGGAAATATGAAACTGCATGATTATTCGAATGCTGATTGGGCAGGCAGTGTGGTGGACCAAAAGAGAACATCTAGGTGTTGTTTCTCCTTGGGATCTGCTTCGATATCCTAGATGATCAAGAAGAAGAAGTTGGTGGCTTTGAGCACCGTCGAGGTAGAGTATATTACTGCTAGCATGGCCTCTTGTGTGGCAGTCTGGTTGTGGAAGCTCTTCAATGAGCTATTTGGATTTACACTAGATACCACCGTGATCCTATGTGACAACCAGATTGGGATTTGTTTGTCAGAGAATCCTGTATTTCATGATCGCTCCAAGCATATTGATATTAGTTACCACTATATTCGAGATATGGTGCAGTGGGGAGCTATAAGGATCCAACATATAGGAACAAATGAACAGGCCACCGACATTCTGACAAAGCCCCTAGGAAAGGTCAAATTTTTGACTTTGGTGTCGTTCAGAAACCCTATGATGAGGGTCCTGTATGATATATTGAGCTCTGGGAGCTCCGGGGGGTCGTGCGGTACTTCTTGGAGCAACATATGATGATAGGATAAAAGAATCAAAACTTTCCTTGTATCACCCCATGATGATTGTGTAGTAGGATGATTAGTTCTCCTGTGAGCCCTGGATGATGTGTTCTCCATGGCGATTGTGGAAAGGATGATTCACTCTCCTATGGACAGGATGATTTGCTCTCCTGTGAACAAGATGATTCACTCTCTTGTGGGACAAGATGATTTCTCTCTTGTGGTACAGGTTGATTCGCTCTCCTGTGGACAGGATTGATTAGTTCTCCTGTCGAGGCATCCTACCCATGCAGTCTGAGACTCATGGGAAGTACCTCTCATCTGATCAATGAGCAAGGAAATGGGGATAGGGACCATAGTAGTACCGATGGACACATCGTTGTATCTATCGTACTCCCTATTCTAGGATGACCATCTTTGATCTGGGATCAATGATACTAGTCTGGGACCAGTGGTAGGAGTTGTACCCACTATGACGCTGACTTCGGGTCGGTTGAGACTGGTTTGGGACTAGTGGTACATACTTTGAGACTGACTTCAGGTCAGTGAAGGACTAGTCTGGGACCAGTGGTAGGAGTTAAGACTAGTCTAGGACCAATGATACGCACTCTAAGACTAACTTTGAGTTAGTGCAGGATGATACTGGTCTAGGACCATTGGTAGGAGTTGTACTCACTATGACACTGACTTCGGGTTGGTTGAGACTGGTCTGGAACCAGTGATACATACTCTGAGACTGACTTTGAGTCAGTATGATGCATCCTCAATCATTTCTTCTTCTTCATAATTCGGACAAAAGCAAAGCATAACAGAACAAAACAAAGTAGAGAAGTGCAGATCAGTATAGGGCGAAACAAAACAATCAGTACAGGGCATGACAAGACAAAGCAGAATAGGTAGAATAGAGCATAGCAGGTCAAGGGTCAAGCTGTATAGGGCCGTGCATTTGATGGATGAATAGTAGCAACTGACAAACAAATTGCAGATGGAGTTCTCCCTAGTTGAGAGGGAGTGTTAAAATTGGCAACTAGGGCCAAACTCCATGTGGGTCATCTTATTCATGGATGATAATATTTTTATTAGACTCCTCTCGTTGAGAGGTGTAGGATTTATCTAAAGATCATCCGAATTCGATAGTATTTATGGATATATGAATTTATTTTGATTATGGAATTATTATCAAGCCTACCAACAACTCATGTAGGCTCAGAAGCCAAATAGTCGCATCTATTCAAATATCATCAGATGTGTATAAATATAGGAGGAATTTTCCTCATTTGGACTCACTCAACTCATCACATCTCTCTCTCTCTCCAACGCAGTAAAGAGGCTCTTCTCTCCTACGCAGTAGGTGATTCTCTCTCACACAGGTGGAAGGAAGGGTGCAGAAATTAGTGATGCAACTGCAGAACCAAAGTTTGACTAGCATTGACTAGAAGATCCCCTCCTCAGAATTGTGGTGTAGGTTCATCTAGACCTCCTTTGAAGGCCTCATTTTTGTTGGTTGAATCAAGCCAATTCGATGGTTAGTTTGCGAGATATCGACTACGCTAGTTTTGATGATGAAGCTACTAATACTGATGCTGCTGTTCTATGGTTTTCTACTGCTGATATAAATAAGATTTTTTTACTATTTCTCTCTGCTGAATTATTGAAGATAAAAGAAGATTTGATCAAAGGGTTTCCCCATATTGGGGTTTGTCCATGGCTAGCCACCACATCTTGTGTCTCTTGTCTTGGCTTGTTTTCTGTCGATCGTTTAATGTTCTATCTGCACTTTACTTTATGTACACGTGATTGCTAATTTGTGGATAGTAATAAGAAAGATAAGTAAAGTGCTATAAATATAGAACATACCATAACTTAACTAAAATCAAATTCGGCAAAAGAAATAAAAAACAATGTTTTTGAAGAACTTTTATTTTTCAAGAAGTAATGAAAAAAACTTTTCAAAAGTACTCAAAATGCCACCAAAGACTCAAAGACTAAAAGCAAAGCACAAGGAAACTTTATAAGTTATCAATTCAACACGAATGAAAACATGAACAAAAAGGTGTTTCAACATGCACTAAATGATCCAAAAGCAGCAAAAAGAGCTTTGAGAAACTGATCGAGAAATCAAGAAAGACACACTTGCAAATTCATCAAGAAGAAACTTTCGAAAAGCAAGAAAAGGTGTATGGTCACAAAAACAATGGGAAGCAACGCAAGCAGACCAATAATGAAGTTTGACACAAAGATTGCAACCAATCTTCTATTCTGGAAGACCAGAACAACTAAGAACCTCTATAAGAAGCCTTGTATGTTCAAACGCAAATCATAGAACTCACTCTAATGCAAACCGAAGCCAAAACTTTTCAAAGCAGGAGAGAATTCAAAACAGTAAGCTCACTGAATAATTAAAATCTGGAGACAGAAACTAACCACCCAGAAACCACATAGACCAAGAAAAAAATCTTTTTTGGCAGAAAGATTTGAAAAAGGCATGCAAACAATTGTATACGTGACTTTGTCCCTACACAGGTGGGTGTACACGTGCTTATGCCAAAATAAGCTCGCGTATACGGAGTTTCAGTTCATAAAAACAAGCATGTGTATGCTTTTGTAAACTGACAAAGGTGCATATGTGAAGTTTTACAAGAAAAATAAAAAAAGAGGCCTAATGAAAAAGATTAGACTTGCAGTCTAAGTTCCTACAGGAGCAGGCAATACTGTCACAGCAAGCAAACTAAGAACTAAGCCTTGATTGACACTGAACAACCCAAACTAGGAATAACAAGATTGATATCCCCAATGGAGTTGCCAATTCTATTAAGGGAATAATCCCCCCAGGGCTTTGGGTCAGAACCCTATCAGAGCAGGAGTAATCTACAACAAGAAACACGCATACAACTCAAGAAACATGCTTAAACAAACTAACTATGCGAGGATGAACATACCTGGATGTCCTTCATTTGGGTAGTTCCAGCCAGGGTTCAAACCATCCACGACTCTTAATGATCTTCAAAACTACAAATCAACCAACTCGAATACACATAGCAGCATATAGATAAAGCATTTTAGTGAAATCAACTTTATATCATATAAGTATATGGTTAGTTATACATTGAAATAGTCATTCATATATAAACCATAACAATAACATATGATGCATAAACAAAGTCGATCTCAGGAACAAGACAATGTTTCTTTTTATTGTAGAAAACTATAGTAAACATGGAAAAAGCTCACCTGAGTCTTCCTCTTCCAGCTCCAAGTGGAACTATGTTCCAGGTCCGTTCGGTCCTAGTCTTCAACAACCTCCTTCCATAACCAATACCATGATATCTCCAACAACTAAAAGAATAACAACACTCAAGGAAACAAGGGTTTCTTGAACTTGGGGAAGTTCTTGAAGCACAGGGACACTTCAGACTTGATCAGCGGGTAATCTCAGTATAGTAATTCTATCATTTCTCTCCTCTCTAAGGCCTTCCCATTGAAGTATTTTTATACTTCTCCCAAATTAGCTTTTTAGTTGGGAAACAGTTGGGAACAGTTGGGCCATGGGCACCAGGAGGTAATCAACAAGTAAAACCCATGATGTCCACCCATAATTAAGTAAATTTATTTTTTTTAAGTGTTTTAACACATATACATGGGTTGGGTATAGACTGACCTACATGTACACGCTTTTATCATAAGGAAAAGTAGTGTACAGGGAGTAAAACACTGTTTTTAAAATATTTGGACCAAGTTTGGAAGGAGGGGTTATCCTAGACCATAAATCAGGTATCACAAATACCAAGGGTGATATTTGGTGCTATAATGCACCTTGAAAGAAAAAATTAGTACAACACTAGTACTAGCATTGCCAAATCTTCAACAACCATTTGAGATCGAAATCGATGCCAGTGACTATGCCATGGGAGTAGTGTTAATGCAACATAGTAAATCCATATGCTACCATTCTGAGACTTTTATTCTACAGTAGTTAATTATCCTACATATGATAAAGAATTGTATGCATTAGTCTAGAGTGTGAAAAAGTGGAAACATTACTTAATGGGCAAAGAAACAATTATACATACTGATCATCAGCCACTTCAGTATTTGCACTCACAAACTAAATTGCAACAATCAAGACAGTATAGGTGGATAGGTTTCCTACAACAGTTCCATTTATTCATCAGATATAAAAAGGGATACACAATAAAGTTGCAGATATGTTGTCCAGACCAATCATAAATGCATCTACTATACTTAAGCAACACTTAGTCATGCATGAAAGCTACATTGAACAATATGCTAAAGATATAGACTTTAAAGATGTATATGCCGCTTTAAGTAATGGAAAAAAGTTAGAGGAATTGGATTACTATGTTAAAGACCAAATCTTGTATCATTTAGGAAAGCTATGCATTCCACAAACTGAAAGAGTCAACATAATTAGGGAAGCACATACTTCCCTGATATCAGGTCATTTTGGTGTAAGTAAAATAGTTGCACAGCTGCAAAGATACTGCTACTGGCCAAGAATGCATGAAACAATTTCTAGATATGTAAGAGGGTGTACCATGTGTGCTAAAAGTAAGCCCATCAATAGAAAACTAGGCTTGTACACTCCACTACCAGTTCCTTCCCGTCCTTGGGAAAGTGTTTCCATGGACTTTGTTGGGGGATTGCCAAAATCAAGAAAGGGACATGACTATTTATATGTTATTGTGGAAAGGTTCGGTAAAATGTGTATTTTAATACCTTGTAATAAGAAAATTATAACTGAACAAACAACAAAGTTGTTTTTTCAGCATGTCTGGGTGCATTTTGGGTTACCCACTTCCATAGTATCTAATTGAGACTCCTGATTTGTTGGGAAGTTTTGGTCAAGTCTGTGGGCATTGATGGACACCAGACTGAAGAAGAGCACATCCTTTCACCCACAAATAGATGGCCAAATAGATGTAGTCAACAGGACAGTGATCCAGTTGCTCAGGGGTTATTGCAACAAGCATCCCAAGCTTTGGGATGAACATTTATGTTGTGTGCAACATGCTTACAACTGTGCTAAACATTCTTCTACATAGAGATCTCCTTTTGAGAACTATTTTGGTTTTATACCAAGGTCTCCCTTGGATTTGTCTTTGAAAAGGACATAGAAGTTGCTAGACATAGTGATGTGGACAAACCAACTAGGTTCATCAAACAAATCCAAGAAATTCACTAGGCAGTGCAGGAGCAGTTGGAAAAGAGCCAAGCCAAGTACAAGGAAAGGCATGATAAACATCGGGCAGAGAACAACTTCCAAGTTGGTGATCAAGTCTGGCTGTATATCAGCAAAGACAGAATGCAAGGTGAAGGAAAGAAACTAAAGCCAATAAGGTATGGGCCTTTTAAGGTACTCAAGAAAATTGGTGGGAATGCCTTCTGCCTTGATTTTCCAACATACATGCACATCTATTCAGTAATAAATGCAAAAATTTTAAGACTGTTTGAACTTTCATCAATTGAAGATCCTGAAGAGTAAAGTCAATTGTCTTCTATTGATTATCTGTTGCCTGAATATCTCAATGAGTTGTAGGAAGATATAGTTCTGGATAGGAAGGTGAGAACTACGCACAGAGGGGATGTTGAGTACCCAAGAATTTGACTCAAAGGTTCAAAACCCAGCACTACAAAATTGATAGAGATTGGTCAAGTCAGGCAGCTATACCTGCACTTAAGCAATACATGAAAACAAACTTTTGGTGGTCCAAAATACTTTTTCAGTGGGAATGCGTGATCCAAATGGATCCAAGAACACACTCTAAGCCTTGAAAACTCTAAAATTCATGTAAAAGATCAAAACAATCACATGCCAAGAGCCCTTAGAATGGCTGAAAGACACTATCGAGAGGTAAAAACCAAAGAAAACCATGAAAAAAGACAGAGTATGGGAGGCATGGAACAATGGATGCACAATAGCCATCATATCTGCTCGATCAACAGTCCAGATCTGATCGACAATTGCAATCGAGATAGGTAGATAGTATTGGCGCTTAACATATTGGTGGGCTCCAGTATTGTAGCAATAATGCTACAACTCCTGGAACTCCCTTCTTTAATTTTATCAACCTGGTAGTTCGTAACAAACTTGGAAGCGACGGTGCTGTATGCACAAGTACTAGCTCTTGCCGCAGCTGTCACTTGGTCAGCTGGCACAAGTCCGCTATGGGCTCAAGCCAACTTCTATGAGCTCTTAGAAGAAGCTTTTTAACTGATGGACGAAAGCTAACTCAAAGGAAGCTAATCTACTTGCGGAAAGAAACTGAAAGCCAAAAAGAAACACAAACCCTAGCAAACCCTAGCAAACCCTAATTCTACCAACTAGTCCTACTGATGCAAAAATGAGAATGCAAACTATGAGAAGAGATGCCATTACTTCTAGGAAGGTAAAATGCATGTGTCTAAGTTATCACTATCTGAAGAAAACATCTTTTTGTATTTTTGATTAAGTTATAAGAATTGTCATGCATGTGCTTTTAACTAGTTTTCCACTGTGCAGGGATGGATCCAGGGATGAAATGCTTTGGGAAAGGCTAGGATGGTACAGAGAGGGTCTAAGGGATGCCTGACATTCTCTCTGAGAGTTTCACAAAGTTTGGATGACATGCAACCGTGTTTATGAACTTCTACAGGAAGTCTGCAGGGGTTTCTACAGGAAGTTTCTACAGGATGTTCTGTAATTCTTCTACAGGATGTTTACGAATTGGATTTTTGAGGATGGATGGTTGATGGAAGATGCATGGATGGTTATGGAGGTAGGATGGGGGTCTAAAGTGACCTAGGAACTGATGGATGGAGTGGTGAGATGATGTGGAAGGCTGACTTGCATCAACGAAGGTTTAGGCAATGGAAAAGCAAGAAGGTAGGGTTACGTGGCAAAAGAGCAGATGGGAGATGAAGAAACAGACTTGGTGATGGAGGAGCTGACCTGAACGAGGCTCAGATGAACGAGGAGGTGATGAAGGTGATAGAGATGCCCTGCACAATGCTTATTCAAACAAATCAATGAATTCTTGCAAACAAACCAAGTCCTAGCTAACTCAATCCAACTGTTAATGAATGAATAAACAGCAGCCTTGTTTGAAAAGAGAACCATATACATCACAGGAGCAAGAACATGCCAAAAGATCTAAATGCATACAAACTCCTACCAATCGATTCTAAGCATAAAAAGCTACGTTACCCATCAAAACCAACTACAATGACAAAGCAAGATCTAAAGAGCAGATTTTATTTCAAGAACGCAGCAAACACATAAATATAAACAAGGGAGGTACTGGGCACTTGAGATGGGCCCAACCCCAAGAGCTATAGCCTCCCAAGAGAGATTTAGAGCTGGTGCAAAGCTGGATCCATATTTATTAATCAAGAAATGAAAAGTTACATCAAAACTATCCACAAGGAGAGCTTGAGCATGAGCTGAGAGCAAAGCTATTCTATTGCATAAAAATCGAACTACAAACTAGCTAACTAATGGCTAAAACAAAATGACTAATTGGCTAACCAAATTGACTAAGTAGCTAATCCCAAAAATGACTACCAACTAGCTACAAAAATGACTACCCACTAGCTAACCAAAATGAGGCCCCAAGCCTTCTTATTTATACAATTTGAGGACCCAACAGTCCTCCTAAAAGTTAGGGACTTGGCTGCCCAAGACTTGTAGTTAACAGCAGTCCAACTTGACTTGCTTGGCTGCCCTTGAGCTGATTGATTCGGTGGCCCTTGAACTCCGAGCTGATGGTGGAGAATTCGAGGTAAGGGCCCATAAATGAGGGGGAGACCTTCCTAGAAATCCTCTAGCTTGTTCTCCAACGAATTTGGCTGCCAAGTGCTCATTAAGACCTTCCATTTTGTCTCCAAGTTGACCAAAAAGGCTACACAAAGCACCCATTAGACTTGTTGGCATAATGACTAACCAAATTCACTCTATTAACATAAAAATAATCAAAAACATGCAATAAACAAATGAGAATGGTGGACTAAGCCAAATTAGGAGGTTGAATGAGCCCAAATAATTGTACATTTTTGGGGCTCATCATCACCCCCCTACTGAAAGTGTTGCTCATCCTCTGAGCAACCAAATCTCTCCCCTCGTCTTTGATGGCCCTGGTGGCTTCCTTGGCTAGCATCTCGGCTGATTTCTCCTTTGGTTTCCTTCTTTCAAACTTCCTGTAGAACCAGTTCGCTGGCTTCCTGTAGAAACAGTCTCTGTCTTCCTGTAGAAACAGTCCTCTGTCTTCCTGTAGAAACAGACTCTGTCTTCCTGTAGAAACAGACAGCACCACTGTATCTTGCCAGCTGGGCTGTGGCAGCCTTCATCTTCTCCTCCTTTCTGCTCTTCTTCCTTACTGTCTGCTGCTTTTCTTAGTGAATCCTTAGCCTTGTTATGAGTGCACAAGTTTATGCAATCATATGGAAGAAATGGTGCCCTCTTCTCTGTCAAAGACAATTCATCAGCATTTTGTGTGAAAGCAAATGTACCATCAAACTATCACCTCTCAGCTCCAAAGTAAGATCTTCACAGAAATCATCAAAGATGAACATCTTGCCAACAATTCCTCAAATGCTAAGTTGGACCAGTTAGCAGAATGAAACCATCACCAAATCACCCCACATTTCAAAGGCTTTGGTAAGCAGGTTAATGTGCTTAAGCATATTAGTAAATGGAATAAGTAGCAATATATGAACACACCCAAGTCCCAAGTTGAAAACACCTTCCTCTTTTATAAATTTCACAAACATCAGTGAAACAAGGAGACACAAGACAATCGATCAGAACTAAGCCAAAATAGTGTTTTCAGGACTTCCTGTAGAAAGTCCTGTAGCTGATTTCTGGCTTCCTGTAGAAGCCGTTTTTACACTTCCTGATTTGGCTTGCATGGCTGGGGGTGTCTTCTTCTTCAATTTTGCTGTGGTTGCCTTGGTTTTGTCTTCACTTGTTTGGACTTTTTCAGTCCTCTCTGCCCTGCTTTGCAATTGTTTCTTCCGGGGTGTTTGTGTCTTTATTTCACCCGCAGCTTTGGTCTCAACAGCTGGTCCTTTTTCTTGCTTTTCCTGAGGCTTCTCCTGTGATTTTTCATGTGATGGTCTGCCCTGCGTTTCCTTGCCCTTAGCTAGTTTCTATGCCTCAATTTGCTCCTTTTCCTCGCTGCAAAAAGAAACAGTGGGTGCTCATTTTTACTTGGATGCAGTGAAAATGCAAATGGAGGCCTTTAGGTCTGCTTTAATGCCTGCGGCCATGAAGGATCCAAGCCAGAAACAATGCAAAGGAAGGCGAATATATGTATATGATTTGCCCAAAAGATTCAATGCAGAGCTTGTAGAGCAATGCCACAGCCTGATTCCATGGCTCAGTCTCTGTGATTCTCTTAGCAATGAAGGAATGAGGAAGCCCAGAATTTTTTATTTTTTTTTTTTATAAGCACTGGTTTCAAACTCATTAATATGCTGATATTTCAAGGTCTGAGCCTTCACTCACATATGATCGATCAATTTCTTGATCAGATCCACTTTCAGGGCCCTGCAACTTTCTTCACTAAAGGAACAATCAGAAAACAAAGATGTATCGTCATTTATATCAGCGGAACTTTGAATCTGACACAGACTACCTGGTTTTGGTAAAAGATTCTATAACCTGGAGCTGTTGGCCGATGTGAGAAAGGGAACCAGGCAAGAAAACCCGAACATTGCTTCCTTGATGCAACAACGTAGCCAGCTTGGGTGAAATGAACATGCTTTGCGCCTTTGATTTCTTTGAATATTTGGACAGTGGTATGCACGAGGCTTCTGCCAGCAATTCTATTCCTTTGCAAAATTCTTTACATATACTCCGGTAAACTGCGTCTTTCCAATGACCAGATCAGCTCAGGGTTATGCCATTTGATCAATCTGCATCATCAGCGTCCAACTCCGGCAAACGCATTAACTTTCTGGTTCCATACCCCAGCAGATCGATTTTTAAAACTGTGCTCAATATAATAATTCAACAAATGCATTTATTCTAAATTTAATGACAGCGTTCAGTAAATACAACTCATGAATCCAATTTCAAAAAGCTCCTATTCAAGGCTACGGCCTCAGTATTCATGCAAAATGATAATCCAACAGGTTTCCTTGATTTGTGGAACTCGGCTGTCCAACTGAAGGTTAAACTGGTGATCCTGTAGAACAGTTATAACTGTTGTTCCTGTAGAACTGCGTGACTGCTGGTGGAGTGAGGTGGCAAAAACATGCGCGCTGGCTTTTTCAAACTGAAGTGATGTTATGAACTGCTGTTGTTAACTATTTGTTCTCTGCTTGTATTCAATTCCATTAGTTGCACTAGAGTTTAGAATATCCCCAACTGACTGTGTTTTGTTTTTGAACTTCACGTGAATGGCTGATCCATGCATGCATGATTTTTGCCTTGCTGAGTGCAATTGGACATGGCTCCCTTCTTGGCTGAATCCACTCATCTCATTCATTCATGCATTGCTTTAGATTAGATCTACGCAAACAGAGGAACAAGGTTAAGTCACGTACCTCGAAGTTGAATGGCTGCCGTGAGCTGTTGTGGGTTGTCATTGCTGCATGCATTTGATTTTATGGTTGCATGATGGCTTGGTTGCTGATTCATGGCTGGTTTTCTTGTGCAGGTGTCCTCTGGCCAGATGCATGCAACAAGAGTTCATTTCCACGTTCAGATCTGCATCCTGAAACTGCTGCCATTGAATTTTCACAGGACCAGAACTTCTTTTTGCCATTTCTCCCAAACGGCAAACCGGATTGAGCTGAAACTCGGTGGGCATGTTCCTACCATCATGATGCATCTCCCATAGTAAATTCGTGATCAATGGATCCACGGATTTCGAGAAAATTGGAAAATGGCTGAAGATTTCAGAGCTCGATTTCTCGGAAACCGTGCATCAGAATTGGCTGAAACTGCTTGGGTAGGCTACTATCACCCACGTGCATCTCCCCATGAAACAGGTTTTGAAATGGATGCACGGTTATGGAGAAAATGAAAAAATGGCTGATGGTGATGGAGGCTGATTTCTTGGAAACCGTGCACCGGAATTGCATGAAACTGCTCAGGCATGTTGTCATCGACCTTGTACCATCCCCCATAAAACGGTTTGTCAAATGGATGCATGGTTCTCAAGTTATGGTAAAAACAAATTCTGCTCTATGTGTTTTTGGCTTCAAGGTACTTTGCATGTGCTTGCATGGGATGACAAAATGAATTTTGGCTGTGATGCAGGTATGGAGATGATGGAGGAGGAGTTGCAAGATTGCAGGAAGACTTCTAAACCTTTGAGGAAGCTACCATGCTTGCCAAACCACTTTTTGAAATGCATGCCTAGTTTCCCACAATTTCTACAGGAAGTTCCTGTAGAAGCACAATGAGAAGCACAAGGAGGTGACAAAATGATGGATGAAGGCAAGGGATGGACACACAAGTGCTTGTAGGCCTAATCAACAGATTCCCACCATCAGATTCACTTTTGAAATTGGATTTGGCTCGTCCAAAGGTTCTACAGGATGTTTCCTGTAGAAATACAGAGCTTTCCTGTAGAAGACACAGTTTTGAGGAAAGAAGCATAATGACATGAAAAAATGATGGAAAAGGGGTGAGGAGTGGAAACATGGATGAGTGTAGGCCTCATGGACATATTCCAAGCCTTCAGGTCCTCTTCGGAGATCAATTTGGCTTTTTTGTAAGCTTCTTGTAGAAGATACGAAACTTCCTTTGACCTTGATTTGAGTGCTCCTCCTGTCATGAAACGTCCTTCTTGCAACCTGCAATGTCTTTGCTGCAACATAAAATTATTCAATGATGATTAGCTTTATTTTTCTTTTTCTTTTTTTCTCTTTTTTTTTGAAAAACAACTAGGGCGCCTCATGGAGGTTTGCACCCTAATTGCCTGCCTTGGGCGCCTCCAAGGGAGGTTTTCACCCAAAGATCTTTTTCTTTTTTATTTTCTTTTCTTTCCAACCCATTGACCGCCTCATGGAGGTTTTCAATCAATGAGCCAATCTAAGGCGCCTCCGAGGGGGTTTTCACCTTAGATTTTTATTTTTCTCTTATTTTCATTTTTTTCATTTCTTTTTTCTTTTTTCTTTTTTTTTTTGTTTTTTGTTTCTACCCTACCCTACTTGAAAAACAAAATCATGTTCAAGTATAAGAATACTTCCAATGGAGCCATGTGCACATCGAGATTAGAGACAAAATGATGTGAAGGCTCGAAATGCATGCTTTGATAGGTATCCAGATCTCAGAGACAAAATGATCTGACTTTGAAGGTACAAAACATAGCTGAGGAGGAGAGTACTGCTGCAACTTAGTGACCTTCTGAAACCATATCTCAATATAGCTTTGATATCCTTGGTTCTTTTGCTGATCTGGATCATTCTTCATGTCACCTTCTAACATGACTTTCTGATCTTCCTCTTTTTGTTGATCTTTCTCTTGAATACATGGAAGATTTGATGGTAACCATGAGGGAACTTTCTCCGTCTCTGATTCTGATCTCTTCTCTTCATCACGTGCAGCCCATGGTGCTTTGATCTCCTCTTTTGAATCTTCTTTTGCCTTTGGTCCTTCAATGCTTTCAAGATGATCTCTTTTGTGCAATGCTTTTCCTGAGCTGTGGTGAAGATCATTGAGCTCACGAGGAATCATTTGCACATGTTGTGCCTCAGCTTTGCACGTGTGATGAGCTGCTCCAATCTGTGGGTTTGGAGATGATGGTACGGGTAGTTGAGTGGAGGTGTGAAATTGAGATGGAGATGGATGGCATTGTGGTTGGGTAGGCATTTGGGGTTGCCTTGGTGGAGGAGGAGGCGATGGTTGTGGATGAGCAGGTGGTGGAGGAAAATGAGCGGGATGAGAGTTGTACTGGGGCCTCCACTCCTGATAAGGTGCATTCCACTGAGGTTGTGGCTGAGCATAAGAGTGAAACGAATGAGCAACTGGTTGGGCATAATATGGATCTGTGAAGGAATAAGGAGGAGGTGTGAACCAGGAAGGATGAGCAGGGGGACCCCAAGAAGGCATGAAGGTGGCTTGATAAGGGTCATAATAGGTCTCGGGTGTCCCTTGTAGTTCCTGCTGGTAGGGTATGGGTCCATGTGGCCTCCTTTGGTTCATATAACAGAGTGATTCAGTGGCTCTCTTGGCTCTTTGATATGTAGCTTTGATTCTGGGCAAGGAAGGGCACTGATCTGTAGGATGGTATTCTTCACAGATGAAACACACTTCTAGAGAGTGCATTGGACATTCGTTCCAAGGATGCCTTCTAGTGCACCTAGGACAAAAAATGGCCAAAACCCTCTTGGCTTCTTCTTGCTTCTTTTGGATCCGCAAGGTATCCAGTTGCATGGCAAGAAACTGCCTCATATCACTCTTGAAATCTTCGATCTGATTTGCAAATTCATCTTTGGACAAGGGACTGCTCCCAACATTTCTGCTTGTAGCCATTTGCTTCAGAGGAATGTTTCTTCTTCTTCTCCCCTAGAGGTTCTTCAGATATGTCTTGATGTCCACCCAGGGGTCCTTTCATCATAGCCATCGAAGAAGAACGTTGGCTGTGTGAAGCAGTGGGGGTGTTGTGCAATCATTTTTCTAACTTATCTCTACTCCTACAAAGCATGAAATGAAATCTTTTTGGTTGATTTTTGCTTTTTTCTACTTCTACTTGCAAAATTGAAATAAATTGAACTGCAGCTAACTATCTTGCTAAAATGAAAATGCGGAATGGAAATGAAAGTAGGAAAGGACTAATCTATTTTGCTCAAATCAAATTGCAAGAATGAAATGCTAGGCTACGCTTGCGAAATTGAAACACTAATCTACACTTGCAGAATTGAAATGCGGAATTGAAAGGCTATTCTAGGAAAGCAGGAAATGCTAATCTATGGAAGCAAGAAATACTAATCTATGAAAGCAGGAAATGCTAATCTAGGAAAGCAAGAAAGGCTAATCTACTTTTGCATAAATGAAATTGCATAATGGAAATGAAATAAACTACTTAGAAGAAGGTTGTAGTGGAAAATAGAAGAAAAGCAACAATCACCAATACTCTGCCGCTTCCCCGGCAACGGCGCCAAAAAGATGGTGGGCTCCAGTATTGTAGCAATAATGCTACAACTCTTGGAACTCCCTTCTTTAATTTTATCAAACCGGTAGTTCGTAACAAACTTGGAAGCGACGGTGCTGTATGCACAAGTACTAGCTCTTGCCGCAGCTGTCACTTGGTCAGCTGGCACAAGTCCGCTAGGGGCTCAAGCCAACTTCTATGAGATCTTAGAAGAAGCTTTTTAACTAATGGACGAAAGCTAACTCAAAGGAAGCTAATCTACTTGCGGAAAGAAACTGAAAGCCAAAAAGAAACGCAAACCCTAGCAAACCCTAATTCTACCAACTAGTCCTATTGATGCAAAAATGAGAATGCAAACTATGAGAAGAGATGCCATTACTTCTAGGAAGGTAAAATGCATGTGTCTAAGTTATCACTATCTGAAGAAAACATCTTTTTGTATTTTTGATTAAGTTATAAGAATTGTCATGCATGTGCTTTTAACTAGTTTTCCACTGTGCAGGGATGGATCCAGGGATGAAATGCTTTGGGAAAGGTTGGGATGGTACAGAGAGGGTCTAAGGGATACATGACATTCTCTCTGAGAGTTTCACAAAGTTTGGATGACATGCAACCGTGTTTATGAACTTCTACAGGAAGTCTGCAGGGGTTTCTACAGGAAGTTTCTACAGGATGTTATGTAATTCTTCTACAGGATGTTTACGAATTGGATTTTTGAGGATGGATGGTTGATGGAAGATGCATGGATGGTTATGGAGGTAGGATGGGGGTCTGAAGTGATCTAGTAACTGATGGATGGAGTGGTGAGATGATGTGGAAGGCTGACTTGCATCAACGAAGGTTTAGGCAATGGAAAAGCAAGAAGGTAGGGTTACGTGGCAAAAGAGCAGATGGGAGATGAAGAAACAGACTTGGTGATGGAGGAGTTGACCTGAACGAGGCTCAGATGAACGAGGAGGTGATGAAGGTGATAGAGATGCCCTGCACAATGCTTATTCAAACAAATCAATGAATTCTTGCAAACAAACCAAGTCCTAGCTAACTCAATCCAACTGTTAATGAATGAATAAACAGCAGCCTTGTTTGAAAAGAGAACCATATACATCACGGGAGCAAGAACATGCCAAAAGATCTAAATGCATACAAACTCCTACCAATCAATTCTAAGCATAAAAAGCTACGTTACCCATCAAAACCAACTACAATGACAAAGCAAGATCTAAAGAGCAGATTTTATTTCAAGAACGCAGCAAACACATAAATATAAACAAGGGAGGTACTGGGCGCTTGAGATGGGCCCAACCCCAAGAGCTACAACCTCCCAAGAGAGATTTAGAGCTGGTGCAAAGCTGGATCCATCTTTATTAATCAAGAAATGAAAAGTTACATCAAAACTGTCCACAAGGAGAGCTTGAGCATGAGCTGAGAGCAAAGCTATTCTATTGCATAAAAATCGAACTACAAACTAGCTAACTAATGGCTAAAACAAAATGACTAATTGGCTAACCAAATTGACTAACTAGCTAATCCCAAAAATGACTACCAACTAGCTACAAAAATGACTACCCACTAGCTAACCAAAATGAGGCCCCAAGCCTTCTTATTTATACAATTTGAGGACCCAACAGTCCTCCTAAAAGTTAGGGACTTGGCTGCCCAAGACTTGTAGTTAACAGCAGTCCAACTTGACTTGCTTGGCTGCCCTTGAGCTGATTGATTCGGTGGCCCTTGAACTCCGAGCTGATGGTGGAGAATTCGAGGTAAGGGCCCATAAATGAGAGGGACATCTTCCTACAAATCCTCTAGCTTGTTCTCCCACGAATTTGGCTGCCAAGTGCTCATTAAGACCTTCCATTTTGTCTCCAAGTTGACCAAAAAGGCTACACAAAGCACCCATTAGACTTGTTGGCATAATGACTAACCAAATTCATACTATTAACATAAAAATAATCAAAAACATGCAATAAACAAATGAGAATGGTGGACTAAGCCAAATTAGGAGGTTGAATGAGCCCAAATAATTGTACATTTTTGGGGCTCATCACATATATGTATGGTGACGATGATTGGTGGAGTTAATTAGGACCATTGATCAAGCACACAGATCGACAACCCTTGTTGGATCGTAGGATCGCTATCAGAGATTGCAAGATCACTTACAATGGGCCAGGGGTTATTGCGATGAGCGTTTGTGATTAATCACATCACAATATCGCAATCGGAGAAAACATTATGTGCGATCCGATGAACTGGACCTGACGGGTTTATCAGTATTATTTCATAAGATTTGAGATCCGTAGAAAAGCCAGTTTTAATGCATTTTCATAGTTTTTGGTTATTAAATGAAATGCGAAGGATGAAGGCCGATGCGATAAGCTAGACCCGAAAGGGTTCCTTAAAGCTATTACATATTATTTCAGATCTACCATAAAACATTTTTCCAATTTATAACATATTTCAAAAATACAAAGAGGAACCTTGGAGCAAGGTCGAAGCGACTTGCGATAGCGATGGAGGATGGACCGGATAGGGGAATAGACCATATTTAAGGACTTTTGAAGTCCAAAATGAATGGTTTTTTTGCGTGATTTCACAGTCATAAATGCATTTTCGTGTGTTAGCATAAAACGACTGCGTTTGGGCATTCCAAAGGATTTCAGGGGCCTGATAGACATACCATTACAATACAGGTGGACACCACCCTTAGAAGCATTTAAAAATGATTGCTAACACTTAGAAAGGGGTCTAAGTGAACAAAGGATGAGGAGACTGAAAGTTGAGGAGTTGAAACGAACAGGAAGCACTGTTTCAGCTTTAAAAGCTATAGCAAACAGAAGATAGAGCAGGCAGTGCCGAGACAGAGTTAAGACAGAGACAAAGAGTGATTCAGAGAGTCTGCGTACTCAGAGAAGGCCTGGGAGGTTCAAGAAAACTCTTACTGTTCTATTTGCTTTGTATTGAGTCTCAAACTGAGCTCATACTATTGTAAAAACTCTGCTTGAAGACATAATAGAGAGGCCACCACTAAAGGAGGACCAGGAGATGTAGCCCAAGAGTATTGGCTGAACTCCTTATTAAATTTGTTGTGTTATGTGTTGTCTATTATGTTTTGCTTACTGCTTCATTGTCTGTGTGTTTCACAATCTTATCGATCCATTGCATAAAATAACATAGACAAATCCATGCACATGAGTCTGTAAAACCTTATTAATTGTCTTAGATCACATTATCAGATCAATTGGGATGGTATGCTGAATTATTTTCTTATCATAATCCTTCAAGTCTACATAATCCCACGTGAAAACATCAGAAAATTCAGACAATAAATGAATATATTTCTCTTTTACCTCGATAGGTAATAATTTCGACAAGTTGATCAATTTTAGTTTGTCTATTGTTCTAATGTTCATGTCTTGCACACCTTTCTTTGTAGGAACCAATGTAGGCTTCCTTGCTACATCATCCTGATCAAACAAGTCTTCCAAAGGTATAAGACCTTTCAGAATATTGATATCCTTCAGCTGTAGTATATCAACTTGAGTTGCCTTGATGACTTGATCATCTTTGTCATAAAATTCATCCATAGAACAATTTTAAAACTCTCCTTCACTCTCAAAAAAATTATTCACCTATTTGTCATCCCAGAATACTTGCCAATACCAGAAGTTGTCAGGAATAGAAGGCTGATGCTTCACATGAATCTCAAATTTCTTGTTTGAAAAATGGGGATTTTGAATTTCTTGCAGCTATAGCTAATGAATCCGCCATAAGATTCTGACTCCTTGGTACAACTGAAAGTATATATTTAGGAAACATCCTCAAAATATCTAAAACAACAATTCTATATTGTTTCATTCGTGGATGGTGAGATTGATATTCACCTTTAACTTTCTTGTTCACTAGTTCTGAATCACCATACATAGAAATTTTTCGTGCACCCAATGATTTCAAGATCTTTAAACCTGTGATCAGCACTTCGTACTCCGTCTCATTGTTAGTGCAATCAAAAGCTAACTTGTATGAGAATAATCTAACATTCTGAGGGAGCTCACCTCACTGATGATGTGGAATTTGAATGCAAATGCCAATGCTTGCTCCATCTTTCCCAAGAGAAACATCAAAGTCTATGGTCCAAAGGCCATGTTCCTCTTCCAAGGGTTGTAAATCTTATTTTTGCTTTGGGTCAATTTTTTGAACTTTCTCCTCACACTGTTTTGAATTTTCGATCACCTTCTCTGATGGTTGTTCTGAGCCTTGCTTTGCCTTGTCTGATGGTTTTTCAGATGAACTTGGAATCTTTTCTTTTTCCTAGTCTTAAATTGTCCTTATACAATTGGAAATCTATGGTACATCTTTAATTTCAATAAGCTAACTATCTACATCATTCAGTCCACTATCATTATATAAAATAAATGACTCTAAATCTTTATGTACAACATTTATAGGATGATTATTGGGCTTATCCTTGCTAGTTATCATGAATTTCATTTTGGTTTTTTGGTATAGCTTCCTCAATTTCCTAAAAACCAGAATAGTGGCATAGGAAAAGTCTAACTGTAGTGTTCCTCTTATTTTCACTCCCTAGGACCTTGACAGTAACATACAATATCGTGGTGGTATATCAGCTGCTACCACATCCATTAAGACATTCTTTGCATGGATTTGGTCAAGGGATACTACCAAATCTTTTATGAGACCAAGACAACGAACCTTACCGGAATCAAAAGAATAGAAGTCATGGTATTGACGAGTTATGTGTAGACCCAACTTTTCCATGATGGCCTTGGGCATTAAATTATGGGAGTCTTCAGATTCAAGCATGGAGTTATGAAGAATGTAGTAATGGATTCTTAAACTCAAGTAAAATGGAGGAACCTCAGTATCTTCTCACTGACCATCTATGGCTAGACCAAAAATCAATTCAGGCTAGTCATCTTCAACATTAACTATGTCGTACATAGGGTCAAGTTTCAACATATTAACTATATAAGACTTGTAGTGGCTATTTTTGACAAGTTTAGTAAGAGGGATTGACACTTTCAAATTTGAAATTTTAGTTTCTAAATTGAATAAGCTAGATTTGTCTACCTCTTTTTAGATGATGTCTCTTTTCTTGGGCAGATCTCTTGGTGTCTGATCCTTCTCCTAATTCTCATGGCCCTTGTTTGGATTGATTGTAGATGGCTTATTAACTTTGCTTTGGTTATATGCTGCCAACTCTTTACCTTTGATTTGACTACCCTGAGGATTTATTTTTTGTTGGGTATCTTTCTGCTGTGATGTCCTTTTTTGAATGGGAGTGATAGGGACATCTATATTCCTCAAGGAATATTGCTTATTTTGAGAGCTAGGTGCATTCAAGTAACCTCTTTGATAATCATTGGATTGAGTTTCCAATTCATAACCATTCGCCAGTATGTAGTCTTCATTCCTAGGATCCTTTGTCTGCTCGACATACTTCTCATTTTCAGTCAAGAAAATGGGATGGTAATCTTCCTTAAAGAAGTGATTTTCCTCACCAATTGGGTCTGCTTCATCATCAAAATCTCCTTAAGCATAATTCTATTGCAAGGGTGTCTGAATTGGATGTTGAGATGTTGATGCTTCAGAAGATTTCCGCTCTCTTTGCTTTATCCTGTACTGAGGTTGTTGCTCGATTCTGAAGTTCAAATTTCTAACTTGTGGCTCTTGAGGTCTATTGGAATTTATCATCCGGTCAGCCATCCTCTCCATTTTTCTTATCAGTGCATCTAGTTTAATATTGGTGGAAGAAGAAGGTTCTTCTTTGATGGTTACTTTCTTTTCTGGTTTCTCATGTTTTAATTGAGACTTTTTAATCATCAAGTTGGCTTCCACGCTTACTGCATTATTTTGCATTTCTTCTAGAGTTGTGGGATCTCTTTCCCTTAGTTGATAAGCCATCTTTGAATCAAAGGCATCCAGGTAATGTTGAAGTGCCAAATTAGGTGGAGGTTTCATGTTATCAAGAATGGAATTATAGATCTGATTAAACCTTATAGTGAACTCCTGAACCATGTCTTTACGATTCCTTTTCAATGTGTTGTATTCCACCAAGATCTGCAATTGATTTTTCTTTTCTCACCACCTGGCTATGAACAAATCATTTAACCTCTAAGGAGTATTAATGGAGCCCACTGCCAAACCATGAAACCATTTTTTCACATCTCCAGAAAATGTTTGAGCCATTAGTCTCATTTTGGCATCGTCATCATCAACCTTCTCTAAATCAATGAAATTAGCCATTTTGTCAATATGTTGTTGTGTTGTGACTCCTGGGCTACCATCAAAAAGAGGAATTCCTTGGCCATAGGTCTGAGGTAAAGATGCCAATTGACCAGGTAATACTAAGGGAGCAAATCTCTCCATGACTACTAGGGGAGGGCGTACCTGGATTACAATGGTTTGAGTTGGCTAGAATGAAGATGGAGGCATGAATACAGTTGTTTTATAAGTGTAGTAGAGGGGATGGCAGAAGATAGTATTTCAAATTGATACTGGATATAGGATTTTTCGGCATTAATTTGTAATTGATCAGCTAGGCTTTGAGGTTTCTCAAAATTAGACCAAACTTCGTGCTCAAGTTTTGAAGACTGTGATGTAGCAGAAGGTTGATTAAATAAAGATTTCGAGGCAGGTAAGTATGAATCAAAATTTATGGGATCAAACACTTCCTTTGTAAGACAAGACTCAAACTTCGAATGAAATAGGGATAGCTCTAATGTCAAAAGGAATATCTTGAATACTAAGTATCTGATATGGCAAGGAAGTGGTCCTTTCCAATTTTGTGCTTTCAGTATCAGGGAAAGGGACTTTAGGATTTCTTAACAATATTTCAAGATCTTCAACTAGAGAAGGAGGATTCGGGTTAGGGCTTGACTTGGTATATCTTTTCGAAGTCAATATCTTAACAGGGTCAAAGTCTATGTGAAGTAAAAAAATTGAGACTTTGAGAGGAACAAAGATATCTTCAAATTTCACAGAGAAGGAAAGTATCCAATAGAGAAATTTAAATGGGTAACGATTGAAAGCTTACCAATGGAATGAAATCTAATTGAAATTGTGATTTATAACCTTCTTCTCTTTCTGAACAAGATGTGAATATCTTCAACTGAATCACCTAGATCAGGATGTGCAATTTTGTCATGTTTGTCTCCTTAAAGCTAACTCGACAATCTTGACACTGCAATTATGGAATCAGCCTATATGAAACTTAGTCCCATCATCAAGAGGAAAAAATTTCAATGAAAACTAGTCATACACCAAGGGAAAATTTACCTTTTGTTCCCTGACAACGACGCCAGTATGTTATCGCTACTCTGGATCTCCAAGGCTGAGGAAGAGTCCATCTAAGGTAACCGCAGACCAATCTTTTGACTTAGTAGCTAGCCCTACCAAGCCAGAGAGGGCTGTCTCTGAAGGATCACAACACAAAAGGGTTGGATGGATTAGGTTTTTAGGCTATATATAGTAGCTCAGGGTTTTGATTTGATTTGATTGGGGTAGTCACTGGATGAATGAATTAGTTCAGAGGGTGAACTAGGTCAGGGCAAAAGAAAATCAAAATTGCAGACATCTGATGGGGAAAGGTAGGAAAGTAATTTAACACTTTGTAGTATATTTATGAAATGGTTTAGAGTGATCAGGTGCTAAAAAGAGCATGGAAATCATGAATTCTTTTTAAATAGAAGAAATGAAACACATAAGATGAATTCCCAAAACAGAGCATATAAGATGAATTCTGCTTATCACACATTGAAAATAAAAAATACTTAGAAGTAAAATGGATCATGGAAGATACAAAACATTCACACACATGTAACTGAAGAAGAAACAATATCAAAATACCATGCCACAGGAATCCCATCAAAATAGCTGCAATTCATCCAATATATTCCATGCCAAAGTCTGAAACACTAGTACAACATCGAATGGAGTCCAACCTCTAGAATGATTGGAAAAGTAAATGATATAGGCCTAAAACAAACTCCTCCTAGCCTCATGGGTCGAATCCATGAGAACAGGAGTAGTTCCACCCAAAACTAAACTGATAGCTAGAGTGTAGGGTTGTCAAAGGGACTCATCCCTCACTTTTTGGAAACTGATTCATTACATCACAAAAAGAGTTTTCACCTAATCCATTTACCCTAGGTGACAGTAAAAACATCATTATTATATTTACATCCATCAATTACATTGGTAAAAACATGATTTGTCAAGGTGAAACTGTCAAAACCGAGAAAAATCACAAAATGATGAAACTCAGAAAATTTGTGTCAAAAGCGCAACGCCACTATCCTAAGCGTAGCACCAACTTCAACTCCACTTTTGAGGGGGTTCTCGATGTCCACATTGAGCGCAAGATAGCTCATTGGAAATCATGTCCTATCTGGTTTCTAGATCTACCCTTAGTTTCCAAAATTGTTAAGTTGTGACCCTCCAAAAGTTGATTCTCCCAAGACTAGTCAAAAGCACAACGCCAACCTCCAAAATAGGGCAGAAATATGATTTTTTCGGTGTTTTCTGACTTTTTGACTACCCAGTGACCTAAAAGAACTTAGAAAAGTGGTTTTCCTAACTATATTTTGCCTTCTAAATCCAATTGTGGTGGCCATTTTGCATTTCGGGGTCCCTAGAAAAGGCGTAGCAGCTAGGGCGCTGCGCTTTTGGCAGTGTGACTGGTGCACAAATTGCCAAAAATGGACAAAACTCATAAATTTTCCAAAATTGCTCAAGATTCTTCAAAATTTAGCCTAAGGAATGATGATGATGTGTGTTAGGCCATGAGTGATGCCTCAACAACTATTTCAAGATTATCTTCCTCCTTTTGCTTGGTTAGGTCTTCAATTTTTTCCTTTGTAGCTTTGCGTTTTTCCCTAGCCTTTCTCTATTGGCATAGTGTTTTGCCATATTCTTCTGAATTTAATTTTGTTGTTTAGCTTTTTTTAGGAGCTTCTCTATATGTTGATTGACCTTATCAAGTCAATGCTCCTGATTTTCATTGACCAAGAAGGAAATTTTCTCATTCAATTTGAGCTTATTAGCAAGCTCAACTTCCTTTTTCTTCTCTAGTCCTAGAGCTCTTTTCAACCTCTAGTTCTAGGTCCTTTTCTAGTTTCTTGCTCTTCTTGGGTCTCACCATACCTATCATAGGACTCTTCTAGCAATGCCTTGACTTTCATTTCTTCCCTCTCTGCCTTCATGAGCTTAATCTCCATGACCTCATGTTTGGCCTCAAGCTGCTTATTTTCCTGCTCATAATATGAGATGATGTATTTTTCCCTCTATAGGTTGATTTGGAGCTCCCTGATGAGGGCATATTTTTCTTTGATGACAATGCTTATGCTCTCACTATCATCATGTTCACCTAGGTCAACCAAGTCAATGTAGGTTTTAACCCCGTATGGAAATTACCTACATACGAATTCTAAAACATAGAAAATAAACAATGTGAGAGCATAACAAATAAAACACATATTCATAGAGATCTTCCCTTGGATCCCAAAACTGGGACTACCAGCTTGATTTTTCATTATGTTCCTTTCAAAGTTATAATACATATTTATACATGCTGAAGCATCCAATACCATGGACCGAAAACCATCACGTATAATACCATGGACCGAAAAACCATTGCGTCCAATACCATGGACCAAAAACCATCATGTCCAAAAAACATGTGCAAAAATCATGCACAAAACCTTAGTTGGGTCCGCCCATCCTAGCATAAGGTCCAAAAACCAAATTTTTCTGGGGCATCGCCCCAGACCCCATAAAGTGTGGCTATGGGTATGCGTCAAACCCCCTATGACCCCCCCCCCCCCAGCTACACAATCGGTGCAATGAAGGGGGGCTCCGCCCCCCCTCTAACCCCCGGTTAACTACGTGGGCTAATCATGGAAAGAATATAACACAACCCAACATTCTCCCACTTGTTTCCACAAGAGATCTTAGTCATTTTTCCAGCCTTGAAACACCCATTGTCTCTTTACACAAAGAGAACTTCTCAGAGCTCATAGATTTTGTCAATGCATTTGCAATATTCTTCAAAGTGTCCACCTTTACTAGCAACAACTTTTTGTCTTCTATCATATCCCTCACAAAGTGATACTGAACATCAATGTGCTTTGTCTTTGAATGATATGCAGGGTTCATTGCCAAGAAAATTGGACTTTGGCTGTCACAATCTATCCTTATAGCTCCCTGTACTAACCCCATACTTGAACACAATCTCTGCAACCAAACTACTTCCTTGCTTGCATGAGTGGTTGCCATGTATTCTGCCTTTGTAGTTGATAGTGTCACTACAGATTGTTTTCTTACTCATCCAATTGGCTGCACCTCCAAATAGGTTAAACACATACCCACTTGTAGATCTTCTCTGATCCATATCTCCAGCCCAGTCTACATCAACAAAGCCATGAATATCCAACATTCTATCCAATCCTGATCTTCCTTGGTAGCACAAACCATAATCACTAGTGCCATGCAAATACCTAAAAACTCGCTTCACTATTGTCCAGTGCTCCTTCCCTGGTTTTGACATAAACCTGCTCAATACTCCCACTGCATGTGCAATGTTTAGTCTAGTATAGAGCATTTCATACATTAGGCTACTAAATGCACTTGCATATGGAACATGGGACATGTCCTCTTCCTCTTCTTGTGCCTTGGGACACTGTTTTGCAGATAACCTCACCCCTACAGGAATAAGAACCTTCACCAGTTTACTATCCTGCATATTAAACCTTTGTAGTATTGTCTTGACATACTTCCTTTGGTTTAACCAAAGCTTCCTCTTTGCCTAATCTCTTTTAATTTCCATGCCCAAAATATAGTTTACAGCACCAAGATATTTCATGTCGAATTTGGAGGACAATTGGGTCTTCAAATCGTGGATAATTTCTTTGTCATTTCAAACTAGCAACATGTCATCCACATACAAGACCAGATAAATAACACGGTCACCAATTAATTTAAAATACACACAGTGATCTGCTTTGCTTATGGTGAAGCTAAGTCCCCATATAAATGTATCAAATTTCTGATACCACATCCATGGTATCTGTTTTAACCCATAGAGAGACTTCTTTAACTTGCATACCAGTTCTTTCTTACCCTTCACCACAAAGCCTTCAGGATGCTTCATGTATATTTCCTCTTCCAGATCCCCATGAAGAAATGTTGTCTTCACATCCATCTATTCTACCTAAAAATAAAAAGAAACAACAACATATAAAAGTAATCTAATAGAAGTTACCATGGCAACAGGAGAAAAAATATCACCAAAATCAATTCCCAACACCTGGGAATAACCTTTTTCTACCAACCAAACTTTGTATTTCTCCACCTTTCCTTCTGCATTTGTCTTCTTCTTGAACACCCATTTGCTGCCAATGGGTTTCCTTCCAGATGACAACTCCACCAGACCCCAAGCCTCATTTTGTGCAAAGATGCCATTTCATCAACCATGGCCTCTTTCTAGAGTTTGTCATCCTCTAAATCTACTGCATCCTTCACAGTTATGGGATCAACGTTAATAATAGATAAAGAAAAATTGAATAGAAAGCATATGGACTATACCTTTCTGGCTTCCTTCTTTCTCCAACTGATCTTCTCACACCTGGAGTTTGTGGCTCTTCATCTTTTGATTCATCCTCTGCTATAGAGTCTAATTCTTCCTCCTTAACCTCAAACTATATCTTTTTAGGTTCCTTTGGTTGGACTTCATGTTTAATAACATCTTTTACCTCTCTAAACACCACATCTCGGTTGTACACAACCTTCTGTGTGACTAGGTTCCAAATATTATACCCCTTTAAATGATCCTTATACCCAATAAAGATGCACTTTTCAAATTTACTGTCCAACTTGGTTCATTTCTCCTTTGGAACATGTACATATGCATCACATCTAAATAGCCTCAGATGTGAAAGAGAGGGTTTCTTACCAATCCATACCTCTTGTGGAGTCTTATCCTACAACATTGATGAAGGTGACTTGTTGACCAGGTAACATGCAGTATCCACCGCCTCTGCCCAAAATTCCTCTCCTAACCTAGCACCACTAAGAATGCTTCTTGCCCTTTCCATCAACGTCTTATTCATTCTTTCTGCAACTCCATTTTGATGAGGTGTATATAGAGTAGTCTTCTATTGTTCTATACCACACTTCTTACAAAATTCTTCAAATTCCTTACTGCAAAACTCTCAACCATTATTTGTCCTCAGCACCTTTATCTTCTTCTCTATCTGATTTTCCACGAGAGCCTTAAATTCTTTAAACTTGTTAAAGGCTTTAGATTTATTTTTAAGGAAATATATCCATGTATTCCTTGAGAAGTCATCTATAAATGATACATAGTACACAGACTTACCTAGTGATGGAACCTTCATAGGCCCAAACACATCACTGTGCACAAGTTCTAATATCTGTTTTTCCCTCTTACTACTAGAGGGGAGACTCACCCGATTATGCTTCCCATATACACAATTTTCACAGAAATCAAAATCTAGAGAGCTATTACTCATACATTCTACCATACCTTTACCATGAAGTATTTGAAGGCCCTTCTCTTCAATATGTCCAAGCCTTTGATGCCACAACATGGTCTTCTCTCCAGAGACCACTAGATTTTCTGCTCCACTTTTAGGAACCACAAAACTGTTGCACCCATCAATAACAGTGCTACCTTGCAGCTTGTACAGAGTTCCAATTCGAACTCCCTGCATCAATACCAGTGCTCCTCGAACCATTTTGCAGGTATCATTCTTGAACACTGTTTCTTACACTTGCATCATCCATCTTGCTTATAGAAATTATATTTCTAGCTAATGCAAGAATATGCAGAACACCCGAAAGTGTTCTAACCCTTCCACCTTGCAACTTCAACTTTAATTTTCCATGACCAATGATTCTAGCCTTCCTATCATCCCCTAAGAATACATCACCACCATCGTATTTCTCATACTCACAGAACCACTCTGTATGGGGAGTGAAGTGAAAAGATGCACCTGAGTCAATCAACCATGCCTCATGATCTACATGTGTACTTGAAGAAGCCAAGTACACATCCCCACTTTCATCTGAGGTGGTTTTCACCTCTGCAGAAGGAGAATCATCAGATCCCTTTCCTTTATCAGGAGCTTTAGATTTACAGTCCCTTTTGTAGTGCCCTTCCTTTCCACATTTCCAGCACACCACCTTTACAGGGTTTCCTGGAGATTTAAATCTCCCTCTATATTTAGATCTCCCACTCGATGACTTATTTTTGTTTCTATTTTGGGACTGTCCTCGTACAGACAAGGAATCACCATTCTGTCTCTCCATATTTTTCCATCTCATCTTCTCCGTTAGCAAGGATGAGACTATTTCATCAAACTGCAAGGCAGTTGCATTGCTACATATTGCAATAATCAGACTATCCCATGAATCTGGTATAAAACACAACAAACTGATGCACTTATCTTCATCTGAAATTTTAATATCAAAAATTGCTAACTGACTTACCACAGTGTTAAATGCGCTCAGATTCTCTATCATCGAGTCTCCATATTTCATCCTTAGGTTATACATATTTTTCCACAGGAACAGTTTATTTACCAGAGACTTAGATTGGTACAAAGTCCCTAACTTGTCCCACAAAGCCTTCACTGTAGCTTCCCCTGATACATCCAGCAATACTGAATCCGAGACACACAATCATATTGTGCTCTTTGCCTTTCGATCCAACTTCTTCCATTCTTCATCGGACACTCCTGTTGGTTTAATACTCGGATCTACCACGATCCACTGATCTTTATCCACCAACAGATCCTCCATCTTGAGTTTCCACAACTCAAAACTCTAACCATTAAATTTCTCGATCTCTATCCTTCCACTACTCGCCATCTTCTTTCACCACTAGAATCGATCTCGCAGATCTCCCACTGAACAGGGTCTATCACAAGCCCGAGTGAAACCCCTCAGCAACAGAGGCATCCCCTTGAAGCCAAAACTGCTCTGATACCAAATGTAGGTTTTAACCCTGTACAGAAATTACCTGCATATGCATTCTAAAACATAGAAAATAAACAATGCGAGAGCATAACACATAAAACACATATACACAGAGATTTTCCCTTGGATCCCATAACCAGGACTACCCGCTTGATTTTTCATTATGTTCCTTTCAATGTCATAATACATATTTATACATGCTAAAGCATCCAATACCATGGACCAAAAACCATCACGTCCAAAAAACGTGTGCAAAAATCATGCACAAAACCATAGGTGGATCCGCCCATCCTAACATAGGGTCCAAAAACCAAAATTTTGTGGGGCACTAACCCGGACACCATAAAGTGGGGTTACAGGTACACCTCAAACCCCCTGTGATCCCTGTTATCGGGAAATCTAGTGTCTAGTCAGAGCTGTTAGTCCCACTAAGACAGGTAGCTATCTTAGAAACAAACAGATTAAAGTCACTTGTTTTTCCTTTATGAGAGAGAGATGAGAAAGAAGCAGAGAGTACCAACCTCAGTCTTCCGCTTGGCTCCTTGCTTGTTTCCTTTCTTCTTTGACAGAATCTCGCCACTGCTTCCTTACTTGTCCAGCTTCAAAGAGCACCTGTAGATTCACAGCAGCATAATACCATCAAAGCATAGAGATCTTTCACTGTAAACAATATAGGATCAGATATATATTGACCATACAAATGCATATCTCAACACAATATTCAAAGATACAGAAGAATATGGAGGAAAACTAAAATAGCTTTATTAGTAAAAGTTGTAGAAGAGAGGATTACAACCACTTGGTCTGAGCCAGTGCCCTCCTCCCAGCTTGAAAGCCCTCTTCACCTCACATAAAGAAAGATCACCCAACAATGTCTTCAAAGAGAAACCAGCGGCACCTCTTTGCAAATTACCCAATTCCAACCTTTGGATCTCTGAGATGAGGGATCCATTTATAGATATTTGTAGCGGGGTGAGTTAGCTTCTGGGATTTTGATTAGTGTCATCTCTCTGATAGTTCTTGGTTCCACTTGGAGATTTCATGATCTCTTACTCATCCTTGGGCGAACTCAGGGAGGCAAGTGTCAAATGAGCAGCTTCTAGAAGATTCTCAGGTTCTCCACTTAGCAAACTGCTTGTTCCATTTATCTATTCTCTCTCATCGCACCATACAGAAGGGCTTTCCAATATGCATCACACTTTTTGCATGTGGCAGGTGAGATGCATCACACCCTTTGCACTGGGCAGTCTGTATGGTCCTGCTTTGACCAATTCTGAGTGGTTTCTCATGGAAAACTTCTAGGAGATGATCTAATCAACTGACCTTTGCTCCTTTAGGGTGTGAAACAACACTTTTAGGGACTTAGAAGCCCTTGGTTGATGGACATATGTGATTGGGGTTGCAGTGCCCAAATATGTCTATAACAATTCCCCCCGCTACAGAATCGGTGCAACAAAGGGGGACTCTGTCCCCCCTCTAACCCCCCGATTAACTATGTGGGCTAGTCGTGGAAAGAATATCACACAACCCAACAGTTAACATTCTATTCTATCTCATGGTGGTCCTCCTACTGCTGCTGGATCTCTACCTTTGTCATCTTTCCTTTTCCTTTGTGTACCTACTTTGTAGATGAAGAAGTCAAGGCCCCTCCCATAATTTGTGGGGAGAACACTTGTTGGTGGCCTTTCCAATAAGTATGTGCCAATGTGGTCATCTGTGCTCTTAGGCCTGATGATCTCAACTCTGTTAGGTGACCTTGCATGATTATGAAATGGTGATGATGGCTGTGAGACTAAGGGTGGCTGACCAAATGGAGGAATAGAAGTAGCGGGTTGAGGTGGAGGAGGTATGGATTTAGCATGATGATCAATGAGATGAGATGAAGAAGGCATACCTTCAGCATGTGGAGCTTGTGGAGCAGTGAAAATGTCCTTGGCGATGAAATTGTCCCATCAAATATGGAATTGATCAAGGTGATGAAGGACAATGATCTTGATCAGTGAGTGATGGAAAAGGCTATTCATCTACTGGTCATAATCTCTGTTCTACACAATGGAGGCCATTTTGTTTATACTTGTGAATAGATAGTATGGGATATTGAGGAATTTGACCCTTGTGAAGTGCATAATCACTCTAATATGGTAGGTGTAGAGCCTATAGAACCTACCTTCATAATAGAAGTACTTCATGATGATTTTCATCATGGGGGCATACCTATAAAGAAGTTAGCTGAAAGCGAACACCCTCCTCCACTCATTTCTGTATAGTGGTTTGGTGAATGGTTCCTAATACTGATCCTCCAAATCCTCTGATTTCAACTACCTCTCACCCATGTTTGGAATCCCTGTGGTAGAAACAATGATAGAAGTGGAAAAAGTGAAGGTCACTCCTACTAGGGTTACTTGATTATCTTTAAGGTTTTGATGAAAAGAGTCTGGTCAAAATAGGGTGATGCTAAGCTCTTTCAATCATTTTGCAAAAATTAAGACAACCCACATACTGAAAACATGAGACTGCCATTGGTGAAACCATGAGTTGATTTTTGTTAGTGGACTCAGCCTTAGGATTCTGCTTCCTTTGTGTGGCATCCTCTATTCTTTGTCCTCTTCTTCTCATGTATCCTCCTCTTCCACATAGTCTCTGTCTTCCTCCATAGTGTTTGTTTAAGAGACCCTAGTGATTAGGTATGTGGGAATGGGAAGTGGAAATAGGTCTAGGGAATAGGGATACGGCTATAAAAATTTGGGGAGATAAGGTGGTGGATTATGGAACTATGGGAGGTGATAGGAGGTGAAAATGTGAAGGGACTTAGGAATGAAAATTAACTTATAGGTTTATGGTAGAGGCTACCTTAGGATTTTGGAAACCTAGGTCTTAGGTTTTTATGGGAAAAGTGTTTAGGGACTAGGAAATGATAATGTAACAGTAGGGATGGGTTTAATAGTGATGTAGGGAGGTATTGTAGGGTCTATGGGCAGAAAATTTTATGATAGGGATGAATTTGGGGTTTTGTCCCTTTCCCAAGGGCCATTTTTTCTTAGGAATCAAAACACTAAAAAGAAATCTTATTTGGAAGTGAAAATGGGTGGAAAATAGGGTTACTTATTTGGTAGAGGAGGAAACAAAGCCTTGTTGATATTTTGAGAGGTTTTTGAGTTGTTTTGTTGCTTTGGAGGCTCACTGGGCAAAAGCACAATGCACTAGGAAAAAGTGCAACACCTTACCCAGAAGCACAGTTCATGTGTTAAAAAACACAATGCCCAAAGCTCTAAGCACAACCCCTCTCTTCTAAGCACATCACCTTCTTCCTAAGCGCAATTCCAAGAAATTTTTCACCTTTGAACTTGTAAAATGGACTTTTTGAGCCAAGAGAGTGTGAGTTCGACCTTTGAGGGTGAAAATAGATTTGATTTAGATGTCTTGGTGGCTTTTATACTTCATGAAATTGATGTTTTGGGCCCTAGGACCCACTTTCTTCCTTTTACCATTCACATTACTCTTGGAACCTATACCTTTACACTTGAGTTTTATTTAACAAATTGATCACTTGATACACGTTGGGAATACTTTGACCTTTGACTTTTGGTCCTTTGGCATTTTGGGACTGAGTTAAGAGCTTGGGAAAAGTTACTTATTACATATAATGACATAAATTACATAAATATAAAAAATATGATTACATATTTGTTTTTGAAATAAAATTACAACTAGAATGAAATTCTTACTTGAAATCAAAATTAAAGCTTTGGAAACCATGGTTACATGCTTTCAAATCCCTTTCAACTGAAAAGGGATATTATTTTGTTCACTCTCATACTTTTGTTGACCTTATGCAGTGAAATGATGTTTTATTGGACCTTGAAAAAATGAAACCTAAAGACCTAATGGGACCTTGAATATGCAGACTCTAGGTGGACATGAATGACACAAAACATGATGAAATGATCCTTTATAGTCAATGTATGCTCAGTAAGACACATGAAGGTGGGCCAACTATTAAGGGAGAATGTCCCCTAGGGTCTTGGGTTAATACCCTAGGAGAGCGGGGGTTATCTATAAAGAAAAATCAAGCATTCCACACCCTCGTAAGGCATGCAAAGCATTAGGATCATTCATAACCTCATCATCCACTAAGGTATGCTCTCTTTCTCTCCAAGTGACTGGCATCCTGAAGAAAAAATGAATTTGGACTGTTAGATTTTTTGTTTGAAGTTTTTGCGGCGTATACGCGGGTCCATTTTACACACAGTCACGTGTAGGGCCTACGTATATGCGGGTTGTTTATATCCAACCCGCATATACGCCGTGACAAAATTTTTTACAATAATTCAACGGTAAAACTTAAATTAAAAATTCTAAAACCAATCATAATTGAATGCAAGATAAGTTTAAGGGTTACCTAGTGATTTTGGGATAATTTGAACGGTCGATTTTGGCGAATGGCAACGCTTGCTCCTTTTGCTCCACTCATTTGCTCTCAAACCAAATGATGATAATTGTGAGTCAAAAAACTATTTTATAGGCTTTGAAAATGATTTTTTTTTTCAAATCTTGATTTTGTTTTGTCTCATGTAACTTTTAACTTGGGAGCTTGGAATGTTGAGAATGGTTTGATTTTCAGGACATTTTGGATGCATTTTCGACAGTTTCGAGATGATTCCATGACTGCTGACCTATCATGGTAGGTATCGTTTTTTACTAGCATATATGTTAGGGAAGCCATTTTTTCCATTGCATTATGCATACTAACCTCCATTTGCCGATACACTTGCCATAGGGTCGATCCCATCATGTTATGGTTCATAAACCACCTTCACTCGCCGATTTTTAAATCATGACATGATGGTAGAGCCATCCTTTTCATGGGCATTGTAGTTAGCACCTCACTGACATTTGTTGCCCATGCTGCTTCGATCTGAGTAGGCTCGGGAGTCCTCTGTAGTCCCACCATGACTTATGCGCTGAAGACTCATTCCTCTTTGCTTCTCCGCTTTGTTCTGGCCTTACACCCTAGAGGCTCCTTTATGTTGAGTTGTACTACTACATTGCATTTTGACCATTTGCACCTTTTGGCCTTGATCTGACTTCACTTGGACTCATGTTTAAGCCAACTTTTGACCATGAGGACTACAAAATCAAACTTGCATGCCCTTGACTGTTGCAACTTGACACACCTTGACCCGTCGAAGGAACACGTCTTTGAGTGTCTTTGACCAGTTTTCACCTCCCTTCATTGAGCATAGGAATGTTCCAATCCTAGGAACTAGATCATCTGTTTCAATGACACTCATTCTTTCCATTGTACTATATTCTAAAAAGAGCGGGAACTAGACAGTATTACCACTTATTATTGGCAGCTGGAGTCAGTCGTGTCACCCTTGAACAAAGCACTCAAAACAAAGTCTCCTCTATTTGGGTGGGATTTAGTTTGACTTAGGTACACCTCAACCTTATTATTGATTCAGTTCTCCCTCGATTAGTTATCTCTTCCAATCATATGGAGGGTTCGTTCGTGCCTTCTACATGGCGAACATATACGGAGTCATCATATGCTGCCATATAGTCACATTGAGTCGTGCTTTTGTTCAAGGGAAGTTAGCCTAAGTCGGCCTCTCTGTGGTGTCTCTTGAATCATTTTTCAGTCAGCCATCCCTAGTTGTTAGTATCTTGTCTATCATCACATCAGTTATATTGGTCCTTTACTCATACCGGTTTGAGAAGGTCCTCATTGAATTCTTGCTGGCAGGTCTTGTCCTTATCGACGATCACATCTTGCTCTGAGAACGGGCCTAGAGCCACACCCTGGCCCTATTTTCATTATTGATAGGTCACCTTGTGCTCAACATCGATCAGTATCATGGGTCTTTGACTGAGTGCTTTCCCTTGTGTTCGACATCAGCTTACACTATCACACATTGGGATACGTGCAATAGCTTGGTCTCCATTTGACCCTATTGGTGGATACCTCACCTCTGTTTCAGCGTTCATTATTGGTTGGTTCAAAGGGTTTCTGTCGTGTGCTAGCCACATCTTGTGTACACCGGAAACATGCTTCGGTCGGGTTACTACATCTTTTTTCATCTAATTCTTTCCACATTATTGGCCTATGGGTTACACTCGCACTAGGTTGATGAACGATGCCTTAATGCCTTCCTTCTATTGGAGCATTCCCTATCGACTATGAATCATTGCTTTGGGGCAAAGATCTAGAGTCCATTTGGCAATACCTTGGGGTTTGCAATCATTAGTGGCAGATCCTTCACTATCGACAGTGGGAAATCATCATTGTCTCCTAATTGATATATTCTTACAGGTGTTCGACTCCATCTCATCTATTCACACTTGTTAGATTGTACTGGGTACCTTGATGCTCATTATCATTACTAGTGAGTAGTCTTGTGTTTGTTAATAGTATACATCAATGACCAGTAATCAAACTATTTCTCACATGGTCAACTTCAGATCATTTATTCCCATGCTGTAGAAATGTACCACGACAGTCAGTGAAGACCTTAGGTTGCATCAACATTCATTGGTTCACTTGACAGTTTCTCCTGTTGCTGCTAGTTGATACCACTCCACCTTCTAGGTTGCAGTCATTCATGGCAACATTTTATATGCGGGCACCTGAGTTTGTAGTGTAGTACCATCTTACTCCATCATGTTCATTTGGTACATTTGGGGATCAGTCTTTGTTATTAGTGATCTGTTTCATTCTTAAGCATCATTGACATTCTTATATGTGATATTCAGACATGTACTTATTCGATCATGATCAGATGATCCATTATGTATCTTCCAGTGCTTTATACTTATATATTTGATGGGTCCACTTGTACTTGATATGCGGACATGCTTTACTTTCTCTAAGCATGGGTATGCCCGCCTCAGATAATGTTTCGTTCTGATCTCCTTTTGTGGCTTGGTAGGCTGAACTCTGGTGAAGTCCTTCTCAGCTTTTGACAGGTTTCCTTTCCATGCACTTACATAATATATTTTTGCCATCATCTACCCCTTTTGACCTCATATATTAGGGGGCATCTGTTATAGCCTCAAATCTCACTCTTGATGTTGGTGATGTTGTACTCATGGCCTAGGGCAACCCCTCCTTCCAGACCTAGTCCAAATACTTAAAAAACAGTGTTTTACTCCCTATACGCGACATTTACCTGAGCTAAACACGTGTGTATGCGGGTCTGTCTATACCCGACCTGCGTATACGTCTTAAAATACTTAAAAAATTAAATCTCCTTAATTTTGGGCGGAGATCGTGGGTTTTACCTATTGATTACCTATTAGTGCCCATGGACCAACTGTTCCCAATGAATTCCCAACTAATAAACTACTTTGGGACAAGTATGAAAAGGATTCAATGGGAAGGCCTAAGGGAGGAGAGAATAGAGAGAAAAATCACTCTATTGAGATTATCCCAGATCAGGTCTGAAGATCCATGTGCTTCCAACACTTCCCCCATTACAGGAAACCCTTGTTTCCTTATGTTATGATGTCTTTCCATTTGTTGAGATATCCTTGAGTGGGTTATGGAAGGAGCTTGTTGAAGGCTTGAGAATGGACGAATTTGGAGGACAGTTCCGCTTGGAGCCTACGAAAGGAAGACTTAGGTGAAATGATTCCTTTCTGTACTTTAGCTATCTATAATAAAAGAAACACTTGCCTTGTTCCTGATATGAATCTTCTTCATTTTTATGATATCAATGTTATGATTTACAAATGAATGATTATTTAAATTGCATAACTAACTTTCAATATGATATGAAGTTGATTTATTTGTGATGTTTAGTCCATACACTATTGTGCTTTCTTGAATTGATTGTTTTGCAGGATGAAGGAGCAAAATGAACTCCAAGACGATTTGGACCCTAGCTAGATCTTCCCAAATGAAGGAACCCAAAGTGAACCCCTTTTCAGTTAGTTTGTTTATATTAGCATTATGGCTATGTGTAATGCTTGCTCTTCTTTATAGATAACCCCCCCTCTGCTAGGGTATTAACCCAAGACCCTAGGGGACATTCTCCCTTAACACCAACAAATATTGAATTTTGAGAGAGAGAGAAGGGATTTTGACATAAGGCTACCATAAGTGAGTAAATTTTTAAATAAGGACCTAGGTGGAATGACAAAAATTTCAAAATGGGACCCTAATATGATATGAAATAGGGGTTTTTGATAATTGATGACAGTATGCAAATACTGGCTCTAACAAACAGAATCGAGTTTTTTATGTAATCATTAGGACAATTAGGCTAGTTGCATGCTCACACAAATGAGTAGCCTAGACTGTTGTTGCATTCCAATACATTTTTGTAGTTGTTGTTGTTTTGATTCTACATATAAAAAGGGAAGAAAGACTCATTAGTAACAGTTCAATTTTCTGTCAAGGAGGTTGTCATTATTACGCAAATTTTACAAGTTCTGGAATTATGAGATGTATATTATTCTTGAAAATTAATGATGAATTTTTCTTATGATTCCAAGCATTGATATGTGTAGTACATTTCTCTATCTCTATTTATCACTTAATATGTGTTTTTATTCCTCAGAAATTGTGTAACATTGGTTGTACTATTTCAATTTTAAGCTACATATTTACCTACATTATGCAATGGAAAATGGTACTTGTGATATGTTAAATTTCAAGCCTTAAATGGACTCCATGATTTTTGCATTTCATTTCTTCAGTTTAATTCACATTCTACTAGGATCCACAGAATAGTATTGTGTGTTCAACCCTTTGCACTTGGTTTCTTTCCTAGAATTTCCTCTTTCACCTATACTACAACTGTCAATGAAACTGCACGCTTTATGTGTATTCCACCATATATGAGCATTAAATCTTTGGGTTGATATACTATTTATGTACAACTTTAATACACCTCTGAGTAGGGTAATTAGACCCAAATTCATCAATTTATATTAATCTTTCAGAAGAATGAATTTATCTCTAAGACACATTAAGATTTCCTAGGCACTAGCCTATCTTCAACCTAGAGGTTCTTTCTAGGAACCACAACAGAAATATATGATCTAGGATGGGTAGCTTTGTCGTAGTCCCAAGGCCATAGCCCAATCGCTACAGTCATTGATGGTGTTAACATAATCACTCTAGGAAGTGCGAGCAAGGGTATCTCTTGGGTTAGGAAGAAACACAAGAAAACTCGAGCAAGCCTGCAAACATGGATTGTTGAGGATCATATATGATATCCTGTTGATGAAGTTAGAGAGATGGTGGATGATGTGTTGTACAAAGTGTGGAACCAAGCGTAGATTGATCTCACCAACATCTAGGAGAGCCAACACCTCATTTTACAGAAGTTGGAGAAATTGGTGCACTTGATGTAGACTTGGAGAAAGGATCCAACCCAACCGCCTGTTACCTAGAAATTAGAACAAGAAGGCTGCAACCACGCCAAAATATTTGGAGTCTACATAACAATTTTTTCTACACTTCGAAAATTTTATTTCTCTAATACTAAGGTGAAGGAAGTACCACATCTTACTTTTATTTTCTCTGAAATGGCCATAGACTATTTGTATCAGTTACATAATGTTTTTATCACATAAGTACAATTGTGAATTTCTACCATGACCTCATAGTTCCTATAAGACTTTCCACCAATGAGGTTGAGCACCATTAGAAGGTGTGATTATAGGAAGAGAATCAAAGGATTATAGAATGGGAAACAACGTTAAAGGAAACTAGAAAAGTAGTGTTCAAATAAGTTATACTTGATTCAAGTGAAGAGAGTGGCGAAGAAGAAAGTCAGGTTCCAAATATTGGGGATATGGTGCAAAAATTAAGGGTAAAAGTAAGTTAACTATGCACACAACACACTCCAGATACTTCCCCTAAGGAGAAATAAGACCAGACAAAAGAGGAGCAGGGCCGAGCCCACTTTGAGCACTTACAAAAGTTGCACCTGAAATGCCAACCCCTATCTAATGAAGGAATGCTTCTATGGACCACTTTTGATCAGAATTGGGCATAGAGGTAACTCAATAGGTTCAAGTTCTAGATACCCAAATCAAAGAGTTAGGCACACAAATATCCTATTCATCCAATGAAGTGAAAAAGATGCTCATAGAATGTGTAAGCGACAACTAGGGATAGATTTGAAGGAAAAGCAAGATGAGCAAAAAAATCTTGTGTGGAAAGTTGAGTTGTAGGAGGAAGTAATGAGATCCTTAGATTCAACATCGAATGTATCTAAGGATCTATAGCATGTTATTATTGCCATACAACCTTTTATGATTGTCGATAGCCCCTCTCCCTAGATTATTGTGGAAAGCATAGCCGAAAATGACCATTTTTGTTCTCAAGCGAAGGAACTAATCTGGGCTTTTACATTGCTCAAAGGTACAATCAAAGACAAGTATCCTTTGATCACAATGGGCTAAGTGGCTCAAGATGAGCCATAAGTGTGTGTTGGGGGCCTATTGGAGGAAATTTTTATTTATATATTGTACATGTAAAAGGAGAAGTAGATCACATCACATAGAGGCGTGACATAAATGAGGAAAGCATGCACGATAGTAGAAAGCATGGTAAACCACGCAGCTAGTCAGGGTGTGGTCACAGAGGAACGATATGTTGGGAAAAACCTAATTTTAATGCAAGATCAACTCAAAATATCTACTAGTAAATACTGATAAAATGTAGAATATTAATGGGTAATTTGTTTTCACTGAGAAAAGTCTTAAGTAATTTCGATCATGTAATGATCTATAAAACTAAGGGAGTCGATATGGAGAAGGGTTATGGTCTTGGGTTTTGTATTGAAGAACTCTTAGCGAGGTTTCCTGAGTCTATTATGGCTTTCGAGCATTGCAATATAATTATGATCCCAGTATGTTGATGATCCATGAAAACCATATATAACTAGGAAATTGTGATGTATTCTATTGCCATGAGTCAATAGAAGAAAGCATTGGGAAAATTTTGTTGTTCTTTTGTCTCTGTATGGCTTGATATAGTTACCATTTTAATATTTTCATTCTTGGTATTATCATGTTTATGTTAATTGTGTGTTTAATTGAGACTACTACATCGATGAATTGTCGGCTTTTTTATGGGGATTTGAGGCACCATTTATTTTTCGTTAGCGTTTCTCTTCATTTTGTTAAATTTTCATGTAATTAATGCACTATGTATGGTATGAGAATGATAAACCTAGTGGTTAAGTGTTGAGATCCTAAATCTCCTGAGCACATGGTATTTGTTAAAATCCCATCTACTTCTCAGCTATAGAAATTTGTTTCTCCTAGCTCCCCTTAAGGTGCCCTATGTGATACTTCTCTTGTTTCAAAGGTGTTGTTGAAGGGGTCAGTAACACTAGGGACTTTGTTTGACATGTCACACACAAAAAAACCGAGTTAGACACACAGTCAAAAGTGACAACAAATTGAAAAATAAAGACCTGAGCATGATCCTAGAGCATCAGAAAGTGTAATATCATCAAATATATTTAAGAGTGAAGGACTAGATATAGGCATCCATCAGAGAGGTGGGATCTTCAGGAAAGGTTTTGGGAGTTCTTACACAAATCAAGAAAGGGAAATCCCAAAAACATAAGGAATTCAAGAAAATGGGAAAATGAACAAACAAATATTTGGTTTAGATAGTTAGGGAACATCTAGTCAACACAACACATGTGAATTTGTTATCAAAGATGTTCGCCTCACCTAAAAGTTCCACACAATGAAGGTTATATCTTGGAATATCCATTGTCTCAACAACAGAGGTGAGCAAATATATCTTTGATACTCAATTAGAAAGGAAAGACCAATTATTTCTATGATACAAAAAACAAAAATTTCAAGTGACAAAGTCAAGGAAATCTCCTCTCAATGTAGAATGGGTTATGAAGCCACAACATTAGACGTCAAAGGAAGTGAAAGAGGTCTAAGATTTCATTATAACCTTCAAAAGGTGTCATTCCAATATTGAATAACAAACCCTCATATTCTCTTGGGGTGCTTTTAGTATGTAAGAGCGAGGGAATCATGTAGATTAACAACCATATTTTCTCCTAATATCCCTATGGAAAAGTTGGCTTTCATGGAAAACATCAAAACTTTAAGATTCCTCCAAGGTGATGAGATTTGGGTTGTAGGCAGATATTTCAACCTTATTAAATCTCTACAAGAAATGAAGGGGGTGATTAGTATACTAGAACCGAAGGTGCAATAATACATTGAACTTCTACATCAACTCTATGCAACAAACCTAAAAATTATCAATGAGGCTTATACCTAGAACAACCATAGATGAGGGAAACATTAGGTGGTTAGTATACTAGACCAACTTATAGTGTCAGAAGCCCTATTAGAAACAAATATTTCTGTTGAAGTCATCATTCTACCAAGTATTGGCTCAAATCATTGACCGATTCGCTTAGAAATAAATTTGAAAGTTGCCACTTATAATTGGCCCTTTAAATTTAAAAGATATTGGCTTCAATATATATATTTTATACCCAAAGACAAAGGCTAGTGGGAGAAAATACAAGTATGAGGAAGAAACAACATGCATAGCTTCCAACTTAAGCTCAAAGAATTTAAAGTCAAACTCAAAGAATGTAACATAAAATAATTTGCACATATCCTCAAAGAGAAACGGGTCTTGAAGTCTCCTATGAAACAGGCGCAACAATAGATTATTCTAGGTGGATGCATAGATGCCCTGGTAATAGAAGAGGGACAATTGATCAATCAAATACAGAAGCAAAGGAAACATGAGGAGACCCTATGGAAAGAAAAATATTGTATGCAATGGATGAATGAAGTGGAACAAGATTCAAAATTTTTCCATAAAGAAATGGTGAAGCTCTAACATAACCACATGATATTTTCCCTCTCCTCCAAGGATGGTAAATGTTTGGTGCAACATGCAAAGTTGGAGCAAGAACTTGTCTCCTACTATCACTCCCTCATTTGAGGAATTTTGAGTAAAAAATGGGCCTAAAAATGAAAAATATACTAACAAAATAAACTTTAAAATAACCATTAGGATTCAAGATGATGATGTCATCCACAGGGATAAATATTTTTGGAGGGAAAAGAAAAAAGCATCCTAACAAATTAGCTTCCATCCAAAACATTACTTCGTATACCCCAAACTTAATTCACCTGGCCTAGAATCAATCCTTGATGCAAGAAGTATCATTTGCAAAAGTGGAGGAGGAAGTGATGGTGATGCCAAAGAATAAAGCTCAAAAATTAAACAATTTCTTGACAAATTTATTTCAATCTTGTTGGTCTTTCTTATGCCTAGAGGTTCATGCTTCTATTAAAGAATCCCACAAATTAAAAATGGTGTGGCCTAGTCTTAATGCTACTCTTATTACATAATCACCAAATCTGATAGAGTGGAAAATGACAGTGGTTTTATACCAATAACTCTTTGCAATGTTGTTTATAAAATTATATCAACTGTCATTGTCAACTACCATAAACCTCTTCTTAGTAGTATCATTTCACCATATCTAATTGGTTTCATTTAAGGATGACAAATTCAAGATGGGATAGTGGTACCTCATGAGGTTATCCATTCACTAAAAAGATCCAAGTGGGCAGGAATGTTTATTGAACTCTACTGCTCAAAATCCTATGACCAGTTAAAGAGGGACTATCTTCTCCAAACCCTCCAACCCTTTGGGTTTCCAAACTAGTGGATCACTTGGATCAAATCATTGATCTCTATCCCCTTCTTCTCTATTATTTTGAATGGCTCCCCAATAATGACTTTAAATGATTCCATAGGTATTTGATAGAGGGATCCCCTTCCCCCTTTCTGTTTATTATTACAATGAAGGGAATCACACAATACCTCAAAGCAACTGGACATGAGGATAACAATTGAGGACTCTGCCTATATGGTAATGATCTACTCATCACTCATCAATAGTTTGTTGATGATATTATTCTCTTTGGAATTCTAACAATGGGGGAGATTATGGATTTGAAAACCATTCTCAATGATTTCATGGAAGCTTCAAGTATGGTGATCAATGTTGACAAATTGAATATATATTTCTTTAATACTAATGCAGTTTTTCAGGGACATCTGGATCATCTTTTGTATTTCTGAATAGGTAAACTCCTTGTAATGTACATGGGTGCCCCACTAGTGGAGAAATCCTTTCAAACAACCTACTAACAAGGCATACTTCAGAAGATTTCCAACAAAGTTGACAGTTGGGCATTCCTCACACGCAATTGGGTGATTTTTTTATTCCTTCAGACTTTCATCCTTCAAGCTTTCCCAACTTACAAACTATTATTCTTAGCAAACCCCAAAGCAATCTTTAAAACCATCACTACCATGTATGGACTTTTTATCTAGAGAGGAGCTAAGAAAGAAAGAAAATGGTCTTTTTTCACTTGGGAAAAGTTTCACATCCCGAAGTTAGCCAAGGGTTTGGGCCTAAGAGACTTGAAGATACTTAGAAAGGAAATGGGGGCTAAGCTTTGGTGGAGTTGGCTTCAAGGAGGAAATTTACTATGGAAACAAATTTAGAACATGAAATACTATTCAACTTCTTCTTATCTAGACATGTTAACAGCTACCGAATATCTAGTGGGCTCCTCTATGTGCAATTTGGCATCAACAATATAGAGGCTTATTCAAAAATATAGTTCCCATGTATTCATGATAAATTATAAACCCTTCATGGTAAATGCATCTAACTGAGGAAGATAAACATATTGTAAACATTCAATAGTTCAAAGTGACCAAATATACAAGACTTCTTGAGCGATGTTAGCTTGTGTTCATAGCCAGCTCAAATAAAAATTGTGTCCTAGCAAAAGCAAGAGAAACCCTTATATAACATTCCTATAACTATTTTGGCCACAAGGAAATGGGCTTGTGCCCTATTTTTAAAGGGAATTTTTTCAAGGAAATATATATAATATTGAACATAAGCCTCCACATTATTTAGAAACTTTTCTTAACATTAACTAAAAAGGATGAAGGCTTGGCATGGCAAAGCACTAACATAACTACCTGAAGCAACTTCAAGAGAAGACTTGCAACTAAGGCATAAAGCAAGAAACAATAAATACATAGACGATGCTAGATTAACAAACCAATCCTCAAAATACTTTTTTTTTGGTTTCAATTTCAAATACCAAAATATAAAGTAACGTACAAGTAGACCTTGGTTACATATCATAGTTTACAAAGAAAAAACAAACCCAAAAAGACCTAGAAAAAAGTGAACTAAAAATTACCTCACAGAAAAAATAAGTGGAACTCCTCACCACTTCCAATCACAACCAGGTTTCGTACTCATAAACCCTTTCCAAAAGGAAATAATCTCGCTGTAAAAGAAGTAACAACCGAACTAAGAGTTTTAAAAAAAACGATAACAAAATATTTTCTATACCTCAAAAAGTTGGGTCAGGGGCATGAAACCTTACCTTTGTTAGAAGCAATTGACAAAATAATGCACAAAAATCCTCAAATATGAACCAAGATTCACTGTGGTAACTAATTCGAACGAACGATAAACCCTAGCATTTCACATTTCTTCATAGTTGCAGAGCTGCGTTCTCATAATTGAATGTGCAAATGGCAAAGCCTGCGGAGGTTTGGAATAGATCTCCACCGTCTATAGCGCGGCTTCATGTGAGTGGGGATGGGCTAGCCTCAGGCCTCAAACCACGTGGCCCCCATCACGTGATTGGGATGATAGTTGGAAACGATAGTTCCATGAGAGTGTTCCTTCACATAGTGTCATAGTGGTATAGCAAGGGAGTTCGTAAAGATTACCTTCGCTTAGCCAAGTTTATGTCTAAACCAAATTAATAATCAACTATTAACAAAGTTTATGATATACATGTTACACATTTATAATCTACAATGGTCATGATTATCATTATAGTTGTAAGGAATATTTTAAGTGTAAGACATTGGGATATAGTTTACATAGCCCAAGTATGATAACCAATCAAAGTATGAGGAATAAGTAATCCTGTGGGGAGAGAATTAGTAATCAATGCCTCATCAAGCAAAAGTAAACTTAAAATTCCTGTATCAGTTAATAATATAATAGTTGTTTTTGATAAGTAAAAACAATTGTTATCGGGTAAATAGAATGTTACTAGGCTGAATTTTAGGTACCTATTACAACTAATATGTATTATTTAAATTCTTTTAATATAGTAGGTATATTATGAATTTTTTATATAAAGAATTGCTTATAATTTATTAAAAAAAAATTACTGAACATAATAAATTGAATATAATTGATTTAATATTTTTATTATTTTCTTAATTGAATTTTGTTGTTGTTGTTGTTGTTGTTGTTGTTGTTGTTGTTGTTGTTGTTGTTGTTGTTGTTGTTGTTGTTGTTGTTGTTGTTGTTGTTGTTGTTGTTGTTGTTGTTCTTTCCAGCTGTAAACATAGTATAATCGCAAATTTTGAATAATGGTTTGGACCTAGAGAAATTTGATATTTCTCTGAGTCCTTAGCAAATCTAACATTAAGATGGATCTAACACCCCTTCAACATTTCTCTATACACTTTATTTTGAAATATTTTATTTATGATTCATATATATATATAGATGTAAAAAATATATATGAAATTTAAAAATATATATGAAATTTATATTAAAATGTATTAGTTAACGTTAATTATACATTTCTCTCATACTTGAAAGTGTATATATATATGTGTACATTGTAAGTAATATGCATATTGAAATATTTTATTTGTAATTAAAAATAAATATTAATTTTTTATATATTTAAAAAAAAAAAAATAAATTATTTTAATAAATTAATCAAATAATAAAATATAATCTATATTTTTGTTAAGCATTGTAGGGTTTGCTCCTCATTTGTAGCTAAGCATGTAGAGAAGACTAAGCACCACATTAGTATTGAGGATTAGCTGAGCATGCAGAGAAGACTAAGCACCACAATAGTATTGAGGATTCCCATGTCATTGCCAATATTGATCACTTCCATCACCATAAGTTTAGAGAGGTGATTCGATCGAAAAAAAGTTAAACACCCTAAATAAAGATGATGGTTGAAAAATTACTAATTGTTGGATTTCCTTGCTTTATTCCTACTTAATATTTTTATTTATTTATTTTTCTTTTAAATTTTATTATTTTTATTTTCATGATTCCTATTTATTATTCTTTGAATTTGTTTTATTACATTATATGGGTATCTTTAAAATTAGTTAATTAATATAATATAATGATAAATAGTTTTTATTTTTCTTTTTCATATTTTTAATTTTAGTCTTTAGTATTATTTTTTATCTTTGGGTTTCTTATGTTTTAATTTTTATCTTATTACTTTTTCTAATTTCCATTTTTTAATGATATTTTTTTATTTTTTTTTGTTAGCTTTAAAATATTTTTTTTTAGATTTTTAAATTTAGTATTTAGTATTATTCCTTATTTTTAGGATTTTTGTGTTTAAATTTTAATCTTATTATTTTCTTTATCTTTTATTTTTATTATAATAATATTTATTTTTATTTTTTGATGGCTAGAATTAATCTATTGTATTATTGTATCTTTGTTATTTACTGATTTTATGGATTAACTATCTATCCATATAAAGATGATCAATCACAGTAAGTAGTTCGAAATACACTTCGATTCTAAAATTTATATGTGATTACTGTAATATTTACAAACCCATAATTATTTGTGATTAAATTTTGAAATAAATGGGTCATTTCTATGGTTTCAAAAGTATAATAAAGAGTATTCTGGAATCATCTCTTTTTTTATATATGTGCCATTTAGATGTTAATTTGATGGGTCGAAATCGGAAGCATGATATTTTTATTGTCAAAAAGATTTCATTTAAATAAATAAATGTTAAATTAAATGATAAATTATTATTTTAATAATGATATTATAATAGTTTAATGGTTTAAAGAAGTGATTTTTTTAATAATTCTAATTAAATAAATTTGAAACAATAGTAGAAAAAATATATTTTTAAGAAGTACGGTTAATATTTTTTTATATTATTTAAAAATGTAATTTAAATTAATTTAGTCATATAAATTAAATGACTCGAAAATGTCAATAGACATCAATATATTATATGCATCAAAATACTTACTTCATATTTACCTCCACTTTATCCGGGATATTCTTAATCTATAAATAGGTTTTGTTACAATACCATGGGCCAATATTATATTTTATCAATACTACATGTTCAAGGAACAAAAATTCATATTACATTTGTTTATATAACATTTATTTTAATTAATTAATTTAATTTAAAAAAGAAAATAACATAACCACTTGGTAAAAAAATATCAATCTTTGTTTTATGTATACTACTATGTATATTCTAGAATATTTAATAATATTTAAATTCTTCTCATCCATCTAATAATTATTGATAATTAAATTAAAATTTAAAAATTTCTATTCCAAAATATCTATCAACATAATAAAAAAATATTGCAAATAAATAAGTACTCTCGAAAAACATGATGAATCTTGACCAAGCTTTCATAATGTAATGCATATTTTTCTTCAACTAAAAAGAAACACACAGTTTATCCAACCTACATTATTGATGTTTATAAAATGGCTATAATCTTTTACCCTTTGGGTGTGTGACCATGATATGATGTTATTCTCCTTTCTACTGCCAAGTTTTATAAATGTTTATGACATATAATATCTATATATGTTTTTGGAATAGGGTATTTAGAGTTATTTTTTTTAATAATCAGTAATTAAAAATTATTAAGTATATGGTAGGATATAACATTTATGGAATATTTTATAATATTTTTAATAGTATATTTAAATAAAATATATTTTTATTAAATTTATTTAATATGTTATATTTTTATTATGTTTTTTTTTGTATTTTTGGTTAAAATTATGAAATATAGATTTTTACTTCATAATAAATTATTATGTTGCCTCATTATATATGGTTAATAATCTTATTACATGTTATATTTATTTAAATGATATTAATTCTTTTTATAATAATTATAAATATGTTTCTTTACAATTTATTAATTTTTTTCAATATTTATTAGAGATTATCTATGGGTCTTAGATAAACAGTGATTGAATACTCTATTAACACACTCCTTGATATGAAGTCATAAAGTCAATTCCCAACCTCAATCTCGATAATATATTGGACATAATAAAAATGTAATCCTGCAGAACTTACAAGTTCTTTTTATTAAACATTGATTTCTTTAATTTATATAACTAACCAAATCACATATTTTCAAAACTATGAAAACCGCCCACTTCCATTTTTCTTTTGCACAGAGATCTTTCTTCGTCCAAATCTCTCCCTACACAAGCCTGCAAAAAAGCCAACACACAAAATACCTTTAAGCATGCTTTGTACGCATCATGCAGTGCGTTCATCATTATGGTACCTAAAATGCCATTCCAGAGAGAAAAAACAACCCTGTAAAGCTTTCAACGATTCCTCTCTGGGGATTGCTGCTTACCAAATCTATCTATCTATATATATATGGATTTCTCTGGTCTCCATCATAATATCATCGTTTTGTCTCCATGTAACGCTGCGAAAGCGCAAGTTGACAGCCATTATTGGTACCCATGTTTGAAAACTTCAGAAGAAAGGCATTTGCCAAAAACTAAAGTACAGAGAAAAGGCCAGTCTGCAGATATATTCGGATGATAACTTTTGATAAAGATAAACATTTTCAATTTGCTATATGTATTTGAATATGGCCTCAACTTATTTTGATCACAACGGAGTCCTGCTAAATCTGACGGGAAAAAATATTTTAAACGACAATGAACATCACAACATTTGACTGGCCAATGCGCAAGCAGAAACGTCCATCTCCATTACTTTTTGTTTTCAATACTTTCTGTCAATACTATGCATAAAACAAATATATGCGTTCCAAATTGGAAAAATCGAAACGTACAAAGTATAAAACAACAAATATAAGGCATTGACTACTAATGTTTGCGTAATGGTGATTCCTTAGCCATAGTTGGGTTGTAAATTTTTGTAAATAAGGAGAGAGTGTTACAAATGTTAATCACTTTGTAGATTCATTTTAAATGGGTATTTATTAAATGTTTGGAGAGAGACATTAAATTCTTAAAATGCGGAAAAATGTGGAATACGAAATTTATGGAAATTTTTGCACCGGAAAAGAATCAAATTTATTTAAAATAATCAAATTTAAGTATAAAACTTTAAAAAAACTACATTTAAATAAATAACACTAAATTTTCTATTATATTATTTATATAATATATAAATTTTACATATATATATATATATATATAAATATTATAATTTGTATTTTACTAAAAAAAATATTCATAATCCATATAATTACATTATTTATATACTCTATATCCCTGTTTGTTAAAATGTAATTTCACATACCCTTTATTTATATGTATTTATTTTATTTTAATTATTAAATTTATATATGTTATTAACATTATGTTCTAAAATGTAATATTTGATATAAAATATTATTTATTATTTATAGTAATATTTAATATTTAATATTTCTATATAAAAATATTTTTATTTCTAATTTTTATATTGTTTGTGTGGATTTAATGGTTAAAAAGTTGTGTTTCTTTATTAGAGATCACAGAGTCAAAACCAAAAAGATAGAGTATGTATGCCTTTGTAAACTCGCACTTTAAAATTAGATAATAATAATACATATTATTTTTTTCTTTCACATATTTTAAAATTTTTATTTTAATTTTGAATGTAATATATATATAGATAGATAGACACAGAGATAGATAATGATTAAATTTAAATGTTCTACAATATGGTTATTGGTGTTGTGTAACCAAGTATGGTGAAAATGTTGTTGTAGTCAAGATATTGTATCAATAAAAGAAACATTAAATAAAATAATAAAACATAATAATGAAAAAAAAATAAAAAATAAAAACAATATTTCTGTATTGAGGCTTCTGTGATTTATAATGAATTAAGCTAAGTCTTTTGGTAGAAAACACATAAGAGAAATGTTTGGCCAACTTGTTTCTAGCCAACAAGTATGGTTCATCATCAGAACGAGATGATGAACCACACTTGTTGATTCCAAAAGCATTTGCCAAAAATTTCTCTTATGTGATTTCTACGAAAAGACACTACTTAATAAAAATAATAATATACATACCACATTAAAATAAATTATATAATAATTATTCATATTAATAACCATAATATTTTCATAACATATAATTAATAAACTAAAACTTAATAAATTTAATTAAAAATAAAAATAGTCATATATACACATATATAAAAATTTATTTTAACATATAACTTAAAACAATGATTTACAATAATTTTTCTAAATTATATATATATATATATATATAGATATAGATATGTCAAATGGAAAAAAATATAATAATTATAAAATATAAATATAAATAAGGGAAATAATTCCAAAGAAAATGCAAAAAATTACATTGCACAAATAAAAATGACATAATGCAATGAGTTATCTAGAAATTTTTGTGATGACTTCATGCACCTAAAAATATGGAGAAAGAAATATAGCATATGGATGAAAAGCATGGAGTATGAAATATAATTTATAAGGTGTTAAAAACCATCCAAAAATGATAAATATTATACTATGAAATCTTTGTAATCATAACAAGTAGCATGGAAACAATTAATAGCATTGAGTAGGAAAGCATGCAAAAAAGGACAATTATGGGAAAGCAATTATGGATAGTAGTATGTGTGCAAAAGAATTGTTGTGCATGATGGAGGTGTCCCCGCCATGTGTTGTGTACACATAGAAGTGGGGAATTGTGTGAAAGGACAATTTTTGTGTGGGAGAAGGATGTGAAAAAGTAAGGAATGTGCAGAGTTAAGACTATCGGAAAACAATGCATGTGCGAAGCGAAAGTCTATCCGGAAATAAAGTATGTTTGGAGGTAATCATGTGCAAAGGTAAAAGGATAAGTATCATGTCTATCTGGAAATTAAGTATGTCCGGAGGTAAATCATGTGCAAAGGTAAAAGGATAAGTATCATTTGAATCTTTCGGCAATATTGTGGAAGAATGGAAAAGTCAAAATATCTCATGTTTTACTTTGATGCATGTAAGATAAACATAGAGGTAAAAATAGTAAATTTTCTTTAAATTCACATTAATTATTTCATTGGAAGAATTTGTTAAATTTGATATATTCTACTCAAAAATATTTCCAAAATATTTCCAATTGTATCTATATAAAAATTGAGCTTAAAGTTGTAGGCATGTGGGAAGGAAAAAGAGTAAGTTCCATTGCTCCCCACAAGGTGGGACTAAAACGGAAATATTTAATTCGTAATCATGTTCGCAAAGATAATGAGCTATTTAAACTTCAGTATAATTGTTAAATAATGCTATGATGAATAAATTAAGAATAAATAACAAATGATTTATTTATCTTCTTTAGAATTTGACCCAATTATTTAAATGAGATATGGACTAATAAAATATTTCAATTACGGAAATAATGTAAGGAGATCATTTTTCCAAAGCCCTTTAACCATTATGCATAAAATAATTGTAATAAGAAACAACTAAATATGGGTACATTCTTTATACATTAATATAATGAAGCACAACAACCGATAAAGGCACAATAGTAAAAACTCAATCCATATTTAAAATCAATGATATAAATGGAACACGCCTCTAATACCCAAAACTCATGTCCAGCCTTTCTATTCATATTGATAAAAAACATAATGTTAGATATAATATACAAGCTCAGAGTAGGACTTGGAAAACTCATGCTCAATAATAATTCTAACCAATTCCATAAGATTTAGACCCATACAAGATTTCATAAAAAAACGTTATCTTAGACTTCTTAACAACAATCCTTAGCATGCTCAGAACATACAAAATAGTACAGACTATGCTCGAATACAATAATCATACAACAAAACAAAATCGGATTAGCACCAAAGCACTAGAATTAGAGTTGAAGACAGGCTTTCAAACCCTTGATTTAGAATGATCAACTTTTTTATCGCCATTCTCGCATGTTCCCTCCTCAACTGTCCACTACTCCATTCTCGCAAATAGATGCAAAGTGATTAGACAATAAAACAAACTAGGATTAGCACCAAATCACTAGAATTAGAGTTGAAGACAGACTTTCAAACACTTGATTTATAGCGAGAAACCTTTTTATTGCCATTCTTGCATGTTCCCTCCTCAAGTATCCACTACTCCATTATGGGAAATATATGCAAAGCGAAAGTTCTAAAATCTAGTTTCAAATATTCCATCATGCTAAAGATTGAAGTAAATGATGAAATTGGATGTAAATGATAAATAATAGAATTGTGGTGAATGAATTAAGAAGGCATAATAAATGTTTACTTATTTGTGGATGCAACGCATGTGAAAAATACTTAATTGAGAAACAAATCACATAGGTTGCAAGGGGGACTATGATTGGGCTCCCATGAGCTGTACTGTACATAAAGTACCTGGAACAAAAAGCAGATCATAGTGGCAGTTTCTGATGAAATGAGATAGAAAATTTGTACTAAGAGAAGAAAAAAAGATTACTAATTTGCAGCAAAGTGTCTAACCGGAAAAGATGAAAAAAAAATCATGTTTATTACTTTTTGTTTTTAATGTTAAGTGCATAATGTAAGTTACCATAAATTTAGATATTAAATAATGCCAAAAAAAAATTATGTCGACAATGATATTTTCCATTGAAATTGTAAATTATTGACAATCCACATAACATAAAAATAGTTTCTTAGATGTTTCTTTTGTATTGTGCAAAGGATATCTACAAAAGTTTCGGGAAGAATTTTTGAAGAAGATCCCTTGGAAGGGTGCAATTTCATTTTCCAACTACATCCTTGATTATACATAGCAAATTTTGTTCATAAGAAAAAAGCATTTTCCAACCACATTTTGTGCAATAAATGAAGTTATCTACTAGACACTCCATTGTTCTAATAAGTTGTTTATAGTGATTTCAAAATTTCTTGTATGATGGGTAAAACATATTAGTCGGTTACTCTAGTAATTTGCAATAGTTCGTTTGTTGATAGACATACATTTGTGTTAAATGTATGGTGGATAAATAATCTAGAAAAAAGGACTATGGGAAAGATCAAATAATTGCAAGAAAAGAATAAAATAATGGTTATAAAAAGTTAAGATACAATTTAAAACTAGCTTAGACATTTGTTCTTGTAAGAGTTCATAAATAAGATTTTGTTTATTCATCATTAAGTGGCTCAAAGAAACTCGATAGAAATTTATGTATGTTATGTGACCATTTTCGTCCACTTATGCTATTATTTTTAATAGAAACATAATTGTGTTTCTTCTTTCTATATATTTTTGCATTTTGGTGTATTTTTATCTATACTTCTCACCCAAATGGACCTGGTAACAATTGAAGTGAAAAATGCAATTAGTTACAACAAAGAGAGCATGAAAGTATGAATTATTTTAAGAAGAACTACAGAAAAAGGGAATAATAGACATGAAAAAGGAAAGGAAAACAAGATGTGAATATTCTAGAGAATAACATGGCACTCTCATTGTTCATTTCACCATCTTTGACATATATTTCAAATTGACGATTATTTTTTTGGCATCCTATAAAAAGTGTTGCAAAGCTTCCAATTGAATAATTTGTATTTGTTTCTAAAAGTGAAACAATTTTAGTATTATGAGTAAGATGACGTTCAAAACACAAAATTGGTATTGTACCAACAATAGAGATTGGAGTCAATGAGATACAGTGACCAATCTCTCTCTCTCTCTCTCTCTCTCTCTCTCTCTATATATATATATATATATATATATATATATATATAATGATGTTGAATCTTGTTATGCACACTTTGCTCCCAATAGAGAAATTAGCTTATCACTTATGTTGATAATTATTGTAAGTTGTCCATGTACATCAACAAGATCAGCATGTATGACTTGAGGTTTTGGTGGTGAGCAAGATGTTATATTAGAATCAGGTCCATAAAACACTAATACATCTCCTTCGATTTTTTCTTTTTTGGTTTTCCATGCAAATGTCAATTATGGACGATGCAATTTTCATTTCTTTTGCTTGGTTATGAAAAGAAAAAAAATTCTCTTAGGAGTTTGTATCTTTTTCCTATTTGGAAAACAAAAAAATGGCAAAAGAAAATGAAAAAAATAATTAATGTGCAAATGTAAAGTTTGTGCATTGTCCTTGATTGTGAATGTAGAAAGAGTGACCCATTTTTCCAATTGTCTAGTTCCATTGCAAACTACTCCATTATCTACTTTGTGAGCTGATATATTTTTAGAAACATGACGATTAAGTAAATCTATTATATATTAACCATTGAAGAATATATATAGGGTCTTAGATGTTTTAAACTCTAATTGTGTAACTTACACATATGTCACTAATCTACTCAAGTCATGCATATATAGTGTTAAAAACATGTAGTAATTCTATTTATATGCATATGAAAGAGGAACCATCTTTCAAATTTATGCATTTGCATTAAGAAAAAGGTACACAATGCAAGGCTATTGAACTAGATATTAGAAAATGGCTCCTGTAAATGGTTTATTCAAAAAATATGAATTGAAAGAATAAACTTTGTAGTTCATGTAGCGAACCACTCCCCACATTTTCACGGTTTTACAAGCCCTCCAATAAATGTTAATCAGAGTGCTACCATGACATGAACCAAACTCCTAGTTCTATTTAAGGAAGTGGGGCCTACAATTGAGACTTACTGACGTTGCTTAGGAACCACAGATCACTTAGAGCCTGAAAAAACCACCCTAGTTGACCAATCCCTGAGCTGGAACCCTTTTTCTTTTACCTAGACCTATAAATACACCCTTGACACTTTATGCATGTGGTTGTGAGCCTCCAAGCACACTCACAATCCTTTCTCTATGTAATTATGACCCCAAATCCTCAGTTATGTGCATGTGGTCCCGAGATTTGGGCCACCTTTCTAGGCTAGTCTCTAGACTAATACCCAAAATTTGTTGTAACTTTCCAAAACCATATTTCTCATAATGTAAATTCTAATCATTCAAACTTGAAGTCAAAAATTGACCTAGGCTGACTAGAACACAATAGACATTTCATCAAACATATGATAAACATGTGAGTTATAGGTCATGAATGCATATGTGAGTGTAAATCTTTGTACTTTAGCTGAAAATCACCGAAAATATCTAATTCCCTTTCAAGTAGTTGTAATAACACTTTTTATCCCAACCATTCATCAACCATTCAAATACTTATCAAATCATGAACAAGAGCCATAGTTAGAGAACATCTTAAATCAAGCTTATAATGCACATATAACCCGAATATTCACCATGATAGAAAAGCCATCAAAGAAACATAATATCAGGTACAAATGATCATACAATACAATGGAAAAATAGATCTTATTAGGATATGCAAAATCCAACCAAGTCAGGGACTTCCACGTACCCCCTGGCCATAGATTGAGCTTCACCAAATCTTTCTTTCAACCAATCACCCCTACACCATATTCCAAGCATGAATATGGGATCTCATGGGATAAACTAATACATAATAAACCAGGGGAATATATAGGTTAAACCACCTCCACCCTCAAACTACCACGATCCCACCAAAACATGTCAAGATATCAAAAAACTAAAACAAGCTTGGATGCAGAATTTATTCACCATACCTTGAGGAATTTTCCTATATCCACCCACTTTTCAAGGTCTTCTTGGACAAAATAATCTCCACCCCCGAACACTTAGTAATTTTCTTGAGACCAACTCACCCGGTTCCAAAAACTTATGGTAATCCAAATCTTAACCAAGAATGAATCTCATCACACCATGGTTATCCGTGAAATGGAAAGACAAGGCTAAAACCACTGTCAAAACTAAAAAACCCCTTACATGTACCATGCATTCACACCTCAGCTAGGAAATCACACATCCAACTTATTGTCTGCAAAATCTTCCTATTGAAGTTGTTGATCTAACCTTTTCCTTACCTTCCTTGCTTTTGCTTTGCTTTCCTTTTTCCTTCCTTTTCTTGCTTCCTTTCTTTATCCCAATGGTGCTCTCTCTGTCTCTTTCCCACTTAACCCAAGCTAAAACTAAAAAAAACTATGAATTGGTTCTCTAAAGCTGGTTTATTATTGATGTATCATTTTTCTTCATTTTCCTTAATTTTCCTTCTAATTTCCCTAGCATGAAAATTTGTGTCCCTTCACCTTCCTTTTCTCTCATTTCCCTTTATTTGTCATAAATAAATGCCAATTCATGCCTCTTTACCATGCTAATGCCTTTTCAAATTTCCATAGCCATTAATAAACCAAAAGTGATGTCAATTATAGTGCTTTTCCCAAAATTTAGATTTGAATACGTGACCCATCACCTTGGTCTTAGTTTTGAATTTATTAACCTTTATTGCATGAAATTTTAGCTCGAGATTGTTACAAACCCCTCCCGCTTAGGGGAACACTGTCCTCAATGTTCTATGACATCTATGACCAGCAAACCGCTGAAACAAAAAATACTACATATGGATAATTATAACATAGATCGATACAATATTTAGTATTACAACTACTACAAACCATGACCAACATGAAAAATATGACAATCATATCGCTTATTGGAGATTTATAACATAGTTTAGCACGGTCCCTACAACTATAAACACACACACGCACACATATACACACACACATATACCAAAACTCATTTGCTTGTCCCAACAAATAATGAAGGATACAAACATGAATATGATCAACCATCTCCCATGTAGCTTCATCGGGCCCAAAGTGCTTCTACTACACTTTATCTTTCTCTATTGCTCATTTCTATAGCATGATTTGTTTCTGTACAATAAGAATTTTGGTTCTCGCTGTAATTCTCTCTCTAGTTACATCTACAATACAAACCAGTCAATCGCATGATCAACATCCTGGACGTATCTCTTAAGCAATGAAACATAGAAAATATCATGGTCTTTCATTGCCATAGGTAATGCAACTTAGTAGGCCATTGGTCCAATCTTCTCAGGGATCTCAAAAGGCCTACAATACTGAGGTACGAGATTGACACATGAACCAATCCTCAAAGAGATCATCTTGGGCTTGATGCACAAGTATACATGCTACCCAACTTGAAACTCCTTAAATACCCTGTGTTGATCTGCATAAATATTATACCTGTCCTATGATGCCTTTACTCTTAATAACTTTCATTTCACGTTCCACATCGACCGAAATATCTGGTCTAATCAATACCTTATTCACTATATCACTCCAGCTAATAGGAGTATTACAAGTTCCTTTGTAAATAACCTCAAATAGGCTCATCTTCACAAACTCCTAATACCCATTATTGTATGCAAACTCTACCAATGGAAGATACTCCTCCCACCTCCATTGTGGATGCGTGACATACAACCTCAACATGTCCTCAAGAATCATGTTGACCCTTTCTATCTATCCATCTGTCTGCGAATGATAATTTGTACTGAAAGCCAACTCTTTCCTCAAACCTACAAACAACTCTTTCGAAAACCTGGAAGTAAACTTAGGATATTTGTCTAGTACGAGCTTCTTTGGAACAACATGCAATCTCACTATCTCCCTAATGAAAATATGAGCTGCCTCACTGGCTGAATTAGTAGACTTGACTGCAATGAAGTGATCTACTTTACTTAACATGTCAACCACAACCATGATGGAATAATGTTGCTTCAATGTCATTGGAAAATGTGTAATGAATTGCATGGTAATGAGCTCCCATTTCCACTCTGGAATTGGAATTGGCTATAATAAACCATTTGAATGCTTACAATCTGATTTTACTTGCTAACAACCCAAACATCTAGCAACAAACTCATCCACCTATCTCTTCAATTTTGACTAAAGATAAAACTTCTTAACTATAGTCAATGTATTTTGATATCTCAGGTGACCTAAGTAGGGATTAACATGAAACTCCTTCAAGGTAAGTTTCTTAAGCTCAGTGTCGTCTGACACATAAATCGTGTTCCTGAATCTAACTAAGCCATCTATTGTGAGATAATATTGCTCATCCCTATCACCTTCACCCTGTTGTTGTAACTTGTGCCTTAGCTGCTAATACTTCTCAACATGTTTTTTTGCATGCAAGATTCGTTCCTGCAAATATGTCCCATATCAACTCACAACTAAAATATGATTCACCTACAATCTTCTAATGAGAGCATCTACAACCTAATTCTCCTTTCCCTTGATGTACCTAATCTCAAAATAAAACTCAATGAGAGTATCCAACCATCTGGCTTGCCTGCCATTCAGACTAAGCTGGTCAAACAAGTACATTATCCCATTGTGATCACTCATCAAGATTAACCTCTCGCGAAGAAGATAATGTATCCACATCTTCAAGGCATGAATGGTATTTGCCAACTCAAGATCATGAGTCACATAGTTTTGCTCATGCTCACTCAACTTCCTCAACTCATAGCATACCACATGTCCTGTTAGAGTCAGTCTTTACATCCCTCCGTCAGAGATCATTTCTCTTATTGCATTTCATTTTTAGGTGTCTCATTCTGTTTATTCATCTACATTCTGCTAGGTGCATGCCATAATCTGACGGAAGGGTCTTGTCAGTCATTACCCCTCATGCTTTGTACCTACTGGCTCAGGTCTGTTCATCGAAGTTCATCAAATCAATTTTAAGGTTATTTACAGTCCTGTTTGATGTCTAGGTCAGCAAAGAGTTATTTTAGTCACTAGGTCTAAGGTTCAGTCTTCGGAAAGTCGAATAATGCCCACAGGCCATGAGGATGTCTTCAATAGTTCTCATTTCAGGGTTGTCATCGTCAATAATACTCAAGGATATTTCTTCTTCAAAACTTTGTTTTGAAGAAGAAATCGTCAAATTTGCTTTTTGTGAAAAATATGTATTTTAAAGTTTTCCACCATGGAGTACTTCAAATGCAGCCTCTGGTCATCCTTTGCCAAAATCCAAATGCCGCCATCCCTGCAAAAAATCAAGAACAATTTCGTCATTCAAGCTCATAAAATTAGTGAGGAAACCGAAAGACAGAGTTGTATTAAATGCAAAAGTGCCAAAGTTCAGAAAGTGGGTGTGCACAAGTCAAAAATCAAATCCCTGTCATAAGAGACATTTTTGTGTTCCAACATTTCATTTGCATGCCAAATAACATCAGAGAACCAAAGCGAAAATGTAGAGAAGCAAATTCAGTTTTTGGAGGTCAAAATTGTGTTGAAACAGAGTTGCACGGCACATTGGGAGCAGTCGCAGCACACCAGAAGGTCATGGCGCATAGAGCCCTTTTTCACCAGGTAAAATTACACGTGCACGGCGCATACAGGAGGCGCGATGCACTGGGTTGTGCGTGCGGTGCACAAGGCCAACAAGCACAAAATCATCACTACTGCCAAAATTTTTAAACCAAACTCATTTTTCCTCTTGCAAAGGATCTGAAAACTAAAAATGTTTTAATGGGTGCTAATGGTGTATGGAAGTTATGTGCTTTTGGTAGCACTTCCAAAAATCACAAGCGATTTGAGAGGCTTGAGGAGATGGGAATTGAAGAAGACATCATTAGAAAACACACAACTCCAGCTTACAGAGTACCTGAGATGTGGGATCTCTACAGAAAGGGAGCTAATAAGTGAAAAGGTTGGTATCTCGCTCTTGGGTGTCTAATTTATAGGATAGCTTATCTAAAGTTTGCTTTTGATGGTGAATCGAAGCTACAAATATTGAATGGGAACTACCGCGTTCCCAAGTTACCAAGATATAGTTCTTCACTGGTTGAATTGATCAAGGACATGCTCACACCTGCTCCAGAAGTTAGACCCGATATCATGTAGGAAAGGGCTTTGCTTGATTGGCCCCCTCATCTCACTGAAACTAGATATGGCACCGTGTAAATGAACTTCTACTAGTTGATTTGCATAAATCAAGTCCAGATAGACCATTATTTATGGCTAATTCTGAGGTACATGCTCCTCCTATGGACGCCCAAGATCATGGTAATCCTGTGCCAACAAGGTGAGCTCCTCCACTCCCATCTAGAACACCACCACGTCCACCTACATCAAAAGACCAAGATCGTCAGTCACCACCTATGGTACAACCAGATTCAAAGTCAATACAAGGAGGTGTTAGTAGTGGGAGCTCTTTAGGAGCATTTTGGTCAAGTCAATATGCATAGGAATCTGTGCCTATGGATGAAAAAGTCCCTGTGTTTGATAAGGATCCTGGGAGTGAAAGTATATTCAAGCAGAGGTCGGAAAGCTCTGAAAGTCATCCAAAACAAGGCATTTTAAGTTCACCAAAGGAAAATTAGTCCAGAGCTAGACACATTTTGAAAAGCAGTATGTCAAACTTTATGAAGAAAGTGCATGCCTCACCACAACCTACAACTCGGCAGGAATATGATGAAATGAATTCAGATATAAACCAGATAAGGCTTAGCTCTAAGGATACTGATCACAGGGATGAAAACACAATCGACTTTGGTGTATCTCCAGTGAAGGCTTCAGCTTCAGAAATTGGTGGGCCATTTCATGATGCGTCATTTAATGCATTTGTTGTAGACTTTGATAACCATAAGCCCACCACTAGAAATAATGTGTTTGGGAAAGAAATTTTACAAGTAGAATTGGATAGATTGAAGGAAGAGCTTGAGCAGGTGCGCTTAGAAAAGGCAGAAATCACATCAATAGGATTTGCCTCTAATGGAAGAGCTTTATTGTCAGTATCACCTGAATGGGCCGCAAGAGTTAATCCACTTCCTTGCGAAAGAGATTGGAACGATAGGGAGAAATTGCAGCTGGGATCATTCATTGAAAATACGTTTTCCCCTTTATTAAAGGCAAAATCTTAGTTCAAAACCATTTTTATTAAGAATTAGTTTTTTGTTCAAACCAAAAAAAGGAAAGCGAACAGTCAAAGACCGAAACGCCTAAATTTAGAACGAAGACATCTACCGTGGCAGAGAAATAGGATTTGATTACCATTTTTGACTTCAATTATGATTCAAAGGATCTACAACTACAGTTTCCGCCTCTTCATCGGTCATCAACAGATTGCTGCTTCCTTTCAGAAAAATGGTTGGCTCTTCAGCTTTAGTTTGTTAATGATGATTAAAACAATTCCTTATTTTCATCGATCTGTTTTCCCACATATTGAGTCTATTTATTGTATTGTAAATCATTTTGAGAGGGGTCAGAGTTTCTAGGAAAGGTTTGAAATAAAAATCAGTGCTTCACTGTACAGTTTGGCCAGGAAATTAATAAAATGATGTAGCTATAATTCATGAGATTCATGTGGTATGAGTTTAGCATATGTTCTTCTTTCTGTTTCATGCGTATCCTGTTATGTTTTACAGTTCATTCATAATCATTTCTAGTTGAATGTTTTTAAGTAATAAAGGTAGAATCCAGTTTATTGCTATGCCTTGGAAAAGCATTCATCCTCAGTATGTCTTCTCCTGTTTGAAAAGGCTTCATTGGTTGTGCCCTTTTCAACCGCTCAGTGGTCTTTCCACTCCATATTACTTCAATTGGATTGCTAAACCTCCTGCCTATCTTGCCTCACGAAATACTCTTCGTCTTTGATTCAATTTCCCAGCTCAGGCTGTCCTTTGTCCCATACAGCCCAGAAAATTTAGTCATTCATTAAATTACCTCTTTCATATTTATTTACTAGCCTAAAATCAGTATTCATTTTGAGTCATCTCAGACCCTATTGTTTATTTTTATTGAGTGTGACCCAGATAGAGCCCTCTCCTGTTATGGTAGGGCTAGCTACCAGACTGAGCGTGTTTTGTGGTTATCCTGAATTTTTCCTTCCTTCAGCCTAAGACAGATTTAGGCTCTAACATGTCCTTCTTGCATCAAGGCTCCATCAAGTCCTCTCTTGCAACCATATGTACATATCACACTCTTTATCTGGATCTGTAATCTTCAAAACTAGAGAATTTGTAAGTAAATTCTTCAACTACTCAAAACTAGTTGCACACTCCTTAGTCCATTCAAACTTCTTTCCTTTTCACTACAAATATATAATAGGATAGGCAATCCATGAAAAGTTCCTGATGAACCACGTGTAATAACCTTCTAGTCCCATCAATGATATAACCTCATCCACATTCCTAGGAGTTTCCCACTCCATGATAGCTCGAATATTTTCCAAGACCACTACTATACCTTCCTTGGAAACAACATGTCCCAAGTAATGAAATTCTATCTGAAAGAAAATACATTTTCTATGATTGGAATTAAATTGTTGCTCTTTCAAAAATATTAACATTGTTGCCAGGTGTTCTACATTTGCTTCCTCATTCTTAGAATATATCAGTATATCATCAGTTAACACTATCAAAAACTTGCTCAAATAAGGATGTAACACATTATTCATAAAACACATGAAAGTAGCCAGAACATTATTAAGATGAAATGGAACCATTACAAACTCATAATGCCCATACCAGGTACATTATGTGGTTTTGTAGGTGTCAGTACTACCCTTATTTTTATGCTCTCCATGCTGACGTCCATGTCCCTTCTTTGTTGTATTAAACTTCTTGTAAGGAGCCACATTTTCTTTCTCACCTGCATCCTGATGTCTTTCCCGCTTCGAAGGACATTTTCTTTGGTCTTGTCATTTCCTTTCTAGTCACGCTTAGGCTCAGTCTTTCACTTTGACTGCTCATAACATTGATTCAATTTTCCGATGACTTCCTCCAATGACCAAGGCTCATCATACTAAATCCAATCTTCGAATGCTAATGGAAATCCACTAATGAAACTTTGGACCTTCATCTTCTTATGCTCAAGGTAAGGAACATACCTCAACAACTCTAGAAATTTAGTCGTATACTCTTCATCTGTCACAGACCTCATCCTCAATTCATAGAAATCCTTAGCCTTATTGTGATAGTATATCTTTAATAAGTACTTCTTCCTGAGAGTCTTTGGAGCTCATGCTAACTCAACTCCTTTGTCCTGATGACTCTAACATGCTTCACATCTTCCCACTAGATATTTTTCTTTCCTTTTAGACTAATAATAACTATTATAGCCTTCATGTTCTCTCTATAATCATGCAACTTGAAGAACTTCTTCATCCCAAGAAACCATGCATTTGCATCCTTTGGTTTCTTCAGTTCTCCATCAAATGTAGGAGCCTTTTCTTTCTTGAACTCATCTAGCAAGTATCCCATCTCACTCCTCCTGTAAGGATTATAGTGATGATGACCATGATGTATATCTGAACCATAACTAGAATAGAACACATAACCACTACCACTCTTGTCAAGTGTATCTAACTATCTGCCACCTCTAACTATATCAGCCCTGTCCGACTTGTGCCCTCCATGAGATTTGCTACCAAATACCCCATTAGTCCTTTCCTCCTACCCATAATTGATCCTGTCTGACCTGTGCCCTTGCAAGCCTTTTGTGTGACTGAGTTATCCTGTCATTATCTGCGTTGCAACTTCTGATTTCTACCTTCAGACTTCTCAATGTATCTACTATGTCAAGAGTATACACTTCCCCATGTTACTTAGCCTATCCATAAGGAGAGTCACATGAACTATAATCCACCATTTTTCTTTTCATCTATGATCTTCATCTTCCTGCAAACATACCATGTCATATAAACCAAATATAAACATAATCAAACATACCTTAGTGAAGTTCAGGGGCAGCTATCTCATTTCCATAATCAATCCATATTAGCATGATATACATGCATATACACATAATGACACCAACTATTCAACATTATACATGATAAAATAAACTGTAACATTGCCTATACACATGACAACCATAGCCACTATCACAAATGCGCATGACTGACATAATGCATAAAAATCACATCCCTCCCATCAATTCCAAGTGTTGAGCCTAGAAGCTTTGATAACAATCTATAACACAGCACTCCCCACATTTACTTGCTTTTACTTTCCCTTGAGGTAAATGTGAAATGGAGTGCTACCATGAGAGGACCTGACCTCCTAGTTCCAATTAAAGAAGTGGGTCCTACAAATGAGACTTACAAACCTTCCTCAAGAACCATAGAAGACTTAGAGGACGAAAAACCACCCCAATTGACCAATCCCTAAATTGGCACCCTTTTTATTTGACCTAGACATAAATTCGCACTCAAATAAGGAATTACAGGGGGGGTTAATCAGTAATAGTGAAGTTATTTCAATTTTAAGTATAAGTATTTAAACTCTTTTCTAGTTACTTGTGAGAGATTTCATACACAATACATATAATCAGCAAGATAAAGCATTCACATGTATATACAATCCATCACATGAGTATCATACACATATTGGCAAAGGTTATTTTACATGGAAACCAAAAGGGGAAAAAACCACCAATTTGTTTGTTATTATTATGTAAATTAAGAACCTACTTAATTACATCAATTTTTTTGTGAGAACCCACTAACAAGAGGCACCAAACCCCTTAAGATGGTAAGAACCTACTTTCCAAGAGGTACCAACCTCTTATGAATGTAGGCCACCACCTTCTCTAGCCACTGTTCTACCTTTCATACAATTTTCAAACTGAAAATAGAGGCAATTACATATACAAAGAAATACCAATCTGGTTCGCTACAACATCATACTTCTCCACTCCATCCTCTATTGTTCCACATGCTCTCTCGACCTCACACAATAACACTCTATCATATTCTCACTCTATAGTACTCTGTTGCAGTTCAACACTTGGGTCAATTTCTCAAATTTCATGCTCTATGCTCCACTCTCATCAACACATACACAACAATTTGTATTCCCCCCTTTCCTCATTAATTATCACTAGTTTTATTCATCTACTACACACTGCTCAATGTTGCCTCTACTTCCTATTTCCACACTGCCTGAGTGTACCTCTGTATAACTACACTATCTTGTTGTTGCATCTAATTCCTGAATTCCGCTGCTTCATTAAACATGAGGATGTGCTCTTAAGGGCTTCACCAACTCCCTGTGTGATTCTCCATGCTGGGAATTTAATCTTAGTCCACCTGTGCACTCCAATGAGACTCCTCGTGCTTATTCATGGCTTTGTAGAGCTGGACTGTACTTTAGCATGGATTCTTTGTTCCTCATTTAAGTATATAAGACATGCACGGGAGAGAAGAGATGTCTTTCTTCCAACATCAATACTAGCCAACCAGTTCTTCCATAAGAATCATGTTCCTCGTTTCCTTCACCAAGCAATATCTGTAGTTTCCATTAACTCCATCAACCAAATTATTTGCACACATTTACTTAGTAACTATTGACCCATCCATCCTTTAAGACACTATACAGTAGTATCAGAGCCTTACCACATCGTAATTTATATTAAAATAACATTACAAAATCACACAATTATGATGCCTTTATCCTTTTAATGCTTAGAGCCTTATCAGTTTCTTTCTCATATGATCGTTGTATGAAATTGTCGGCTTAGTCACTAGGTGCTAGGGGTTTTATGCTCCTATTGGGGGACTATCTCTCACCCTTGATTCTTTTGGGTTTCTACATCCAGACGATAACATACATCAGAGCTCCCTACATTGTAACTTTCTTCAAAATTCATTTAAAGTGGAGTTCCTAAATCCTCATACTCCGATCTTCTCCATAGCCCTTATGTGCTAGCCTCGCTCTACATCCTTTCTTATATTAGTCCCCTTGATCATTTGCCAACACGTCAGAGCTGCTCTATATCATAACGCTTCAAAATTGTATTTATAAAAGAGTTATGAAATACTCCGCCTCCAATTTTCTTCATAGCACTTAGATGTTGTGCCTCACTTTACACCCCTGGTTGTACGAGTCTCCCACGACCATGTTCCATTCATACATCAGAGCCCCTTTCATTAGATATGAACTTTCCTATAAAAAAACTATATAAGAGTTACAAAAACTCCAGCCTCTGATATTCCAACCTCCAAGATGATGTCATGTTGTTGTCAACCTTTCCACGTGACATCTCCTAAGTGGTGACATGTGTCACTAATATTTTCCCCATTATACCACTAAACATTTCCGAATCTAGCTTCCACTTGTCTTGCTGGAGGATAGAGGAAGGGTCCCTCGGTCCTTGGTTTTCAAATGAATTCCTTTGTATTTCCTCTTCCTCGCAAACCTTGGTGTTTTCAAAGAATCACAATTTATAAATACTTACGAGGCTCTGAGGTTCCAATGTCTTGAATCTTCTAAAGTTCTAGTCTGCCTCGACCTTTGATGTTCCGATGGATTCCTTCTTCCAATATTTCGATATGCCCTCTGATCTGAGGTTCTGATATCGGGTCCCAATGTTCTCCAGCTCAGGTATTAGTTTAGAACTTTTTCTCAACATAATTACAAGGGACTCCGGCCTCTAATATTCTTTAACTCTGAGGTTCTGATATACTGAGCCTTTCGATATCGGGGACCTTTTAAATAAACCACTGAGTTCCTAATTTTCTGATCTTCTAATACTCACCCTGGTTCCAAGGTATTGAAAGTCGGGGTCCAAAATTTAGCCTCCTCTTAAGGACATCAAGGTCCTTACTTCGGTTGTCATTACTTTTGATCCCAGGACCAGTTCATGGACTTCCACATACCATTGGAAAAATGTTCGACAACACTAACCAACTATGCCAACCTTAAGAGTATATGATCATATCTCTTGAGGAAAAATCACATCCAAATCATGGGACTCACAACCACCATAGTTATCTTTTTATGGCTTCTCCAATAAGCCTACTACTATGATGATTCTCTATAGAGAACTGTAGCAACAATAGGACTCCCCTTGAGCTTGACACATCAAGTAGATCACTGCTAGCATCTTCCTCTATCACAACTAACCTAGTTAACATAAATGCCAACATATTCCACTACTCAACTAGTCTAACAATCTCCCCCTTTGGCATTGATGGAAATAACATAAGCTCTCCCTAAAACTAGGCATGGTATTCTTCATTGTTGTTCTTCTCTGATGCAACAATAATATTCTCCCCCTTTGCCATTACTGGAAATGGATTCTCTTGAAAACTCTCTCTAAACCATGACAAACTACTCTTCAATTGATCCCACATGTTGAGTAGCTACCAACGCACATCATAATTGAGTCATTTTGGAGGAGAAGTCACGACCCCTAGACACTACCTAAGATATTCAAATGGTTCTCTTTCTAGTGGCTTAGTAAATATATTTAAAAGTTGGCCTATATTGGACACATACTCAAGTTGAACAACATTGGTTGCAACTTACTCTCTTAAGAAATGGAGCTTGATAGGGATGTGTTTGGTATATTAGTGCATGAAAAGATTCTTAGAGATGTTGATGGCACTAGTATTATCACACATGATTGGAATTGGATTGGTCAACTCTACCTTAATTTCCTTCAAGTTTTGCTTCATTCATAGAATTTATGAGCAATAAGTAGTAGCTGCAATATACTTTGATTCAACAATTGATAAATAAATAGAGGCTTTCTTCTTGCTAATCCAAGACACTAGGGAACTTCCTAAAAATAATGTTGCACCTGAGGTGATCTTCCTGTCATCAATAATTCCTTCCCAATCAACATCAGTATAGGCCTTCAACTTAAACTCTCTTCTTTTAACATACCAAAGTCCATAATCAGTTTTTCCTTGAAGATATTTGAAAATCCTTTTGACATCAATGACATGACGTTTATGAGGGAACTCTTGAAATCTGGCCAGAAGACCCACTGTTGCATGATGTCTAGTCTCAAAATTGTGAAATACAAAAAGATCCCTATCATTGATATGTACTTACTCTGATTGGCCAATGATGTCTCATCTTCTTTGCACAATTTGCAGCTTGTAACCAAAGGTGTGCTAACTGGCTTGCAATATTCCAACACAAACTTCATCGAATTTTCTCATAGGTACTTGGATTGGGAGATAAACACTCCATTTTGTGACTGTGAAATTTGCAATCCCAACAAGAAAGAGAACTCTCCAATCATGGACATCTCAAACTCTATCTGCATAAAATTTGTGAATTGATGAACCAATCATTCCAGGCTACTACCAAAGATTATGTCATCCACATATACTACTACAATTAGTAGATGGCTTCCTTCAGACTTTATGTATATATTATTGTATACAATACCTTTCTTAAAGCCTTGTTGTTGAAGGTATCAATATAGTCTTGCATACTAGGCTCTTGGAGCTTGTTTCAATCCATATAATGCCTTTTTTCAGTTTTCACAGAAACCCTTCATTTTTGGTGAGCGTGAATCCTTCTAGCTTCTCAATATAAACATATTCTTCAATATATCGATTGAGAAATTCATACTTCACATCCATATAATATACCTTGATGTTTTGATGACTAGCAAAGGCAAAAAACATTCTGATAGCTTCCAGGATCGCTACTGGTGCAAAGGTTTCCTTGAAATCTACCCCATCTATCTCAGCATAGCTTTTGTAGACAAAACAATCCTTGTTCCTATTTACTTGACCCTACTCATTTAGTTATGAAAACCCATTTTATCGTAATGACATTTTTCTATTTGGGTCTGGGAAGAAGATCCGAAGTGTCATTGTTCTCAATTTTATCAGGTTCTTCATTTATAGCTGTCACCTAGAAATTATCTTCACTTGCATGGCTGAGTTTTTTAGGCTCAATCGGAGATAGTATAGAAATATTTTCACACCTTGAATTGCAAACAAGTTTCCTCCTAGTCTAAATACCAAGTCTCTAATCTCCAAGAATTGGACTCTCAGGGTGTTGTTTTTGTACATACTTGGAAGGCGTTTTGGGTCTTGGATTTGTGCTCGTTTCCACACCTTCATTATCCGAATATGTTTTATCTTGATCTGAGTGCCTAATGTATTAAATTTTTTCTCCATCTGAGTTCATGTTTCCTTTGGAGGAGTCAATTTGTGAAGCTATTTCATATACTACTACATCATGCAATCCTCAATCATCTTTGTCCATTTGTTGTAACGCTTGTACCCTTTACTTCAAGTAGAGTACATGAGTAATATACCCTCATCAATGCATGAATCAAACTTTCCAGGATTTTTGTCATTCCTTTTGATAAAGAGTTTTCTCCCAAACACCTTGAAATGTTTAACTGATGCAGTTCTTCCTTTCCTCAACTCGTAGGGATATTTATCACTATTAGTCCTGAGTTGTGTTCTGTTTGATAGGTATACTTTTGCTTGTGTTGCTTCTCCCTACAATATGTGGGATACATCTGCTTCATCCATCATAGCACTAGACATTTCCTGGATTTTCCTATTCTTTCTCTCAACTACTCCATTTTGTTGCAGAGTTCTAGCCACAAAATATTTCCTCCTTATGCCATGCTCTTCACAGAATTATTCAAATTCTCTTGAAGTGTATTCTTCTCCTTTGTCTAATCTTAAGCATTTCATCTTGAGATCTTTCTCATTTTCCCCTTTAGGCCAACCAATATTTCTAAATCTGTTGCCACATGTCCTGTTGGAGGAGAGAGAAAGGTTCCCTCGATCCTAGTTTTTTCCACGAATTCCTTTTTATTTCCTCTTCCTCACAAACGTCAGTGCTTTCAAACAATCACAAGTTATAAAGACTTATGAGGTTCCAAGGTTTGATGTTCTCAACCTTCCAAGGTTCTAGTCTACTCCAACCTCTGATGTTTTGATGGTTTCTTACTTTTGATATTCCTATATTCCGTCTATTGCGAGGTACTGATATTGGGTCCCCATGTTCTCCTGCTCACGTATCAGATTAGAACGCTTTCTCAATAGAATTATAAGGGACTTTGACCTTAGATATTCTATCACTTTGAGGTTCCAATATACTAATACTTCTGACATTCAACCCTTCTGATACTTGGGGCCTTTCAAATAGGTCGCTGAGGTTTAATTTGCCAAAATTTTGATATTCAACCTAGTTCTGAGGTCCCGAAATTTAGCCTCATCCTAAGGAATTAAAATCCTTACCTAAGTTGTCATTACTTTTGATCTTGGGACTGGTTCATGGACTTCCACATATTGTTGGAAAAATATTTCATAGCACTAACCAACTTTGCCAACTGCAAGAGTATCTGAGTAGATCTCTTAAGGAAAAATCACATCCAAAGAATGTGACTCCCAACCTTCATAGTCATATTTTTATGGCTTCTCCAATAAGCCTACTACTATGATAATTCTCTATAGAGAAGTGTGGAAACCATAGGACTACCAATGATCTTGACACATCATTAGATCACTGTTAGCATCTGATGCTATCACAACTAGCCTAGTTGACATCAATGCCAAGATATGCCATCAATCAATCATTCCAAAAAACCACACCCTTAACACTACCTGCATGCAGTTGTGAGCCTCCAATATTACCCACAAGCCTTGCTCCATGCAGTTATGACTCCAAAATCCTCAGTTCTGTGCCTATAGTTCGAAGATTTGAGCCACTTTTCTAGCATAGTCTCTAGACCATTGCCAAAAGCTTCCTGTAACTTTCTAAAATTATATTTCTCATAACAATAATGATAATAATTCAAACTTGAAGTCATAAATTGACCTAGATTGACTAGAATAGAATAGACATTTCATCAAACATATGGTAAGCATCTAAGTTGCAGGTCATGAGTGCATATTTGAGTGTAAATCTATGTACTTTAGTTGAAAATAACCGAGAAGGTATAATTACCTCTAAAGTAGCTGCAACACCACTTGTTAGCCCATGCACTCATAAACCATTCAAATACTTATGAAATCCTGAAGAATAGCCATAACTAGAGGGCATCTTAAATCAAGCTTATAACTAGCATATAACCAGAGTATTAACCATGACACAAAAACCATCAAAGCAACATAAAATCATATACAAATTCTCATAGAGTACAATAGAAAAATAGATCTTATTAACATATTTAAAAGCCAACCAAGTTAGTGACTTCCACATACCACTTGACCATAGATTGAGCTAAACCAAATATTTCCTTCAGCCAATTGCCCTTGTGCCATATTTCAAGCATGAATGTAGGATCTCATGGGATGAACCAAGACATAATCAACCAATGGAATCTAGGGGTAAAACCACCTCCACTCTCAAACTATTGTGATCCTGCTAAAATCAATCAAGAGATCACAATACAAAAACAAGCTTGGATGCCTCAGAATTTATTCACCATATCTTGAGGAATTTACCTGCCTCCACCCTCTTGTCAAGGGATTCCCATAGAAAACCATCTCCAACCCCAATTCTTGGGAATTTTATTGAGACCACCTCACCTGGTTCCAAAAATGTCTGGCAATCCAAAACTCAACCAAGCATCAATCCCATCACACCATGACTATCCAGGGAAATGCCAAGGCAAGGCTGAAACAACTGTCAAATGCAACAAAACCCATGGAAATGACAATAAATGAACTACATAAATAAATTGATGTACCATGCATTCACACCTCAGCTAGGAAATCACGCATGCAAGATATTACCTGCAAAATATTCTTGTTGAAGTTGTTGATCCAACCTTCTCCTTTCTTTCCTTTCCTATGCTTTGCTTTCCTTTTCCATCCTTTTCTTGCATTCACACTTTCTCCTCTTGGTGCTCTCCCTCTCTTTCTCACTTGACCCAAGATATAAACTTACAAAATATATGAACTGGTTCTTTGGAGCCTTTTTATTATTGATGTCTCCTTTTTCTTCATTTTCCTTAATTTTCCTCCTAATTTCATTAGCATGCAAAACTTTGTCTATTCACCTTCATTTTCTACTATTTTCCTTAATTTCTCATAAATAAATTGAAATCAACGCCTCTTTGCCTTGTCAAATCCTTTTCCAATTTCCATAGACATTAATTAACCAAAAGTGATTCCCACTATAGTGTTTTTCCCAACATTCGGCTTGGAATATGTGTCCTATGACCTTAGTCTTAATTTTTCCTTTATTAACCTTTATTACATGAACTTTTAACCCATGGATGTTACATTTCAAATGATTGTAACCCCAATGTTTGATTAACAATTAACTCAAATTCTATGCAAACGATTTCTCTTCTCAATATTACCTAAATGCAATGAGAGTAATTAGAGGCTTCAAATATTGAAAATGTAAAATAAGGTTGATGCGTGGAAATTGTAGTGTGATAATATTCAAAGCAAAAACAATGAATCCATTGTTTTCACTAGTGAAAGAGTTATGTGCACTAAACCATATGTTCTAATGTTACTTCAGTCGAATGAATGTTTTTCTAAAGTCATGCCTTGTGCTCTATATATTGTCCTAACACAAGCTAGTTGTACTATTAATTATCTTTGAATCATTCAATGACTATTCCTTCTAGGTGATGGTAAGGGCTTTACAACATGAAGCATGGGTGTCCACATTGTTGCAATATGTGTGCCATATAACTATTGGAGTTTTTTTCTTTGTAACCTCTCGACAGATGAATCAGAAAGTTCTATCCAAAGTACATCTTTTCCATTTTCTCCATTTGAAGAATAATTTTTCAATGTTCCATCAACACCATTAACAAAGTCATCTTCAATGTCGCAGTTTCTAGCCTATAGTTCAATGAGCAAATTTCTTTTTACTAGTATTTTTTAGTGCAATATTGGTTTTTTCATAAGATGCAAAGTTTGTTTGGACACTTTCAACCTTGTCAAATGCTTCAAGAACTATTAACTCTGTATCCACATGTGACAAAAAATTTTAATTGTCTCTGCACATATTTATTTCTATAAATCAAATACCGAAAAAGTGGATCAATTGTTGGTTTCCTATAACAATGATGATTGATGAATTCGATGGGAACATCTAATGGGGAATTCAATCTCATTTAGATCAAAATTTAAACTAAATTAATGTCTTTTTGATGCATTAGAATATGCAAAACATATCATTTTTCTTTTTCTTACCAAAAAATATATGGCACTTTGAACCTGTTCAACATTGGGTGTTCAAATATCAGAAAGTATTTGACAGGTTGCATGTTAGGGTCCAACCCTAACCCCTTTATTTATGTAATAGGATCGAGTCATAGTTATAGTTAAGTAAAGAGTAAATAAATCCCATATTAATAATTGTAAGTGGTTGACCCACATTTAAAGAAGGGACACAGTTAGTTGCAAATGGGCCATGGTATTGACCCATGGTATTGTATGTATGAATCCTATATAAAGGATAGAGACTCCCCTCAAGGAGCATCATGTCTTATTTTGTAATTGAGCCCAGCTCCATTGGAGGTTTCCCCCTCGAAGAGGCAAGTGAACATTGCTTTCCTTTTTGAATAATAAAATACTTGTTGTTATTTCTTATCGTTCTGTGTTTTGGGTATACTTCTCGCATATTTGGTATTTTGGTATCTTATTTGCAGGTCAAGAGCATAAGAAGTGGTATCGGAGCACTTTCCAGGGCCGGTGGGATCTCCATTTTTAGCAAAAAAAAAATTTGGCTAGAGACGTGTTCCGGCGTCTTTAAACCACGGGATCTGTCGTTGAGCGCATAAACCTATGGATTTGGGGAGGCATGCACGTAGGAAATACAAGAGGTGGTCACACTTGTTGGACTCCCTTGTAAACTCTGTGGGTGCCCCTTCGAGTAGTAGTGCATTAGACAGAACCGTGCACGGACTGTCTTCTACGTACCGTCTGGGTATATTGGAAGCCCCCTAGGCTCTCTTGAAACCTCGCCATAGATAAACCGTAGGCCATCTTGCTACTATAGTACACCGAGAACAACACTCAGGGAGATTACTCGCCTGTATGATAGGGTAGTCGAGTTGTATGGCTAAGGGTACGATTGATCCTCCTTGCTTAGTGCCCTGAAATATTGGGCCGAGTACTACTGTCAGACCCTTATGTATATTGCGATCTGTAGCACCTGACACTCCTTGAGACCATAGTTCCCATGTCTCTCTATAGATCATGCATCAACTTTGTCAGATCATATCTAGCAGGTGGGGTTCTGTCGCAACAACAACAATCAGAACTACCATTCATATCTATTAGATCCACCAATAAGATCTATCAAATCCGCCATCCAGATCTAGTAGTTTGGGTTCTGTAGTAGTCGCAACAATCATATCCACCATTCAGATCTAGTAGCAGGGGTTCGATCACTACCACATTCCTACTCATACTCTACAGTTGAGGGTTCATCGACAGATTTGACTATTTGTGTGGGCTCCTATACCTAGGTGTGATTCTCGCAGGATATTGGGCAGCATTGACTTTTCTGGGATTCGGCTACTGTAGTATTCCTAAACGAAGAGTAAAACTCCTTTTGAAGTAAAAAAAAAAAAAAAGTCTGAGACCCTCCTGGGATGCTTATAGGAGAGTTAGCCCATCAAAATCAGGACGACGAGCTGAGCAAGGTGGTACCATTCAATTGTTAGCGTAAAAAAATTCAGGCAGTCCCAAATTTTAAGTGCATCAGATCAGTGCATGGTACAAACTAGAACTCAAGCTATGGACAATGAGAATATTGACAGTCTTGAAACAAAGTTGGACTTAGTGTTATCATCACTCAAGACCTTAGCTGACACACTAGCAAAGGGAAAGTCAGAGGAACGAGCGAAGGCATACATTTTCAATGAAAACATGGAGGGCAAGTCTATCCATTCTCTTCACCTCTCTGGAAACCACCAACAGTCCCAGATGTGACCACCCAAGCTGGACATGTATAAGTTTGATGGCTCTCATCCAGCCATATGGCTAGCACAAATGGAGCAATATTTCACACTGAATCACATCAGAGATGATGCAACTCAACTTAGCATGGGTAGCATGTACTTGGACAACAAAAGATGACAATGGTGGCAGTGGCATCAACGTTGCTATGGAAGGCCCATGACTTGGCAGACATTCGCAAAAGCTCTTACGGATCGCTTGGACCATGAATCTAACTTTTTGGGTCATCTCACTAAGCTCCGGCAGACAGGAACAGTGAACGAATATATTACAGCCTTTGAAGCCTTAGCTTTCCGCACAAGAGGTCTACAAGATTAGTTCTACTTGGAATGTTTTGTTAGTGGTCTCAAAGAAGCCATACAAGCCCATGTCTGACTGCAACACCCTACCTCATGGCTGCATGCGCGCACAATAGCTTGTGAAGTAGAATGGGCGTTGGCGGCCCAGTCCAATTGCCCAAATTTCACAGCCAAGGGTCGCCCCACCCAAGCTCAAAGCACTACTTAAACACTCAAGGTTCAAAAGGTGTCACCAATGGAAATGGCGGAAAGAAGAAAGCAAGGATTGTGTTACTACTGTTATGAGAAATACTCCCCCGGGCATAAATGCAACAAGCCCAAATTCTTTGAAATTGATCCTACTAATCACAGTTCATCAGAGGAAGCCCCACCACTTGAGGAACCAGAGAAGGAAGATGAGGACAACCAGCCAGACAATGTACCTGAAGAACCAATTATCTCACTTCATGCTTTGGCAGGGATTTCTTCTCCCCAAACTCTCAAAATCAGAGGTTTTATCAAGCATCGTTCGGTAGTAGTCTTGATTGATAGTGGCAGTACACGTAACTTTATCCATCAAAGATTTGTGGAAGTGATGCATTGTTTTGTCAAAATAGTCTCTAACTTCCAGGTCCAAATTGCTGATGGGGGGACAATGAAATGTGAAGGCTGCTGTGAAAATGTCAAACTTCAAATGGGGGATTATCAGTTAAAGACCCACATGTTTTCCATACACATGGGAGGGTGTGACATTGTCCTGGGTGCTAAATGGCTTCGCACACTTGGCCCAATCACAATGGATTTCTAGGAGTTATATGAGTTTTAAGCAGAACAACCACACACATACCCTCCGCGGGTGATCCCTCTATCATCAGCTCACATAGGATGGAAAAATTGTTAAAAAAGGGCCACCGTGGAGTTATATCCCAGTTTAATACCATCCAGGCCTTCGAACCCACTTCTCTTCATATTCATCCTAAGATGCAACAAATCTTAAACAACCATCTGCCAGTCTTTGACAAGCTTCATGAGCTTCCACCCTCGAGAGGGGAACATGATCATAGCATTACTTTGGTCCCAGGGGCCCAACCAGCAAATGTGTGCCCATATAGATATCCATTCATCCAAAAGAATGAAATTGAAAAAATCATCAAGGAACTCTTGGAAGCAGGCATCATTCATCCTAGCATTAGTCCTTATTCATCGCCTGTGGTCATGGTGCTCAAAAAAGATGGAGAATGACATATGTGTTCAAACTTCAGGGCCCTCGACAAGTTGATGGTCAAAGATAAATTTCCCATCCCAGTTGTCTATGATTTGCTAGATGAACTAAATGGGGTTCAGTTCTTTACTAAGCTCAACCTTCGCTCGGGCTATCACCAAATTCGCATGAAAGAAGTAGACATTCCAAAGACTGCTTTCCGAACTCATGAAGGAAATTATGAGTTCTTGGTCATGCCATTTGGTCTTTGTAATTCCCCATCCACTTTTCAGAGCCTTATGAACCACCTGCTCAAACCATATCTTAGAAAATTTGTCCTTATTTTCTTTGATGACATCCTCATCTACAACCGCGCTTGGGCCACACATCTTCAACATGTAGATCTGCTCTTGTAACTGATCTGGAAGCATAAATTATTTGTCAAGATGTCCAAGTGCTCTTTTGGCATTGAAGAAGTTGAGTATTTGGGCCACATTATGGGGCGTGAAGGTGTCAAGGTGGACCCCCAAAAGATCCAAGCAATGCAGGATTGGCCTCAACCAAAGACCTTAAAGAGCTTGAGAGGATTTTTGGGTCTCATGGGCTACTATCACAAATTTGTCTGTACTTATGGTCGCATTGCTAGACCCCTCACTCACCTCCTCAAGAAAAATTCATTTCTTTGGAATGATGAAGTGCAACAAGCATTTATAGCTCCTAAACATGCCATGTGTTCCACTCCCATATTAGCACTACTTGAATTCACCAAATCTTTTGTGATTGAATGTGATGCTTCAGGTACGAGTATTGGCGCAGTCTTAATGCAGGAAGGTCGACCCTTGGCCTTCACTAGCCAACAACTAAGTGGGAAAAATTTGGGACAATCTACCTATGAGAAGGAGATGATGGCAATCTTACATTTAGTAGATACCTGGCGACCATACTTATTGGGGCGGCATTTCCAAATCCGCACAGACCATCAAAGCCTTAAATATTTTTTGGAGCAATGCCTATCCTCGCCACAATAAAATAAATGGCTCACCAAAATGGTGGGATATGATTATGAGATCATTTACATGAAAGGGCATGAAAATGTCGTAGAAGATGCATTATCATGCCAGTTTGAGGAGGAAAGCATCCTGCTCACAATCTCCCTTCCCATTCCAGAATGGATTGAAGAGGCTCACAAGGAATGGTTTTGACATCCCTTACTCTCCCAACTCATTAATCAATTGCAAGTGTATCCAAATTCCACAGTGGGCTACTCTTGGCAGGATGAGATTCTTCGCTACAAGGAAGGAGTCATGATATCACCAACATCCACCCTCAAAAGCTGCATTTTGGTGGAGTTTCACTCATCTCTTATTATAGGCCATCTCACACTAGACGTTCATTATTTTGGACAGACATGAAAAAGGACATTTTTACTTTTGTAGCTGAGTGTGATGTATGTCAGCGCCACAAAGGAGAAATAGTCAAATCCCCATGCACATTATAGCCATTTCCCATCCCAGCCTCAATCTAGACAAAGGTTTCTATGGATTTCATTACGAGTCTTCCGAAGTCAGGAGACAAGTCAGTCATCATGGTGGTTGGGAACAGACTTTCTAAGTATGCTCATTTTTGTGCCCTACCCCACCCTTTTACACTGACTTTGGTCACTCAATCTTTCATGGACTATATCTTCAAATTGCATGGCATGCCCACTTCCATTGTGTCTGATCATGACCCAATCTTCACCAGTAACTTTTGGCAAGAACTCTTCAGGCTACAAGGTACCCAACTACAACTCAGTACTTCATATCATCCCCAAACTGATGGTCAAACTAAAGCAGTCAACAAATGTCTGGACACCTACCTTAGGTGTTTCGATTCAGAAAAGAAACATCTACGGGTACAGTGGTTACCTCTAGCTGAATGGTGGTATAACACCAACTATCATGCCACTACTAAAATGACTCCATATGAAGTAGTTTATGGTCAACTCCCTCCTTCACCTACTTCTTATATCAAGGGATGCTCGAAGGTATGAGTAGTGGATCAACTCCTACAGAACCACACAACCATGCTGGCCCACCTCAGAGAGAATCTCCATCAAGCTCAAAACCGCATGAAGCAACAGGAAGATCAACATCATTCAGAAGACCAATTTCAAGAAGGGGATCAGGTATTATTGAGGCTGCAACCATATAAGTGAACATCACTCAAAGACAAGGGTCGTCAGAAATTATCGCCAAAATTCTACGGACCATATCAAGTACTTCAGTGCATTGGAGAAGTTGCCTATAAGCTAGCTTCACCACTCACTGCAAAAATCCATCTAGTCTTCCATCTCTTATGCCTCAAGAAAGTGATTGGGAGTCATTGCAGAATTCAAACCAGTCCACTTGAATTGGATGAAGAAGGGTTAATCTGGCTCCAACCTGAACAGGTTCTTGACACACAAGAATGGCACCTACGTGGTCACATGATCAAGGAAGTCCTCATCAAGTGGAAAGACACCTCTCCAGAAGATGTGACCTTGGAATGAGCGACTAGCCTTCAGCAGTTTCCATAGCTTTAGCCTTGAGGAAAAGGTTATTCTTATGGGGGAGGGCATGTTAGGGTCCAACCCTAACCCCCTTATTTATGTAATAGGATTGAGTCATAGTTATAGTTAAGTAAAGAGTCAATAAAGCCCATATTAATAATCGTAAGTGGTTGACCCACATTTAAAGAAGGGACCACAGTTAGTTTAATATGGGCCATGGTATTAGATAGATGGTATTAATAATAACCATGGTATTGACCCATGGTATTGCATGTATGAATCCTATATAAAGGATAGAGACTCCCCTCGAGGAGCATCGTGTCTTATTTTGTAATTGAGCCCAGCTCTATTGGAGGTTGCTCACTCGAAGAGGAAAGTGAACATTGCTTTCCTTTCTGAATAATAAAATACTTGCTGTTATTTCTTATTGTTCTTTGTTTTGGGTATATTTCTCACATATTTGGTATTCTGGTATCTTCTTGTAGGTCAAGAGCATAACATTGTGCCTGATACAAGTCACCACACATTATCAAACCAACATTTCCAAATTATTTTGTAGGGGTATGTTTTATTTCATGCAACCATTTATTGAGATGGTATAAAAGTGTAGAACCAACAAGATAATCCTCATCCATAGGCACAACACAATGATGTTCAAAGTGTTTGGACAATGTATCCATCTTTTCATTGCTAAAGGCAAATATTCAAAATTATCAAAAGGCAGAGTGCAATGTGACACCACCAACGTTGAAAGCTTGTTTTGTTGTATAATTTGTTATGACTTCTTTTAATGTGAGTTTATCATATTCAATTCTATTATTGTGCACATGCCCAATTGGAATATTACTCTTGCAATAAATGTCTTTCTACTTCCTACATCTCTAATCAAAAAAATATATATTAGTTCTAAGGGAGCTTGTTCTTTCTTACTCAAGATATCTTTTACTATTGGCACTTGTTCTTTGTTCAATTGTCTTCTTATGTTATAGAATTATTTTTTCTCTAGTAAATGTGGTTGTTTTACAATATGATAATGTTAATCAACTGATGTTTTTATGTCTTTCATTCTATGAAAATAGTGGAGTTGAACATCAATATTGTACTCTTCATATTATTTAATTTTGTTCAAGAAGAGTTCATTGTAAATTGAATTAGTTTCTTCCACTGGATCTCTAATGAAACCTCCATAATAATTTAGTTCAATAATGTTTAATGTGTCATCAGGGTCATTCAATGGTTTAGGAAATGTGTAAGTGAACCTTTGTTCATTTTCTCTTATGGTTTGTTTTAGGCTCAAATAAGAGTTCATACAAGTAGAATACATATGTTTAAAAATAGATTAATCAAGTTTATAATGCACATATGGCATCAAATTTTCTCAATAAAATTTATTTGGGTCCTTATGTTCACTATATCTCATGAATCTTATGACAAGTGACACATCAAAATGTTTTTGCTTCTCTCCCTTTTTTTATAGCTTGATGCAAACTTTACTAAACAAATGTGTTCAATATCTAATGGTAATTGCAAGTAACAATTAACAATTGAAGCGTAGAATACATTCTTTGAATCATCTTCTTCTTTCTAAAATTGTTTGGGTTGTTTGAGGATAAACACCTGTTGGTCTTTAGGAGAATTATTAATGAATATAAATTTTCTTCAACTCATAGACAAAGGAAAGGAAAAAGCAATATACAAATCTTGATGTCTAGAACTTTTTTTACATAGTACAAGGTGTGTTTTTTGATATTCTTATTGATTATGTTTAAAAGTTTTTGTCATTATTTTATCAATTTTTGTCATGTAAAAGTTACAATATTTGGTTGTTGGATAAGAATTAAGAACAAACTGAGAATCTTTCTTTGCATTCCACATTTTTGGTATATGATGACAAAAACTATTTGTCCATATGTCAATTGGCCTTATTTTTAGTAGAATAATTGTTCATTTTGAACTAGATTTGATGGAATCAATGTATTCATGTTTTTCCATCTGTGAACTCAGTTGGTTCAACTATAATTATTTTTCTTATTGGAGGAATAGGAAATTTGAACCTACAATAAAAAAAAAAATATCATACAGTACTTTGTATGATGATGATGTTGAATTCTTTCAAGATCATTTGCATGAATCCATGAAACATAAGACAAATATCTATCTAAAAATCCCTATATCTCAACATTTGTATTTATTCCATAGATTGGTGAATTCTCTGTCCATATCAATGCATGGTGATGCTGGCTTCCTCTGTTTTGGAATTTTGTTACAAAACAATGGTCTTGCAATTCACCAAGATACTTCCTAGCATGGGAAACTAGTTGTCACATTGACCAATGTTTTCCCATGGTGGTCACCACAGTTAAATGAAACAAAAATATTAGTGGACCCAATTTTTGCATCATTTCATAATCATTCGTACATAAACCAAGAAATTAATCGAGATATGTGTAGATTGTTCGTAGATCCATTTAACCAATTTTTTTATTTAAGAATGTGATCTAGATTTGGCTTTGAATTAACACCTTTTGCTAATAGTTTTCTTCCCCTTATTTGTCCTTTTATTACTCTTACCCAAACATAGTTGAGAACTTGTCCAAATATAATGCATATTTCCTTGTAAAAGAAAATTGTGATGTGGTATGCAAAGTCATGGTCCTTGTGCAATATTTCCCATTGTGAAATATTTTGATATGAAAATTTTCCTATAAATTGATGAATATTTGGAAACTAATTAGAGGAGGGATGAATCAATAATTATGACATTTTATTAATTTATTCAAATTAATTTTCCACTTTTAGGTACTTGCTTTTGTAGCTAATGGCTTATGTATATGTTCAACTTTTAATTTTTTCTTTTGCAATTATTAGACATACATTTGCATATATAAATAGAATTCAAAAGCATTCACATAAATGAGACATTCAGTATGAAACACATGAAGACACAAGATATAAGTGGAAACTCATTAAGGGATAAAGCCATATTTTTTTTGGCTTAAGTGATGCGAAGGAAAGTTCCTACTCCCTTATTGCATCAGATTTTTTGTAGGCTCCAATCTACAAGAGTCTACTACCTCAATTTCTTCTACAAGATTCAACTTGAAAGGAAGCTCAATCTCCCATAAATTTTATGTAGGTTACAACCCATAGGAGGCTTCTACCTCAACAAGATTCATTCTGTTATTTTTCAATCTATAACTTGAAAGAAGACTACAATCCCCCGATCAAATTACAAATCAGATTTGTTGGTTACCTATTATTTGTGTCTATTCTGAAATTAATTTTTGCCCTATTTTCTACTACTTATCCTCTCTCTTCTCTCCCTCAACATTGCTTCACTTTTTCTTCTCTTCATATTTTTCGTTTCTCCTTACCAAGTCATTCAAGAACTCTCTCATATAAATGTTCAATTCAGAAAAACTTAATTACCTTTCAATAATTCATATTTTATAAGCATTGTTCTCTGATTGTTTGCATTTTATGCTAAAATTAGAAATGAGGAGTTTTTTCTTGGTATTCACAGACTATTTTCAGTTCACGTCTTGTTTTTCAATTGAGTCTCAAATTAAGACATATTTTCTTTGTATTGTTTGCACATTTGAAGAATCACGGTCAAGAATTAATTATGCATAAGACAAAACTCAAATAGACAAGTATTATGTAATGTAGGTTGACTGAAGATAGGGTGTGTTACTATCTAGGTGGATCGAAATACACCTTGTAGATTAAATTTTACCATAGTAAAATCACTTTCACTGTGGAAAATAATTTAGTAAACCACTTTTATTCAATTATTTTCTTATTTAAATAAAAAAAACCCCATGATAATAATTAGATAAATCATTATTTATTTAATTTTCTCTAGGAATGATTATTAAATCATTATTTAATAATTATTCCTTGTCACATTTGACTAAATCCCTTAGGAATATTTAAATAAATAATTATTTATTTGAATTTCCTTATTTCTGTTATTAGAATAATTATTAAATCACTATTTAATAATTATTTTAATTTCACAATTTTCTTGTTTCTTGCGAAATAATTAATAAATCATTTTATTTGTTAATTATTTCTAAATAAAGGTATTTAACCATTTTAAATTCATTTTCCCTCTCCAATAAATATAATAAAGTATTCCAAGTAGTTAGATCTGAATTTGGTTAATAATATTTTATTATTCTCCATTTTCGAGATTAACTCCATACTTTTCTATATAAAGGAGGGTTTTCATTTATTGTTCACCATGATCATAATCATCGTCAACATTATCGTCATTTTTCTTGAGATCCCATTTTGGGTTCTTCAATTTTGTTGGGTTTTTCAAATTGAGAGAGAAGATCAATTTTCTGAAGCGTCAAGGATATGAAAGGACCCATCCTACTAAGGGGGACTTGTAGATGAATCTGTAGATATCCTTCACCAGGTGTAATCAATAAAAGATTAATTCATTTAAAATTGTCTTTCCAATTGGGTTATTATACTAGATGATTTATATTGTTGCTTTCTATTTTGGGTTATATCTTATTTTACTACAGGTTTTCTATTTGTGTTTCAGATCTAAGATGACAACAGCCACCAACGTGTTGTTAGGGTCACTCGTCACCTAGTGACATAAGTGAAGTATTTTTCGTAAACCTCCAAAAAAAATTCACACTAACAAATGGTGAATCCACTATTGTAATAAAAAAGTTCTTGGCTGACTGACATTTCAGAAATTTTCAGGGTTTTATTCAGCTATTTTTTCTCCCAATTTCTATTTATAGTATTAAACCGTATTTTCTCAAATGTTTGGATTCAATTGAGTTTATAGTCTTTTCTGCAGGTCACAGGTACCAACTGAGCAGGAGTTGAAAAATTTTGGTCGAGATCTGCCGACCAATACTCCCGGGAATAGAGCACACTTTTTAGCCCCTTAAGTGAGTTGCAAAGCACACTTTTTGGCTCCAAAACTTCGTTTTTCCTTAATTCCAGGTCAGTAACTACGTTCTAGAAATTTTCTAGAAATTTTCCAATTCTTTTCCAGATTTTCCAAGAGTGTCGTCGGCAGACTGGTTTGGGTACTTCATCTCTATTTTTCAATCTCCCTTAGGCCTAGATCCATTTTATTTGTCTCTTTGAGGTGGGAAAAACCCTATAGGATTTAGAGTACACCTCCACATTGATAGGAAGAGATTTGTTGAGTGAGGAGTCTATGGTTTTCAGCATTTTCGACCACTCTATTTTAGATCTTATCCATTACATTTTAGATATCTTGGATAGGTTTATTTTACCTTTTCACCCTTTAGAGTTTGGGTTTGTCTTTTTCCCCTTAGGATCCCCTTGAGCATCCTAGGTCTTTGAGCTTCACACTTGTTGTTTGTCTACATCATTTACAACAGATTAGAGACTTTAGATCCTAGTCCCTTGACATTCGCTTGTTTTGACCTCTTCTTTGTGTCTTTGAGTTGCCTATTTTTCCTTCTCTTGCTTAGCTACCTAGTCGCCCTTGTGGGTGGGGTCTGGTGTGCTTGATTAGCTGTTTATTTTTCTTTCATTTTCAGATTTATTTACAGTATTCCAGAATTTTACTTTCAACAACCTATGGCATCATGAAACATTCTTAATTAACTCATACAATTGACACATAATTTTCACACACTCACACCTTAAGAAAATGTGAGTTTGATTAACACCACCAAGCCAAGACTTCAAACACTACACCTTCATAAATCAATGCACATAGATTAAGCCCACTTGGGCATCAGGGCCAAACAATCTTTGTAGTGTAGGTGTAGGATCGGTGGGATAGACTTTCAATAACACCCATTGGTCACTTTCCATTGAGACATAGAATTTGACATAGTATGGAGCTTAAAATCCTTCAACATCCCACGATCAAAGACAAACTGTGTCAAAAACCCAATTCAGAGGGGATTAGGCTAGTTCATCATGTGAGTAGTTCTCCTCAGGGCTACCCAACCCATGGTAGGGAATTTGATGTGTTGATTGACTACCAGGAAGCTCAAGACTCGACCACCCCCATGGAATGAAGGTAACCATAGTGACCAATCTTAGGAAAACACCTTATAGGACTGGATGTTGGAAGTAGTTGGTCCTCTACTCCACCTTTCTTTGGACACCTCTGCTTGTGGGGATGAGATTTTTCAAGTAAGAAGTTCTTTGGAAGGTCATCTGAAATAGTAGATCTAGGATTGTTTGAGTATTTTGATCACCTATATGCTAGAGGTTGTTTTCATTGATAGAACGTGTTTTCTTGTATTAGATCAACATCATTAAAATAGTTAGTTCACACTTGGAACCACTACACTAGATGTTTTTTTGTTGTTTGTTGTTATTTTATTTCTATCATTATCCTATTGTTTAGACACCATATCACCTCCAAGACATTTGTCGTGTTGAATTCGAAGGCTTCACCCTCAGTTCCCATTAGGCCATATTACTCCTCCCTGTCGAGTTCAATTTCATCCTCCCAGTTCTCCATCAAGTCATCATTCTGATTCTGATTCTGATTCTACTGATTCATCTCATTCTTCTTCGAATTCCGTGTCTTCTCAACCCCATATCACCATTATGTCAGGCACCAATGCGGGTGTAGGAACCTAGGTGCTAACCAGGGTGCCCCCACTGGCGGAACCCTAACTGGTGTGGTCCCTTCTACTCCCTTCCTTTTTTCATTGTTTTAAGTCTTCCATATTTTAACCAGCTTATCAATGATCCTCTTCTCCATGATCCTGCATGACCAGAAAACCTACTAAACTCCCTTCAAACATACTAAAGATTGAAGGTAATCCTGTAGAAGACCCAACTAATCATGTTCACTCCTTTCATAAGTGGTGTCATCCAAATCTATTACTGAACACTCCATTTGTCTTTGACTGTTCTAACGCATGCTCACTGGAGCTGCTACTAAGTTGTATGTTGACCAGCCCAGAGTAACGCATTCCACTTTAGTGACTCTTGCCATAGACTTTCTTTCATATTTCTAGTTACCTCTCCATTATGATACTGATACCGAACTTTTGACTTCTTTCGGGCAAACTTCTACCACTCGCCTTTTTAATCATGTTCAAGAATGGCATAAAAGGAGGAGTATATGTAGATCATTGCACCACATGATTCCTCACCACTCCAGGGGAAGACCCATACACTCATCTATATATCGATATTCTATCTCATTCCATCCACGCTCTATCACCCCGGTCAGTAATATGTCACATCTACGTTGGAGAACTTCTAGTAGAGCACCATCATCTGGTCTCTATCATGATGAACTCCCCCCTGATCTGCAGCCCCAGGAACTGTTCCTCATATTGCATATCTTGCAGGCCTCATAGATCTATATCTATATACCACAACATTTAGGAATCAGTACGACATACAAATATTCCTTAAACTATAAATGCACCACATACATAGCAACTTTCACTTACCATCTAGGTCCCATGCTCATCCTTGTGGAAGTGGTAAGTAAGGATCCCCCTGATAGTTCATGCCACTATATAGATATTCATCTATGTACAATGGCATCTAGTCCCAATGAGTGAAATGATCAGGTCAGAACACACGTTTGACTCTGCCTCCTCCTCCTCCTCTTAATAACTTCCCCTAGAGACCCATGTTGGGCTCTTATGGGCCCCCATCACAGATCTGAACATGATGTCGTATAGTGGGGATATTCTCAAAGAAGGGTGAGAAATTGAATGTCCCAAACGAACAACTATCTTTGGTCCCCCATTTGCATAATGTCAACTATCATTTCAACAGTGATAGCAACATCTGGGCCCACCCATGGTAGGTCCCTCCTAAAACACTCTCCACCAGCATCATTTTCCCTCTAGTGATATCGTTGAAGGCATGGATACCAGAGATTCATAGTACTACTGCGGCTATGGGTCGTGTCTCAATCCACTCCAATTCATCAACCCAGATGGTTGTGCCCTTCGCATGGCTAGCCCATACACAATGACACTCAGTAAAGTCATCAATATTCCTCCCATGAGGCAAAATTGGATGTATCTCCCCTACCACCCCCAAGGGGGGAAATCCTATCAAAAAGTATATGTCTTGGATTTTGATATCGATCTTGTGCCCTTGTACTACAAAGGCTTCCTGATTTGGGTCCCAGTTACTAATTAGCCTCCACAGCATGGGCTCACCAACCCTCATCAATGGGTTCTCTAAGAACTTCATCACGCCACATTGTTCCAGTATCACTCTCATTGCTTGATCCCCCTGAATCTCAGCACGGAGGGCCTCAAGCTCTCATTCTTGCCATAATATATTTAACTTTGCCATACTTGCAAGACACCATTATGTTTTTTCAATCAAGATTACAAAATATAATCATGGGATGAACTTAGCCTCAGCTTCAAGCAGACCACTAGTACTGCCCACCTTCTCAGTCCAAAGCACAGTTTTTTACTTCAAAAATGTGCTGAACTCACTTGCGGTCCCCATTTCTACGCTCCAGAGCACAGATAAGGCCCCAAAACATGTGTTGCAATTGTGAGGATGGGCAACGGTCTCCCAGAAAAACTGATATCCTAATCTGAAAATCTAAACCACTGAAATTGATAAGTATGGTTAGGCCACCTAGCTCCAACTTATAGATCCTCAATTTGATGGTTGGTTTTTCTGCTACGATCTCCACAATATTTAGAGCCTTCTTCTCCTCTACGAATTCTCCATAGCTTACTATTCAAATGAATTGGATTTGGAGGCAAAAAACCCTTTTATAGGAAAAACCCTAGTTGTTTTCATCACCCATTGCGACCAAACCATAGCCTGTTTGACGAACCATTAACACCATTGGAAATCTCTCACCAAGGTTTATAATGGGTTGCCCTTTGTTTTTGGTAATTTGAAACTTCACCTAAAAGCCATTTTTTCCATGAGGTCTCAATTTTCTGCCTCTTAAAACCAAATCTCTACATTTGAGACACCCCTACTCTGGTACAACTTTACCTTTGCACCGGTTGACTCACATGCCAATTTTCATCATGAATAACCATCATGTACTCATGTTCTCATGGTCCCCACTGGTTCTCCTCCATGTGGCAGCATCATCGAGCCACCTTTGTTCAGAGCATCTAAGATGTGTCGCCCTTGTACTTATGGAGTCTGTTCCAAGTCCCTATTGAGTCCCATTATAGTGTTTCATTTGTCCTCATGCCGCATTTCTTCCATTTTATTCATATTTTGCCTCCATTCCTTCTGCTATGTCTTTGCCAAACCCCCATTTGAGTCATTGACCATCCGCTCTAGAATCTAGTTAGTCGCTACCAGGTCAACCACTTTTATTATGCTCTAATAAGGGAAGTCGTCAGTTAGCCATCCATCTTGTTTCCTTCCATCACTATCCTCGGTGTTAGTCCATCAGTCACTCTACTATATTCCCTCATGCCTTTGTTGAGAATTCCTAATTGCCTTAACTCTCACGGACTCTCTTTTCTTTACCTCAGCACTTTTATTCCAGAAGAGTAGTCTAGAGGGCAGTGTACCTTGGTTCCATCTTCCATCTTTGTTTGGTGCCTAAAATCAGGAAGAGGGACTCATTATTTCCCTTTGACTTGGTTGTTTCTCATTTGCTGGAAATCAACTCCTTATCGAATGATTGAGATTCATACAGTTGACAGTTCAGTGCTCCAGATGATTATCCCAGTGATTCTCGGGTGTGTGAGAGATTTTTAGGACCTCATGAGGGGATGGTCCTTCAGGTAGCCCCCCACATGCTCAGATGAACACAGATGTTGATCGGGCCTTTGATGCAGTTCTTTATATTTCATGGGTTCGATTTCCACCGCTTGCAGCACCCACACCATGCATGTCTCTTCCATGTGATCCATTCAGATCTTTAGAGCCCTTTCCTGTTCAATAGGGCTTCCTTGGTTGTGATCCCCCCTCCCCATGTTAGCTTGACAGGCATTATATCTCATTTACTCAAATGTTATTGTATTTAGTCCCGGCCTATGTTCTCCAAGCACATTTTGTATATGGGATCCATTGTATTATTTTATGGCCCATTGATGCCAGTGTATCATGTATCATATATCATGTACTTTGTAGCTCAAACCCACATTGTTGGGCCACCATTATTATTTGTACACAATTATTTCGATGGGTATGGGTATGCCTCCCACGCCTCCTTTGAGATCATGTACTACCACATAAAAGGAGACTTTTGTCAGTGTTGTAGGTCTCACCCCCTCCATTATTTGCCCATCCTTGATTTACTTTAGATCTCCCTTTTTCTCTCTCTGAATCCCCTTTTGGCATCTCATGGAAGTGTAATTTAAAATTTATTTCGGTCAAACAATTTCCTCTTAACACTCTGTTGATGGTGTTGGACTTGCCAACATGTCAGGGGATCTCCTCGGGAAGAAGGACCAACTAGCCGTCAGAGTGTTTGCTGTAGGAGTTAAAGTAGTGGGTCGTACGGTATTGTCTTCATCGCGGTTGCATGTAGAGGAAAGAAATATTTTCTTGTTGGTATCAAGGGTGTGACTAGCACAACAAGCCAAGGAAGGTGCATGAAGTGTTCTAACACACTGAAAGGGGAATGAGTGCGCCCCTTAGAAACTTGTGGAAACACGCAGCTTGAAAAGGAACACACAAGCAAATATACATCACCAGCTGGAAAGTAGGGAAACCAGCAATCCAAAGGGATGGTTAAACCAACATCACATCTTAGTAAGATTCATACATACATATTGTTGAGTCTTGAAAATGTCATTCATTTTCATTACACTTTCACTATTATGTCCATTATATCACCTCCATTTCACTACTATGTCACCACATTCATCCCACTTTCATTATCATTGGGCCACCTTTATGGTTTTCCAATCTTTATTATTTCTAAGCCTTTTAAGTGAATTTGTGGTTAAACATTAGAAAATAATGTGCATATGCTTATACCTAACAAATGGGTTGAGATTGTTGACATGTGTAGGTTGAAAGGAGGCTTCTAGAAGACCCTTATGTGGCACCCCAAGGCCAAATTCGAATTTGGTTGGAAAGAGTCATGGGATCATGAGGATATGTGTCACATCTCCTAATTGTATTATAACTCTAAGAAGACATGTGTCTTATCAGTTCCTATTTTGATTAGGACTCTAGAGGTAGAGGGAGAGATTCATGGACTATCATTAATGAGATGGCTCTCATATTTTTGTATAAATAGGAGATCTCTCTCCTTCATTTGTTAGTTTTTTTAGTCCCTAGTTCTTAAGTTTGTAGTTCTTCCTTGATGGCTTTTGAAAGCTTTGGAGAGCTTTGTTGTACTTTGTACTTTTGAAGAATTTGAATAAAGCTTTGATGTTCTCAACATGGAAGGAGATGTGAAGTAGATGTCATGGAGCATATTAGGATGTAAGGTAGAGTAGATTTCATTTTGTAAATATTGTTTTGTAGAATGTAAGGTAGAGTAGATTTCATTTTGTAAATATTGCTTTGATTTGATTTGATTTCTTTCAAGTTTGATAGATTAGATTTTTCATTCATGAAATTTTAATTCATGCAAGTGTGTTCAATTTTTCTTTGATTTCATAGGTGGAAGAGGGCCCCTGCCTTGTATAGTTGTCATTTAATTTTGCATTTAATTTTGTTGTGCTTCTGTATATTAGTTGTACATAAATTGCTTTCAAGTTGATTGCAGATTAGTGATGCACATAGCCTTTTAATGACTAATGACATGATAGAATCATCTTGTCCTTTTGCTGAAGCAACAAGGATACTGGGTCTCATAGTCACTAGCTCATTGTTTGGTTATTGCATTTTATTTTAATGACTAATGACATGATAGAATCATCTTGTCCTTTTGCTGAAGCAGCAAGGATACTGGGTCTCATAGTCACTAGCTCATTGTTTGGTTATTGCATTTTATTTTGATTGAACTAATGACATGATAGAATCATCTTGTCCTTTTGCTGAAGCAGCAAGGATACTGGGTCTCATAGTCACTAGCTCATTGTTTGGTTATTGCATTTTATTTTGATTGAACTAATGACATGATAGAATCATCTTGTCCTTTTGCTGAAGCAACAAGGATACTGGGTCTCATAGTCATTAGCTCATTGTTTGGTTATTGCATTTTATTTTGATTAAACTAGTTGTATATTTACACTTTTGTTTAAATACTAACTCCATCAATAACATGTTTTAAGTTCTTTTGAAGTGCTAAGTTTTGGAAGTTACCATTAGGGACATAGGCCTTGTCTTGAAATCTTTATCCATACTTGTCCTTTAAAAGTATTCTTAAGACCTTAGAATAGGATTTCCATTTGCATTAAACACTTTAGAAAACCAACAAGAACAAAACCCCAAAAACAACATAAACTATAAAACAACGAAGTAAGAGAAAGGTTAACTAAGCACATATAGTGCACCACACTTCATCAGTTTACGATACCCAGATTGATAATTTATGTAGAGAAATTTAAGACATTAAATTGAATAGACACATATATAGAAAGATTCCATACATAAATGCGTAAGAAAAAAACTACATATATCATTAGAGTAACCATAACAACTGAGATACAATAACAACATATGCATGAAACGTGTTGGCCCTGTTATATTAAGAGTGAAAGATAAATTCATACAATACAACCATGTCCAACTACTAGCCCCGACAATAGAACATTATAGTCACTATCGCCTGCTCCTCCAGAGAGATATAGTAGCTTTGCATTATGGAGAAGCCAAGGCTTGTTACAATACAGTCCAATCTTGCTCTAAGATATACCTAGAGGAAGCTTCACTCCCAAAAGGCTTTACAATGAGTTATGAGGCTCTATAAATAGCAAAGGGTGGGGTGACCCTTGACATTCTCCTTTGTGACTCTTCACCTACCCTCATGACTCTTCAACTAGTACATGATTGTTACACTCGACCATTGAGACTTGGTCTTTCACTTTTACAAGATGTTACATTACAATCTGCACATGTACCCATGTGGGACAAAATAGGCTTGAGTAGGTCATGCAAGAAATAACTAAGACTCAAATAGCTATGGGAAGACCAACTCTTTGACATCCTCACAAAGATCGATGGTGGTGAGATGATGCTAAGCTTGGTAGTCCATGATGGTGTCTGCGTGCTCAATGGTGACATATTACTGAATGAAAACTCTTGCCTTCGTTGCATCCAGGTACACTGCTTTGGCTCCTCTGTCCAACTCATCTGATAACATGTGCATCATAGTCTTGAGTGCAACTAGACTAGAAACATACTGATCCATAGTGTTTGCATTGATCTCCAAGTTGTGCTGGTGGCTATGCACACCAACTGGTCGAAGCACATGTTCAGCTCCAGTCAGAATTGGTTCTTTGTCTTCGCCTCGGTGAGTTTTCCAATGGACGAGATTGCATGTGTGCGCACAATGACATCCATGCTCATGAACACCCACGCATGTGATTGGCAACATTGCTCTCCCTATCTACTCTGTGCCAGGTGCTGGGATGGGTCTATATCTTGTATGGGCATAGTTTCATCAGTCTGTACATGTTGCGCCTCATGCTATACCTGTAACTATTGCACTTTCTTCTCTTGTTTGTGCAACTCCTATTTTTATTTGAGTTGCCTCTTCAGCTCTTGCAACTCCTTCTCTCTTTCTCTCCCTGCCTTTGCGTGATCCTCTTTTCGTGTTGTCTCCTCATAGCCTTAATCTCGAAAGCTACTTTAATGATGAGTGGATCTTCTCTGAACTTGCAACTTTTCTCCACCTCTACGCTATCGACAAACTTCCTCTAGCATTTGTCGTGCGTAGGTCTACTACCCTCTACTGTTGCTAATCATGCTACCCACTATGATGCTTCTACCATTTCATCTTGATATCCTTGTCTATGAATGGCTTGGTGTCTTCATAGATGGGCAAGCTCATAAACACTTTCTCAACTATATCTCCAATTGTGCTCTCAATGGTGTCCTTCGACTCTGCTCTCTTGGAGGCCATTGTACCTATAATACTGAGAGGTAGATGAGCACCTATGATACTTGGTGACATAGAAACACTCATGGGAAGAAATCTATCAGTTGATAACCAAAGAAAGTTGGAGGGTTGTCATGCAACATTCCTGTGTAACTAATTGGAAGATTGCGTAATTTTGACCAGGAGGCTTGGAGACTGACTGCCGAAACTACGCAAGGCACATTTTAGGCTGTTAGGAGGATGACTGACTACTAGAACTACACAATGCACAATCCAGTCTGCCTCGATGAGGACTGAAACTATGCAATGCGCAGTTTCAGTCAGCGGTGAAATGCAAGCCCAGGGACTGCATTATGCAATTTTCTAGATCAACAGGGCACTGCTTCACAGAATTACACAGATCAAGCCTAGAGGTTAGTGTCAGTTAGGCTTGCATAGTTTCTAGAGGGAAGATTGAGACTTCACTTTCAGAAATGTGCATTGTTTTCTAGGCAAGGCAAGGTCTAGGTTAAGGCAACCCAGACTCGCCGAAGGTGACTAAAAACATGAAAAGGTTTGGATGCATGGCGAGAATGAGTGTCAGCAAGAGTTAATTATCATTCATGAAAACAATCAATGAAATGTTTGATAAAATGGGAAAGTGAGCATGAGTGTGAAGCGAATCACTGCAACAACAACCGTTAGTGCAGAAATAGTGTCATGGATGCGACAGTAGTGAGATCGAAAGAAAAACTAAAACAATGCTTCTACAAGCTACCATGCATCAAAATGACAACAAGCAATCATTGAAACCAAGTAGATAGCACTCATATAAAGCAAAACATAAAAAGCGACAGAAACACAATACAAGACATGAAAAGAAGACTGACCCTGAAATAGTTGCGCTGAATGTGTCGAAGAATCCTAGATGCGTTGTGGGATGTCAAAGTTGTAAGATTGATGTGAGGGATGAGCTCTGCAGCATCCAATAAATGAGTTTTGATAAGATCAAGGTTACGATGTGCATGCCACAATTCTAGGAAAAAGTGACATTTCATGAGAGGTTTCTAGACGATCTTTCCATGTAACCTCTCGTTGTTAAAATAGATCCCTAAAATCTAGGGATTCCTTTTGCATGTTTCCTTTTTCTATTTCGAGAAAAGCAGACCATACATCAAAGTTAGGATAGCTCAATCTCGGAGGGGACAGGTTGATCTAAAGGTACCTACAACAGTCTGCAAGCCTCGGAAAGGGATTTGTGCAGTTTCTAGGCTGAGCAGGGCTAGTTGCTACTCAGGTATTGTGCAATTTCTAGGGTCAGTAGGTCACTACCTCCCAAAATTGTGTAATTTCTAAGTTGAAGCCCAGTGTTGGGTTGGAATGCACAATTTTCTGAGGAAGGGTTGCGTGGCTAGATTGCGTAATTTTGGAGTGCAACAAGAAGTCCAGTAAGATTGCACAATTTCTAGAGGGAACATCTCAACCATAAAATTGACTAAGTCTGGATTCAGAGCCTATGGGTGGGAGAAAAACAAGCTGACATGCACAGGCTGTTGAGCCACTGAAACTTAGCTGAAGCCAAAGTACTTGATAGTACAAGACATGATGCTAAGGATGGTTGATAGGGAGGCTCCAAAACGAAGCTAAGGAAAATTTTTGGAGGGTGGTTGTAGTCACTACAACACTTGACAACACACAAGTAGAACTCCGGCTCTCTTAATGGACCTTGTTTCATGAAAAGCAAGTCTAACTCCGAAATTATTGTTTATTTCTCTGATAATCTTGATTTCCACACTAGCTTGATTGAAATATGTAGCATCTGGCATGCTCTTGTTCGGTCAACACACATTCCAAGCCAAGTCAAAATAGTTGTTTTGATTGGGATGAAGGGTATATTGGTGCACAAGAAATATGATAGTCATAGTTTTAAGTTTCATCTATGGTGTTTCTTTACTGCTAGCAAGCCTGGACAATACCCAAACAGAGTCATGAATGAACACAAGGATCACTCCACTTGCCAGTGAGCCTGGTCAGTACCCCAGTAGAGTTAGCTACGTCACCTCTCTATGCAGGAAGCCTTTCTCTTCTTTCGCCTTATTAATTTTTCATTTTTTTCAATTTTTTTCATATTTTAATTGTTCATTTTCATTTTCATAATTGTGCATATCACTTATTGATTTCAGAGGAATAAGAGGGATCTCAACTTATTGAGAGCAGAAGAGGTTGTTCCTTGACAGAAGTATTTTGTGTATATCTTTGATGTGCTTGTTAAGTTTTCCCCCCCAACCTTACTCTACTTGACTAAGCTGACATGGGTTAACCCAAAACAATCAGCTAGAGTAGGTTATACTAGTTAGCACGCAAGCATTGTGTTTTCATCAATCTTTACTTTGAACATAACATATTTTCCATTTGTGTATCATGGAATAAAGACAAGTTCATAATACAGAGACAAGATGACATATAACCAAGTATTGATAGCTACACAAGTCCTCTTATGATTTACCCTGCTTGTTTCAAGAGTCACACATAGTTAACTAACTTATGAATGCAAGCAAGCAAACAAACAACAAAACAAAGCAAAAGTAGAATTAAATGCACAAGTAAAGCGAGTAAGCAAAGAAAGCAAGAAATCAAATAAACACACAAAGTAAGAAGCAAACATGCATGCAAGCAAACAAGAAAAGAAGCAAACACTACTCCTACTCATAAGCTAATGGTGCATGGGTCTGCTCACATGAAGTGATACTTCCAATGCAGCCACTGGTGCATTGGTCGACCCATGTTGGTGAAGGCGTGGTTCGTGAACAGTGCAGTCACACAAACCAGCAAACATGAAAGATATAATGATGAAGACAAACACACTTCGGGGTTAAGTGTGTCCACAGAAAAGAAATGAGTGAAAGCACATTAAATTCACTCTGTGGAATTGCCATGGTGTTGTGCTACGCTACATGTAGATGTTAACCATACACATTCTCTTGACTGTGAAATGAAAGAAAACATGAGAAAGGTAGACCACTTACGTTGCGCAAGTGTGATTTCCATGTAAGATTCTTCCAATGCAAGAGTGATGGGATCGTGTAATTTGAGTGGAGCAAGCGAAATCTAGTTGTTTGGTTGATCTTCAATGCAAAGCAGAGAGTGATGAGGAGCCTTGCATGTTTCAAATTTTTTTTGATTGGAAATGAAACCAACCTCAGGATAGAGAGGGCCTAACATAACCATCAGCTCGGGCCGAATTGCCTCGACTACATGCGGGATTTCGACTTCATCGACGGGTAGATCATCGGGGATCAGTGGCTTAGACATATAAACAACAAGTGAATCAACATCGTGATCGAATGAAGAAGTAAAGAGATCATGATAGCCATGATTAGAAAATTCGGGATGTTAGGCAGCATCCTCATGGTTTGATGAATCGTGCAGATGGGTAGATGAGAAGCAAGGATGTTCACCCTCTATGTTTTTAGAAATGGTAGATGATATATTGGATGGATTTTCAGCAGAAGAGGTCTCCTCTATGAAATGTAATGACAGACTGACATCTAATGTGTCCTATGAACGATTGGAAGTAAAAAAATCTAGAAATGAGTTTTCACGGGAAATCAATAGTGAGAGAATCACAAGGGATGTCAGGATAAAGTGAATGAGGTATGGATGGAAGGGAGTCATCCTTCACCATGGGTTCTTGTTTAGATTTCCACACACACTCATCATGAATGATAGCACAAGTTGGTTGCACAACACCAACTCTATCAACAACTTGATCCTTGGTCACAACAAGTGTGGAGTCCAGAATGAAAGAACACAAGACAGTACGATCCGGAGCATTGACAGAATGCGGGGACAGAGGTTGAGGGAATGAATCCACATGTCAACTAGTAGGCTTCCAAACCAAATCTGTGCGGATATCAAGAGTAGGTGGGGTGGGAGGGTGTGACAGGTCAACATATGTGTGTGCATGTTCTCCCACATCACTCTGTGGTGGTGGAGCTATTTGATGAGCTAAAGGCAGACAATCACTTATGACAACAATTGTGCTTGCCTGCGATTTCCCAACTCCATCACCAGAGTATGCTGAGCAAGAATCGAATGATTTCAAGAGTTGTGTATCATTAGATATGTGAAGAAGATACTCAAATCTTCCATCGAGAAATTCCCAATGAATTTCATCTTCAGGAAATCGGTATGCAAGATTACGAAAGCACATGTAAAAATGTTCAACAGTTTCATTGGGTGCTTTCCGTAATTTTAAAATTTGTTCATTGAGTGCTTTATGGTCAAAATCATTGAAAGCATGGTCTATCTCTGCGACCAAATGAGAAAGAGAAGGAATATATTTTTTGGTCAGCGTGGCACACCAATGCATTGGGTTCCCTCGAAGCGTGTAGCAAACAATGTGCAGGTCATGTAGTCTTCAAAGATTTCATGTTTTTCACATCAGCCTACAACGTTGACCACGTGCCTAACCAAGGATATGTAGCCTCCACCATCGTATGCTTTATGTGACAAGTTATCCCAGAGCTCTTCTGAGACTTTAAAGTCATTTCTGTAAGACATACACTCCAGAAGATAAACTCTGTAGTTAGTCATGATAAATATGCAGAGATTCAAAAAGGATGTGAGAAATCAGCTTGTCATCTGGCCCTCCTTCTAGCCCAAAAATGTTGACGGTGCTGGACCCACCAACATGTCAAGGGATCTCCCTAGTAAGAAGTCCCAACTAGACCTCAGACCGTTTTGTGTAGGAATCCCAACAGTGGGTCATGCAGTATCACCTTGACCGTGGTTGCGCATAAAGGCAAGAAAGATGTGCTTGTTGGTAGAAAGGGTGTAACCAGCGCATCAAGCCAAGGAAGGTGCATGAAGGGTTCTAACACACTGAAAGGGGAATGAGTGTGCCACTTAGAAACCTATGGAAACACAAAGCTTGAAAGGGAACACACAAGCAAAGATACATCACCAGCTAGAGAGCAGGGAAACCAATAATCCAAAGTGATGGTTAAACCAACAATACATATCAATAAGATTCATACATATATATAGGAAGAGTCCATACATACATGCATAAGAAAACAACTACATACATCATTAGAATAACCAAAACAGTTGAAATACAATAAAAAAATATGCATGAAGCGTGATGGTTCTGTTATATTAAAAGTGAAAGATCCAATCATACAATACAACCATGTACAACTGCTAGTCCTGACAACGGAACGTTACAGTCACTGTCGCCTGCTCCTCCAAAGAGATATACTAGCTCTGCACTGTGGAGAAGCCAAGACTCATTACAATACAGTCTAACCTTTCTCTAAGATATACCTATACGAAGCTTGACTACCAAAAGCCTATAAAATGAGTTATGAGGTTCTATAAATAGAAAAGGGTGGGTTGACCCTTGACATTCCCCTTTGTGACTCTTCACCTACCCTCATGACTCTTCAACTACTACATGACAGTTACATTCGACCATTGACACTTGGTCTTTCACTTTTGCAAGATGTTACAATCTGCACATGTACCCATGTGAGACAAAATAGACTTGAGTAGGCCATGCAAGACATCACTAAGACTTGACCATCTCTGGGAAGACCAACTCTTCGACATCCTCACGAAGATTGATGGTGGTGAGCTTAGGCAAATCTTAGTAGTCCATGATGGTGTTTGCGTGCTCAATGGTGACATCCTATTGAAAGCGAACTTGCCTCCATTGAATCTGGTTACTCTGCTTTGGCTCCTCTATCCAACTCGGTTGATAACATGTGCATCATAGTCTTAAGTGAATCCAGACCAGCAACATACTGCTGCATAGTGTCTGCATTGATCTCCAAGTGTTTAATGGTGACTATGCACACCAACTGTCAAATTACATGTCCAGATCCGTTCATACTTAATTCTTTTTTTCGACTCGGTGAGTGTGCCAATAGACTGACTGCATGCATTCCCACAATGACATCCATGCTCCTAAACACCCACACATGTGGTCGACAACACTGTTGACCCTGTATTCTCTTTTCCAGCTACTGGGATGGGTCTATATCTTGTATGAGCACAGTTTTAATAGTCTGCACATATTGCGCCTCTAGATGTACCTCTTCCTGCTGCACTTTCTTCCCTCATTCGTGCAACTCAGTTTATTATCTGAGTTGTCACTTCAGCTCCTACAACTCCTTCTATGTTTCTCTCTCCACCTTTGCGCGATCCTATTGTTGCATTCTCACCTCATAGCCTTAGTCTCCAATTCTTCTTTCATCACGAGTGGATCTTCTTTGAACTTGCATCTTTGCTTCGCCTCTGCACTATCGACAACCTTCCTCTTACATTTGTCATGTGTAGGTATGCTACCCTCTGCTACTACTAATGGTGCTACTTGCTACGATGCTGCTGCCATTTCATCTTGATATCCTTGTATATGAATGTCTTGGTGTCTTCATATATAGGCAAGCTCATAGACACTTCCTCAATTGTATCTCCAGTTGCACTCTCAATGGTGTCCTTTGTCTCTACTCTCATGGAGGCCATTATACCTATACTATTGAGAGGCAGATGAACACCTATGAAACCTGGAGACATAGCAACACTCATGGTGAGCAATCTTTTAGTTGAAAACCAAAGAAAATTGGAGGGTTTTCATGAAACATACCTGTGTGATTGATTGTGAAGATTGCACAACTTTCACTAGGAGGCTGGGAGACTGACTTCGAAAATTGCGCAAGGCAAAGTCTAGCTTATCAAGAGGCTGACTGACTACTATAACTATGCAATGCATAGTCTAGTCTAGCCTGCTGAGGAATGAAACTGCGTGATGTACAATTTCAATCAATAGTGACATGCAAGCCCAGGGCCTGCATTGCGCAATTTTCTAGGTCACCAGGGCACTACCTCCTGGAATTGCGCAGAGAAAGCCTGGAGGTTAGTGCTGGCCAGGTTCACATAGTTTTTGGAGGGAAGGCTAAGCCTTCACTTCCAAAAATAAGCATTGTTTTCTGGGCAAGGAAAGGTCCAGGTCAAGGAAGCCCAAACCCGTTGACAGGTGACTGAAAACATGAAAAGGTTTGGATGCATGGCAAGACTAAGTGTAAGTAAGAGTGAATGATCATGCATGAGAACAATGAGTGCAAGATTTTAGAAAATAGGAAATCAAGAATATGTGTGAAGTGAGTCACCACAATGATGACTGTAAGTGCAGAAATAATGGCATGCATGCGATAACAGTGAGATGCAAAGAAAAACTAAAACAATGCTTCTACAAGCTACCATGCATCAAAATGACAATAAGCGTTCATTGAAATCAAGTAGACAACACTCATACAAAGTGAAATAAAAAAAGGTAATAGAAACATAGTACAAGACATGAAAAGAAAACTCACCTTGAAACAATTGAGTTGAATGTGCTGAAGACTTCTAGATGCGATGTGCGATGTCAAAGCTACAAGATTGACATGAGGGATGAGCTTTGCAGAATCTAGTAAATGAGTTTTGATAGGATTGAGGTTACGATGCACATGCCACAAATCTAGGAAAGAGTGACACTTAGTGGGAGGTTTCTAAGAGATCTTTCCATGTAACCTCCAGCTACTAAAATAGATCCCTAAAATATAGGGATGCCTTTTTCATGTTTCATTTTTCTATTTCGAGAAACGCAACCCATGCATGGAAATTAGGAGAGATCAGTCCTAGAGGGGATCGATCAACCTGAAGGCACATGTAGTAGTTTGCAAGCTTGGGAAAGGGATTTGCATAGTTTCTAGGCTGAGCAGGTTTGGTTGTCCCTTAGGCATTACAAAATTTATGGGCTTAGCAGGTCACTGCCTCCCAGAATTGTGCAGTTTCTGAGCTAAAGCCTAGTGTTGGGCTAGATTGCACAATTTCCTAACGGAGGGATGCCTTGCTAGATTGCGCAATTTTGGAGTCCAGCAGGCAGCGCAGCAAGAATGCGTAATTTCTGGAGGGAAGGCTAGTTCCCCTCTAGAATTTCGTAATTTTTAGAGGGAACATCTCAGCCAAAAAATTGACTAAGTCCAAAATGACAGCCTGCGGGTGGGAGACAAATAAGTTGAGATGAACGGGTTGTTGAGCCACTAAAACTTAGTTGATGCCTATGTACTGGACACTACAAGACACGCTTCTAAGGATGGTTTGTAGGGAGGATCCAAAACAAAGCTAAGGCAAAAATTTGGAGGGTGGTTGTAGCCACTACAACACACTCATACATGTGGGGGCAATCTGTTATCACTAAAAAATGATCACCTATCCATTTCTAACTAGGTGGATCGAAATACACCATGTAGATTTAATTTTACCATAGTAAAATCACTTTCACTATGGAAAATAATTTAGTAAACCACTTTTATTAAATTATTTTTTTATTTAAATAGAGAAACTCCATGAGAATAATCATATAAATAATTATTTATTTAATTTTCTCTAGGAATGATTATTAAATAATTATTTAATAACTATTCCTTGTCACGTTTGACTAAATCCCTTATGATTATTTAAATAAATTATTATTTATTTGAACTTCCTTATTTCTGTTATTAGAATAATTATTAAATCACTAATAATTAATTTTGATTTCACACCTTTCTTGTTTCTTGCAAAATAATTAATAAATCATTTTATTTGTTAATTATTTATAAATAAAAGTATTTAACCATTTTAAATTCATTTTCCCCCTCCAATAACTATAATAAAGTATTCAAAGTAGTCAGATCGGAATTTAGTTAATAATATTTTATTATTCTCCATTTTCAAGATTAACTCCATACTTTGCTATCTAAAGGAGGGTTTTTCATTCATTCTTCACCATGATCATAATCATCATCAACATTATTGTCGTTTTTCTTGAGCTCCCATTTTGAGTTCTTCACTTTTGTTTGGGTTTTCCACATTGAGATACAAGATCAATTTTCTAAAGCATCAAGGATATCAAAGGGCGCATCCCACAGAGGGGGACTTACAGACCAATCTATAGATCTCATTCAACGGGTGTTATCAATAAAATATTAATTCATTTAAAATTGTCTTTCCAATTGGGTTATTGTACTGGATAATTTATACTATTGCTTTCTGTTTTGGGTTATATCTTCTTTTACTGTAGGTTTTCTATTTGTGTTTCAGACCTAAGGTGACAACAACCATCAACTTGTTGTTAGTGTCACCTGTCACCTAGTGACTTAAGTGAAGTATTTTGGTACACCTCCCAAAAATTTTCACACTAACATACATAGTAGATGATTTGCGTTATAACTATGTTCCTAAGAGAAATGAGCTCTGTATAATTGTGAAAAGGCCAAAAATATAAATGAGTTTGTACAACTGGTTATGTTTAATAAAAGTAATATTTTCTCCAGTCTTTTTTTGTATTTCTCTAGTTCTTATGTGCCATATCTTAATTTTGTTTGAAGGATAAACATCAAAGAAATCATCAACGGGAAAGCATCAAATTATGTTCACATCACATCACTTAATAAACCTTTGCACTTCACATCACTTTGATCATCCTTTGCACTTTACGTCAGTTTAATTAGCCCTTTCACGTTAACAAATCAACAATAGAAAGCAACCTTGCAAAATCAAGAAATATCAACATTAACATAAGTCATCAACATGAAAAATTCATCAACTTGACTCATGACTGTGATCGTTTAACATCGACGCCAAAATTTCCAATATTCTCCCCCTTTGGAAATGATGGAAACATTATTCTCCTCCCCCTGAGAGTCATCCTTATTATTTCTCCTAAGAATTGCTTCTCCTTTCCTCAACTCCCACTTTGGCATCAATGGCAAGGAGATTTACTTGGTGAACACTGCGTCATATTTTGTACTTTTGCAAGAATAATTTCCAACTATCTTCGAAGAGTTTTATTTGTCACTATATGGGAAAATATGAAATAGAAATATTGTACTCTTGATTGTGCCCTTATTGTTTACATCAATGAAATGGAATATGACCATATTCATGTTCTTTATGGCTATGAGAGTACTGTGAGAATTTTTTTCGACGATGTAAAATCTACTCAATAAGATTATAAAGTTTTCTTCAAAAGAGGTCATATCCATATTATAGCACTAAATAAATATTAAAACTCAAGACATGGTTTGAATTGTTTTACCATCTTCATATTATGAAGTCATGAATTGGTATTGTGCCACTATCATTTACTACAAAAAGGATAAGCACTACTTATTTTCTTCTTTTATGCATTATCCATCCTTAATTGGAATTTTAAAACTATAAACCATTGTGTTAACATTCAGGACAAGATTTGAATGTCTCTTATGTATAAAATAAATATCACCAATGTTGAAATAAGGAAGTACTGGAGGGGGTGGGGGGGCTGAATCAGTAATAGTGAGGTTATTAAAACATTTTATGAATATGTCTTTAATTATTTCCTCTACTATCTATTAATTATGAGAGAATTCATACATAATAAAAATGAACAACAAGATAAGGCATTCACATGTACATACAACCCATCACATGAGAAACATACACATATTGACATTGTTATTTTACACGGAAACCCAAAGGGAGAAAACCACCAATTAGCTTGTTGTTATGATGTAAATTAAGCACCCACATAATTACATCAATTTTATTCTGAGCATCCATTAACAAGAGGCACCGACCCCCTTGGGATAGAATCTCCTACTTTACAAGAGGCACCAACCTCTTATGAATGCAGGACACCACCTTCTCTAGCCAATGTTCTACCTTTCATACAATTTTCAAACTGAAAATAGAGGGAAATACAAATACAGAAAAATACCAATCCGGTTTACTACAAAATCAACTTATGATCTCGGTCTTCTAATATTCCACAATATCTATCAGCCTCACACAACAACAACCTATCCTCTACACTCTACCTTCTATTCCACAGTCTCTCTGCAACACTCTGCTCTAGTTCAACACTTGGGCCAATTTCTTAGCTCTCACATGCTGTCCACTACCCTCTTGAGCACATGCAAAAATACTCTCTTCCCCACTTTTCTCAATGGAAATTAATATTTTTGATCCTCTGCTGCACTCTACAGAATGTTTCCTATCTCCACACTACCCGAGTGTACCTCTCTATGGATCCTCCATGTTGTTTTTGTGTCTGATGTTGGAATTTAGCCACTACGTTAAAAAAGAGAATGAGATCTTAAGCACTTCACCAACACTTTGTGTGATACTCCATGATGAGAATTTAATCTCAATCCTCTTGTCACTCCAATGAGATTCCCCAGTCTTTTTAATGGCTCACAGAGCTTGACTATACCACAACATGGTTCCTTTGTTCCTTATTTAAGTTTCTAATGCATGGACGGGAGATCAGAGATGGATTTCTTCCAACATCAAAACAAGCCTGACAATTCTACTCTCAGAATCGTTGTCCTCATTTCCTTTACCCATTGATATCTACATATGCCATTAAATCTATTAACCAACTCCTCTAGCTTGCATTTACCCTCTAGATGTCGACCAATTCATCTTTTAATTTCCTATACTTTAGTATCAAAGCTATAACACATCAGAGCTTATATAAAAAGAACATTGCGAAATGACATAATTCTGATGTCTTTAGCCCCGTAGCACTTAGCCTTTATTGATTGTTCTTTCACCATGGGACTGGGAGATGTGACTGGTGTTTTCACATACCACTATAGTTTTATATTAGAGCCCCGTCATATTGTAACTTTTATTGAAAATCCCTTATGAAATCAAAAAATCTCGATTGGCATTTAGCTCCTTCTGCTTAGCTCGTTATCACATTTCCTCTGTAGGACCGTATTGTGACTGGGGGCATAGAACTTACATGCTAAGGACTTCAGGCTTCTTCCGGGGGCCTTTCTCCCTGTATGTTTTCTCTTCCACCCTTGGTTCCTTAGCTTCTCCTCCATCAGGAAAGACATCAAAAGCTCCTCATTTCATAACTTTTCTCAAATTTCAATTATGGAGTTTCAAAATTTTGACTGCTGAAATAGTTACCATGTGGCATCAAATAGAACTTAGGATCTAACCTCATCATGTACCCTTGGTCCTTTGGGTCTCCCACGACCAAGCGCGAGTCCACAACGGAGCTCCTTGTATCAAATATTCCTTCATATTCAATTTTAGAGGAGTTCTAAAATTCTGACCTCTGAAATACTCATAGAGCTCAGGTGTTGAGTCTTCTTTCTATGCCCTTGGTTTTATGGGTCCCTACAACCATGTTCCAACACCACGAAGCCCCTTCCATCATAAAGCTTCCAAAAATATTTTATAACGAAGTTATGATGTTTCCTTCCTCCGAAATGTCAATCTCCAAGATGATGTCATGATGTCCTCATCATCTCCACATGGCGCATCCATAGTGGTGACATGTGTCACCTAGTTTTACCCCATTAGGCCACCCATTATTGCTGAATCTAGCTGCCATCGGTCCTCTATACAACCAGATCATGCTGACATCATTTTCCTTGTCATCTCATTAGGGCCAATCATCTACTACCATGTGCCCAGTCTTGAGGAGAGAGAAAGGGTCCCTTCAAGCCTTTGTTTCACGATGAATTTCTTTGTTAATTCCTATTCCTCACAACCTTGATGCTTTCATAGAATTACCTCATTAGTTCCTTATGAAATTCTTATTTCTAAAATTCTAAATTTCCCAACCTCCAAGATTTTAGGCATACTTCCATAATTCCATTTCTGGTTCCCTCTTTTTTAAAATAAATCATTGAGGTCCCAATGTTTAGACCTCTGATATTCAACCCTTCCGATATTTGGTTCCAAATATTGGTTGCCTCTAATATTCATCACTCTACTCTACTGACCTTCGAAATTTCGAGTCTCGATATTTCATCTACCTTCGAACTTCAAGACCCTAACTTCAGTGGTCCATAACTTTTGATCCAAGAGGTCATTTTCAGAACTCAACACGCTGTTGGAAATCTCTTTCAAAGAAATTTCCAGTAGAGAGGGTCTGATGTAGGCTTTGAATCCATCTTCTACCTAAGAAATGATTTCAAACTCTCTACCTCAAATCTATTACATTTGACATCAATTCCAACATACCAAATGCCACAAGCCATCCAAACAATGCCAGTTATCCAACAATCACCCCTTTTGCATTGATGGTGAAAACATAAGCTCCCCATGAAGCCATGCATGGTCTTCTTCATTTTTGTTCTTCTCCATGGTAATATTCTTCCCCTTTGGCTTTAATGGCAAAGGATTCCCTTGAATACTCCCCTGAAACCATTGCAACCTACTCTTCAATTGATCCCATATGTTGAGTAGTTGCCAACACACCCTATAGTTGAGTCATTTGGGAGGAGGAGTCACAACTCCTATATATTTCCTGAGATATTCAAAGGGTCCCTAGCGAGTGGCTTAGTAAACATATCTACAAGTTGGTCTTTAGTGGCCACATATTCAATTCAAACAACATTGGTTGCAACTTGTTCTCTTAAGAAATGGAACTCTATAGGTATGTGCTTGGTATTTGAGTGCATGATAGGATTCTTAGAGATACTGATGGAACTAGTACTATCAAACATGATTGGAATAGGATCATTCAACTCTACCTTAATGTCCTTCAAGATCTGATTCATCCATAGAATTTGTGGGCAACAAGTGGCAGCTGCAGTATACTCTTCTTCGGTATTTGATAAAGAAATGTAGTCTTACTTCTTGCTGACCCAAGACACTAAGCAGTTTCCGAAAAAGATGTTTCACCTAAGGCGATATTCCTATCATCAATACTTCTTAACCAATCAGTATCAATATAGGCCTTCAAATTAAACTCTCTTCTTTTAGCATACCACAATCCATAATCAATTATTCCTTGAAGATATTTGAAAACTATCTTTTCAACAATGACATGACTTTCATGAGGAAAAACTTGAAATCTGGACACAAGCCACACTACTTGCATGACGTATGGTCTTGAAGCTATGAGATACAGCACGCTTCCTATCATTATTATGTACTCAGTCTGATTTACCAATTGTTTCCATATTCTTTGCACAATTTGTAGCCTCTAACAATAGGAGTGCTAACTAGCTTGCAATATTCTAGCAGAAACTTCTTTAGAGTTTCTTGTAATTACTTGGTTTGGGAGATAAATACCTCATTTTTTGACTAAGAAATTTGTAGTCCTAAGAACAAGGATAATTATCTGATCATGGACATGTTGAACTCTTTTGCATACAATTTGTGAATGGTTTTCCCAATTATTCCATATCACTGCTAAAGATTATATCATCCACATACACAACTACAATTAGTAGATGATAATATTTGGAATTTATGTATAGATTGCTTTCTACAATATCTTTCTTAAAGCCTTGTTTTTGAAGGTGTCGATCCATCCTTTCATACCAAGCTCTCAAAGAATGTTTGAGTCCATGCTAGGCCTTTTTCAGTTTTCACACAAACTCTTTATCTTCGGTGAGAGAAAATTCTTCTGGCTTCTCAATGTAAACCTCTTCTTCCAGATCTCCATTGAGAAAGGAAGAATTCACATCCATTTGATATACCTTTATATTTTTATGTCTGGAAAATTCAAGAAACATTATGATAGCTTCCAGTCTCACTACTGGTGCAAATGTTTCCTTGACATCTACCCCTTCTATTTGGGCATACCCTTTGCAAACAAAACAAGCCTTGTTCCTAATAACTTGACCCCACTCATTTAGATTGTTTTTGAAAGCCCATTTTATTCCAGTGACATTTTTCTCTTTAGATATTTGAACAAGCTCCCAAGGGTCATTCTTCTCAATTTTGATCAAGTTCTTCATTCGTAGCTTTCACCTAGAACTTGTCCTCACTTTCTCGGCTAATATTTTTAGGTCAAGTTTGAGATAGTAGAGAAAGATTTACAAAACTAGAGATGCCAATAAATTCCTCCTAATATGAACACTAAGCCTTTGGTCTCCAATAATTTGACTATGTCCAAAAGCATGTTAATGTGTATCACTTTTTCCCTTTTTGTGGCAAAGAAGTTTTATAAAAATAAATGGAGTTGGAATGTTTACTCTTAAATTTACAGAATCATCAAAAACTAAGTGGTGGTAAAAGAAGAAAAAACATGTCAATTTAAATTCAATTTCATGTCATACTTTTTCTAAAATTTAATATATAATTTTTATCTAATTAATTCATTTTCTTTAAAAGGTATCATTAATATTTTACACAAATTTTTAAGTAGTGACAAAACCGCGACCCCCCATTTCTCTATTGATTTATGTTTTTTAATTCCAATTTCTTTAAGAGATGTGTTGTAAACATTCTAAAGATTGCTAAACAAATTTAAAAATAAAAAGTAAGCATATTTTTTAATTATTATTAAAATACTAGTAAAAATGATCATATTTTCGTATATATAAAACCGCGACCCAAGGAACTACCCTTTCAAGTTTATAAAATCAATTTTTTTTAATAGAAATTTGAAAATAACATATAACAAAATGTTAAAATTATTTTTTGAAAAATTTTAAAATATATTTTATATTTTTTATAGTAAAATTTTTAATTATGATTATAATAACGTATTTTATATTATTCAAAATATAATATATAAAATTATTTGTTTAGAAATTCTACTTCTATTTATATATATATATATATATTTTAAAGAGTTTTAGCATTTCATTTAACTTTACATCAAGTTATTTATATTTTGTGAGTGATTAACCATAGTTTTTACCAATATTTACTATCAGTTGACTTATTTGCAAATTTAGTATTTACTTTTTATAACATTATTTATATTTTCTAAACCCATTAAATAGGTTCACTATAGCTTTTACCAAAATTTATTGTGAGATAGCTTTGTTACAAATTTAGCAATTATTTTTTATAATTAACAAGTATGAAACTCAACTCATTTAATTAATATTTTTACATTATTATTTTTTATCTTTTTTTATTTGAGTACTTTTTTGCTTTTGCCATGTAATGAGACACATTAACATGCTTTGTACATACTTGGAAGGTGTTTTGGGCCTTGGAGTTGTGCTTGTTTCCACATCTTCTTTATCTGAATCTTTCATCTTTGTCTGAGGGTTTGATGTCTAGACTCTCTTCTCCATTTGAGTTCATGTTTCCTTAGGAGGACTTAGGTTGCGAACCTATTTAATCTACTAAAACATCAATGTAATCCTCAAGCCTCTTTGTTTGTTTGTTGTAGCACTTGTATCCTTTACATCGAGAAGAGTACCCGAGTAATATACCTTCATCAATGGGTGAATCAAACCTTTTGGGATTTTTATCATTCCTTTTGATAATAAAAAAAATCTCCCAAACAATTTGTAGTGTTTAACTGATACAAATCTCCCCTTCCACAACTCATCGGGAGTTTTGTCACTGTTAGGCTTGATTTTTATTATGTTTGATAGGTACACTACTACTTGTGTTGCTTCTCCTCAAAAGATGTGCAAGACATCTACTTCATCCATCATAGCTCTGGCCCTTTCTTGGATTGTCCAGTTATTTCTCTCAACTAATCCATTTTGTTGTGGAGTTCTAACCATAGAATACTGCCTCCTTATTCCATGCTCTTCATATAATTATTCAAATTCTCTTGAAGTGTATTCTCCTCCTCTGTCTAATCTTAAGAATTTGATCTTGATATATTTATCTTTTTCCACTTGAGCTTTAAAATTTTAAATTGTTTAAACGCTTCAAATTTTTCCTTTGAGAGCACGATCCAAGTGGCCCTGGTAAAATCATCAATAAGTAGCATAAAATACCTTTCTCTTCTTGGGATTTTTTGTCTTGCTGGGATGTAAATATCTGTGTGAATTAGCTCCAGTGGTCTAGATGAAGAGAACTCTTTTGTCTTGAAATGAGTCCTAGTTTTCTTACCAAGTTGACATGACTTGCAAATTGAATTATCAAGCCTTGACAATCTTGAAAAACCTCTTATACCTCCCAGATTGCTGACTCTTATCAAACTGTCAAAAATAATATGACCAAGTCTCTTCTACCATAACTGGGCTTCACTCGACTTGAGCAAGTAGAAGCTTACTTTGAAGTCATCAAACATATATACTTTGTTGTGAGCTCTAACTGCTTTTCCCACCAACTTTCCATTTTCTTCATTTCGGATCTCATAGTCCTCGGATCGAACATTCACATTAAATCCATTATCACACATTTTCGTTACACTAAGAAAAATATTCTTGGTACCTTCTACATATAACACTTTTTTGTCTTTAGTCTTTTCATCAAGATTGACTATGCCCTTACCCTTAATTCTTGTTGGGGCATTGTTTCCGAAAATGACATTGTTCCCTTTGTCCTTTTCTTTTAACAATAAAATTTTTCTCTTATCCCAAGTCATATGCTTAGAGAAACCGTTATCCACATTCTATATGTTTTCTTTATTATGTACTAATAGAGCTAGTCCACGTTCTATGCTCTTTCCATATTTTTGTTTTAGATTATGCTTATCTTTTCGAGAAGATGGGTTCCAAGTGCTCTGAGTCTTAGGTGGATACTCAAACCCACTTCTGCACTCACTTTCCTTGTGCCCAAAATTATTACATTTGAAACACTGAACATCATTCATTAGGGGAGATAAGACATTTCGATTTTTGAGAGTAGAGTTTTGAGATCTGAAATTATGATACTTGTCGTATCTGAAATTTTCATATCTTCCAACTTTGATCTTTCTACAATCAACAACCTTATGTCCAAACATGTGACAATTATACCCATGACCATAAAATAACTGAGAGTACCTGAAGTTGGAATATTTATAAGTTTGTGCATGAAGATACCTCTATTGTGTAGTTGGTTGATTCATTCTCCACTGGAGTGGTTCCTCGGGATAGATGGAGTTATTATTCCAATGATGGGCTCCTTTCTACCTTGATCCTATTTTGTCTTCATTCATTCTACCTTAATACATCTTAGCATACCTATAAGGTTCCTCAAATCCTATGGACTTGAAGTTCATCCTTCCCATAGAATATTCATGTGGTCTTGAGTATTTGAGGCCTATTTTGTTTCCTAAAGAAATCTGACTGCTTAGAATCTGATTTAGATTTCTTTCTCCTTCTGTCAATTTTTAATTTATGCCTTTCTTGGTCTTCATTTTCTCAAAATCAATTCTCAAAGAGACAACCTCTGCCTCAAGACTCTGACAGTTCTCTTCCCATTCATGGATGAAATCTTGAATAACTTTTGCCTTGCATTTAGCTTCTTCTAGTTTGAATTTCAAGGACAAAATTTAATCTTTGCATGTTTTTGAGATCGTTTCCTTCTTTACCTTGAACAACCCCTGTTTTAATTTTTTGTTCTCTTCTTCTATATTCTCACATGTTCCTTGTTTCTCTTCTAGTAGAAAGCATCAACTATATTTGCTTTTAATGAATTCTTCAATATTTTATTTTTTGATAAACAAACCCCTCATTAATGACATTGTACATACCTTCTTTAGCACATTGCGGTTGTTCTTTAGTTGTTTTTTCTTTCTCCTTTCCTTCTTTAACTCATCAAGAGCACTGATGAGTTCCCCTTCAAGATCAGCTACTCCTTCATCTTAATCCTCTTCAATGTCATTGATATTTGTTTCTTGGAGTCTGCTCCAAATTCCATAAGTAAATACTTATCTCAATCATATTCTAAATATTTTTCGTTGTCTGACTCTAGTGTTGAACTATCCTCTTTGTAGTAGAGCCCCTTTTTCTTATATAACTTCTTCTTATTACGTTTCTTAGGTTTTTTCTAAATTTATGATAATATTCATTTTCGTTCCTTTCTTTATAAGGGAACTTGGACGAAAAATGTCCAACTCTCCCACTGTTTTGAAGAATTTGGTATCTACGGATAAATATTAATTCCCTAGATAAGTATCCATATCTAGAAAAATAGTTTAAAGCACTTTATCCTTTTCCTATAAGCAATAGATAAGACAAAGAAGATGAGAAGACCCACCTGTAGTTTTTCTTTCCTCTGGTCTCCTTTGTATCGATCCTGTTGCTCCTTCCCATACCTAACATGCTTGAGAAGTACCTATAAACATCAACAGAATACAAAGAACCGATCGAAGGAAAAGATCTATTGAATACAAGTAAATGGAATCAGATACATTCACACATAATAAGCATCATATAACAAGATAAGAATATGGGAAAAAGGTTCAAATACTTTATTGAATAGAAGAAGGAATTACGACCATCAAGTCTGATTCGAAGTCACTCCTCGAGCTTGGATCCCATCCACATCACATCAAAAGCATGGAAAACTTGTAGCATAACAATACTTGTCTCAAAGTCAATTCTCATAGCAACATTATCTCCTTACAATTCAACATAGTCTAGTCCCTGATCACTTAGATGAGTGCTCAGTTTATAGGATGATGAAGGAGGGTATGTCATCAATGGGGGTATTGAATGGTGTTCCATTCTTAGAATTATTTCCATGGAGGAAGGGATGAGAGGATAGGATGTATATTAACTCATTCCTCATCCATTTTCAAGCTCATAGGAGTTGATAATTGAGAGAAACTTATATATGACTCAAAGAGATAAGAATATTCCCGAAACCCTATGTGAATTTCGCTCAATCTCACCCAACGCAGGTGAAAGAGGGGCTAAGCACTCTGTAGAGGACCCTAGCATGGACTCAAGTACTCTACAGTGCACCCTTACATTGGCCTACCTGCACTGGTCCCTTTAGAGGTCATTTCAGGATGTCTTCAAGTCATGAAAATGTCTGGGAAGGAGGCATTCAAAATGGTGACTTGTTTAGGGCATGTAGCAACTAAAATTAGGGTTTGATGAGCCCTAAAACACTGATCTGGATGATGGGAGTGATGTGCCCAAATGGATCTGTAACAGCTGCCCCTAAAGCATGAAGTCGAAAAAATGTTAATGTCGAATGAAATGCTTTATGATGTGATGAGGAGGTTTCAAAGTGGAAGGTGACCTGCATCAATTATAATACATATATCATGATTTTTTTATTTTTTCATGAATTTCTGAGGGAAGGCATACCCATGCTTAACATATAAACTTTCATTACATGTACACAAACAGTCATCTACAGATATAAACCCATGATCGGAATGTCCATCAATATAAATCCATTGTACATATGATTTAGTACTCCTGAAATCGTAGCCCGGATGGATGAAACTAAATCACGGGTCTTCTATCTCATTCAATCGTTTGCTCAAGTACGAGTCTAACCATGTGAATATGTGATCAGAAGTCGAGCATGGGTTGAAACCATTTGATTACCAACCAATGATGTAAGCCATTAACAGACACGAGAGAAATCACCGATAATGATAATGATCCTCCAGGTACTGCAGTACATTTTGCATGGTGTGAATAGATGTTTTGATGTCAAACACCATAAAAAGTCTTTTGTTCGAAGGCTAGTGATGTCAACCTATCGCTGGAAGCGAGAAAATTACCATTGATGTATGAAAGCCTCAAGGTACTGGAAGGGTGTTTCTAATTCAACTTCTTGGATAATGTGATGATGTCGATAAGAAGCAACTCATCACAGGAGGGCCTTGATATATCCCACATCAATGACACAAAATGAGTTGGACATTTGAAGGGAAACTTCCCCTTATATTTTCCTAATCCATGATTTAGTTTCCTGGAAAGATACGCCAGCTCCTGTTGGATCAATATTGATGATATTTGTGCTCCTTGGCCTTCTTGGACACTTTGAATGATGCCTCCTTAGGTTCAGAATTCTCTCTTCCTACTCATATCTCATAGGGTGATAGAGTACCAAGCAACAAGTCCATCTTGAGATCCTTTAAATTATCCATTTCCTCAATAATAGAGTCTTTGGCATTATATCTCATGGGTAGGGATATTCCTTTTGAACAATCATATCTTCATTGACCTCTTCATAAAGTACTCTAATCAGATTAGTTACTTCATCAACTCTGAGGAAGTATTCTTCTATGCTTTCTTCTTCACTCATTTTTAAACTTTCAAACCTCATTTTGAAGGTTTGATGTTTGCTCCCCTTGACTTTTTCACCTCCATCAAGACTATGATTTAGCTTTACCTAGACTTACTTGGCATACTTACAATGCATAACCTTTACGAGTTCAGATTGTCTAAGGCCAAAGAGAATGACATTATTGGCTTTACAATTATTTCCATACAATTTTTTACCATCTGTATCAGTGGGGGGAACATCAGGGACATCATAATCTACTAGTACGGTGCTCTAAACATCTACTCCCAGGGACATAAGATACACTTCCATCATTACTTTCCAAAAGGCATAGTTTGTCCCATCATAGACTAGTCTTATAATTTAGTAAGCCTCTTGACTCTCTTTCTTAGACATAATTCCTTATGGTTCTACCTTCCAGTGGTTAGATTATTCCTAAAGGAACCATGCTTTGATACTAATTGTTGAAATAAGGAATTACTAGGGGGGGTGAATTAGTAATAGTGAAGTCCATGAAATGTTTTATGAATATGTCTTTAGCTCTTTCCTCTACTATCTGTCTCTTATGAGAGCATTCATACATAATACAAATTAACAACAATATAAGGCATTTACATGTACATACAATCCATGACATGAGTTTCATACACATATTGACACCGATATTTTTACATGGAAACCCAAAGGGAGAAAAAAACCAATCTGTTTGTTATTATGATGTAAATTAAGCACCTACTTAACTACATCAATTCTTTTGTGAGAACCCACTCATAGGAGGCATTGACCCCCTTAAGATATCAATCACATACATTCCAAGAGGAACCAACCTCTTATGAATGCAGGTGACCACCTAATCTATCAATTGTTCTAACTTTCATACAATTTTCAAACTAAAAACAAAGGAAAATATAAATACATAAAAATACCAATCTGGTTTACTATAAAATAAACTTCTCCTCTCGGTCCTCTACTATTCCAGAGGCTCTCTGCAACATTCTTCTCTAGTTAAATAGTTAGGCCAGTTGATGAGCTCTCACACGCTCTACACCACCCTCTTTAGCACATGCAACAATACTCTCTTCCCCACTTTCCTTAATGGAAAAAAATATTTTTCATCCTCTGCTGCACTCCACATAATGCTGCCTATGTTGCTTGTCTCCACACAGCCCAAGTATACCTGTGTATGGCTCCTCCATGCTGTTGTTGGGTCTAATACTAGAATTATGCCACTACATTAAATAAGAGAATGAGCTCTTAAGGGCTTCACCAACACTCCGAGCAATTATCAGTCCACCTGCACACGCAAAAGATATTTTCCATGCTTTTTAATGGCTCACAGAGCTTCAATGTACCACATCATGGTTTCTTTGTTCCTTATTTAAGTTTGTAATGTGTGCATGGGAGATCAGAGATTTATTTCCTCCAACATCAGAACAAGACCAATAGTTCTACTATGAGAATCATTGTCTTCATTGCCTTGACCCAGTGATCTCTGCAGATGCCATTAAATACAATAGCCAACTCCTCTGGATTGCATTTACTCTCATGTTGTTCACCAATTCATCCTTTAACTTTCTGTATTTTATTATTAGGGCTCTAGCAGATCGTAACTTATATAAAAAGAACATTACGAAATCACACAATTCTAATGCCCTTAGCCCCTTAGCACTTATCCATTATCTCTTGTTATTTAACCATGGGACCAGGAGTTGTGATAGAGAGCTTCAATACCATTGTAGTGTCATATCAAAGCCCCTTCACATACCCATTTTATTGAAAAGCCCTTATGAAATTGAAAAATTTTGATTGGCGTTTAGCTCCTTCGGCGTAGTCCTTTATCACATTTCCTCCATAGAACTGGGTGTCATGATTGGGGGCATAGAACTTAGGTGCTAATGAATTCAGGATTCTACTGGGGGCGTTTCCCCTTGTTTATTTTCTCTTCCACCCTTGGTTCCTTTATCTTCTCATCCAGGCACCACTATATCAAAATCTCCTCATTCAAAAACTTTTCTTAAATTTCAATTATGGAGGAGTTCCAAAATTTTGACCTCTGAAAAATTGCCCACGTGGAATCACATAGACCTTAGGTGCTAACCTCGCTCTACGGACTTTGTCTTTTAGGTCTCCGACGACCAAGCACCAGTCCACATTGGAGATCCCTATATTGGGACTTCCTTCATAATTCAATTTCAAAAGAGTTTTGAAATTTCGACCTTTGAAATACTCATTAGCACTCAGGTGTTGAGTCTTATTTCTATGCCCTTGATTTTATGGGTCCCTACAACCATGTGCCAACACCATTGGATCCCCTTCCATTGTATCTTTTCCAAAAATATTTTATAACAGATTTACAATGTCTCCTTCCTCTGAAATTCTGACCTCCGAGATGACATCATGTTTTCCTCATCATCTCCATGTGGCACCTCCATAGTGGTGACACATCTCACCTAGATTTTCCCCATTAGGCCACCCAATATTTCTAAATCTATTTACCACGTGTCCTCCATAAAACCATGTCATGCTAACATCATCTACCTCATCAGCTCCTGAGGACCAATCATCTACTACAATGTGTCTAATATTGAGGATAAAGAAAGGGTCCCTTTAAGCCTTGGTTTTGCAATGGATTTATTTGTTAATTCCTATTCCTTGTAACCTCAGTGCTTTCAAACAATTACCTCACTAAGTCCTTATGAAATTATGATTTCTGAAATTTTGAACTTCCTAACCTCCGAGGTTACAGGCCTGCTTCCCTCATGCCATTTCAAGTTCCCTTTAAAAAAAAAAAAAACGTTGAGGTCCTGATGTTTCGACCTCTGATATTTAGCCCTTCTGATATCTAGTTCCAAAAATTGATTGCCTCTGATATTCATCTCCCCCTCTACTGACCTTCAAAATTTTGGGTCTTGATATTTCGGCTGCCTTCAATACCTTGGGCTGCTTAGGACTTCAAGACCCCGACTTCGGTAGTCCATAAATTTTAACCTAAGAGGCAATTTTCAAACTTCAGCACACCGTTGGAAAGATATTTCAGAGCACTTTCTAGTGGAGTTGGTCTGATGCAGGCTTTGATCCCATCTTCTACCTGAGAAATGGCTACAAATGCTCTACCTCAAAGCTAACTCGATTGATAGCAATGGAAACATACCAAATTCCACAAGCCATCGAGACAATGCCAATTGTTCAACAACCAAGACCTCAGAAAGTTGTACCAAACCAAATATCAGAAATTCATTTGCTCCTGGGAATAGTTTTGGTATTTTTAGGTGTCTTTTGCACCTTGTTCTTGAGATGTCATCAATGTCTTGGATTAAGCTTTATCATCTTTTGAGAGCTTCAAATTTTACAATTTTTTCTTCTGAATATTGTATTATGGAATGAATTATGAAATGTCGAATTTCATTTGTGTGTTACCCTTCAGATTTGTGTGTGTTACTTGAGTCTTTTGTTCAAGTGGCACATTATTCATCGTTATAATTCTTTGTCATCAGAATCCATCTAATACAACATGTATTTATAATTTTTTGACCTATCCTAGCATTACCTATCCATCCAGCACTCGGGTCACCTACGTTATGATTCCTTACCTATATTTTTCTACGTTACAATTCATTTGAGTGTTCCTTGCATATAATAACTCTCCATTCATTTTTCCACTGCGTCATATCACGTCTGCCTCTTTGTCATCTCCTAAGAAATCTACCTTCCCCATCATCTTCCATTCCTACCTCTCTGTTACATAATCATTACCTTTATTTTCATTACCTTTCATCTGTGCAAACTCTCCTTGATATTTCAATTCATTTCCTTAGTATTTCAAATACACACTCTCCTGGTCCCTTAAGTCCCTTTGGGCTGTCAAATTTTTTCTTCATTCAGTGTACACTTTGTGTCAATACTTCCTGTTTCAATTTTCATGTTCAAAGCCTTTGATAAAATCATGACATCCTTTGTGAATCCTCCTCTATGAATTGTCTTGTGTAAATTCTCTTTTGTAATGATATGGTATTCTCCTTTGTGAAACATATGATGTCTTTGTTATAGACATTTTAGACTCCTCAACTTTAGAGATTTGTGCTGCCATTTTTGAGTTTTATGGATGGTCTTTCTTTACTTCTCATTCACACTTTCATGAACTTTTGGGTGTTTGATTATACATATGTTCAAGCTAAGAATTTATGAAGGTGTCAATCATTTGTTTTCCTTTCTGTTAGCATCCTCTACACTTGGTCTAGATTAATATTGCTTTGCGATCAATGAGCTTTCCTTTGGAGTTGATACAAGAGAGAAGTCACAATTATAAGTTGAATTGTCCACTCCATGATGTTGTTTCTACTCTATGTGACCAACATATCTCTAATATAGTCGATCCTATACTTAATTTGTCTTAGGTTTAGTCCAATTGCTTGTCTGTGCTCAATTTCCATGATGTTTAATTTGTATTGAAGTTAAATTTTCTATCAAACATTACTTGATTTAATTGTCAGTTATAATTATATATGTTAGACATATAGTACACACACACACACATTCATATATATATATATAGCTAGAATTCTTTTGCATATATGTATTAAGTCTCAAAACATTGATGAACTTATGACCATAGCTTCAATAAATATGGTTTGGATGTTGATCATATGACACTCCATATTGAAGAGTTCTAGTGACCAGATATAAAGAGGAAGGATATATAGTTTATGCTCTCCTTAGCTTGATGTCATCACTATTGTTTCACTTCATATATTTGAAGAGATTACTTGCTTTGATTGCTTCAAGGTTTAGAAAGTGTTAATTGAATACATGAGAAATACAAATTATTTTCATGCATAGGTCATAGATATTTAGATTCATTAAAGCTACAAAATATTGAGGAATCCTAATGGTGCAAAAAATATACTTTGAGCTACACTCATATTCAAAATGCTTTGACTAGTTATGCAAACGTTAAGATAGATCATATGCATTTTGAAAATGCTTATTCACTTTATTATATATACATTTTTGCAGAATATTTTTTTATCCAAATATAACCTTTTGAATGATGGAACAAATTGATGGTATCTTTCACGATGAAGATGGTTTGGTTCATATTACTTCTCTAGTTTTCTCAAAGTATTGATCCTTAAAAATAATGCATCATTCTTCTTTTTGTCTTGCTACCATTCAAATAATTTTGCGTCTTCGTATACTTCTTTGTACTATAGTAGAGTCTCCCCATTAGATAGTCCATTTTTTTTCATATTCATTGTAGTCCTTTGAGGCTCCTCTTTGAATTCAAACTAATGAGAAGAGAGAGTAGGGACTATCCCTAATTTGATCCTTAGAAATTTAAATAGTTCTCTTGCTAGTGGCTTAGTAAATATATTTTCTATCTACTCTTTTCCTTATATGTATTCCAACTTCATTGTTTAACAATGTAAACTTTGAAACGAGAACTCTAGCCAAAAAACCCCAAAAAAACATTAAAAAAAAAAACTAAAAACAAAAAATGTTGATGTTGGAATACTGAAATGCTAGAAAACCTTAAAATGTTGACAAATTTTCAACCATGACATTATGGAAAATTTTATGAGTAAAAAAACTTTAAAAAGAAACACCGGAATGAGAGTGTCATTATACCAAGAGTAATCTATTTTTTAAATGCTAAGAATATGATGACTTTAAAATCTTAGCCTAAGACAACTTGACACATTGCAAAAAATGTTTAAAATTCAACCTTCAAATTGACACACAGTGTATGCAAACTTGACCCACTATAATGAAAACATAAATATCAACCCTGAAATTGACACATTGTGAGGGAAAACTCGACCTTTTATAACAAAAATTTTAAAATCAACAATCAAATTGACACATGATGAGATCGGGTTGCTAGTCTAGGATTGACACAGACCCTGTAGGAAGAATGAAATAAAACAAAATAATAAATCAATATATAAATAAATACAAAATACAAAATACAAAAGTTAAACATTAAAAAAAAAACTCAAAAAGTTTAAAAAATAATAATAAGTAAATAAAAATATATATTGAAACATAAAAAAATAAAGAAAAAAACATGACAAAGAAAACAAAAATAAAAACATAATTTAAAAAAAACTAATAACAAGTAAATAATAAATATATTAGAATAAAAAAAATTAAAAAAACACCGCAAAAAAACATAAATATAAAAAACATTGTTAAAAAAAACACAAATATAAAAACATATATAAAAGAGACATAAAAAAATCAAACATAAAAAAGAAATGTCCAAAAAAACAAAATTAACATAAAAAATAAAAGTTTAAAATTGAAAAAAAAAATTAAGGAAACTATAAAAAAATACAAAAAAATATTTAAAAGCAAACCTAATTAAAAAAACAATTAGAGGTTTGATGAAAAAAAAAGTTATAAACAATTTTGAATAATTATAAAAATAAATAAAAACAAACAAAAAAAATAAAAAAGAACTTTAAAATTAAATTAAAAACATTAAAAAAACCACAAAAACTTTATAAAAAAAAGAAAAAAAAAAAAAAAAAAACATAATTAAGAGGAAAATTAAAACGTTAAAAAAAAATTAAAAATTCGAGACCTGCCTCGTCAATTCCGAGAATCGGCTAAGGAGGCCCAGGGGTTGGCTTCCAATTTTTAATTTTTAATTTTATTTTTCTTTGTTAATTGGTCGTTTTAATTATATCTTTTTTAACTATGTTTTTTTAATTTTTTTAATTTTTATTTAATTTTTTTTAATTTTTTTTTTTAATTTTTTTTCTTTTTCTTTTTCTTTTTCTTTTTTTTTTAATTTTTTTTTCAGTTTTTAATTTAATTTTAATATTATTTTTTTTTCAAATTGTTATTTTTTTTTCTTTATTAATCTTTTAAAGTTTTTTTTTTTTCAATATTGTTTTATAGCTTTTTTAATTTTTCTTTTTTTTCCAATTTTTTTGAATTTGTTATCTTTTAGAAGAAACTTTTGTTTTTTTGTATTTTTTTTTTTCCATTTTTTTATGTTTTTTTTTTCTTATGCTTTTATTACATAATTATAGTTGGTTTTTTAATATATTTTTAATGTTAATTTCTTTTTTTATTATGCAAAAAAAAAAAAAAAAAATCCATTATAAAAAAGAGTGCAAAGAAAAACAAAAAAACACATGTTTAGAAAACCCTCAAAAAACTAACATCCTAGGAGAAAAAACAAGAAGAGAAATAAGAAAACTTGAAAAATTGTTGAATAATCGACATTTTTAGGACATAAGAAATTTTAAAGTGTCAAAAATGTCTTTAAAAAAAAGGGAGTTGATGCTGCATCAACACGTTTCAAAATCAACATGAAAATCACTAACATTTTAAAAAAAATGTTTATACTTGATACATAGAAAATTTAAAATGTCAAAAATATGCTCCCAAAAAAAAAGTGTATTCTCAATCAACACTTTTCAAAATCAGATGATTTGTTTTCTACCTCAAAAAACCAGGTAGTCGTATTAATTCCCATTCCAAAGTTTACATTGTTGTTTTCTTAGGCACCTGTTCTCTGAGGAAGTGATACTATGTAGGGATATGTTTAGTCTTAGAATGGAAGACTAGATTTTTTTAGATGATTAATGTACTAGTATTATCACACTTAATAGATATTGGTTCATGGAAAGTTAACTTGATATCTTATAGTATGTATAATCCACAACACTTGTGTGCAATAATATAGATTTGTTATGCATTCAACATCTATTGTAGATTGATATACTGAGGATTTATTTTTCTTAACCAGGAAACCAGTGATTCTTGTATGTAAAATTCATCACCACTCGTACTCTTCCTATAATCTATACAACTGGCCCGGTCTACATCTGTGTATGTTGCCAATGTGAAGTCCTTTCTTTTTGGGTAACATAGTCCATAGTGTGTAGCCCCTTTCAAATATCTAAGTACCCTTTTTTATGCCAATATATGGATTTGTTTTAGTGCTAATTGATATCTTGCCACGAAATTGACTACCAACATTACATCTGTTCTAGAGGATGTTAGATATAGTAAACTTCCTATCATAGATTAGTAAAGATTCTGATCAACATCAAGTGATTCATCATATGCACACAACTTTCGTCTCATTTCCATGGGGGTTGAGATAGGTTTGCAGTTTTTCATTTTGAACTTATTCTACATATCCTTTCGATAATTCTATTTAGAAATAAATATACCTTCTAAATTTTGTAAAAATTTCAACCCCAGATAAAATGCAAACGCTCTGTCATTGATATATCAAACTCATACTTCATCTTGTTTGCAAACCATTGTACTAGATAGCCTTTGTTTCTTATAAACATAATATCATCCACATACACAACCACAATTAGGTGTTCATCTTCATTGGCCCTTATGTACAAGTACTATCAATTGCACCTCTCTTCAAACCCTGCTTTTGAAGGTACATGCCCAACCTAAAGTAAAATGCTCATGGTGCTTGTTTAAATCCATATAGTGCCTTATTTAACCTACATACATCATTAGGATTATATGACAATAAAACACCCTCAAGTTGTTTATATATGGACTTCTTCCTCAAGTTATCCATTTATAAAAACATACTTTACATCCATCTGGTACACTTTGAAATCTTTATAGCAACCAAAGACAAGAAACATTATGATTTCCTCTAACCTTTCCACTAGAGAAATTTTTTATTCATAATCCAGTCCTTTCACCTATGAGTAACCCTTGCATGCCAATCTTACTTTATTTCTAATAATTTTCCCCTGTTCATTCAACTTATTTTTGAATACCCATTTTGTACCTATGATATTTTTTTCCTGTTGGTTTAGGTGTTAGTTCTCATGTCTTATTCTTCTCGACATGATCTAGTTCCTTGTTCATAGCATCTATCCATCGTTTGTCTTTACTTGATTTTGAAAAACTATTTGGTTCAATCTTTGATAGCATTGCAATTTGGGCTTGAACTATTGTTTTCCAAGTTTTCTACTTGTTTGAACTACTTCATTTTTATCACCAATAGTTTGACTATTAGGATGGTTCTTATGTACATACCTTGAGGGATCCTTTGAATGAGTCTACTTATTCTGAATATTCAACCAATTCTCCTTCTTCTTCATTTTCATGCTAATATGGAGGATTGATAAAACCTATATTCATATTCTTTCTAGACAACTCTTCATCAAACTTTGTTAGCTCCCTATACTACTAGTGTAACCCCCTTATTGTTATTATTGTGCCCCTATTGTTACTAGTGTGCCCCATAGAAGCCCACTATTGTTATTTTTGTGCCCTTTTATTGTTATTGTTATGTCGGCTTTGATTATATTGTGACACCTTAGACTCCTATATATAGAAAGGAGGTTTATTCATTTGTATCATCCAAGAATTGTTCATTTTTTTAATGTAAAGAAGGTTGCCCCGTCGAAGAGGGTTATTTCAAAGGCATTGATCTATCTTTCTATCTTTTTTGTGAGTTAGTTTCATAACATTTGGTATCAAAGCTTGGGATTCTAGGGTTTCCCTGCTCCAAATACGCCTTCATGGCATTGTCGCTATACTTTTTTTCTACGACATCTCAGAAGATAAAAAAACAACCCATTTGAGAGAAAATCGTGCTGAACCTGGGGTTCGAATTTCAGATTGTTGTATCTCTGAGATGATAATGGTCAACTATCATGCCAGGGCATCTAAGATATTTGTTTTCGGGGGTTTTGTTTTAATTTTTGGAGGACCAATGTATGAAACAGATTCAAAATAGTGATGACTAACCTTCTTGAATAATACTAACATTAAACAAAGGGCTACTATTACAATCCACACAGTGATTTAGCTTATTTGGTGATGAGTAGAAACAGAAAGGTGATATGACCATTACAATTTTCAAAAAGAAAATTAAATAACCATAGGTAAGAAAACCTTCAAACAATGTTCAGAAAGTTTGACAAAATATGCCTAAGATTACAAAGATACTAATGATTTTATGATTTAGAGGGAATTACTTAAACAAACTGTTTTTATAATTCATTCTCTTTAAAGATGATCACTTCAAAAAGCTTATAAGAGTGAATTGAAACTCAACTACTCCTATCTGGTTATCTTTGTAAAAATTAAGAATATGAAGAAAACACAATGAATGAAAACTGAAAAACTTACAAGGAATATAAAATTGTATGAATCAAAATTTTGAATCCTTTGCTTTGTTATTAATGATTCTAAAAACAATGAGTACATTTCGTGCTTACAAATGTTTCTCCAAGGGTGCAACCCTTAATAACTAGTTAAAGAGAGTTATTTATACAATCTTAGAGATAATAAAATATCTTAAACAAATTTACAAAAATAGATTAATACAAAATCAGGAATATGAACTGATAGTCGATTTGTCACTATTTTGATGTTGAGTTGTTAATGATTATTTCTGGAAATGTTGAATGTTGTTGAGATGTTGATGACTGTCCCTGGAAATGTTGAATGTTGTTTGATCCTCCTTTCAGTTAAGTAAATCAGTTAACTATTCCCAACGATTATTATCTGTGATAGCTAACTTAGTCACCCTTCAATAAACTTCATCCATTTCTGTATATTTAGTAAAAGTGGGTTTCACTAAAAATATATGTTTGATTTCATTTAGGATGAAAAAGGTATATCTAAGTGCATTTAGTACAACCCTTGGTTTTTTTGCACCTCTTATGCTTGAAATTGTAGCTACATTGGTGTTGACCTTTGCAAGTTTTTAGACATAGTCTTCAATGGGCATTAATTTATCATTTATTACCATCATAGAGCGAAAGCCCTTGCTGGTCAAGGGTTCCAACCTATTAAAAATGTCGAACTATGACATTAACACTTTTGTATCTCTCCTCCAACTGAAGAATGACATTTTTCTTTGTAATAATCTTCTTCACTTCTAGTATGCTTGTTGTCCTGTCATTAATTCCTAATTCCTCAAGCTCATAACGGTCTTTAAAATCCAGAAACTTTATTATTTTAGTGGCAACTTCTGGCATGTCCTCAAGTTCCTTGGAGATGGTTTCAATAACTTCTTGAGCTTTCTCCAACAAGTCCTTTTGATCAAACATTATCCCGATATAAGGCCAGATATCTTTGATTGATTCAGTGATCTCTTTCCATAACATTTCATTTACCAAACCCAATTTATTTCCAAGGTAAGATTCTTTGATTTCTTTCTGCAATACCTCAATTTGAATTTTTGGCCTCTGCAACTCAGCTAGATGTGAACTATTTGCAACTGCTTTCAAGTTTTGTAGTGTCTTCAATTGATCCTGCAATTTCTTCATTTCCTCTGTTTGAATAGACAGATTCTGAACAGCTTCAGCAAGCTATTCAAATCCTATTGTTGTTCCTGTACTTGCTGATGTGCCTGAGGAAGAAGTTGTAGTTATAGAGAATGTTGGAAGAGGAACTACATCCATTGGAATATTGGCCCTTTTTACTGTTTCCTCTTTCTCTTTGACAAGTTTTTTCTCCATTTTCTCCTCCATCTATTTTATTTGCAGATTTTGTTCCATGATGAGCTTCATCATATTAGATTCCTAAGTTTCAGTTTCTTCAATGTCTTTAGTCATTGGTCCTCTGAAGCTATAAATTTAAGCTACTTCCTTAATACCGAAATATCAGTATTTTTTGTCTTGACAATTTCTTTTGCGGCCTTTATTTCAAATGGATCATATACCATCTTTAGCACTAAATCTTCCAAAGCTTTGATCTTGATGTCTTTAGCCAATGAGGAAACTTTCTCAAGCTTCAATTGTGACTGTATATTAGCAAAGGTAACCTACATTTTTGACAGACTCATGGTAGTGTTAGTTAAAGTAGAAGCAATCATTTGGCCAGTTTGTTTGTGCATCTCAATTTGGTCAATTCGATGTACATACTTAACATTAAATTCAAAGGAGGTTTTCTTACGGTAATGTGCAGCAGTCTTGGGCTGTGGAATCTGAGCTTGTAAGAAAGCCATTTGCATTTTACCTTTCTCAGAGTCAAAGACTGAAAGAAGCTTGGTTTGAGAACTGGAAGAATGTTTCAAGAATTGAATATAAGTATTCAACTTTAACTCCTCATTCCTCTCCTTAATTTCACTGAAGACATGAAAACTGTCATCTTCTTTATCCTTCTGACTGCTTTCATTGGTATGAATCACCTGTTGTTCATGAGATGTGGTGGAATGAGTAGGAGACTGAATAGTCTATCCACCAGACTGTGTAAAAAGAGAGGTTTCTCCAAGATCATCAAATGTTGTTTTCTGTAACTCAATAGTTGCACGGACCTTAGAAGAGAGCGTAGGTCTCTTCTTTCTATGTATAATTCTAAAACCTTGACTTGATGCTTTAGTTGTAGGGGATGATTGTTCTTCCCTCCCTCGTTTAGCTATCTTTTCCTGTGCAAGTGGAGTTTGTACATTAGAAGTAGAGACTGTCTATTCTTCAGCTTCTTGAAGGGTGTTCTCCTTCCACTCTGATTGATTTTTATACTGCTCTATTTCAGGCCTAGCAGTATGATGGTATGCACTGAATTTGTTTTCAACTCTGAGGCTATAAATCACTCCCATTGGGTTATAAGACCAAGTGAAGCTGAGGCCAAACTTCATTTGTTTCAATAACCTATCTGCTTCTTCTCCTACTACTCTAGTATTACAGATGAATTGACCAACCTGAGCCTTTAGCTTGAATTGTGATTTCTTCTTTGTAGCCACAAAATGTATCTCATCTGCATTTAACCTCTGCCTTATATATTCTAGTGCAAAAATTCTGATAGGGAGGTACTTAGGAAGCTTGTAGGGTGGAATCTCACAGCCATAGACTCTAATCTCTATATAATTTTGGTAAAGATACCAATCTCCTATTGTGGCTTGGTCAACCAGCTATAACACTTTCACAATTTCATCACTTATTCTTGGTACCGGAGTGCTGATAATAAGATTAATGGCTAGATGAACAAACAATTCTATGAATTATTTATATGTAAATTCTTCCTTCTCCTTCATTCCCATATAAGTCCAAAAGATCACTGGTTGTTGGTTGCCTTCTTCATCTAGCTTCTATAAGGTGAATGGAAATTTGTCTCCCTGAAAATATATAAAATTATATACAAGTACTGAAGCATAATTGAATACCTCTTCAGTATTGAACTAGGCAAATTGTTCATGAATGGCCTTAGTTAGAAATTGGCTAAATTTATAAAAAATAGTGGGTTTGGGAGTAGTAGAAAAGATAGATAAGAAGCAAATGATGGCTTCATTTACATATTGATCATAATTGTAACCAAGAAGATAAGAAATAATGGTGGTAATTTTCTTGGTTCTGTCTCGGAATATAGATGAATCATAGGGAGGGTTTCTTTTAGGTAGAGGGCTATCTACAACTAGGAAAAGTTTTAGAGTTTGAGCTCTTTTAGTGAAATATAGCTTTTGATAGGCCTCTGTTAGGCTTTCATGAGAAAAAGGATGGGTTGGTGCAATAGTTGGGGCTTGCAACATCTGTTCCATGGACTGAGCATTGATGGAGCACAAAATTTCTCCTGTAGGTGAGATGATAGCTCTTTGAATGGTGTCATAGGATTCATGGCATTTCCTAACAAATTCAAGTTCTCTGTGTATCTGAGGGAAAATGTAATGAGGAAGATGGGAGTCCCAAAGTCCTATTTCATTAGTTTGATCAACTAATTGATCCTCCATCTAGTAGTAGATTTCAAACAAATCGAATTCAGACAAAGACTCATTGATTTTACAGTCTCTATCGACTAGGGGAGTACGATGAAAGTCAACTTGTGGATGAATGAGAGGATTTGGGGTTTCTGCAACTTCGTTTCCTTCAGGAGGCATTCTATTAATTGAACTCAAAGCTGAAAGTGACAAAAATTGGAAGAATTGGGTTGAAGCACAGTGATAATAGAATAAAAGTGTAAGTGGAAATGGATTAGGTGGACCTGGATGTCGGCTTGCTTCTAAAAATAATCGAAAATTCAGTTGAATGATGAATCTATTGTTTTGGTTGAAAATGACAAGTATCTAGTGAATTATGGGAATGCATTATGTAATAATTTTTATGAAAATCAGGGCTTATAATGAACAAAATGGAGTGGGTTCGTTAATCAATGGTTAAATCCTCATTAATTCTCCAACGGGGCTGATAAACAATTAAGTGGAATATTAATGTGTGAGGAATGGTGAATTAATGGATAACGGGCAAAGATACGACAGTCGATTGGACAGAGGAAGTGACATGGGAGCGGGCGTGGATGACGACGCAGGAGCAATGGTAAATGGCTCAATGAAAACTGCATTCGGGAGTAAGTTGGAGTGGTAAGTTGTTTCAGGATTTTAATTCCTGAATAACTAGGATGGGGGAAAAGCAGTTTCAGAGGGTGGTTTCCAAAACTGCCGACTTCGAACCACCCCTTGCTGATAATGTTCGGACGGCAAGGGAGGGCCGAGGAATGATGTAGGTCATTAGATCTTAGGGGAATGTGCGGAATGAAGAAGAACATGAGTGAAGTTTAATACGTGGCAGATAGTGATGGTGGGGTCAAGAGTTATGACGGATGTGACATGCATGGGGTATTGGTGAATGAATGGATAACGCGTAGATATTACATCATAACATTGATATTTTGTAAATAATGTTTAATTTAAACCATTCATTGTATGCACATTTATGCAATGATTTGGCTTTAGGATAAAAATCCTTTCACGCTCCAATCATATTTATTTTAACTACCTACCCTTAGCTTTCCTAACATTTTTTCACAATCTTAGTCACCTAAGTGAATTTAGACTAGCAAATCAACATTTTCCTTTTAATGATTAATCTACTTCTATCCCTTATTACTTCCATTGTCTCATATTAAACTGTTCACCCAATTTTGTTTTCTACCTATTGACAAATACTTAAATCAAATCCAATCATGATTGAACTATATAATTGGATTGTATGAACTAGTGTGGCATTTAAACAATCTGCACACAACTTTTATTTCCAAAAATAAACTAGACTAAGAGTAGTGGCATTTGGATTTGTAACAATTTCATAATTTATTTTTTTTCTTTTATTTCTAATCTAACATTTTATTTTTCCCTTCCTTCTTTGGGGCATCTATTCTAAAATTTTATTTGATATAGAATTATTCATCAAAATATGCCTAACATTTTTTGATTCAATATTCTTTTTGTCCATATCCTAACTTAACATTTTTTGTAGTATATTTTCATTTTTTGACTAATTGATGCTAACTTCCCAAAAGCAAAAAATGCTACAACATCGGCTCCAACTGGGGACTACTTTCTCCTGTAGAATGTAGAGAACCTGCAAATCCATGTGCCTTCTCCTTGGGCTATGGAGTATTTTCTGTGAAAAAGTCACAAAGACAGTTTGAAAAGTAAAATAAACTAGACTTTTTACAATGATAGTAATGAAATCTACTTCAATTTCTCAGTAATGAATGTAATGTTTGAGAAACCTTCGATTAACAAGATAAGTGGAATATAGTCCCTCAAGACTTTGTATCACAAAAGTGTTGTTTCCCTTTACTTCAACAATAGCTAGAGGTCCAAACCATAGGTTGTCAAACTTGCCATGTTTTCCCTTGTCTTCTCTTCTAGAATCCCATATTAGAACTAGATCACCCTCCTTGAAGTCCCTTTTCCTAGCTCTTCTATCAAACAGGCTCTTCATCTTATTCTGATACTTTTTAAATTTGTATTGAACTTCATCTCTGTTTTCATTTAGTTCAATAATTTGATTTATTCTCCTTGAAAAATCATCAGGTTCATTAGTTGAATCTTAGAGAAACTTCAAAATAGGGAAGGCCAAGTTGGTAGGGAAAATTGTATCTTTCCCATAGACTAACTGAAAAGGAGATTTTCCAGTAGATCTCTTTTGAGTAACCCTGTTTGCTGAGAGTGCGTAAATTAGATGAGAGTCCCAGCTCTTTTTATGATCTATTAAAGTCTTTTTTATCACCTTTACTAGACTTTTATTGGATAATTCTGCAATACAATTAACTTGAAGATAATATGGAGTTGAATGATGTAGTAGAATCTGATATTTTTGGCAAAACTCAATCATTTTAACATTGGACAATGTTGTGGCATTGTTAGTAACAATCTGGGTTGGGCAACTGAACCTAGATAAGATGTTTTGGGTAGCATTTCTTACTGGAATTGCTTCCACCATTTTAGTAAAGTAGTATGCTGTAGTGAGGATCCATCTATGTTGATTGCTTGAAGTAGGATGAATCTCTCCAATAAAATCTAATCCCCATTGGAGAGAAGGTGCTGAGACTATTGTAGGGATCAGTGGAAGAGCTGTTGATTTTTGTTTACCAGCAAACATCTGACAAGGAACACAACTCCTGACTTTTTCTCCTACTTGTAAGAACACTGTTGGCCAATAAAATCCTACCCTTAATATCTTATATGCTGTTGCTTTCCAAGCATATTTTCCTCCACAAAATCCTATATGAAACTGATCAATGATCCCTTCAACCTCTGATTCTGTTAAACATAATAATATGATATTGATTGGGTCTTTCCAGTATAAATTTGCATTTATGATACAATATTTGACTGCTTTCAATTTGAGAGTTTTACATTGACTTTTGGAGAATGTTGTTGGACATTCAAAATTGATTAATAAATTTATAATATATTGATACCAATTTGATAAAAGATATTTCTCATCAATGTGTAGGGAGATGGTCTGATCTGAAGGTAAAGGTTCTTTTGGATTCTGAACTTTGGGAAGGTTCTTATGGATTCTTCCCTTTTATTTCCAAAACACAGTTGATGCCTAACACTTTACAGTTGGATTCAGCTAGAAGCTTAGCTAATCCTCAAACTCTGGTATCTGAGTGATCCATCTACCCCTCCTCCCATCAATGTCTGGTTGGGTTAAAATAGTTTTTATAGCACTATTAGGAACATAAAAACTAATGGGTGAATGTAGGACATACATCCGAAATGATTTGAGGGCTTGTATAAGGGCATATGTTTGCTTCTCAATTATGTCATACTGAAGCTCAACATCTCTCATAACCTTACTGAAAAATTCTATAGATTGGTCATGCGAATCTTCATTCTTTTGTAATAAAATAGCAGCAAGGGTTGTTTCAGAGGCAAAGGAAAGATATTGAATGGCTTGGTATAATCAGGGATGGCCAAGGTTGGAGCTTCAGAGATAGCTTTCTTGATTTGATCAAATGCATACCTAGAAGAGACAATCCATTTAAATTCATGATCCTTTCAGAGCATATCAGTTATGTCTTTTACAATTTCATCATAATTCGGGATGAACCTTCTTAAAAAAATTAATATTGCCTAAAAAGCTTGGATCTCTTTCTTATTTATAGGTGATGACAATGTTTTTGTAGCAGAAACACGTTTGTGATTAATCATGACCCCTTATTTTGAGATCATATGCCCTAGCAGCTTTCCTTCTTTGATAGCAAACAGAGACTTTTTAGGATTCAGGGAAATTCTGAATTTCCTACACTTGTCAAAAACCTTCATCAAGTGATTTAGATGTTTCTAATCAGAATTAGAAAAAACAGTTATGTCATCAAGATAAATGACTACAATTTTGTTTACCTGACCCACAAAAGCTATGTCCATAGCTCTCTGAAAAGTTTCTCCAGCATTGGACAAGCCAAAGGGCATTCCAGAATACATAAACGTACCCTAGGGTGTAGTAAAAGTTGTCTTCTCTTTGTCTATTGGATCAACATATATCTGATTGTAACCCAAAAATATATCAAGCATGGAAAGTCTTTGTGCTCCTGAAACCATCTGAAGTAACTGCTCCATTTTGGGTAAAGGGTAGTTATCTTTTAATGATGCTTTATTCAAACTCCTAAAGTCCACATAAAGTTTGATTTCTCCATCCTTCTTTCTAATAGGAACTAAATTGGAAACCCAATTAGAGTATCTAATAGGCACAATAATATGGGCATCTAACATTTTCTGGATTTCCTTTTCTACATTTGGTAGAAGAACTGGATTAATCCTCCAAAGTTTCTATTGATAAGGCTTAGCTTATAGTTTTAAAGGAATCTTATGCTCTATCAGTGACGTATCATAAGTTTTTAGATCAGCATAGGTCGAGGCAAAAAAATCCTTATATTTTTCAAGTAACTTAAGTTATTGAGTTTCGATTTGAGGATCTAAGGACACACAGATTTTGACATTCTTAACCCCATCATTTGTTCCAATATTTACTTCCTCTATGTCATCTTATGGAGAAATTGACTATCAATTTCTGAGGAAAACATTTTGATCAAATAATTTCTCTAAAGGAATGAGACCTTTGGGAATAAAATTGCTACACAATTGTATGATGTCATGATTGCCAATTTTTGAATTGAAATTTCAACTATCATTTTCATTTGTTTCTGTTCTATCTTCATCAATTTGTAGAACTGAAAATTCATCTATAACTTGCAGAAAAGATTTTAGTTATTGGTCATCTTCAAATAACTGTCCATATTTTAGACTGTTTGGGATGGATGGCCTGTACTTAGCTTGTATTTGATAGAGTACATTAGTTTGATCAAGAATTTTAAATGAACTACTAGAGACAACTAGGGAATCTGCATGAATATTCTCATCTCTTGGGATATAAGTAAAATTAAAAGCATTAGAGAAATTTCCGATTGAGTCCCAAACCTTATTTCGATATGATCTAATCCTAGGATGTTTTGTTTGCCAAAGATTCCTAATTTGTTTAACAATGAGCTCTGAGTCAATGAAAACACTGAGATTTTGTACCTTTAAACTTTTTGCTAACTGAAGTCATATAAGGAAAGCCCCCTATTCTGCTACATTATTTGTAACTTCAATATCAAGTTTACATAATTGTGTAATGTTTTCTTTTTCTGGTGCTCCATCTTTTGTACAAGAACCATCAAATAATAACTTCCATACATCATATTGTTTTGGTATCGGGTTTTCAATTCTATCTTCAATTTTTACTTGAGAGTCATGTGTTTGGTTTGAAGAGAGTTGAAAACAGCCAAAATATTAATCCATTGCATAAATGGGATGGTTCTTTGGTTGATCTATTTTGAAAACAGTGTGCACAAATCTTACCTCTCTATACAAACTAAGGTTTTCTCCCCCGTAGACTAGGAAAGTGGCATAAGACATGTCCATTTGAAGAGTTCCCCCTAATTTGGCACAACAAGACCTTGAAATGAGCATTCCAAATTTGGGAGGGATATCTGTGACAACTATATCTAACACTACACTTTTTAGTGGGATTTGAGCAAGAGTGACTACTAAATCCTTAATCAGTCCTAGACAAGGCACCCTTTTTGAATCAAAAGTGTACAAATCATGATAAGATCTAGTTATGTCAAGATTTAAATGATCCATGATAGTTTTTGGCATGAGATTATGTGATGCTCCAGAATCAAGCATACAATTGTATAATATTCAATCATTTGTCTTTAGAGTCACATAGAAAGGGGGCACTATTTCATCTATCATATCCAAGCTAGGACCAGAAACCACTACTGGTTTGTCATCTTGAAGGCTAATAACATCACTTTCAGCATCAACCGAGGTGTTCTGTATCCATTTCGAGGCTTGATTTTTATATCCAGGGTTTTTAGACAGTTCTGAAAGTGGTATAGGAATTTTAAATCTTTCTAACTCCTTTTCAACAGTAAATGTAGTTAAGACAATTTTTTCAATTGGAGTTGTATCAATTGACTGATTTAATGGCCGAATAATAGTTGCTTGAGTTTCAACAGATTTGGTACAAGTTCAATTTATGGAGTTTCCTTGGGTGGTCTTCCAGGGCCAGGTCTATGTCTAAGATCATATCTTTTTTTTTTCAGCTCTGCAATTCTGAATTCAGAGAAGGCATGGTATTTGGAAGCCTGTGAGGAATCTTGTTCTTCTTGAACCTGCTTTTGTTGAGAGAGAGGAATAATAGCGGTTTGACTAGAAGAGGTATCCATATTGTTAATGTCTTTAGTGATAGTCATAGTATTTTCATCAGGTTGTTGATCATCTATCAGTGAAGGAGTTGGAACCTGTTGATCATTACTAAGCCTTTGAAGAATTTGCAATGGTGGATTTCTTTTGTATTTTCCTTGATTTTGATTTTGAGGTTGAATGAATATTTGTTGAACTATTCTAGGTTGAGTCTCAACCTTGGAAATTCTATTAGATAGATTTATAAGAATTGATGTTATCTCATCTATTTTATAATCTTCAGTTTTAGTCTTAGAGGAAGTAGAGGCCTTTTGACTAGATTTAAGTATTCTTTGGGCCTTTTCCTCTTTAGCTTTTAAAGTGGTTGAGGATGCCATATTTCCTTCCACCTCTATAGCATTAGTTTGCGTGTGTTCAAGAGTTCTTGAAGTTCTTTCTCTTAACATTATAGAAAAATCATCTTTAAAGGGTTTTGAGAACCTGGATTTGGCTGCTGTTACAGGGGGTTTACAATAAGGGGGCATCTTATGATAAAGTTTGTTGAACCTTTTGATAATATCATAGTCAGGTTCAACAAAGTTTATTTTATGTTCTTCAAACTCAGTCAAAAAGTACAGAGCATCTTTCTTCACTCCCAATTGATTTTTGAATATATTTGTTAACTCTTCCCAATTTCTAATGGAATTTGCAGGTAACTGCCTGAACCAAGTTCTCACATTTCCCTCAAGAGACTGAACAAACAACCTCATGTAAACATTTTCTTGTTCTATGTTCATGTTATCTGCAAAGTATAGAAATGCTTGAAGATTGCCTTCAGCTGAGGGACTAGTTTCTCCATTATACCTAGGAAGGTGCTTTAAATATCCAGGAGGGAAAGCATCAAGGTTTATAGGTAAAACTAAAGTTGCATATCTTGCGTGTAGAATGGGTTGGAATGCCACAATAGAAGGTGGTATATGAGGTCTTTGTATATAAGAAGAAGAAGAAGAAGAAGAAGATGATGGTGATAGAGAGGGTGAATGACTATGTGGAGGTGAAGAAGGAGGGGATAAAGAAGGAGGAGACGTCCTAAAAGATTTTAAAGGAGTTTTAATAACTAACTTGTGGACCTGAGAATGAATATCCTCTTTTGTTTCAAAGAGTGGATTTGAATATATATCAAAGGTCCCTTCAGGTTGTTTAAAAGGAGAAGATTCAGGGTGTTCGAAAGTGGAAGGGAATGAATAAGTAGTGGGGGATATAAAATCTGTAGGTTTGTATTCAAGTAAATGAACACCCAGGTTAGACTCAGACTTAGGTGATACTGGTGGAAGTAGGGGCTCTGGATGAGATTCAAGTCAATGAATAAGGAAAGTTGATTTAAAATCAACTCCCCTATCTAAAAGTTCAACAACACTAGGTGATAAATGAGTCCAATCTGGATTGGATGGAATGTTACTATAGGGATCAAATTGTAATATATCTTCAGACTGCAAGGCTAAAGTGCAAGAAGATGGTTGATGTCTCCTTCTATAAATGGCCTTTATCAGAAGTCTTTCTAGATCTGGCAAAGGAATAACTATGTCAGATTCAGAATGGGATCTAGTATGCTTAAAAGGTGCTAGTTTGATACAATGGTGTCGCTAGGTGAAGGATTTTGACCTATCTAGATATTTAGTCACCTTAAAGGAATAGGATTTATGTCACTGACCCAGGAAAACTAATCAAATTTGAGTCCCCAGAAATATCGCCAGATTGATGTTGTATCTTTGAGATGATAATGGTCAGCTATCATGCCAGGGCATCTAAGATATTTTCTTTTAGGGGGTTTTGTTTTAATTTTTGGAGGACCAATGTATGAAATAGATTCAAAATAGTGATGACTAACCTTATTGAATAATAATAATATTAAACAAAAGGTTGTTATTACTTGTGAGCTCCAGTATTGTAGCAATAATTCTGCAACTCCTGGGCTACCAACTTTACTTTTATCAACCCGGTAGTTCTTAACAAACTTCGAAGCATCGGTGTTGTATACACAAGTACTAGTTCTCACTGTAGGTTGTCACTTGGTCAGCCGGTGCAAGATCACAAGGAGCTCAAGCAAAATTTTATAGATCTTAGAAGAAGCTCTATGTGTGATGAAAGAAAGATTACTCTACAGAAGCTATTCTAATTGCAGAAAGGAAAAAGACTGGAATGCAAAGAAAAACCTAGTAAACCCTAATTAACAAGAAAATTTTACTTTTGCCAAAAACACTATGAAAACCATGAAAGAAATGCCATTACCTATTCAATAAAGTAAACAACATCTAACCATGCTATTTCTAGAAGTAAATGAGCAAAAAACATATTTTTGGATTTTTATGTGTTTTTATGCGAACATAAAAATCCAAAAATATATTTTTATGCGAACATGTGGCATTGAAGGGTGGTTTTGGAGCTTGGGAGGATGGAAGATGGTATAGATGGGTCATAGGAGGTCGTAGGTAGCCTTCTGGAGGCTTTTCCCATACTCAGCCTTCAAAAGAAAGGCTACAGGAAAAACTACAGGAGGACACAGGGAAACTACAGGAGGCCTACAGGAGGAGGGCGAGAGCAATTTCCGCTATTTTGAGGGTGTGAGAGTGGGTGGAGAAGGTGGCTGAAGGTTGGAAGGAGATGTCAGGGCACCTATGGTCTACCATCAACCACCAGGAGAGAGAAGGATGATTGGGTTTGCTCAAGGAGAGAGGAAGAAGTTCTATGAAAAATGCAGGAAACTAAGGCAAAATTGAGGTGAGGTTTGGGAAGACCGATAGGGCATGGATCAGATGGAGAATGTGATTGATAATGAAATAGCCTACTAATGGAAGAGATCTGCTACAAGGGAACTGATAGTTAACCAAGAAGATCAAGCAAACAATAAAATGAGTGCATTTAAGAAAAACAAAGTTTTGCATTAAAATGATCTAAACTATGACCTATGAAAGGAAGTGCTGAGAAATGATGAAAGCAAGGAAAGCATGTAAGAGGACTATTGTAAATCAAGAAATGAACCTGATGAAGAAGATCTACAGCAAAGCAAAACTGGACTATCAACCTACTAAATAGCTGCAAATGCTAGAAGTCCTATGAATGAGGAAAATCTGTGTTTCTGGGGCAGCAAGAGAGTCTTTTCCTCAAATCATGGTCCCAGAAGAATGAAGAGAGGCTAAGGCACTATTTCTAGCCTTTTGAATCTTCTCTTAATCACTACTTAACCTGCTACAGAAAGCACAAATGGAAGCAAACTACTAAATCATCAAAAGTAACCTATTCTTAACCATAAAAGAAATACGTCTAACAACAAACTAATCTACAACTGAACCAAAGCATATAAATACAAGTAAAGAGAAGATTGGTTGCTTGGATTGGGCCCTAACCCAAGATCTTTAGCCCTATGAGGTAACTCAGTGCTAGCTCGAAAAGTATTCCATCTTCATTATAAAAGAATAACAAGTTTACATGAAACTGTCACAAAATAATAAGCTCGAAATTTGAGCAGAGTTTACATAAGAAAAAATCTAAACCTAGTGAGGCCCTAGGCCTCTCTACTTATACATCTGAAGCTACTAATATTTTCCTTAAAATCAGGGAGGCTTGGCTCCCAAAACTCGAGATAACTCTCAATCATCGTCCACTTGCTCGGTTGCCTTCTAGTGCATGATTCGGCTGCTTGTACTTCGAGCTGAATGAAGGGGAATTCGAAGTGAGGAGTAATAAATGAGGGGGATACCCTACTATAAGTTCTATCCTCTGTCTACTTCGCGTTATTACTGCCATTTGACCACTAGATCCTTGGATTTGACCTCGAAATCCATCAATAATATACATTAAATACATGTTAGACCACATGGCATCATAACTAACTCAACTCACTCTAGAAGCATAAATATAATCAGAAAATAATACAATAAGCTAAGAGAATGGTTGATTTGACTAGGTTAGGAGCTAAAATGAGCCTATATAATTACCCATTTATGAGGCTCATCATCACCCCCTACTGAAGGTGTTGCTCATCCTCTGAGCAACTTAGTCAATCTCCTCATCCTTTATGGCCCTGGTGGCTTCCCTAGCATCCCAGGCTTCTAGGCTTCTAATGTGGTCTGCTCATGTTGGTCACAAAACCCTTCTTTTCTTTCTATGTCCTTCCACTGCTCCTTCTCTTCTTCTTCTCTTCTGCCTTCCAGCATGTCTAATAGGAGTGGAGGACTCAGTTTGAGGCCAATCCAGTTGACCTTCAGCCTTTGTATGGAGTGCTTGTACATGGGCACTCTTTTCAATGCCTCCCTCAGCCTCATGGCGGAATGGTATTCCCTGATCTGCAAACTGTGAGGTAAGGTGTTCCATCTTCTCATGCATGCATGCACACAGTCATCCCCAAGTAGCCTTTTCATATCTTCAAAGTAGGCAATGGATTGTGCCTAATTGGTTAGAGATTTGGGTGCAATCTGAGGGTCATTGGCAAGTAGGTTGTGTGTGGTGATGAGTTCCATAGGATCTGATGGCTCAACTCTTATCATTAATGACTCATTCTGCTGTTTTATCATCAATATTTTCATTTCTACTACCCTTGATTCTTCATGGTTCATCCATGAGGCCATGACCATTAATTAAAGTTCCCCTAGTTTGGCATTGGGGTCCCACACATTCATGTCTATGAGGGCCATGTTGTGTAAGTAGAATTCTGCCATCTTTGCCTTATCCTCTGAGGTGCTTTGGTCACACAGGTCCATGAACTGCTTATAGTCTTGGAAAGGAATTGTGCCTCATTGTGCCAAAGTCTTTATTTGGAATTGAAGCCATTTGTCCTTCAGATAGAGGCCATAAGATTTGGCTAGTGTTCTACATTGTAATGCCTCCATGGATAATCTGGCCATGTATGCCAACTATGTTTCTTTCTCTTGCAGCTACCTCCTTAGGATTTCATTCTCATTTTCAAGGTGGCTTCTTGTTATGGCTTCTTGGTCTCTGAGAGCACTCAATTTTTTGCCCATTTCCCTAAGTTTGTTTTCCATATGGCCAACATCCTCAACCCCTTTGGATTTGGCTATCTGCATCCACTTGTGTGTTCTCACTCTTTCTTTCTCCAATTCGAAAAACAATGGAATTGCAAACATCTGTGGGATTATTCTTCCTCCCTTAAGTAGATTTTAATGGGAGGTAAAACTAGGCTCGGGGTTAGGTTCTTGTAGCTCTTTTTCTTCCTCCTTCACCTCTAGTTATCCTTCTATCCTTTCCTCAAGCATTTGGGTCTCCTGTAGTTTAGACAGTGTCTCCTGTAGGACTGTCTCAACCTCTTGTAGGTCTGGCTTTGGGTCCTACAGTACTGCCTTTCCCTTCCATGTAGAAGACCTTGGAGTCCCCCTTTCATATGTGATGGGTGTCTTGGAAGGAGATTCTTTCCCGTTGGCGGATGATGAATCTTCAATGGTAATGGGAACTTTTAAAGAGGGCTGAGGTTTTCCTGTTTTAATCCGTGTGCTCTTCCTTGCCCTAAAATACATGGATGTATGTCTTCTCCTATTCTATTTTGGCTTGATTGGTGTACCGAGGGAAGTGAGGGCAGCTGCTACCTCTCTTTCCAAAGTCTCAAGGGATTCTTCCCCTTTCTCTACCTTCTCTGCCTCCTTTTCTCCTTCTTCTGCCTCTTTTTCTGTTTCTTCAACTTTTCCCTCCTCTGTTTCTTTTCCTTCCTTCTCACTTTTTTTCTCTGTTCTAACACCACTGGCTTAATCTTCTCCTCCCTACTATTCTTCCTCCTCACTACTAATAGGACTGACATCATAGGTTAATGTTTTTATGTCATCTTCAGCTGTCATGTTTCGGAAAACTTCCCACGCTATAGGGAGTGTAGAGGTATGGAGGGGTTCCTCCACTAGGAGTTTGATTAAGCCATGGTGAGCTAACTGCCCTAAATTTCTTTCTTGTACCTTGGTTTTGGATTCAATGATGGACTGAAGGAGAAAATAAGGAATACTGAGCTTTTGAGGTGTTGGAGTATCCATGCCATACCTCAAGTCATGAAGGATTCTGAAATGATAACCATAGACAATGTTCTGCCTCCCTCACAAGAAATGTATTTGATTATTTGATAGCTAACCTCATCCCAGGGACATGGTACACTAGCCCTTCTAATTCCATTTTTATCTTCCACAGGGGTTTCATTATTTTCGAAGAATTTCCTCTTGGCAGCCTGGCCAATGGGTTTTTCATCCTTACTCCAAGGCAGCCCAAGAGGAAGGGTAGTGACCCTACTGATGAATTCTGGGGTTATTTCGATGGAGAGGCCTCTAATGGTTACAATGGCATGTGTTCTTGTGTGATAGACCTGAGAGAGAGCAAATTCTTAGGCAATATCCTCATCAAACCCTTGGAATTTCTCAAAAAAGTTCATCTAGCTTTCCCTTGTGAATATGTCCACTACTTGGGGATGTGCAAGGACCCTAGTGGAGTTAGTGGGCTCCCTTCTCATAAATCCTCCTGTCATACTGCCTATGATTTTTAGAAAAAAAAATATGGAGGTGGAGAGAGATTTTTTGAGAAAAATAAAAAACAGAGGAGATTGTGTTTTTTTTTTTTCAAATAAACAGAAATTTTTTTGTATGTATTTCTTACCCTCCTAAGACTGATTTCACCCTCAAATTGAGACCACTTCTTTCATATATTGATATTCAACAGGGGGCATACATGAACCCTACCTCTTCAGACTGAATTTCGTGCCAAAAACCATGTTTTCTCCCTTTAAAATGGCTCACTTCCCCTCCTGTAGAAGCCTGTTGTCCTTGCTGTAGATTTCCTGTAGAAAATGATGAGCGAAAAGATAGGGAGGAAATCAATGGAGGATGGTGGTTACAAGGCTGTGGGGGCACAAGAAGACTACTGTAGCTGAGTTACGAGGAGAAAATGAAGAAAAGGTGGTGAGAATGCTCGGGGAGGAGTGCTCATTACCCTTTATGGATATTTTCGGTTATGAGTGCTGAGTTGGCAAGGTGTACGTTGGCCATATTCAGACCATTGGTCCCCACCTGCTGTGTCATCATGACCCCTGCTCATAATCATCCCTCATTATTGCATCGGAGTTCTTATTTCCTCCCACTACCTATCCTTGGCATCTTTTCTTGAGTTGACTATGCGCACATGTGGGTGACATCTCGGATGAGTGGAGTCAACTAGATGAAGGTGGCCAAGTTAACTGGCCACCTTTCCCTCATTCAATTTCAACCATCTTTTTGCCTTTTTATGACTCATAATTACACAAATGCAAATAGAGGAGTGATTTAGTTACTTACCTGTGATCCGAGTATATTTGTTGTGAGGTGCTATGGCTCTCTCTGCTACATGCCTTCATTATTCTCCATACATGCTATCTCTGCTAGCTAATGTGTGGTTGAGAACTTTTGTAGGTTCTTCTTTTGCTGGAGCTAGGCTACATGTGCGTTTCCAACCTTTAGATGTGCACCCTTTTGCTGTTGGTGTTGGACTTCTATGGGATCAGCTGCCACAGGAATTCCTACAAGAGCTCCTGTAGCTGCTTCTCCCATTGAAACTTCAGCTTTTCCCTGTGCTTGGAGCTCGAGAATAATGTTAGAGGTGTCATGCATGATGGAGGGAAAATAGGTAAGCTTCAGGTATGGTTATTGGTGCCTTTTTCCATATTTATTTTTTTTTTTTGTTTTTTTTTCAATATTGGAAAACTATTTTTTTCTGTGTTTTTCTTGGATAGGAAAAGAAATGATGCTTGGGGGTGTGATGTAGGCTTGGAAATGATAGCAAGGAAGCTTGAAGGTGGTAAGAGGGATGATAAATTCCTCATGAAGCTCTCCTGGTCCCTCAAACAGCCTTCTATAGACATTTTCGGCTCTCTGTAATTCCTACAAGAGCCTCTTCTAGAAAACACAGAGCCTCCTGTAGAAAACACAGTTTTGGAAAAAAAAGTACTGTGGGGTGAAAGAGATGCCAAATATGATGGAGTGTGTGGAGAAGGTGAGATGGGTGCTGGTGTGAATGTCAGGGTTCCCTTGGCATCTTCTTCTGCTTCCTGTGGTCCTCCTGCAAACCTACAATGCAACAAAAATTTATTTTTTTCCATTTTTTTTTATTTCTTTTTTTTGAAAAAACGAGGGTGCCTCAGAGAGGTTTTCACCTTAATTTCCTGCCCTGGGCACCTCCAAGGTAGGTTTTCACCCAAAGATCTTATTATTTTTTCTCTTTTTTTTCATCACTGGGCCACCTCGGAAGAGGTTTTCAACCCAATGATGGGACTCAAGCGCCTCATGGAGGTTTTCACTTGAGTCCTTATTTTTTATTTTTTATTTTTTCTTTTCTTCAATGAGTGGGTGAAGTGAAAGCTAAAACATGCTCCACTACCATCATTGTTTTATTCAAATCTTCAATGAACTCTCGTTTGGAGAGGGGTTTCTTGTAGACTTTCAACCAATGTCCATTGACAAGCATGGGGATGGCTTCATCATTAATGGTTCTGAGCAGGACTGAACCATTGTCATTGCATTTCTCCATAGTGTAGGGTCCTAGCCATCTTGTCCTTAGCTTTCCTTTGAAATCTTTGTATCTTGAATCATAGAGTAGTTCCCAATCTCCCTCCTGGAATTGCTTCTCCTTGATATTTTTGTCATGCCATATCTTTCTCTGAAGCTGAACTACCTTTGTATGGAGAAGGGCTTGGAATCTGTATTCATCAAATCCATTGAGCTGAAGTAATCTCTCCTTCTGTGCATGGCTGAGGTCTAGGTCCAGCTGAGGTGCCATCCTTAGGGTATTGAATTCAAACTCTATTGACATCAAAGCTTTCTGCCCATAGACCAGTTCATAGGGTGTAAACCTAGTGGTGGTCTTCCATGTTGTGTTGTAGGCCCAAGTGACCTCAACTAATCTGTCTGCCCAGTATTTTCTGCTGTTGCTCACTACCTTGGTTAGGATCCCTTCCAATGCTCTGTTAGTGACCTCCACTTGCCCATTGGCTTGTGGATGGTAAGGAGTGGAAGTCCTGTGCTTGATCTTATGATGTGTGAGCAGGTCTTCAATCAAGCTGGAAGTGAACTAACTGCCTTGGTCTATGACCAATTCTCTCAGATACCCGAATTTGTAGAATATGTTTTCTTTCAAAAACTCAACTACTTTTTCTTTTGTTGCTACTTTGATTGCTTTCATCTCTACCCACTTTGTCAGGTAGTCGACGCACACAATGATGTACTGCTTTTGCTTTGAAGGGCAGTTGATAGGCCCCACAAAGTCCATGCCCCACTTCTCGAATGGCTCAAAGGTAACTTGAGGTTGCATGGACATTTCATCCTTTGGAGTGGGTTTCCCCATCCTCTGACACCGATCACACTGGCTTGTGTATCTCCTCACATCCTGATGAAGAGTGGGCCAATAGTAGCCTACTTGCAATATCTTGAAGGTGGTTCCTTTTACTACAAAATGACATCCACAAGGCCCATCATGATAGGTCAGGAGGATGTCAAAGACTTCCTCCTCCCTGACACATCTTCTCAAGATCTAATCTAGGCCATGTTTGAAGAGATTGCCTCCAATCTAGGTGAAAGGGGTGCTTTTCCTTACTATCTTTCTCTTCTCTTTTGAGGACAAGTGTGGTTGGAATTGTGCCAAAACCAAGTAGTTTGCTATATTAGCAAACCGTGGAGAGAGTACTGATATAGCAAATAGGTGTTCATCTGGCATTTGTTCATCCACCATTCCTTCTTCACCTGTAGGAAAATTCACTCTATACAAAAAGTCAGAAACAACATTCTCTTTACCAGGCTTATCAATAATTGTCAAATCAAACTGCTGCAATAAAAGCAACCATCTAATAATGCGAGCATTTACATCTAGTTTGTTCATTAAATATCTAATCACAGCATGATCAGTGTGAACAAAGGTTTGATAGCCTATGATATAATGTCTGAATTTGTTTAAGGAATGCATGATAGCTAGGAGTTCCCTCTCAGTCACAATATTGTTTAACTCTGCCCTTGACAAGTTTTTGCTTATAAAGTATATGGCATAAGGTAACTTTTCATCAACTTGTCCTAAGGTTGCTCCTATTTCTTTGTTCGAGGCATTTGTGTGAATGTGAAATGGTAGGGCCCAGTTTCGGCCTCTAAGAATTGGGGCAGTCACTAGCTTTCTCTTCAAGGTATCTAGGGCTTCTTGACAGTTTTTTGACCATAAGAACCCAACATCTTTACCTAGGAGGCTAAACAAAGGAGAGGCTATCTTGCTGAAGTATTTAATGAATCTTCTGTAATATCTGGCTAAGCCTAGGAAACTTCTGACATCTCTCGCCTTTGAGGAGGTGGGACCCTTTGGATGATGGAAATTTTGTTGGGGTCCACCTGCAATCCTTGTTGAGATATTGCATGACCTAGCATGGTCCCTTTAGTCATCAGGAATTTACATTTTTCTGGACTGAGGGACAGGTTCATCTCAATACACTTATCTACAAATTTTCCTAGGTTAGATAAAGTTTCCTAAAAGTCAGATCCATAAGGTGTAAAATCATCCATGTATATTTCTACTGCATCATGAACCAGTTCAAAAAATATACTCAATACCGTTCTTTGGAAAGTGGCTAGAGCATTGCACAAACCAATAGGAAGGACCTGGTATGCAAAGGTACCCCAAGGACAACTAAAAGTGGTCTTATCTTGGTCTTCCGGGATGATTTGAATCTGATTGTACCCGCTAAACCCATCTAGGAAAGATAAAAACTTATTCCCTGCCATACTGTCTAACACTTGATCTGTGAAAGGTAAATGAAAATGGTCCTTTTTAGTGGATTTGTTCAATTCCCGATAGTTGACACAGATTCTCCACTTACCATTTTTCTTTGGCACCAGCACCAAAGGAGAGACCCATTCATTGTCAGAGATGGGAGAGAAGAATCTTGCATCAAGCAATTTTTGCAGTTCTTCCTTAACAATATCTTTAAGTGCTAGATTCATCCTCCTTTGAAGCTGCCTAACTGGTTTGCAATCTTCCTTGATGTATATATGATGAGTACATAATGAAGGGTGCACTCCCTTCATCTCCTTATAACTCCAAGCGAAGGCATCTAGATGTTTTCTCAGTAGGCTACATAGCTCCTTCTCCTGGGAAGGAGATAGGGATGGATTGATTTTCAATGTTCTTTTTGGTCCGAAATCTATATTTTTGACATGGAAAGAAATAGGGTCGGCCACACAGAGATCAGTTGAGGGGTTGTTTTGGGTTTATCTTATTATGTCTTCTAATGGTGATACACTAGGAGGTGGATTCCATATCAAATTTTCAATCATTTCATCCTCATCTTGCAGTTTTCACCCCATGGCGGTCTCTAAGGCACAAAGTGGTGCAGAATAAACTTCATCCTCATCCTCCTCCTTCAACTAGAGAGGTAGGTCATGTTCTAGCAAGGGTTGGGTAGGAGGATATAGGGTTAACTATTTGGAAATATGCTTGTTCTTGATGGTCATGTTCCCAGCTCGACAGCTGATGTAGGCATCTACTGTAGCCAACCAGGATCTTCCTAGAATGATAGGATACCCAGTGAGATTTTCCTTTCGCTGGAGAACTAATAAATCAGCAGGGTACTCCCAAGAATCAACAGATACCATCACATCTTCCACAATCCCCTCAGGGGTCACGGTGGAGCAGTTTGCTAGCTGCAGCACTGTCGTGGTCTTCCTTAAGGAGCCCTAGAGGTTAAGTTTGAGCATTGTGTCCTTCTTCATCACATTAATGTCAGCTCCCAGATCAATCAAGGCATGTGGGACCATTGTGCCATTGATGTGGACATCAACTACTGGGCTTCCAGGATCCAGATATTTTGGATAGATTATCTGTCTCAACATCAAGTCGGACAATTGTCCTATGACATTGATGGTTGGGGCATCTCTCTTGCACCTTCTTGGATGCCTAAAGCACTTCTCTTTGATCAACCTATTGTAGATAGGCACATCTTTTATGTCTTGGAGAAGTGGTATCTTCACAAATAAATGTTTCAATTCTCCCAAGAGTTCAATCTCTTCTGGGGTAGGCTAGATTGTCATGGATAGTCTCTTAGGAAAGGGTGGATTTGCTTTAGGTTCGCTTCCTCTTTATCTTCCTCAGCCTCCTTAGGTGGAGGTTGTCTATCTGGGATAACTTTCCCAGATCACAAGTTGATTTCTTGAATCTCCACAGCATAAGTTGGGCATGGTGGTTCCCCACTATACACTTGCTGAACCTATCTGTTGTTCGGGTTCATATTTGGTTGGGCAGGCATTTGGGGTTTCCTTGGTGGAGCAGAAGGTAACGGTTGTGGTTGGGCAGGTGGCAGAGGCAACAAAGTGAGAGGAGAGTTGTATTGGGGCCTCCACCTGTGATGAGATGCATTCCACTAACGTTGCGGCTGAGCATAGGATTGAAATGAATGGGTGGCTGTTTGGGCATGATATTGAGATGTGAAGGGCCAAGGAGGTGGTGTGGACCAGGAAGGATGAGCAGGGGGACCCCAAGAAGGTATGGAGGGAATTTGGTTGGGGTTGTAGTATTCCTAAGATGTCCCTTGCATCCCCTTCTAGTATGGTCTAGGTCCATGCAACCTCCTTTGGTTTGTGTAATAGATCTGTTCAGTGACTCCTTTGGCCCCTTGGTATACAACTTTAAGACTGGGAAAGGAAGGGCACTTATCTGTAGAATGATTTCCTTCACAGACTGAACAAACCTCTATAGATTTCAATGGGAATTCATTCCTAGGATTCCTCTTGGTGCATCTAGGAGAAAAAATGGCCAAATCCCTCTCTGCTTCCTCTTGATTTATTTTGATATGTAAGGTATCCATTTTCATGGCAAAAGTCTGCAACATCTCACTCTTGAATTCTTCCAGCATGATTCCAATTTCCACTTTAATGGATGAATTGGAAGAAGAGGTACTGGCTATGGCTTGACTTCCCCTACCTTTCTTTCTGGCTGCTCTAGAATGGTTTCTAAAAATAGTCTTTATGTCCTCATAGGATAGTTGGTAGATGTCTCCCCCCGCCAGTAGATGGAGGGTGTCTAGAAGGTTTCCTGGATTCCCCTAAGCAGGACCAACTTCAGAGATTCAAGGTCAAGTGTACACCCGGCCCTTTTGTAATTAAGCTAGAACCTCTCTTCATAGTCTTCCAGGGACTCATCACTTCCCATGGTCATTCAGAAGATTTCTTCTTTAGCATCTTTTGACCTACAATAGTCTTGATACTTGTTGTTAAAGGCCAGCTGCATCTGAGCCCAAGTTGTGATGTTATTGCCAGGTAATCCCATGAACCAGCGCAATGTTGCATCCTTGAGAGTAGAAGGGAACAGTTTCAACTTTTGCTCGTCTTTTGCATAGTCATAAGTTTGATAGATGACAGCAAACATGAACAAGAAGGTGTCAGGATCTTCTGTAGTCAGACCATGGAAATGAGGTAGGGTTGAAGGGCTTATATTTTTCATTTTGGTGTCCCCATTGGTCTCCCAAATGGGAAAAGTACCCTCTATTCTTTCTCCATTTCCCTAGCATTTCTGTTTTCAGCCGTTGGTTCCAGAGGAATGTTTTCTTCTTCTTCTTCCCCTATAGGTTCTTCAAATATGTTTGGTTGTTCACCTAAGGGATCTTCTTGATCGCAGCCACCGAAGAAGAGAGAAGGTTGGCTGTGTGAAGCAGTGGAGGTGTTGGGCAAAAAAGTTCCTGAGATATCTCTATTCCTATGAGGCATGAAAGGAAATATTTTTGGTTGGTTTTTGCTTCTTTTTCCCCACACTGATAGTACCTATAGAAAATGAAATTGATTGAACAAAACAAATTGCAACTAGCTGAAATGAACATGCTGAATGGAAATTTGCATAATTGAAAAGGAAATCAAGGAAATGCAGAATGGAAAGAAAGGAAATGAATAGTCTACTTTTGCTGAAATGAAATTTGCAGAATTGAGAAGGGAAGCAAAGAAATGCAGAACTGAAAGAAAAGAAATGACTAGTCTACTTTTGTTGAAATAAACTATTAGCAAAATGTTGCAATAGGAAATAGAAGAAAGCAATAATCACAGAATACTCTGACACTTCCCTGACAACGGCACCAAAAAGTGGTGAGCACTAGTATTGCAGCGAGAATGTTACAACTCCTTGGCTGCGAACTTTACTTTTGTCAACCTGGTAGTTCGTAACAAACTTGGAAGTGTTAGTGTTGTATGCACAAGTACTAGTTCTCACTGTAGGTTGTCACTTGGTCAGCCAGTGCAAGATCACTAGGAGCTCAAGCCAACTTCTATAGATCTCAGAAGAACCTCTATGTGTGATGAAGGAAAGATTACTCTACAGAATCTATTCTAATTGCAGAAAGGAAAAATACTGGAATGCAAAGCAAAACCTAGTAAACCCTAATTAACAAGCGAATTCTACTTTTGCCAAAAACACTATGAAAACCATGAAAGAAATGCCATTACCTATTCAAGAAAGTAAACAACATCTAACCATGCTATTTCTAGAAGTAAATGAGCAAAAAACATATTTTTGGATTTTTATTTGTCTATGTGAATTTAACATGCATCTAATTTATTGTGTGTGGAGAACAGGTGGCGTTGAAGGGTGGTTTTGGAGCTTGGGAAGATGGAAGATGGTATAGATGGGTCCTAGGAGGTTGTAGGTGGCCTTCTAGAGGCTTTTCCCACACTCGGCCTTCAAAAGAAAGCCTACAGGATGAACTACAAGAGGACACAGAGAAACTACAGGAGGAAAACAGGGAACTACAGGAGGCCTACAGGAGGAGGATAACAGCAATTTCTGCTATTTTGAGGGTGTGATAGTGGGTGGAAAAGGTGGATGAAGGTTGGAAGGAGATGTTAGGGTGCCTGTGGCCTACCATGAACCATTAGGAGAGAGAAATATGATTGGGTTTGCTCAAGGAGAGAGGAAGAAGTTCTATGAAAAATGCAAGAAACTAAGGCAGAATTGAGGTAAGGTTTGGGAAGACCTATAGGGCATGTATCAGATGGAGGATGTGATTGCTAATGAGCTAGCCTACTGCTGGAAGAGATCTTCTACAAGGGAACTGACAGTTAACCAAGAAGATCAAGCAAACAATAAAATGAGTGCATTTAGGAAAAACAGAGTTTTGCATTAAAATGATCTAAACTATGACCTATAAAAGGAAGTGCTGAGAAATTCTACAAGCAAGGAAAGCATCTAAGAGGACTATTGTAAATCAGGAAATGAACTTGATGAAGAAGATCTACAACAAAGAAAAACTGGACTATCAACCTACTAAAGAGTTGCAAACACTAGAAGTCCTATGAATGAGGAAAATCTGTGTTTCTAGGGCAGCAAGAGAGTCTTTGCCTCAAATCATGGTCCAAGAGGGAGGAAGAGAGGCCAAGGCACTGTTTCTAGCCTTTTGAATCTTCTCTTGATCACTACTTAACCTACTACAGAAATCACAAATGGAAGAAAATTACTAAATCATCAAAAGCAACCTATTCTTAAACCATAAAACTAATCCATCTAACAACAAACTAATCTACAACTGAAGAAAAGCATATAAATACAAGTAAAGAGAAGCTTGGCTACATGGATTGGGCACTAACCCAAGAGATTTAGCCCTCTAAGGTAACTCAGTGCTAACTCAAAAATGATTCCATCTTCATTATCAAAAAATAGCAAGTTTACAAGAAACTGTCACAAAATATTAAGCTCGAAATTTGAGCAGAGTTTACATAAGCAAAAATCCTAGCCTAGTGAGGCCATAGGCCTCTCTACTTATACATCTAAAGCTACCAATAGCTTCCTTAAAATTAGGGAGGCTTGGCTCCCAAAACTCGAGATAACTCTCAATCATCCTCCACTTGCTCAACTGTCTTCTAGTGCATGATTCGGCTGCTTATACTCCGAGCTGAATGAAGGGGAATTCGAAGTGAGGAGTAATAAATGAGGGGGATTCCCTCCTATAAGTCCTCTCCTATGTCTACTTTGAGTTATTGCTACCATTTGACCACTGGATCCTTGTATTTGACCTCAAAATCCATAAATAATCTGCATTAAATACATGTTAGACCACATGGCATCATAACTATCTCAACTCACTCTATAAGCATAAATATAATAAAAAAATCATATAATAAGCTAAGAGAATGGTTTATTTGACTAGGTTAGGAGGTAAAATGAGCCCATATAATTACCCATTTATGAAGCTCATCAATTACAATTCACACAGTGATTTAGCTTATTTGGTGATGAGTAGAAACAGAAAGATGATATGACTATTGCAGTTTTCAAAAAGAAAATTAAATAACCATAAGTAAAAAACCTCCAAACAATGTTCAGAAAGTTTGACAAAATATGCCTAAGATTACAAAGATACTGATGATTTTATGATTTAGAGAGAATTACTTGAACAAACAATTTTTATAATTCATTCTCTTTAAAGATGATCACTTCAGAAAGCTTATAAGAGTGAATTGGAACTCAACTACTCCTATTTGGTTATCTTTGTAAAACTTAAGAATACAAAGAAAGAACAGTGAATGAAAACTGGAAAACTTATCAGGAATACAAAACTGTATGAATCAAAATTTAGAATCCTTTGCTTTGGTATTAATGATTCAGAAAAAGCTGAGTACATTTAGTTCTTACAAATGTTTCTCCAAGGGTGTAACCCTTAATAACTCATTAAAGAGAGTTATTTATACAATCTTAGAGATAAGAAAATATCTTAAGCAAATTTACAAAAATAGATTAATACAAAATCAGGAACATGAACTAATAGTCAATCTGTCACTATTTTTGTGCTGATATGTTGATGACTATTCCTGGAAAGATTGAACGTTGTTGAACTGTTGATGACTGTCCCTGGAAATTTTGAATGTTGTTTGATCCTCCTTTTAGTAAAGTAAATCAGTTAACTATTCACAACGTTTCTTATCTGGGATAGATAACTTAGTCACCCTTCGAACTTCATCCATTTCTATATATTTAGTAAAAGTGGGTTTTACTAAAAATATATTTACTAATTTCATTTAGGATGAAAAAGGTATCTCTAAGTGCATTTAGCACAACCCTTGGTGTTGCTACACCTCTTATGTTTGAAACTGTAGCTGCATTGGTGCTGACCTCTGCATGTTTTTGGACATAATCTTCAATGGGCATTAATTTATCATTTATTACCAGCACAGACGAAAAACCCTTGCTAGTCAAGGGTTCCAACCTGTTGAAAAACTATTGAAATATGACCTTAACACTACTGCATTTCTCCTCCAACTAGAGAATGTGATTTTTCTTTTCAATAATCTTCTTCACTTCTAGTATGCTTGTTGTCCTATGATTAATTCCTAATTCTTGAAGCTCATAGCTATCTTTAGAATTTAGAAACTTGATTATTTCAGTGGCAACTTCTAGAATTTCCTCAAGTTCCTTGTAGATGGTTTCAATAAATTTCTGAGCTTTCTCCAACAAGTCCTTTTGATCAAACATTATCCTGATATAAGGCCAGATATATTTGATTGATTCGGTGATCTCTTCCCATAACATTTCCTTTTCCAAACCCAATTTATTGCTGAGGTAAGATTCTTTTATTTCTTTATGCAATACCTTAATTTGACTTTTTTCCCTCTGTAACTCAGCTGCATGTGAACTCTCTACAACTGGTTTCAAGTGTTGTAGTGTCTTCAGTTGATCCTACAATTTCTTCATTTCCTCTGTCTAAATAGACAGATTCTGAACAGCTTCAACAACCTATTCAACTCCTAATGTTGTTCCTGTAGTTGTTGGTGTGCCTGAGGCAGAAGTTGTAGTTATATACATTGCTATAAGAGGAACTACATCCATTGGAATATTGGCCCTCTTTATAGTTTCCTCTTTCTCTTTAACAAGTTTCTCCATTTGCTCCTCCATCTGTTTTATTTGCAGATTTTGTTCCATGATGAGCTTCATCATGTCATATTTTTGAGTTTCAATTTCTTCAATCTATTTAGTCATTGGGTCCTCTGAAGCTGGCAATTTAAGATTCTTCCTTAATGTTGAAACCCCAATATTGTTTTTCTTGACAATTTCTTCTCCGGCCTTTATATCAAAGGGATCATATCCCATATTTAGCACCAGATCTTCCAAAGCTTTGATCTTGGTGTCTTTGGCCAATAAGGAAACTTCCTCAAGCTTCAACTGTGATTGTATACTAGCCAAGATAACCTGCATTTTTGATAGACTCATAGCAGTGTTAGTTAAAGTAGAAGCAATCATTTGGCCAGTCTACTTGTGCATCTCAATTTGGTCAATTGGATGTACATATTTAACATCAAATTCAAAGGAGGTTTGCTTCTGGTAATGTGCAGCATTCCTACATAATGCAATTTGAGCTTGTAAGAAATCCATTTGCATTTTACCTTTCTGAGAGTCAAAGACTAAAAGAAGCTTGGCTTGAGAACTGGAAGAATTTTTCCAAAATTGAGTATAAGTATTCAAATTTAAATCCTCATTCTTCTTCTTAATTTCACTAAAGACATGAAAAATGTCATCTTCTTTATCCTTCTGACATCTTTCACTGGTCTAAATCACTTGTTGTTCATGAGATGTGGTGGAATGAGTAGGAGACTAAATAGTCTGTCCACCAAACGGTGTAAAAAGGGAGGTTTCTCCAAGTCCATCAAATGTTGTTTTCTGTAACTCAATAGTTGCACTGACCTTGGAAGAGAGCCTATGTCTCTTCTTTCTATGTAAAATTTTAAAATCTTAACTTGATGCTTCAATTATAGGGGATGACTGTTCTTCCCTCCCTCATTTAGTTGTCTTTGCCTATGCAAGTGGAGTTTGTACATTGGAAGTAGAGACTACCTATTCTTCAGCTTCTTGAAGGGTGTTCTCCTTCCACTCTGACTGGTTTTTTTACTACTCTATTTCAGGCCTGTCAGTATGATGGTATGCAGTGAATTTCTTTTCAAATCTGAGCCTAGAAATAACTCCCATTGGGTCATAAGACCAAGTGAAGTTGGGGCCAAGCTTCATTTGTTTCAATAACTTGTCCGCTTTTTATCTCGCTACTCTAGTATTATATATGAATGGACCAACCTAAGCCTTTAGCTTGAATTATGATTTCTTCTTTTTAGCCACAAAATGTATTTCATCTACATTTAACCTCTGCCTAATATATTATAATGCAAAAATTCCGATAGGGAGGTACTTAGGAAGCTTGTAGGGTGGAAGCTCACAACCATAGACTCTAATATCTATATAATTTTGGTAAAGATACCAATCTCCTGTTGTGGCTTGATCAACCAGCTGCAACACTTTCACAATTTCATCATGTATTCTTGGTACTAGAGTGCTGCTCATAAGATTAATGGCTGGATGAACAAACAATTCTTTGAATTTTTTATATGTAAATTCTTCCTTCTCCTTCATTCCCATAGAAGTCCAAAAGATCACTAATTGCTGGTTTCCTTCTTCATCTAGCTTCTACAAGGTGAATGGAAACTTGTCTCCCTAAAAATATATAAAAAGATATACAAGTACTGAAGAATACTTGAATACCTCTTCAGTATTGAATTGGACAAATCGTTAATGAATGGCCTTAGCTAGAAACTGGCTAAAGTTATAAAGAATGGTGGGTTTGGAACGAGCAAAAAAGATAGATAAGAAAACAATGAGGGCTTCCTATACATATTGATCAGAATTGTAACTAATAAGATAAGAAAGAATGGTGGTAATTTGCTTGGTTTTGTTTGGGAATATAGATGAATCATAGGGAGCGTTTCATTTAGGTAGAGGGCTATCTACAACTAGGAAAAGTTCTAGATTTTGAGCCTTTTAGTGAAATCTAGCTTTTGATAGGCCTTTGTTAAGCTTTCATGAGAAAAAGGATGGGTTGGCGCAATAGTTGGGGCTTGCAACATCTGTTCAATGGACTGAGCACATTGATGGAACACAAAATTTCTCCTATGGGTGAGATGATAGCTCTCTAAATGGGGTCATAGGATTCATGCCATTTCTTGTCAAATTCAAGTGTTGTTTGTATCTAAGGGAAAATTTAATGAGGAAGGTGGGAGTCGCAAAGTCCTATTTCATCAGTTTGATAAACTAATTGATCCTCCATCTAGTAGTAGATTTCAAACAAATCAAATTCAGACAAAGACTCATTGATTTTACAGTCTCTGTCAACCAGGGGAGTATGATGGAAGTCAACTTGTGGATGAATGCGAGTGTTTGGAGTTTCTGCAACTTATTTTCCTTTAGGAGGCATTCTGTTAATTGAATTCAAAGCTAAAAGTGACAAAAATTGGAAGAATTGGGCTGAAACACAGTGATAATAGAATAACAGTATAAGTGGAAATGGATTAGGTGGACCTGGATGTCGACTTGCTTCTGAAGATAATCAAAAATTCGGTTGAATGATGAATCTATCATTTTGGCTACAAATAACAAGTATCCAGTGAATTATGGGAATGCACTGTATAACAGTTTTTATGAAAATCAGGGCTTATAATAAACAAGATGGAGTGGGTGCGTTAATCAACAGTTAAATCCTCATTGATTATCCAACAGGGCTGATAAATGGTTAAGTGGAATATTAATGCATGAGGGGTGGTGAATTAATGGATAACAGGTAAAGGGATGGCAGCTGATTGGACAGAGGAGGTGACATGGGAGCGGACATGGACGAAGACGCAGGTGTGGCGGTAAACGGTTGAATGAAAACCACATTCGGGAGTAAGTTAGAGTGGTAAGCTATTTTGGGATATTATGTCTCGAATAACTATGATGGGGGAAAAGTAGTTTTGGAAGGCGCTTTTCAAACTTCCAACTTCGCAACCCCCCTCGATCCCCCCACTGATAACATTTTGATGGCAAGGGAGGGTCGAGGAGCGATGTAGGCCGTCAGATCTTAGGGAAATGTGTGGGATGAAGAAGAACATGAGTGAAGTTTAATACATGGAAAATAGTGATGGTGGAGTTAAGAGTTATGAAGGATGTGACATGTGTGGGGTATTAGCAAATGAATGGATAACAAGCAGATGTTACACCATAACATTGATATTTTGTAAATAATGTTTAATTTAAACCATTCATTATATGCACATGTATGCAATGTTTTGAATTTAAGATATAAATACTTTCATGCTCCAATGGTATTTCATTTGTCTACCTACCCTTAGCTTTCCTAACATTTTTTCACAATCTTAGTCACCTAAGTGCATTTAGACTAGAAACTCAAGATTTTCCTTTTAATGATTAATTTACTTCTATCCCTTATTACTTCCATTGGCTCATATTAAACTGTTGAGCCAATTTTATTTTCTACCTATTGACAAAAATTTAAATCAAATCCAATCATGATTAAACTGTATAATTGGATTGTATGAACTAGTGTGGCATTTAAACAATTGCACACAACTTTTATTTGAAAAAATAAACTTGACTAAGAGTAGTGGCATTTGGATTTGCAACACTTTAATAATTTATAATTTTTCTTTTATTTCTAATCTAACATTTTATTTTTGTCTTCCTTTTTTAGGGCATCTATTCTAACATTTTATTTGATATGGACTCATTCATCAAAATATGCCTAACATTTTTTTATTCAATATTCTTTTTGTCCACATTCTCACTTAACATTTTTTGAAATATATTTTCATTTTTTGACTAATTGATGCTAACATACCAAAACCAAAAAACTCTACAACACGGATCTGGTATCTCTATATTTTCAGAGATATGATTTGAGGAAGTTAGGGTTTTTGTAAGATCCATAATTCCATCTCAAATAGGTCATCATGAAATTTTTGCTATAATTTGTTCTCTACAAAGGTTTAGATTATGAAACTAAAACCCATTTGAGCCGCAATATGGTTGCATCTCGGGCTCGAATTTCAGATCTTTCTTCATTATATTTTCAGAGATACGGTTGAAGACATTTAGGGTGCCTACAGGCCCCTGAATTACATTGCAAACATGTGACCTTGGAAAAATAGAAAAAATCTCTCTCAGAGAATCTGATTCAAATTTCATAAAAAGTGACATAAAGAAGACAGACTGTATTTTGTTGGGTATGAGTTTCAGAACCTAAGGTCGACCAAGTGACATGTGGCACATCATACAAGTTCGCTCTACTGAACCAATTTATAATTAGGCCATCATGGGAGATTGGGCATAACTCTTTCTTCGGGAATCTAGTTGCAATCAGACTTGTGGGGTTAGAAAGAAGACTCAGAGTGATATCACAAGCCAATATCTCAGAACTTGAAGATCCGAAATTACAGAGTTATACTCCTTGCAATATCGAGCTCCTAAAATCAAGAAAAAGCGATATGAGGAAGTTTGATGGCAAGGATCTGGTAAATTGGATACTACAAATGGAGCAATATTTTGATCTATATATTGTACCACTGTTACAAAAGGTACATATTGCATCATTACATTTAGAGCCAAATCAATTTTTATGGGATAAGATATTTTTTCTCATAAACCACTTGTCACCAAGTCAATTTTCACGAAGGAAATGATAGCACATTATGAGGATACAAAGAGCAACACCTTCTTTACCCAATTGATAAATATCAAACAAAAGGGCTCAATGACAGAGTGCATTGAGGACTTCCAAAAATTGAATATAAGAGTAAATTATATTCTAGAGAAGCAAGGGATTGATTTCTTCATAGCAACTTTAAAGGATAACATTCAACATGAGGTTCATCTTTGGGAACTTGATTCATTGGAGAAGGCATTCAGGTTGGCAAGAAAAATTGAAAGAGGAATTATGGAAATAAGGAATCCTACCTCTCACAACTATAACTATGATGTTTGGTTGTGTTATATTCTTTCCAGGACTAGTCCACATAGTTTACTGAGGGGTTAAAGGGGAGGGTGGAGGCCCTTTTTGTTGTGCCGATTGCGCAGCAGGGGGGTCACAAGGGGTTTGAGGGCAGCGGGTAGCCCCCCTCTATGGACCCACCTATATTAGGTTGGGCAGACCTACCTATGGTTTTGGGCATGGTTTTCACACATGGTTTTGGATGTGATGGTTTTTGGTCCATTGTGTTGGATGCTTCGACATGTATAAATATGTAACATTGAAAGGAATATAATGAAAAATCAATCTGGTAGTCCTGGTTTCAGGATCCAGGGGAACATCTCTGTGTATATGTGTTTTATGTGTTATGTTCTTGCATATTTTTTGTGTTTTAGAATTCATATGCAGGTAATTTTTGTATGGGGTTAAAACCTACATTTGGTATTAGAGTTGTTTTGGCTTCAAGGGGACACATTTTTTGCTAAGGGGTTTCGCTCGAGCCTGTGGTAGACCCTGTTCAGTGGGAGATCTGCAGGATCGATTTTGGTGGTCAAATATGGTGAGTAGTGGAAAGATAGAGATGGTTAAATTTAATGGTCAGAGTTCTGAGTTATGGAAACTCAAGATGGAGGATCTGTTGGTGGATAAAGATCAGTGGATCGTAGTAGATTCAGGTACTAAACCAACGAGAGTGTCCGATGAAGAATGGAATAAGTTGGATCGGAAGGCTAAGAGCACAATACGATTGTGTGTCTCAAATTCAGTATTGCTGAATGTATCAGGGGAAGCTATGGTGAAGGATTTATGGGACAAGTTAGGGACTTTGTACCAATCTAAGTCTCTGGTGAATAAATTGTTCCTATGGAAAAAGCTGTATACCCTGAGGATGAAAGATGAAGACACTGTGACAGAGCATCTGAACACATTTAATACTATGGTAAGTCAATTATTATCTGTTGATATTGATATTTTAGATGAAGATAAGTGCATCAGTTTGTTGTGTTCTCTACCAGATTCATGGGATAATCTGGTTATTACAATAGGTAGCAATGCAACTGCCTTGAAGTTTGATGAAATAGTCTCATCCTTGCTGACGGAGGAGATGAGACGGAAAAATATGGAGAGCCAGAATGGTGATGCCTTGTCTGTACGAGGACAATCCCAGAATAGAAACAAAAATAAGTCATCGAGTGGGAAATCTAAATCTAGAGGGAAACCTGTAAAGGTGGTTTTCTGGAAATGCGGAAAGGAAGGGAACTACAAAAGGGACTATAAATCTAAATCTCCTAAAAATGGAAAGGGATCTGATGATGCTCCTTCTGCAGAGGTGAAAAGAACCTCAGACCAACGTGGGGATGTGTACTTGGCTTCTTCAAGTACACATGTAGATCATGAGGCATGGTTGATTGACTCAGGTGCATCCTTTCACTTCACTCCCCATAGAGAGTGGTTCTGCGAGTATGAAAAATATGATGGTGCTGATGTCTTCTTGGGGGATGATAGGAAGGATAGAATCATTGGTCATGGAAAAGTAAAGTTGAAGTTGCAAGGTGGAAGGGTTAGAACACTTCTGGGTGTTCTGCATATTCCTGTATTGGCTAGAAATATGATTTTTGTAAGCAAGCTGGATGTTGCAAGTGTAAAAATAGTGTTCGAGAAAGATACCTGCAAGATTGTTTGGGGAACAATGGTATTGATGTGGGGAGCTCAAATTGGAACTCTGTGCAAGCTAGAAGGTAGCACTATTATTTATGGGTGCAATAGTTATGTGGTTCCTGAAAGTGGAGTAGAAAATCTAGTGGTCTCTGGAGAAAAGACCATGCTATGGCATCAAAGGCTTGGACATATTAGAGAGAGGGGCCTTCGAATACTTCATGGTAAAGGTATGGTAGAAGGTATGACTAATAGCTCTCTGGATTTTGATTTTTGTGAAAATTGTGTATATGGGAAGCATAATCAGGTGAGTTTCCCCTCTGGTGGTAAGAGGGTGAAATAAATATTAGAGCTTGTGCATAGTGACATGTTTAGACCTATGAAGGTTCCATCACTGGGTAAGTCTGTGTACTATGTATCATTTATAAATAGCTTCTCAAGGAATACATGGATATATTTCCTCAAGAATAAATCTAAAGCCTTTGATAGGTTTAAAGAATTTAAGGCTCTGGTGGAAAACCAGATAGAGAAGAAGATAAAGGTGCTAAGGACAGATAATGGTGGAGAGTTTTGCAGTAAGGAATTTGAAGAATTCTGGAAGATGTATGGTATAGCATGGCAGAAGACTACTCCATATACACTTGAGAAAAATGGAGTTGCAGAAAGAATGAATAAGACGTTGATGGAAAGGGCAGGAAGCATGCTCAGTGGTGCCGGGCTAGGACAGGAATTATGGGCAGAGGCGGTGGAGACTACATGTTACTTGGTCAATAGGTCACCTTCATCAACGTTGGAGGATAAGACTCCACAAGAGGTATGGACTGCTAAGAAACCCTCTCATTCACATCTGAGGGTATTTGGATGTGATGCATATGTACATGTTCCAAAGGAGAAAAGAACAAAATTGGATAGTAAATCAGAAAAGTGCATCTTTATTAGGTATAAGGATGGTTTAAAGGGTTATAAGCTTTGGAACCAAGTAACAAGGAAGGTTGTGTATAGCCGAGATGCAGTGTTCAGAGAGGTTAAAGATGTTATTAAACATGAAGTCCAACCAAAGGAACTTGAGAAGATAGAGTTTGAGCTAAAGGAGGAAGAATCAGAGTCTACAACAGAAGAGGAATTAGAAGATGAAGAGCCACAAAGTCCAGGTGTGAGAAGATCAATTCAAGAAAGAACGTAGCCAGAAAGGTATAGTCCATCTGCTTTATGTTCAAATTTTTCTTTATTTATTACTGATGATGATCCTAGAACTATGAAGAAAGCAGTAGATTCAGAGGATGGAAAACTCTGGAATGAGGCCATGGTTGATGAAATGGCATCTTTGTACAAAAATGAGGCATGGGATCTGGTGAAGTTGCCAGCTGGAAGGAAACCCATTGGCAGCAAATGGGTGTTCAAGAAGAAGACAAATGTGGAAGGAAAGGTGGAGAAATACAAAGCTCGGTTGGTAGCAAAAGGTTATTCCCAAGTGCTGTTGGACCCACATTTTGTCTCTGTATTTCACCTCCTTTACTATCCTTTTTCCACATTTTGATCCCTATTTAAGATTATTCTATACCCTTTCATCCTCATTATTCTATGGATAGTGACAGATCCAATCCCATGGTAGAAGAATTATAATGGTGTTATTTAACTATTTTATAACTCAAAGATCAGATGTTTCATGTTTGTATCCTTGAGGTCAACTAATAATTACAGGTTTAGTGTTGTGATGTATTGCTACAGGTTGCCAGAAGTCTCCACAAGTCAAATTAACTAGTTGTTGGGTAGTTGAGTATGAAATTGTTGTAGGTGCAAAAATGGATTTTTTGCTCAAATGGAGCCAAATCTGAAACTCTGGGACACGGGTTTTGTTCAGAGAACCATGTATCATATAACCAAAAAACTGTTTGCCAAAATTTATCTTTGTGAAGGAGTTATCGTCGGGGGAATATTGCAATGAAAACCATTTCTAAACATGAACGTATTGGATCAGTTCAGGTCCGGATTTTGTTGAATAGTTTTGGTTGAAAACTTCTATATCAAAATAGAGTTTTGGTAGGAAGTGGACAGTTAATAATTAGAGGATTTTTAGTGTTGAATAAGAGTGATTCACGGATCTCCATATTGTTAGTTTTCCCACGCCTTTCTCTGTAACAGATCTGATGCTTGCCAATTATGTATCAGACTCTTTTATAAAGCCTGCCTTTTAATTCTGACAAGAGCATGCTGAACCTTTGAACAGAAAATAGAAGATTATTATCTACGTAGCAAGAAATTTTTATTAACTATGCAACATTGCACTCTCTTTCTTTATGAAACGTGAGGCTAACGATGCTATGTAATTGTGACTTAAGAATTTATAGAATACTGTTATGATGCTCTTGCTCTAAATTCAAGTTGAATGTTTTGAATGGGATGTTGATGCTCATGTTTTAACCGTGATCACAACCGTTTCGTTACTGTAAGTTTAAAATCCCCCAGGTGTGGCTGGGCCCACCCATTTGGGTTTGCTCTGTATTTTCATTGACAGTTTCATTGGGAAAATAGTTACAGTTAGTTCCCTTTTCCATTATAAGTCAGTTCAATTGCATTGTTTTCTTTGATTGGTTAAGTGCATATAGGTGTGTTGAATGATTGTGAAGTTCTTGTTATTTTCATAATTGCAATTAGATTTTGATGTGAACTCTGTGAGCCTTCCAAATCAGAGTTGTGCCACTACCTTGATTTATTATCATCTTAAATACATCATATGGTCATTTGATAAGTTGAAATAATCATTACCTATGGGCGATGCCGGAATAAGTCTTTAAACTCTTTAACAGTCATGTATGAACATGATCTTAATTGATTAAGAACAGGCTTGGTTTATTCACCAAATTGACCTCTGTTTCTCTGAAAGAATGGACTCAAATCGATCCCTTAATTAAACCGTAGCATTGTGTAGGCAACACGAAATAGGCGAACATTGCATTGACTGTTCAATACTATAACAGATTTGGTTGAAACGAATTGGATTGGTGACCAAGCGTGAAGATGCATTACTTGCACAGATGATTGATTGGTTTTTATTTAACCTCATTTCATTTAATAGACTATCAGATGAATGGATTGTGGGTTGGTAATAGAACACTACTGGAATGTTTGTGTATGATTAGTTGCCAAAGACCAATTCTTTAGCTTACCTCCCCTGTTTGTGAAATTGCCAATTTCATTAGTTGACTGAGACAAGTACTCTTCCCTGTTTCGGTGCAATAACTAGTCTCATTTGAATCATTGATCTTTCTCTTGGTTCATAGGCTTTGATTATCCACATTGTAGTTAAATCATTGCTTGGATTTGCAACAACATATAGGTTTTGAGTAAAGATATTCATAAGCCAAGATTGGTGTGATTGTAGAAAATATTTAAGTACAATTCCTTGAAACTTGTGTGATTACATAGTTGGGTGTTAAATAGGATTAGTGTTAGAGTTGCTTTCATTAATCCAATCCTGTAAGTGGTTTATTTGAAGATAGAACAACAAATAAGTGAGTGATAGAGTAAAACAAAGTAATTTCTCCATATCATTACTTAACTCCTGAGTCTTGATAGGGTATGTTACACAAAAATATCGTCACCATGATTATTTGCAGTCAGTATGGGTCTATCATCACTTGTATTGTCCTCCTAAGCAAGTCTCAGACCTCAGTTCTTCAAATCAGGCTTTGGAAATGAGAGAAAGACATTAAAAATCAATGTAACTCTGGTTCCACACTTTCTCTCATGGTCACCTACAGTCCCGCACCTTCTGTGTACAAAAACTGCGGACCTGCCCGCTTTGTCCCTAACGGTGTAGGTGTGTACCCCTGTGAAAGTCAAAAGGCGCAAGTTTTATCTTAAAAAACTCACTTTGGGTTAATTCTAGAGGTTTCTAGAAGGAATTTTGATGTGGATTGTTTGCTCTGAGGTGGTTCATGCATCCCAAAAGAGAAGGAGCTAATCCCTTGATGAGAGGAGCTATCCCTTTGAAGGAGGGCTTTATCCCTTTGAAGGAGGACCTAGTAACCTCCCTCCATTGCACTATAAATACAGGCATTGGGCTGGTTGCTGGGGAGGTTAGAAGCTGAACATTTTTTAGGGTAAATGCTGGTGAAATCAAGACTTCCTAGTTGAGCTTAAGAGGAGAGATCACACATCTTTTTGGCTTCATTGGGGAGTGAGTGAAACTTGTCAAAGTAGAGGAGACTTCTTGCTGGACCCTGGGAGGAGCTTGTACAGCATCAAGGAAAAGGTTGTAAAGTTCTTCTTCTTTTGAATTAATACAATCAAACTCATTTTTCTCAACAAGTATCTTATGTTATTTGTTTCATGGACTCCTTGACATTCATGTTAAATATGTTTTATGCAATTGGCTTTTCAGGTGCTATTTAATTTGTTTTCCTTGTTTGTGTTTGCAGATTCGCGAAAAGGAGCTCACTTGGATCAAAGGAGCGAGGGCATCCACAAGCTTGCGTTGGACCTAAGGTAGACCCTAAAAACACTTGTTTTCTATTTGTTTATCAAAGCATATTTAGAGAAAGATAGTGTCTGGTTGGTTTGCTTGTCATTAGGTCTTCTTTAGATTCTAGGAAGGTCTATCTTGTCCGCAAGATCGACTTATTCTGTGTGACAAAATGGTGACTCCACTAGGGACTTGATTGTTTTCCTTGTTTTTACTTTGACCTGAGAAACTCTATTTTTGTTTCTGTTTTTGGCTTGTTATGTGTAAAAGTGGGTAGAGTTTGTAGATCCAGGGTTATTTTTCATTTTTCATTGCTTTGGGAGAGGACTGCACCCTAGCCGTTTGATAGAGTGCGTACCTACCCGCAACTTGGATTTTAGCACAGAGCAGGACCGCACCTGTGCCAACTGTGGGCCTGCAGACCCTATCAAAATTTTGAAAACCCTAAGATTTCCTCTATTAGTCAGCTTAGTTTGTCTTTAGAAATTGTTATCCACTGCCCAGACCTGCATATAACTTGTCAGAAGCTTTCCTTGGATTGATTTCGTTAGTGTTAGGGTTTTAGGTGAAATTCCTAGGAGTTTTGCTTGTTGGGTTTGTTTTCATTTTGGTTGTGTAGTGGCTCTGAGCTTAGAAGCTGTAGGGACTTTAGATCACCTTAGTGTCTACCATCTTTCTTATGCGTTTGACCATTTATGAAATCTCCCCTTGTTTGAGGAATCCACTTTGATTTTTCTCTTTACAAAACTTCGAAAAGCTTGTATTTGAAAGTTTGGATTTTCATTTTCAAAAAGAAAGCAAAATTGGTTGTTCTTGACTTATTTGTGATTCTCCATAAATTGGTCCTTAGCTTACATCTAGCTAAGTAAAACATCCTTAAAAAATACTTTTAGTAGGCTTTGACTTCAAATAGGTTTTTATAATTTGTAGATCTCAAAGTTAGTCATTTTCATTAGTTTTGAGTGTTTTATAAAAAATATAAAAAAATCTCTTTTGGAAAAAAGTTTGCTTTTTGTAGTGATTGAGTGCTTTGAAGCAAAAAAGGGAATTTTTTGTGAAATAACTAGTTGTCTCGTTTTGAGTGCTTTGGAAAGGAAAAGCTCTTCTTTTATTTTGTTTAATTGAGAAAGATTTGTGTTTACAAAGTATTTGCATTCTCAAACTCTTTCTTAGTTTAGAAGTTCATTGAAGAAAAAAAGATTGTTTAGATCATTTTAGGTGCATTTTTAGTGATTTTGAGTCGAGTCTTCATACCACGAGTTTCATCTCCGCACCTTTGGACTTAAACAAAAACCACTAAAAATTAACACTTAAAGTAAAATTCACCTAGTAACATTTTTATTTCTAGGGCTCTGATACACCAACTTAGCTTAGGCTAGTGTCTCGGAGTAGGAGAGTAATTAACTCTCCAAGACAGTAAAAACAAACAAGTAGATGTATCTTGTGGTAGGGAAGAAATCCAATTGTTGCATTTATACTCTGGGAAAGCTCCTCTTAAAGGAGAAGCACGAGATCGTGTCTGAACCAGTGTGGGAATCAATCCTTCCTCATTGGGAACGACGCCAGATATTCACGTATTAAAAACGGTAAACCTCAGATTAACCATTGTCGAGGAGCCTGGGGTCACTTGTTGGTAAACCTTGGATTATGTCAAGGAGCCTTCAAGGGGATTGAGCTTGCTACTCTGCCCTTGCATGCGTATCGGATCGTAGACTGTTCCCCCAGGTGTATTTGTCTCAGTTGGTAACCTTAGTGGCCATATTCTTTAGGACTCTTCCTAAGGTGACAGTGGTGGGAAGATCCCACTGTACCTGGAGCAGACGTCAGCTAGACTCACTTGGATTTTCTAGGGGGTTCAATTCACTCGAGACGGTTAAGTGGACGAACTTGTGCCAGTCTATTCATTAAGCAGGTTACCGGGGTAACTGTTCCAACCGCCATTTCTGTATTGAACTCTGTGACATTGGATTTCATCACCAACTAGTGTTTTCAGTCCGGAAAGTTACTGTTTGTGTGTGTTTGATCTCCTAGATTCTTTAGGTGTGTGATTCAAATTTGTTTGGTTCTTTAGAGACTTTAGGTGCTTTTAATTGAGATTTTACTTTGTTTGCATGTGAAGTAGTTAAAAGTTTTCAACTGTGGCTGAATTACCAAGACAGTCCCGTAGACTTCGGGGCCAGTCTCCTGAGTTGGTAAACGTGGCTGAGTTATTGAGGAAGTCCCGTAGACTTCGAGGCCAACCTCCTGAGGAAGTACCAAGCCAACTTGAAGGCTTAAAAGTCCTCGTAACTCCTAGAGACAGTAGAGTTGGGTCACCTGAGGAAGGAGAATCTTCTTTGATAGTACATCCTGATTTTCAACCGTTAGTAGCAGATTATAATCCACAGTCAGTGTCTGTCTCTGAAATCGCTGGTAGCTTTTCATCTACTAGTGATATAGGTGAAGAACCCGAAATATCTGAGCCTGAAAGTGAATTTGCTGCTACTCCGACATCGGGGTTTGTTTCTCCAACTTCTAGTGGTCCTGGTTCACCTAGGGTAGAAAGAGTAATCACCCAAGATCTTCCTTCTGGACTTATTTCTATTGAAGAACTTGCTCCGGAAGAAGAAGTAGGCATCCCTATCCCTGAAAATCAACCTGTTATCAAACTAAGGGAGCGTGAATCAATTTTTTACAGTCCACCTAGGAGTAGTTCTTGGTATCTTTCTTTGACTAATTTTCTAGAAAACTCAGGGTTAAGTTTTTCACCACCTCGTGCTCCTTATCACCCAACACCTAGAGGTTTTTATACTTTCGTCAATATGGCAGGACAGTCATCCATGTTTACTCAATCGCCCGAATCTTTTTTGTACGGCGGTCCTTCTGTTCCCTCTGGGTATCAGTTACTTTCTGGTACTTTTTCGGGAGCATCTCCTCAACCCATTGAACAAGGGTTATTAACTGGAAACAATGGTACTAAGCCATTGAGCGTAGAAGACATTCTTATGATGTCAGGTTCTATTCCCAATCCTCAACCTCAAGGTGGCCAGTTACCGCCTGGGGGGCAGCCTCAATTAACGCCTGGGGGGCAACCTCAAGGACAGTACATACCTATGGGATAGTACGTTCCTCAAGGTCAACCCCAGACTCAATATGTACCCCAAGGTCAACCCCAGTATCAATTTATACCTCAAGGTCAACCCCAGTATCAGTATGTGCCTCAAGGGTATCAACCCCAAGGTCAATACTCGAACCAAGGTTTCCAACCACCCCAAGGTCAAACGTTTGTTCAAGGAACGGGAAATGTACCTTTCAATTATCAATCCTACCCTCAACCTGGTTATGGTCCTCAGTATTCTCAACCAGTTATGGGTCAGTACCCCGGAATGAATATAGTGTGGGATCCATCGCAAACCCAACAAGTGTTGCAGCCAAGTGTACAGTTGTCATCTCAAACTGGACAACCCTTAGTTTCTGGTACACCCCAGCAACTAGTCCAGTCTAACATTCAAACTTCTATACCTTCGGTAGTTTCTCAGCCTGGGCCTAGTACACCTCGTACTCCACCTCAAATCACTGCTACAACTGTCGCAACATCTGTTCAATCTACCCCACCTACTTCTGGAGTATCGACAGCTCCGGTTTCTACTGTTCCTGTATCTACTCCTCAGACATCTTTACCACCGTCTGGATCTACGATTCAAACTTCGGTTCACATGCCTGTAGGACAACCTGGTTTAAGTACGGTTGTCACAAGTCAACCACAATTCACCTATCAACCGTACCAGGGACAGTACCAATTCGGTCCTGTTGTGTAATAGCCAGTCTATCAGTATCAACCGTATCCTGGGTACACTTATCAACAACCTCAACAACCCCAGTACGGTCCGGTTAATCCTGGTTTTCGGGGAGGATACAATATCCCGAACACGATTCCTATTCCTAGTTATCCTGGATATCCTCCTCCTGGGGCTGGTCTCATGACCCAGAGTTTTAGGGACCCTAATCGGCAATTACCGTTTATTGCAACTTTGGACTTACCTGACTTGTCGCACCTAACGAACGATCCCATCAATTATCTTCCGTTTTGGCTGCCAATGCTGAATAAGTTGCCCAGTGACATTCCCAAGTTCGAAGGTAAATCAGGAGAGGACCCGTCGAACCATGTGATGACTTACCACCTCTGGTGTGCGTCTAACTCCATTACAGATGATTCAATCCGTCTTAGACTTTTCCAGCGCACTCTAATTGGTCTCACGGCCAAGTGGTACATTGAGTTACCACGAGGCACTTTTTATAATTTTAGTCAGTTAGCTACCTCGTTTTTAACTCACTTTCAGTTGCCAGTCCGATATGACAATGGCACAGAATTGTTAACTTCACTAAAACGATCAACATCCACTTACATTTCAGATCATATTCATGAGTGGAGACGTCGACGTCGTTTAGTGAAGGTATTTATTCCAGATCAAATCTTGGCTGAGTGCTTTGTAAAATCTTTGTTGCCAAAGATCACTGAAGATGTTGCTAAAGCCGGAGTTGTTACTGAGGAGCAAGTCATTGCTCAAGCACAGTACCTTGACTTGGTCTACACTCAGTCGGGTACGTTACACGAAAAAATCGTCGATCTTCCCAAGCAAAATCAAATCGCTACAGCTCCTTCAGGATCTCATGCCGCCGATGGTATGATTGGCACGGTTAACACTAAAAGTAAGAAGAAGTCTTCCAAGAATTCTTCTCCCATTATAACCTTGCCTGATTCCCCAACAAGAGATTCTTCTACAGAGATTTCTATCGATATTCACGTTGTAGAGTCATCTACAGCCAAATCAAAATCCTGTGGGAAGAAGAAAGGAAAGAAGAAGAATAAAACGGATAAAAGTTCAAAGGAGAAACCTGAAAAAGTGGAATCCAATGATGAAAAGCACAAACCTCGTTATCCTTGTCTCATTTGTGACGATGAACATTTTACATGAGACTGCCCTCATCGTGCAGAGGTTGCGAAGATTGTCAAAGGTTCCCAAACTCCTGCTGTTTTGAAGGATCCTTTTCCGGCTCAAGACAGTAAGATGATAGGTTCATCCTCGAGTGCCAACGAAGAACCCATACTGATGATGTCCCATGTTAGGATTGCGACTCGATCGCAAGATTATGGTAGTAAGAGTCCTATTGATGGTAAAGAAGCAGAATCTTCTCATTCTAATCCATCAACCTCAGCTCTCGGTTACGATCCACTACAGATCGAGAAACCTAATCCAGACTTGGTAATCAAACCGCCCACCAAGGGTATACTTCGAAAGTCAGCTTTCAATCCACATGCGAGAGCGGCTCAGAATTATAACATTGTTGAGGATCTAGCTGTTTCACCCTCGGCAATGTCGGCTTTGGAAGTGCTGCAATCATGCCCAACACAACGTAAATTACTTTTGTCGGCTATAGGAGCTGTTGATGTTCAGGACCCGAACCTAATAATTTTCGATCTAGAAAATAGTACACTGCGTTTGCCTCATCAAATGGCTTTCCAGATTCTAGTGATAGTAAAAAACAGGCCTATTCATCGGACTGTAATTGATGAGGGAGCCTCAACGTGTATTATGTCGATACAGTGTTGGAGATCGCTTGGTTCTCCTTCGCTAAATCAATCCCTGAAAATTCTAAAGTCCTTTGATGGCCGTGGGTTTCATCCTTTTGGCATTCTACAGGATTTGCCTATAGGGGTTGAAGGAAAAACTGTTAGTCTAGATGTGGAGGTGGTTGATGCCCCTCTAGATTACAACCTTCTCTTGGGTCGAAGTTGGTCTTACGCTATGACAATGGTCGTTTCATCGGTCTTTCGAGTAATAAAGTTTCCACATAATGGGAAGATCGTAACAATAGACCAGCTGGCTTACTTTTCATCTGACCCAGCCTCTTCGAAGAGTATTCAACATGTTGGTAAAACGACTATCCCATATAAGGATGTTGGAGTAGGATTAGTTAAAGATGTCGGTTTACTGGGAACTTTTCCTTTTCCTCCAATCAACGTATCATCTTCATTTGCAACCATTCATATGATTACATCAGACACCATTATTTATGATGATCCTTGGATCATCCCTTCTGAATCTGAGATAGACTCATTTGGTAATTCCATGCCTTTGAGTCCATATGAAATTGCCTATGAAGCCGTGCAGTCTTTTGCCGACCCGTGTTCAACCAAAAATGACTAATGTGGTCCGTGAGGAATCACTTTTCACATCAACCTCGGATTTAACTACGTTTTCTGAACTTGTTCACTCTGATGAGAAAATTTGTGAAATCCTACGTGTAGATGATTTACCATGGGAAGATCTCCATCATAGATCTTCGTTTTTACCTGAGGATGATCGTTTTGAAAATGATTTCTCATCAATTTTTACAACTGAATATGTCAAGGAACCTCAAAATCCAATGAAACATCCAGATTCAGAGTTAAATTTGGGAAACATCTCTCGAACTATTCCTATTGACATTTCGGTTAAGCCCGGAATTGTTGAGAACATTCATATAGGTGCCTCGTGTACAGATGACGAAATTCAATTATATAAGGCCCTATTTCAAGAATTCCGCGACGTGTTTGCCTGGTCCTATGAGGAAATGCCAGGAATTGATCCCGCGATTGTTGTTCATGAAATCAAGACTTACCCGGACGCTAAACCCGTTCGGCAATGTTTGCATCAGATTCACCCACGAAAAGCTACTGCAATTAAAGCAGAAGTTGAAAAACTGTTGAAAGCAGGTTTCATTTATCCGATCCCGTTAACGAATTGGGTATCGAATATTGTTCCGGTTAACAAAAAACAGGGAACAATAAGAATATGCATCGATTATAGGGACATTAATCGAGCCTGTCCAAAAGACAATTACCCAACTCCCTATATCGATCAAATCATTGATGATTGTGCCGGCAGCAAAATATTCTCCTTTATGGACGGTTTTTCCGGATACAATCAAATCAACATTCTACCTGCCGATCAACCAAAAATGGCTTTCATTTGTCCATGGGGGACATTTTCTTATTGCAAATTACCTTTTGGGCTTAAGAATGTTGGAGCAACTTTTTAAAGGGCGATGTCTTATGCATTTCATGACATCAAGCACATTGTGCAACCTTATCTCGATGACTTGCCTGCTCATTCATTACATCGAGCTGATCACCTCGTCCATTTACGAGCAATCTTTATGAGGTGTAGGCATTATTGTATTCGGTTGAACCCACACAAATGTGTCTTCTGTATAGAAACAGGTCGATTGCTGGGGTTTGTAGTTTCGAAAGCTAACATTCGCGTTGATCCCTCAAAGGTCGAAGCTATCATCAAATTGCCTCCTCCTTCGAGTCTTCGCCAACTCCAAAGTTTGCAAGGGAAAGCAAACTTTTTACAACGATTCATTCCTAACTACGCTGAGGTTACAAAGGGTTTTACCCAGTTGTTGAAATAGAATACTCCATTCTATTGGGACGAGATAGCTCAGAAATCTTTTGATGCACTCAAACACGCGTTGACCCATGCACCGTTGTTGCATCCTCCCAACTACAACTAGGATTACTTCTTGTATCTCACCGCTTCTCATTCCACCATTGGAATGGTCTTAGTTCAGGAAGATGAATCAGGAACTGAACATGTGATATATTACCTTAGTCAAACTTTAAATCCAACTGAGCTAAAATACTCACATGTGGAGAAATTGGCATTGGCAGCCGTTCAAGCTGTCCAACGTTTTCGTCACTACATTCTACTACGTAAAACTACAGTAATTTCGGATTGCAACCCTATGATCTACATTTTGACCAAGCAATTGCTAGGGGGCAAGTACTCTAAATGGATCATTATCCTGCAAGAGTTCGACTTGGAATTTGAGAAATCCAAGTCTAAGAAATCTTTAGTTTTTGCGGAGTTAATGTGTGACTTCCCGCGTGCTGACACGGAAACTGTGGCGGAGGAGCCCATTGCGGACGAATCCTTGTTTCTAATCAGCACTTTAGATCCATGGTATGGGGATATCATCGTTTATTTCCAGACGTAATCCTTTCGGCCAGAAATTTCAAGGTCAGAACATCGGAAAATTCGATTCCAGTCCCAACAATTCAGGATTATTGGAGATACTCTTTATCGCCGTGGAGCGGATTCTGTTTTTCGACGTTGCTTAACTCACGAGGAAGCTGAAAGGGTTCTAAATGACTGTCACTCTAGAGTGTGTGGCGGTCATATGTCTGGGTTTGCCACAGCCCAAAAGATATTGCGCGTTGGCTACTTCTAGTCGTCTTTATTTAAAGATTGTATTACAGTGGTCCGAAAATGCCACAACTGCCAGATTTTTGATCGTAAGATGCGCACTCCACCTGCTCCCCTCCACCCTATAATTTCCATTGGTCCTTTTGCCAAATGGGGTATCGATTTTATTACATGTAACCCTCACTCGGCCGGGGGGCATGCGTATATCATCCTTGCGGTAGATTATTTTTCTAAGTGGGTCGAGGCGATGCCTACATTCGAGGCAGACGGCAAGACAGCTGCAATTTTCGTGTTCAATCATACAATTGCTAGGTTTGGTGTCCCACAAGCGATAATCACTGATCATGGGCGTCATTTTCGAAATGTTATGATGACCGAACTTACAGGCCAGCTTGGTTTACGTCACGATAGTTCAACCCCTTATTATCCACAAGCGAATGGTCTGGTTGAGTCCATCAACAAAGTTTTGGTTATCATGATCCGAAGAATCATTGGGATTCATCGATCGAATTGGCACAACATGCTATTTTTAGCGCTTTGGGCGTACCGAACTTCAGTAAAAACATCAACAGGGTTCACTCCTTTCCAACTAGTCTATGTTTTGGAAGCCGTGTTACCCATTGAATGCGAAATCCTGTCACTGAAAATGGCCATCGAGTTACTTCCAGCCACTTCCGAAGAGGAAAAGCATTTGTTATACTTGGCTCAATTAGATGAGAATCGACGTGATGCTGCATTGGCGATCGAGACTCACGCAAAATGCATGAGAGCTCAGTATGATCGAAATGTGACCCCTCGAAATTTTTTGGAAGGAGATCTAGTCTTAGTTTACGATCAAGCTAATGATAAATTAGGCGCTGGAAAATTCGTTCCTATGTGGCATGGTCCCTATGTTGTCAAGCGAAAGCTAGCCAAAGGGGCTTATGAATTGGTAGACTTTGATGGGGACTCTTTGGGTAAACCCAGAAATGGCCTTTACTTGAAGAGGTATTATGCTTAAAAGAATGGGTATGGAGATTTAGTTAGGATAGTTTTCTCTTTCTAGCTGGTGTGTTTTAGTTTAAACAGTGTGCTTAGCTTAGAGAGTGTTTTTTCGTCATTATTCCTGCTTATCTTGGTTTTACTCTTGATATTGTAGATGTCGATGCCTCTCCAAACATACATTGGTTTTGCTGATGGTGCTTGTCGTAATACACGAAACATCTCTTCCGCAGCTTGGGTTATCTATTCGCCCTCTGACGAGTTAGTATCTATGCATGGGGTAAGCCTCGGTCAAACAATGAACAACATTGCCGAGTATAGTGCAGTGATTGAGTTATTATCTGAATCTATTTCATTTGGGATTCGGAGTTTGATAGTGAGGTTAGATTCTGAACTCGTTGTATTACAGCTTAATAGAGTGTATGCCATTAGAAATCCAGTGTTATTAAGATTATTTTTGAGACTGCGTCTCTTGGAACGTGAATTTGATTATATTGAATATCAGCATATTCCAAGGTCTTTAAATACATTAGCAGATGCAATTGCTTCTCGAATGTTAAATAGACATTTGTAATAATCATACATGTAAATTTAAAACCATTCCATAACATGATTTACAAGATAAGTCGGTAATAGTGATATATATATATATATATATATATATATATATATATATATAGATATATATATATAGGAGTGTGTCAAAAATACATCGTCCTCGATCATAGGTTGAAAAACACCTTATGATCGGCAAAAATGATAAGTACAAAAAACAAAAATGTCACATGTGCCCACAATAGGCGATCATCCTATCACTGGTGATGATCTCTATAAGAAACCACTGCACGGGCCACCTTGCAAAGGAACCTCCTAAAAGGTCCCGAGACCCCAATCACATAGCGCTGAAGTCGACGAGGAATGTCGTCTATAGTGGTCTCAGGAATATCTCCTGTCAAGTGCTCAAGATGACCCTCCAACTCGACCAAAACCTCTGCTGATTCATCCTGTGGGGCTGGCGCGGGTGCAACTGGTTGCCTCCTCTCGTAAGGCCGGAGAGCGGCTGGTCGCTGTGGACCCACATCTGCATTTGAAATTTTTACTATCAGTTTTGAGACGATGAAAAAATAAAAAAAAATTAAAATAGGAAAAATGTTGAAAAGGATTTTACCTGACTCGTCCCACTGCTCTCCTGGTGGAAGAACCATGTCTGGGTCACCACGAAAATCTATCCCAGCGTAAGGGAAGTCCTGAATGGAAAAGACCTGGTTTTCCAACCATTGGAAATACTCAGGTTTGAATCGAGCAACCTCTGTCCTCTCGTCCGGGTGACGGGCCATGACTGCGACCCATCGCATCAGTTTGGGCTCTCGAGGAAGCCCAGCTCCAACAGTAAGGTGCTATGGGATCAGCATAGGAACCCTCTCTAGGCCAAAAATCACAACCAAAGCCCCATAACCAAAGGTCTTTAGTTGTCCGTTTTTGGCCCTGGTCAGTTGGCCTTTCAGATTGGCCAACACGACATCGCACCAGTTGAAGATGGTGCCTCGAAAGCAATCAACTGCCATACGCATCTGGGATTTGGTGGCAATATGTAATGCGGCAGCTCTGCAAAGTCTGGTGACAGTAAACGCAATCACCATGAGCTCAGGACGGGATATGTTCTTTATGTCTATCCCTTTGTCTCTAGCCTGGCTGTTGCAGTACTCTAGCCTGAGGCTATCGACAAACTGGCCACCTGGTCTAGCCCCAAACAGAGTCAAGTCTTCACCTCTCTTAGGCAAACCAGTCAAGAAATATATGTCCGCCAACTCGATTTTGAGCTGGTGGCCACCAATGAAGAAGCACTGGTCCTGTATGCTCCATCTGTCAACCAGCCACTGTAAGAAATCCACCTGAGCCCTCATGCCAGGAATGGCCCAGTATTTGTACAATCCGCATGCCCTCAAAGCATCAACTGAAGGCTGATGATTCCATGTGGCGGCATCCACATCCTCATGCTCTTGTTCACGCCAATCTAGCATGATGTACTCTCTGCATCAAGCATAAAGACAAATTAAAATGCTAGAAAATATTTTGTGTGGTCCATTTTTGAGAATTTTTGGGTTCAAAACCCTTGCGGTGGGGACCACACCCTCCAGGTTAGACACAGTGTGTGGGACCGCACTTTGTCTACATGGAAGGTGCGGACCCCGAGCTTTTTCCCAATGGAGAAAAAGTCGGGGTCCGCAGGCCCGCAATGGTAAACTTGCGGGCCCCCGCGCGCGGGTTTTGCGCCTAAAAACCCTCCCAAAAATGAAATAAAGGACTAAAACAAAAAATTAAATAGTTAAAAATGAAGAGTGGGATGATGTGGATTACCTGGAGAAGACGGTGTTCGATTCCGATGGTTGGATTTTCCGCAATCTTCACAGGAAGTTTTTTGAGTTAAATTTTCTCACCCAAACTCAAACAGTAAAAATGAATTGACAAAGGCCCTTTTTATAAGTTTTTTGAGCAAATAAATTGCAAATTTGTTTATGTTTCACTTTGAAAAGGTATTTTGCGACATTTTTATCCATTTCAAACAGGTATGAGTAATGTTTGTGTTCTTGTGCAGAATAAAGGATTATTCAGGCGAAATCTATCATTTTCGACGAAAAAACATGTAGAGTCATCTTTAAGCTCTTTTCTAACTCCTAAAACATGATAAGAGTGTCGATTGTTTCTTTTAAACTCATTAAAATGGAATTAAAAGACGGTCCACTTACAGCTCTTTTCCGACCGTAAAAAACATGAAAAGATTGCCGAATTTTTGTCGTTTCAAATTCGATATCGGTCATAAAACGACGTGTCATTGATCGCTTTTTTACTTTTTCGGGTTAAATGCACTAATGACGAAAAGTACTCCTTGGTCATAAAAGATCAAGCGGTTCTCTCAAGTATTATTTTATACTTTTTCGGGCTTGGGAGACACAAATTTATGAAAAAGGTCAACCCTGGAGTCTTCTTAATTTTTTTCAGACTCTCTAAAATTGAAAAACGCCGAGTTTCTCCTATACTAGACTCGTTAAAATTTCACAGTAAAGGACCTGTTCAATTACAAACAGGAACGAACCACTCCTTCTTAGGGTTCGAATTTAAACTAAGTTGGACTCATCCGAAGGATGAGCTTATAATCAAGCAAATGTTATCCTCCTCAAGCTTGTCAAAAATAAAGAGGTACTTGCCAGAAATGGTGGGGGAAAAGAGAGAAAAATGAGCCTGTTTGTCATACTTTGTAACCACTCTTGAACATGACACTTTCATTCACCTGGGTTGGGAAATCCTTTGCCTAACAGTTGATCAAACCACATTGAAAGTCTTCAGCCGGTTTCTGGGTATTAACTTTGGGTCAATCGTCACCAAGCCATCTGTTGTGTCGTTATGTGTTCAAGAGGTCACTGCCAATAAGCCATTCATATGCAAAATATCTTTCATCCATCTTGACCATCCCTGAGTCAGTCCTTGCAACTGAATTTCTTCAACTTGATCTATGATTTCGTGTTTTGGGCTTGCCTAAAACGGATCGCTTTCTATCGACATCAACTCATTATCTAGAAAGATGATCTAGGAATCGTCAGTACCTTGAAGTCTGCATGCCTCAATGGCAGGTTTCTCACCTTTGACGATGGTTTACATCATTGACTTTCGATCAAAGGATTCCGTGACATGTTCGACATCAACACATTTATTCACGTCTCATGGATTGTACTGGGTACTTTGAGAGCCATTGACATCATTGGTGGTTTCTCTCACACTTGTTAACAGTTTACATCATTGACTGGTAATCAAGTGGTTTCTACCATGTTCGACATCAACACATTTATTCGCATCGGTAGAATCGTACTATTTCGGGAAAGTAGAAATGAAGACCCTGGATCTAGTTTCCACAATCCAGGCTGCGAGGAATTTTGTATTCATTATATAATGGACTATTCATAAACAGATGGCTGCATCCATACTGTGTCCACATGAGTCTATACTTGTGATGTTTTACAAGATCATTCCTATATCAGACCAGTAGTTAGTTTTTCTAGACAGTTTTGATCTGAGGATGGGAATGCCTATCTCAGCAATGATATGATCTCATATATATATCTTGCATTGAATGTTTTCATAGTTTCCAACCGGGTTCTCCACAAGATGATCCTCTAAATGATAAAGTACTTCACTCTTCCTAAATGATAAGAAATCCTCATCTACTACAGACTTCGCACTTTAGGGGGCAATCTGTTACACAAAAATATCGTCACCATGATTATTTGCAGTCAGTATGGGTCTATCATCACTTGTACTGTCCTCCTAAGCAAGTCTCAGACCTCAGTTCTTCAAATCAAGCTTTGGAAATGAGAGAAAGACATTAAAAATCAATGTAACTCTGGTTCCGCACTTTCTCTCATGGTCACCTGCGGTCCCGCACCTTCTGTGTACAAAAATTGCAGACCTGCCCGCTCTGTCCCTAACGGTGTAGGTGCGTACCCCTATGAAAGTCAAAAGGTGCAAGTTTTATCTTAAAAAACTCACTTTGGGTTAATTCTAGAGGTTTCTAGAAGGAATTTTGACGTGGATTGTTCGCTCTGAGGTGGTTCATCCATCCCAAAAGAGAAGGAGCTAATCCCTTGATGAGAGGAGCTATCCCTTTGAAGGAGGGCTTTATCCCTTTGAAGGAGGACCTAGTAACCTCCCTCCATTGCACTATAAATACAGGCATTGGGTTGGTTGCTGGGGAGGTTAGAAGCTGAACATTTTTGAGGGTAAATTCTGGTGAAATCAAGACTTCCTAGTTGAGCTTAAGAGGAGAGATCACACATCTTTTTGGCTTCATTGGGGAGTGAGTGAAACTTGTCAAAGTAGAGGAGACTTCTTGTTGGACCCTGGGAGGAGCTTGTACAGCATCAAGGCAAAGGTTGTAAAGTTCTTCTTCTTTTGAATTAATACAATCAAACTCATTTTTCTCAACAAGTATCTTATGTTATTTGTTTCATGGACTCCTTGACTTTCATGTTAAATATGTTTTATGCAATTGGCTTTTCAGGTGCTATTTAATTTGTTTGCCTTGTTTGTGTTTGCAGATTCGTGAAAAGGAGCTCACTTGGATCAAAGGAGCGAGGGCATCCACAAGCTTGCGTTGGACCTAAGGTAGACCCTAAAAACACTTGTTTGCTATTTGTTTATCAAAGCATATTTGGAGAAAGATAGTGTCTGGTTGGTTTGCTTGTCATTAGGTCTTCTTTAGATTCTAGGAAGGTCTATCTTGTCCGCAAGATCGACTTATTCCATGTGACAGGGTAATAAACCATTAGGTACAGAATGATTGTTTGATTGAGTTGCTATTAGGATAGATTACTCATTTTCTTAGAGTTGGATTGTTATAGATTGCTTAAGGAATGAGTTATCATTGATACAAATTTCTTATTTTCCCTAAGAATGAATTGTTATTTGTATTGATAGTTTTATGGTCAAATGGTTATTAGTACAAGTTGTTTGATTGCTTCAAGTAAGAACTATCATCATCATAGGATGCTTGTTGAGTAATGATTAAATGGTTTTTGCAAATAGAAGGTTTGGTACCAACATTTGAAGATTTGATTGAGTAAAGTTTTGTGTGAATAGAAGTCTGTTTTCATCACTAGAGATACGTAGTTCAGTAGTTGTTGAGTACAGATTTGAATGCTAGAATTTGTGAAGGTTTTGAATCTCTAGATTAAATTTGATTGTTGAGTTTTCTCATGAAAGTTAGATGTTTGACTTCTTTTAAGTTTGAAAGAATTTGTTTGTTTTATTCCCTAGCTGATCATTATAAAGGAAACCTTAAAGCTCTGACCTATATACTAAATCAAGAAGTGCAATGCAACTCATGTTTACGAGCTCAGATTGACAATTAAATATTAAGAGGTTTAATTGACCAATTTAATCTCTCAACATTTTGGAGTCATTGCCAGGGAGTTGTAATTTTTGATTCAGGCAACCATTATCAGAGTTTCAAGATCTTGTAGGGTTGTCAGAGGGTAGAGAGAGTACAGTAAGACGTGAGTGAAGAGCCAAACATCCACTTTTGTTGGGGTTGCTCCATAGTCTGACCGATCACTGCTTTCTATTTTCCTTTATCTTTATACGTAGAAGTAAAGGTAGACCTAGGGATAGTAAAGGTAGATTCATTTCCAGTGTTAGTTTTCTTGCAATTAGCAATTTTTAATTCAAGCATTGAATGTCAAAACATTTTTGGGGTGCTGTAAGAACCCCTCTCTTTTGTTATAATCCATGTTGCAAAACAGGGATCATCAAGCAGCAGGAGAAATTCAAGAATGAACAAGATCTTGAAGAATGTCCCTCGAAGCACCCTCAAACCCTAGTAGTATCTAGGGTATCTTCTTCTCAGGAAGAGTTTATCCTATCTGCATTCAGGAAATTATCTACCTCTCCACACCCAGAATAGGATTTCGAAAGCTCCCTCGAGTCCTCTTGCCTATCTACCAAGGAGATCGATGATCCATGCACCAAATATGATGGGGAGCATTCATCTAAAACTGAGATCTAAGAGATTTCACCATGCCCAGCAACAAGTTTTGTGTGCATTCAAGAGACCGATTATCCAAGCTCTTCTGGCATGACTGAGGAAGACATTCAGAGTGGTCCATATGAAGAAACAAGCCAATACCACCGGGATTACATCAAGCATTGGTTCGAGGTTACAATCTAGTCAAAGTGTCACTCTCATCTTCAAATACTCTTCACATCATCTCTTTCAAAGCTGTTGATTGTTCATGCTCATGTAACATCTAAAGTTTATATGTTAAATCTGGGCATGATCATATCTTTGTACCTAATCCACACATGGGTTCATTGGAAGTTCTCTTTGACTTAAATGAGGATATATTCTCTTCATTATAGTAGGAACGTTAGTATTGTAATAAATAAATGAAATAGTAAAGAGAAAAATAAGTCCTTTTGTGAAAACCAGCGTGTTTGGTACAACTGGACAAGGAATTTTCTTGAAAACTAGGTAACTAGAGGGCAAGATTCCCAATAAAGTTTGTAAATTTGTATGAGTTCTTCAAATCATGTATTTTTCATGTCATTATGTTTTTACTTGAGTTTTTTGATGTGGGATTACTTAAGGCCCACTTGCCAACAAGCCTTGTTCCATCGACATCAACACATCATCTGGGACCAAGGTTAGGGTTAGATAAGGTACCTAGGAGCCTGCACGCCTTAATGGTAGGTATCTATGTCATCTACCAAGGAAATACATCAATGTTTCTTGGTGGATGAATTCTGCAGTGCATTCGACCTCGACAAATCCATTCATGGCTAGTAGAATGTACCTAGTTCCTTGATTCCCATTAACATCAAAGGTGGGATATCTCGCATTGGTTAATGATCTCCTCAATGGTCGGTAATCCAATGATTCTTTCTTACGTTCGAAATCGACACCATTTATTTACATATGTAGGATTGCACATGGATGTGTAGCGATTGAGGACTATATGGTTTTGTGATCTCAGCACAAATTTGTAGCAGTGAGGACATTTGTAGCAACATTTCCTTTTCTTTTAGAAGTCATATTGTTTCAATAAAGGTTTCCATGTAGTATTTTGATCATCATTTGCAGTAGTCATATTCCTTATTTGTTTGGGGACATACAACTCCTCAAGCGTGGGGGAGAAGGGGACTTTCATTTTCCAGTCTCCTTTACTATCTCCAATTCAGCCTTCTTCAACAGATCCAACACCATCTTCAGTTCAGCTTTCAAGAAATATTTTCTCAATTTTGCAGCATGAGAACAGTGTCATCAGTCAGGTGCAATTCAAATTTGCTGCAAACTCATCCCTCTTCTATGGAGATCATGCTTCAACAGTGGACTTGAATTCTATGCATTCACCTTATCTTTGCTTAAAATCTTTTAAGTGACCCAGGTATCATCCTGACTCATTTGGCTTGATTATAGATAGTTGATAATTACTAATTATAATTGCAAGTTTACAATACATCCCTGGTCACTACTCTTGTTATCCCCAAATCCATGACCGGAAAGCACCCATGCCTCCCTTGTAACCATCATCCTTCCTAATTCTGAACTATATCCTAATTCCTAATTCCTAATTATGAACTATATCCTCCTTTACCACCATTGTTACTGAACTATCCCAAAACCTTGATCGAAATCTTACCCCTGGCTCCCTCATCATCATTATCTAGTTAGCTAGAGCTTATTATCAACATTTAGTTATATACCTTCTTGATGATATTTTCAGTGCTTTAGATGCCACACAGTAAGTTATCTGTTTAAGGAGTGCATTATAAGTGTTTTAAAGAATAAAACTATTGTTATAGTGACACATCAAGTGGAGTTCTTGCGTGAGGCAGATATGATAGTTGTTATGAGAGCAGGATAGGTTATGAGCTTGGTATATATGATGAACTTTCCCAATAAGGCACTCGCTTTGGGGAATTTGTTGATGAACACAAAAAGGGATTAGATGACATAACAGTGAAAAGTGATATGGACTATGACACTGCCAAAGATGATTGGATAATTTCTCAAACAATTAGAGGACCAGGAGCTTGTGGTGTTTTACAACTTGCTGAACCTATTGACGCCTATACTCCACTCACTAACAAAGAAGTCACACATAAAGATGTATATGCTCCATTTGATATAATAATCTAGGGTACATGCACCTTTGGGAAGAAAGTTAGAAATACACAAGCTACAGAACATAGTGTAGCCATTATTTACAACAATGAAGATAGTATCGATCTAGTTTCAATGGTTGGAAATTCAGATGGTGTCACAATTCATGCAGTGATTGTTTCTAAAGCAGCAGGAGAAATGTTTTTAAAACATGTTGGAGATCCAAATATGGAATTTTGGCTCATACCTTCATATGAGAACATGGCATGTCTAGCTCGGAAAATTTCCATGAATTCACCATTATTTCAGCTTTAGCAGCAAGGACCACATCATCCTTTTTATCAAATGTAGCAACAACAGCAACAACACCAAGCCCAATACAGTCAAAAACCTCCAGGGAAGCAAACTAATCGAAATAAAGTTCTACAAACCTCATACACTTCTCTGCCAGGTCCCGTTGGGTCTTCAAGCAAGCCAGATAATTCAAATATGAGTGCTAGCCAAGGGAGTGATTGCTCTTTCTGAACAAGTTATGCTATTTTACTACTGGTTATTTTCTTCATCTTCTTTTTCTCATCGAAGGGATGAGGACTATGAGTGAAAGTTTTATGTATATTTTATTATTCAGCTTTCAACAAAGCTAAAGATGGTAGATTTCTAGGGAAAGTAATTTCCTTCAAGATCTGTTTTGACAATATCATATTTTTTTTCTAGGCCATATGTTACTTTGCTTTCTGACTCTAGTGGCCAATGGTGAACACTGCATGGAATACATAGGTTTTCTCTTAGCAATAGAAATCAGAAATGGAGGCTTGGAATTTTCCTGTTTATTCTTATTGTAAATAAGACCTGTTGACTAGAGATGTTTGTCACTTGTCAGAGAAGATATAGAATACAAGCTGAAAGACTTTGTTACAGGTATCAATTGGAAATTATTGACTTGTAGAGAATTTTGGAAGAGCTTGAGGTTTCACAACAATCAATGAGTTGCCCTATGAGTTGCAACTGCAGGGTATAATGTTGTTTCTTAGGTGAAAACTTTAGTTGAATAAGCCGGAAATAGTGTAATTTGAAAGCCCGTCTGGTCCACATAGTAGACATAGCAGATAAGACAAGGAAGATAGAGTCGTAGCTGAATATGGGAGGTTGCTGGAGGACTGTCTTGAGTTCCTTAATGAGTATTTGGAATGACTGAAAGTTGTCTACCTTGGATAGCCCATTGACTTGTTTGATACTATTATTTATGTTTATTCTTTTTGGAAGGCAAAATAATGGAGAGCATTTAGTCTTTTGTCTCATACCTGAAAGACATAAGAGGGTGAGTGCATAGAGTGTGGCATGACAGTTTTCAAGGTGTTCAGTTCCAGTACAGGGAGATTTGGAAGTTTTGATTAAGGTTGCTGGCCTTTGAAAGATTTTGGTTCCATCTCTTTTTGACTAGAATGCATGAGGGCATGCATCAACTTAAGCGTGGGGGAGATGTTGGACCCACTTTTTGTCTCTGTATTTCACCTCATTTACTATCTTTTTGCCACATTTTGATCCCTATTTAAGACTCTTTTGTACCCTTTCATCCTCATTATTCTATGGATAGTGACAGATCCAATCCCACGGTAAAAGCATTATAATGGTGTTATTTAACTATTTTATAACTCAAAGATTAGATGTTTCATGTTTAGATCCTTGAGGTTAACTAATCATTACAGGTTTAGTGTTGTGATGTATTGCTACAGGTTGCCAGAAGTCTCCACAAGTCAAATTTAACTAGTTGCTCGGTAGTTGAGTATGAAATTGTTGTAGGTGAAAAAATGGATTTTTTGATCAAATGGGGCAGAATCTGGAAATTCTGAGACACAGGTTTTGTTCAGCGCAATGTCTTATATAAGCTAGAAACTATTTGCCAAAATTCATCTTTGGGAAGGAGTTATCACCAAGGGAATATTCCAATGAAAACCATTTCTGAACATGAACGTATTGGATTAGTTCGGGTCTAGATTTTGCTGAACAGTTTTGGTTGAAAACTTCTATATCAGAATACGGTTTTGATAGGAAGTGGGCAGTTAATAATTAGAGGGTTTTTAGTGCTAAATAAGAGTAATTCACGAACCTCCATTTTGTTGGTTTTCCCACGCCTTTCTATGTAACAGATCTGATGCTTGTCAATTATGTATCAGGCTCTATTATAAAGCCTGCCTTTTGATTCTGACAAGAGCATGTTGAACCTTTGAAGTATTTAGCTATGTAATTGTGACTTAAGTTTTAATAGAAGACTGTTACGATTCTCTTGCTTTGAATTCCAGTTGAATGTGTTGAATGGGATGCTAATTCTCATGTTTTAACCATGATCCCAACCATTTCGTTACTGTAAGTTTAAAAGCCCCCAGGTGTGGCCGGGCCCACCCATCTGGGTTTGCTCTATATTTTCATTGACAGTGTCACTGTGAAACTAGTTATAGTTAGTTCCCTTTTCCATTATAAGTCAGTTCAATTGCATTGTTTCGTTTGATTGGTTAAGTGCATATAGGTGTGTTGAATGATTGCAAAGTTCTTGTCATAATTGCAATTAGATTTTGGTGTGAACTCTGCGAGCCTTCCAAACCAAAGCTATGCCATTACCTTGATTTATTATCATCTAAAATACATCATATGGTCATTTGATAAGTTGATTGAATCATTACCTATGGGCGATGCCGGAATAACTCTTTAAACTCTTTAACAATCGTGTATGAACATGATCTTAATTGATTAAGAATAGGCTTGGTTTATTCGCCAAACTGACCTCTATTTCTTTGAAAGAATTGACTCAAATCGATCCCTTAATTAAACCGTAGAATTGCGTAGGCAACACGAAATAGGTGAACAATGAATTGACTATTCAATACTATAAAGGATTTGGTTGAAACGAATTGGATTGGTGACCATGAGTGAAGATGCATTACTTGCCCAGATGATTGATTGGTTTTTATTTCACCTCATTTCATTTAATAAACTATCAGATGAATGCATTGTGGGTTGGTAACAGAACACTGTTGGAATGTTTGTTTATGATTATTTGCCAAAGACCAATTCTTTAGCTTTCCTCCCCTATTTGTGCAATTTCCAATTTCATTAGTTGACTGAGACAACGGTGCAATAACTAGTCTCATTTGAATCATTGATCTTTCTCTTGGTTCATAGGCTCCAGTTATCCACTTTGTAGTTAAATCATTGCTTGGATTTGCAACAACATATTGGTTTTGAGTAAAGATATTCATAAGCCATGATTGGTGTGATTCTGGAAAATATTTAAGTACAGTTACTTGAAATTTGTGTGACTACATAGTTGGGTGTTAAATAGGATCAACGTTAGAGTTTCTTTCATTAATCAAATCTTGTAAGTGGTTTATTTGAAGATATAACAACAAATAAGTGAGTGATAGAGTAAAACTGAGTAATTTCTCCAGATCAGTACTTAACTCCTGAGTCTTGATAGGGTAATAAACCATTAGGTATAGAACGATTGTTTGATTGAGTTGCTATTAGGATAGATTACTCATTTGCTGAGAGTTGGATTGTTATAAATTGCTTGAGGATTGAGTTATCATTGATACAAATTGCTTATTTTCTTCAGGAATGAATTGTTATTTGTATCGATAGTTTAACGGTCAAATTGTTATTAGTACAGGTTGTTTGATTGCTTCAAGTAAGAACTATCATCATCATAGGATTCTTGTTGAGTAATGATTAAATGGTTTTTGTAGATAGAAGGTCTGGTACTAGCATTTGAAGATTTGATTGATTAAAGTTTTGTGTGAATAAAAGTCCTTTTTCATCACTAGAGATACGTAGTTCAGTAGTTGTTGAGTACAGATTTGAATGCTAGTATTTCTGAGGGTTTTGAATCTCTAGATTAAATTTCATTGTTGGGTTTTCTCATGTCAGTTAGATGTTTGATTTGTTTTAAGTTTGAAAGATTTGATTGTTTTATTCCCTAGCCAATCATTATAAAGGAAACCTTAAAGCTCTGACCTATAAACTGAAACAAGAAGTGCAGTGCAACTCATGTTTATTAGCTCGGATTGAAAATTAAATATTATGAGGTTTAATTAACCAATTTAATCTCTCAACAGGTGTCGAGAATTGATTTTGGTGATATTTTTTCTCCTGTTGTCAAGGTAGCTTATATTAGATTACTTTTATCTGTTGTTGCTGCTTTTGATTTTGAGGTAGAACAGATGGATGTGAAGACAACATTTCTTCATGGGGATTTGGAAGAGGAGATCTACATGAAGCAACCTGAAGGCTTTATGGTGAAGGGTAAGAAAGAACTGGTACACAAGTTAAAGAAGTTTATGTATGGGTTAAAATAGTCACCAAGGATGTGGTATCAGAAATTTGATACATTTTTTCGTGGACTTGGCTTCACCAGAAGCAAAGAAGTTCACTGCGTGTATTTTAAATTAATTGGTGACCATGTTATTTATCTGGTCTTGTATGTGGATGATATGTTGCTGGTTGGAAATGACAAAGAAATTATCTAGGATTTGAAGACCCAATTGTCCTACAAATTTGACATGAAATATCTCGTTGTTGCAAACTATATTTTGGGCATAGAAATTAAAAGAGATGAGGAAAAGAGGAAGCTATAGTTAAACCAGAGCAAGTATGTTGAGAAAATATTGTAGGGCTAATGTGCAGGATAGTAAACCGTTGAAGGTTCCTATTACAGTAGGTGTAAAGTTATCTGTTGTACAGTGTCCCAAGACACAAGAAGAGGAAGAGGACATGTCCTGTGTTCCATATGCAAGTGCAGTTGGTAGCCTGATGTATGCAATGGTATGTACTAGACTAGACATTGCAAATGCAGTGGGAGTATTGAGCGGGTTTGTGTCAAAACTAGGAAAGGAGCATTGAGCAGCAGTGAAGCAGGTTTTCAGGTATTTGCATGGCACTATTGATTATGGTTTGTGCTACCAAGGAAGACCAGGATTGGACAGAGTTTTGGATATCCTTAGCTTTGTTGATGCGGACTAGGTTGGAGATCTAGATCAGAGAAGATCTACAAGTGGGTATATGTTTAACCTATCTGGAGGTGCAGTCAGCTAGATGAGTAAGAAACAATTTGTAGTGGCACTATCAACTACAGAGGCAGAATACATGGTAGCCACTCATGTGAGCAAGGAAGCAGTTTGGTTGCAAAGATTGTGTTCAAGTATGGGGTTAGTATAGGGAGCTATAAGGATAGACTGGGACAGCCAAAGTGCAATTTTCTTGGCAAAGAACCCTGCTTATTATTCAAAGACAAAGCACATTGATGTTCAATATCACTTTGTGAGGGATGTGATAGAATACAAAAAGGTGTTGCTGGTAAAGGTGGATACTTTCAAGAATACTGCAGATGCATTGACAAAATCTGTGAGCTCTGATAAGTTCTCTTGGTGTAGAGAAATAATGGGTGTTGTAGGGCTGGATAAATGACTAAGCTCTCTTGTGGCCCCCTGTGGAAAGCAAACAACAAGTGGGAGAATTTTGGGGTTGCGTTATATTCTTTCCATGACTACCCCACGTAGTTTACCGGGGGGTTAGAAGGGGGGCGGAGCCCCCCTTTGTTGGGTCAATTGTGCAGTGGGGGGTCACAGGGGGTTTGAGGGGCGCGAGTAGTCCCCCTCTACAGGGTCTAGGGCAGTGCCTCAAGGAATTTTTTTTTGGACCCTAAATTAGGTTGGACGGACCTGCCTATGGTTTTGTGCATGGTTTTCACACATGGTTTTGGACGCGATGGTTTTCGCTCCATGGTTTTGGACGCAATGGTTTACGGTCCATGGTATTGGATGCCGTGGCATGTATAAATATGTATTGCAACATTGAAAGGAATATAATGAAAAATCAATCTAGTAGTCCTAGTTTTGGGATCCAGGAGAAAATATCTTTGTATATGTGTTTTATGTGTTATGCTCTCGCATTCTTTATTTTCTTTGTTTTAGAATTCGTATGCAGGTAATTTCTGTATAGGATTAAAACCTACATATGGAAGTTTTTTTTCTCCTAGCCTTTTACAACCTACAAGGTTTACATAACAACAATTGGAGGAAAAGAGAAAAAGGGCTTTGTTATAATTGTGATAGAAAATACACTAAAGGTCATAAGTGTGTTGAGAAGAAATTATTTTACATAGATTGTGAAGAGGAGAAAGAAAAGGATCAAGAAACGTCAAAAGAAGAGGATATACACCAGGAATCAAACCTAGATAAAGAAGAAATGAATTTGACCATATCTTGTAAAGCATTGGAAATAATTACCACTACTCAAACTCTCAAGATAGAAGGACATATGAAGAAGAAAATGGTTCAAGAAGTGAAAGATCACATCGAGCATAAAGAAATGAATCTGACCATATCTTGTAATGCATTGGCAAGAATTACCACTCCTCAAACTCTCAAGATAAAAGCACATATCAAGAAGAAAAAGGTTCAAGCAATGAAAGATCACATTGAGCATCAACAACCAGTTCTCCAACTTCTAAAGGATAACCCCACATTGGTGTAGAATGGAATGAAACAATAGGCAGATCAACATCACAGTGAAAGAAGTTTTGATATAGGTGGTTGGGTATTTTTACGAATACAACCATACAAACAAATGTCCCTCAAGAAAGCTAAGAAGGATAATAATTTATCACCAAAGTACTATGGTCCTTACAAGGTGCTGCAAAAGATTGGTACTATGGCATACAAATTGGAGCTTCCTGCATCTTCCCGAGTGCCCCCAGTTTTCCATGTCTCACGCTTAAAGAAGGTTATAGGTGAAAAGCTCCCAATTCAAACAATATTGTCAAAACTTGATGAGGAAGGAAAAATCATATTGGAACCTGAAGCAGCCACAGAAACAAGAACTCGACAGCTATGAAATAGTTCAATTTCAAAGTATCTCATCAAGTGGACGAACCTACCTGCTGAAGATTCCACATGGGAGGATGAAAGTTTTATACAGAAGCATCTAGAACTACTCAAACATTGAGGACAACACTGTTTGAAGGAGAGGGGCATGTTAGGTCCCTATACTACTCGTTTAACCCCCTTATTGTTATTATTATACCCCTATTGTCCCCATATTGTTATTAGTCTGGCCCATAAAAGCCCACTATTGTTATTTTTGTGCCCTTTTATTATTATTTTTATGTCATCTTTGATTATATTGTAACACCTTAGACTCCTATATATAGAAAGGAGGTTTAGTCATTTTTGTAATCCAAGACTTGTTCATTTATGTAATGTAAAGGAGGTTGCCCCCTCGTAGAGGCTTATTTCAAAGGAATTGATCTATCTTTTCTATCTTTTTGTGCGTTTGTTTCATAAAAAACTTTACATCTATACAATCCACAATCCTATGTATTAATTTATTATAAGATTTATATCCTTTACCTTTTTCAAATATCCCAAAAATATTCCTTAATTTGACCTCAAATAAAACTTTCCTAGATTTTCATCCATGTTTTTATATAACATATGTTACGAATTACCTTAAAATGTTTGATTGACACTAATTTAAAATACCACAATTCAGAAGGTGTCCTATCACAACTTGGTCTCAGATGTGCCTTATTCAGAATGTGAATTGTTGTGTGAATTTCTTCTTCCCAATAGGTCTTAGGAATGTTTTTCTCTCGCATCATGGCTCTAGCCATCTATTGTACAAACTGATTTTGTCTCTCTACAACACAATTTTGTTGAGTGTCTTCAATCATATACTAGATTTTTATACCAAGTTCATCACAGAAGTATGAAAACTCATCTAGAGTAAATTCACCTCCTTTCTCTAATCATACACACTTTGTCTTGCATCCTATTTTATTTTCCACTAACACCTTAAATATCTTCAAACATTGAAATGATTTTGATTTGTTTCTTAAGAAAGCTACCTAGGTCATTTTGGAGTAATCCTCAACTACTAACATGAAATATGGCTCACCACCAGGTGCTTCTATTCCCGAAGGCCCACATAAATCCATATGTACTAATTTTAGAGGCTTACTACTTGATAACTTATCCTTGATCTTCAATTAAGAATGAGCCTATTTTCCCATTTGGCATGATTTGGCACGACATTTTTTTTTTAATCTTTGGTGGATCTCTAACTTCTCTCCTTTTCTAAGCCTTATGATGTAACCAAAATTGAGATGATCCAGTCTCATGTGTCATTTCCAGGATTCATTTGGTTTTCTCATGCATAAACCTTCATTATCTTCCTTTAAAACATACACATTATTTTATGTTTGGACTCCTTTGGCTAGATGTTTCCCTATGGTAGTTTATCTTATATCACAGTCCTGACCTTTGTAAATAACATCACAACCATTGTCACACATCTGAGTTATAGTCAACAAATTACGCTTCAGTCCTTCAAAAACCAATACATCCTAAGCTTTTCCTCTGCCATTGTTCAAACTGTATGTACCCTTTCCTTTAATTCTTCTTGCTGCATCATTTCTGAATGTGACATTCCTTATTTTATTTTCATCTAAAGATAAGAACTTACTTTTATCCCCTGTCATATGTCTAGAATAACCATTGTAAGCATACTATTGCTTATTCTGATGTTGAGCATACAGGACTATAACACATTTATTAGCTTCCTTATATTCATTTTTCTTTCTCCACTACATATGTTTTTATGTCCTACAATTTTCCTGATTTTGTGACCTATTGTTTCTAAGATAAAAGTCATATGAATTATGCCTAAAATTGTCACAGTAGTAATATTTAGTGATATCAAAATGTGGAGCGAATGGATTCTTGTTTAGATTCATGTTTGTTTTAATATTTGTAGATTTATTGCTTACTTCAATTCTTTTATAATTTTTCATTTCATTTCTTCTGGCATATGCTTTGTAATTTACAACTTTTTGTCTAATTTTTTTCACAAGCCACAATATCCATATAAAGGTTTCCATACCTAGAAATGGCTCATACTTGAGAATAGAACCTCCTTATCATTTGATAACTTTGTCTCTTGAAGAACTATGGTCTCTAGTAACTTATTATCCTTTTGTCCATTCTTTTTTCTTTTCTGTTGCAATTGATGGGAAATGGTTCTTTGTTGTTGCTCCTTAGATGAAATCTATCCTTGTTGAATAGGTGTGTTTTTGACCTCCTTATTCTCAGGCTAATGTGGATTGGCATTGTCCCCATTGATAACTTTTACAAAACTAATGGTCCTTTTTCCTTATGTCTTCCTTTCACTAGATTCTCATTCATAGCTTAACCCAACTTTCATAAGTGAATATCTCTGAGCATTTAATATCACATCCAATTCTTTTAGATCCTTTTATATGTTGAAGATTCATATTCAAATTAGACTAAGCATTCTCTAGCTTTTTCTTCAGGGTTACTACTTCTTCTGCTAATCTTTCACACTCCTTGCTTTTCTCATTTAATTGCTATAATAGAATTCCCTCCACCTTCTTGGATTCCTCTAATTCAAAGTTTAATTGGATAAGATCCTCTAGATTAGACTGTTCATTTACATATTTTAACAAAATATATTTATGTTTCTTATTCTTCTGTTTGAGTCTATCTATTCTTCTAGGGAACTAATTAATGCCCCCTCAAGGTCTACCTCACTTTCTTCCTCTTATTTTTATTAAAATTCATTATGTTATTCCACCAAGATTTCTAGGGTCCTTAATATAAGTTTTCTAACCCCATATTCATCAGAGGATTCATTTTAACCTTCAAATTCCTTACTATCTTCTTGTGCATAGAAGCACTTCTTTTTGAAATTTTTCTCTTTCTACATTTTATTAAACTTATTCTTTTCTTTCCCTTTAAGCTTATTTTATTCTTTCCTATATGGATATTTTGAGGCACAATGCCCCACTCTACCATAGTTAAAGCATTTTAATGGAATTTTTTCCATTATACTTACTTGTTCCTTTATTGAACCTTCTCACAAAATTTGCTTCTTCTTCGTCTAAATTTTAACATGAACCCTTATAGTCTTTCTTATTCTTCAGTAGGTTTCTTGTCTTCTTTGGAAGTTGGATCATGTGTGGGTGTCTTTCCTTTTTTTATCCGCATTTAATATTTTCACAAGGAGCCAAGTAGTTAATCCTTTGTTAGTGTCTCAAACTTGGTTGTTTCTTTAATTGATAATACCTTGGGATTAAACTTGGTAGGCAGAGATCTTAGTATCTTTTGAACTATTATAGCATATTTAACCTTCTAGCCTAGTCCTAACATGACATTAACTATTTCATTTACTCCAAGGAAAAACTTTCTTATTTCTTCCTCATCATTCATTTTTGAAGATTCAAATTGCATTCTATACATTTGTAATTTAGCCTCTTTCACTATGTTATCTCCTTCATACATATTATGAATATTTTCCTACATTTATTCTATTCTCTTACAGTGCATTACTTTAATAAAACTTTGATTCAGCTAGTCCATTCATAATTTCATTCATAGATTTAGCATTAAATGTAAATTCAAGTTTGTGATCCTTTATACCTATTATAGATGGCTCTTCATAGCCATTCTCCATTGCAGCCCAAATACTTGCACCAAGTGACATTAGGTGTGTCTTCATTCTTATTTTCTACAAGGAACAATTTGTACCATTGAACAAGGGTGCTTTGTTTACTAAAAATCCTTCTTGACTACCCACTGTCATGTACTAGATCCCCCTTCCAATAGTTAAGTTGAGACAGAAGGAATTGGATTTTTTGCTAATTGATCAATATTTCGAAATTACTAAGAGGGAGGTTGACTCAGTAATTGTCAAATATTCATCAATTAGTTCAAATTATTTTTCCACTTTCAAGTATTTTATTTTTTATCTAATGTCTTATGTGTATGTTGAGATTTTAATTGTTTATTTTGTAGTTACCAGAGCTAGAGACATTTGCATTTATAAATATAATTCAAAAGCATTCACAGAAGTGAGACATTCAACATGGAACACATGAAGACACCAGATAGAATTGGAAACACAAAGGGAGAAAAGCACAAAATGTTTGGTGTAAGTGATGTGAAGGTAAGCTCCTACTCCCTTATTACATGATATTTTATGTAGGCTCCAACCTGTAATAGGTTTATACCTAAATTTCTTCTACAAGCTTCAACTTGCAAGGAAGCTCCAACTCGGATAATTTTTTTGTAGGCTACAACCCACAAGTGGCTCCTACCTCAACAACATTAAACCTTTTCTTGTCTAGTATACAACTTGAAAGTAGAATACATTCCCCTAATCAAATTACAAATAAAATTTGATGGTTACTTGGTCTTTGTCTCTATTATAAAATGAGTTTTTTTCCTCTTTGCTATTGCTTATCCTCTCTACTTCTCTTCTTCGAGTCCGCTCTATTTTTCCTTCACTTTCTTTTTCTCTTTTTCCTTACAAGTTTGTTTAAGAACTCTCTCATATTAATGTTCAATTAAGAAGAAACTTAATTCTTTTTCAACAATGCATTGTTTATAAGCATATCCCTCTAGTTGTTTGTAGTTTATTTAGGAATTCAAAATGAGGAGTTGTGTCTTGGTATTCTAGGACTATTCATCTCTCACCTCTTCTTTTTTAGCTGAGTCTCAAATTAGGAGAAAATATATTTTTTTTGTTTCTGAATTTGAAGAATCATTTTCAAGCATTAATTATTAGATAAGACAAGGCTAGAATGGACAAATATTTTATAAGGAGGGTTGACTGAAGATAGGGTGCATTATTTTCTAGGGTAATGTAGTCTACATAGTAGATGACAAGTGCTATTACTATCTTCCTAAGAGAAACATGCGCATTACAATTATGGAAAGAAAAAAAATATACATTATTTTGTACAATTGATTATGTTTAATAAAAGTAATATGCTCTTCAGACTTTTTTCTCCGGTTCTCTAATTCTTCAATATTTTTTGTCTGGTTCTTATGTACCATATCTCTATTTTGTTTCAAGGATAAAAATTATCATAAATGGAAAAGCATCAAAGTCTTAGCACATCACATCACTTTGGTCAACATGGGCACTTTAAATTGTTGAAATGTATAACCAGGTTTGGTCTTCATAAATATGAAATGTAGTTTTGATTCTTTTATCTTGTAAAAAGAAAGAAAAAATATTGTTTTTATTTTTATAGCATGGGTGTCATGCTCAAGGTATTTTATTTAGAGGTCATGAACTCATTGAGTGATTATAGGGTTTTTCCTAGGGTCAAGAAGTCAAAAGATTCATTTTCATATGAAGAAGACCCCATCAGGCACAACATAACATGTCAAAACAGTTATTTTTATATTTAAAAGTGTCAAAATACCCTCCAATACCAAGCTGACCTAGCAACTAAGACGTCAGCTTGATCAGGGCATGTCTTCCTTCTCGAGAGCCTATGTATAGGATGGAACTCGACCTTCTATGGAAACTCACTCATATTCTCATCATCTAAGCAAAGGAGACATAGAAGAAGACTAGTGAAGAAGGAACAAGGATTAGGTTTGAAAGTTTACGTTGTTTCTATCTCTCTCTCATGCGAAGAAGGAAGTCTATGGTTTTAGTGATGCAAGATAAAAGTTGAGGAAATTGTAGAAACAAGGTCAAAGGAAGGCTTACTAGGTCACCTATAAGCCATAGAAGAATGAGGAAACCAAGAGAAGGTCAAAGGAAGCCTTGGAAGCATTGAAATTTCTCACCTGTGTGGAAGTAGTAATGATTGTAGGGGCTAAAAATTTCAAACATACAGTGGAGGACAAAATTTTGTACTTGGGGGTCAAAGTTCTGCATTTATAAGAGAGTTGACTAGGTTTGACTTTGACAGATGAAGCACATCATAAAAATGGTATGACTTGGTCTTTGAAGGGTATTGGTCTTGTTCTAGAGGTGTTGGAATTCGTCATTTGAAGAATCTACCAGAAGAGAAGAGATTTGTTGGTTTTCCTCTCAAGTGGAGAGGTTTTGGCCCTGGATTGTAGTGTACATCCTCTGTTCTTGTGTATTGTTTATCTTCTTATTTTGGTAGTTTTTTGACGATAAGAAAAATATAATAATAAGAGAAGAACTTAATATTCAAAAAAATTAAAAAATACAACACAAGTAGTTATCATATTGAAGATAAATCTTGTTAGTTGTAGCCCTTTAGATTTCTCAACATCTTTTTAGAGCTAAGGTTAGCTAAGGGAATGATGAAGATAACTACGTCCTTGAAGAAATATTTGAGGTAGTGCTATATGGTAGAAATTCATCTCAATCAATCTTTAAAGACATTATGGAATTTCCTTGTATTATCCATCAAGAATACTATGCCCAAGTCTTCTACAAAGGAAAAAGGGTTATTCTCAGCACTTACTGCTAAATTTGAGGATGAGAATATTTGGGTAATCGAGAGTGGAGCATCAAGACATATAGTAGGTGAGAAAAAATAACTAAAGACCTTATCTAGAGGAAGATCTTATTACTTTGTTGAACTTGGTGATAAAAAGAGCTATCTTGTAAGAGGAATTAGATCTACTTTGCTGGAGATGGAAAATGGAGGAAACATTCATCTCAATAACATTTTGTTCATACCAGGTTTATAAAATAACTTACTTTCTATTTCATGTCTAGAATATAAGGATATATAGTTTCTTTTATAGATGGAAAATTTGCAGTGTGGGATAAAAACTCTAGCATTGAAAATGCAAAGATCAGTGGGATTTGTGAAGGAAGACTCTACAAATTGTTGACCCCTCTCTCTCAAGATTTGGTTCACATTGAAGTAAGTCCATGTGAACTTTGGCATATAAGGTTTGGAAACCTTCACTACAAAATCTTACCAACTCTATATTCAATGGTTAAGGGCATCCCTGGACTCAAGGAAGATCATTAAGGAGTATGCAAGAGATGTGTATTAGGTAAAGAATGTTAAGAGACCATTTGGAAGCAATGCTTCAAGGTAAAAAGAAATTTTGGATCTCATTCACTCTAATTTCTGTGGGCCTATGTCTACAAAGTCTCTTGGAGTTCATATATACTATGTAGCATTCATTAATGACCACTGAAGGAAAACTTGGATCTATTTTTTGAAGTCCAAGGATGAAGTATTTGACAAATTTCAATAATTCAAATATGAAGTAGAGAACCTTATATAAAGGAGCATAAAGGTACTAAGATATGACAATGGAGGATAATACACATCTAAGGAACTCATAGATTTCTGTAAGGAAGTCGGGATTAAGACGAAGTTGATAGTCCCATATAATCCTGAACAAAACGGCGTTACTAAACAAAAGAATTAATCAATTGAGGAAAGTGCCAGAGCCATGTTATATGATCAAGACTTGCCTAGTTTTTTGTGAGGTGAAGCAACACAAACTTTTGTGGATTTTCAAAATATAAGTCCTCACAGATCACTAGACAACATGACTCCTGAGGAAGTATTCACAAGGAAGAGACCAAGCGTAGACCATCTCTGAATATTTCATTTTCCTCTCTATAATCACATTCCAAAATATAAGATAAAGAACTTGGATCATACAAGCATGAAGGGAATATTTGTTGGCTATATTAATACTTCAAAGGCATATAGGATCTACATAAAGGAAGGATAGTGAATATAAGTAAGCCTAGATGTGATATTTGATGAAATTATTGCATTCAAGAAATTAAAGGACCCCCTGACTTACTATTATCATGAAGAACTTCCAATATTTGAATTCTATAGGGAGGAATAGGATTCAAATCATGAAGATGTAGGTTCTATTGAACCTGTGCAACGAGTCATTATCCACGAGAGTAGAAAGAGACCTAATTGGTTAAATTCTACTATTCTAGATGTAGAGGGACATGGGGCAGCGAAGGGTATGTTTAGAAAAAGTAAGAAGCCCAAAAGATATTCAAGTTATGTAACCTATATGACAAATTCAATCAAAGCATAACCATCCACTTTTGAAGAGGTTGTCAAACATTAATAATGGAAAGACTCCATGAATGAAGCATATTAATCAATAATGAAGAATGGAGTTTGGGAGATCATTCCTAAGCCTGAAGAGAAATTTGTGGTGACTTCCAAGTGACTCTACAAGATTAAACATGCAATGTATGGGAGTATTGGTAAATATACAAAAATATTTGTGGCTAGGGGTTTCTACCAACAAGAAGGAATTGATTATGAAGAGTCATTTACGCTACAACAAGGTCTACAATTACATGATCGTTGGTCTCTTTGGTAGCATCAATGGGATAGAACATCGATCAAATGGAAATCAAGAAAACATTCCTAAATGGTACTATCGATGAAGAAGTATATCTAGAAAAACCCTTTAGATTTGACGTACAATATAAAGAGACTCATGTCTACAAGATGAAGAAGGCACTTTATGGCCTTAAAAAAGCACCAAGGGCTTGGTATGCAACGATGGAAACATATCTACAAAGATTGGGATTCTCAAAGAGTTTTTCTCATTTGAATCTCTATATCAAGGTTTTGAAGGATGAGCATGTAATCATTTCGCTATATGTGGATGATCGTCTCATGGATGGTGTGGAAGGTCATATTTAAGAGTATAAAAATAAATTGGAAGCATAATTCAATATCATGGATCCAGGGTTGATTCATTACTATTTGGGATTAGAAGTTTGGTAAGGATCTACTGACATATATATAGGTCATGAAAAGTATGTGATAAAGATGATGAAAATGTTTGACATGATCGATTGCAAAACTATGAAAACCCCTATGATCACAAAATTGAAGAGGTTAATAAGTTTTGAATTAATCCATGTGGATCTGAAAAGGTTTAGAAAATTGGTTGGCTCACTAATTTATTTGGTAAATACTCAACCATCCATTTATTTTGTAGTGAATATTCTTAGTTAGTTCTAAGCAAATCCCAAGCATGATCATTGGATAGCATCCAAGAAAATACTAAGATATATGCAAGGAACAATCCACTATTTCCTAAAGTATGATAAAAAGAATAATTCCCATTTGATTGGATAAACAAATTTTGACTGGGGAGGTAGTTAGATGGATGGTGTTATCACTGAAAATTCCAATGCCAAAATTTCAAAACCGCTCACATTAGTTTGATGCGCAAAAAGCCTTTTTGTAGTTTCGCAGCGCAACATGTTTAGGTGGTTTCGTAGCGCATAATTCATATTTTGCACTGGCTGCGCTACGAAATTGGGGAAATGAGTTCATTGCCTGATGTTGAGAGGCAAGCTATATTCAGGGAAGCAAAACAACACAACCATAGCCCACCCATATCACCTCTGTCTCCTATGGGTTCTGTGGGAATATCTGACTCGACATGTCACAGTGCTGGATCTTATCATCAATATACAAATAATACTGTTGTGTTTCATTCTCAAGGTGGATGCAGAATAGACAGATTCGCGGTTTTGTTTCAAAATAATTTCACCATCAGAACATCATAGGGACTGTGGAGGCAGAGCGGATTTCTGTTGATCATGTTGCACACTTAAAACCCTCAGATGAAGATATAAAGATGGCAGTATGACTTCTGGGAAGAACGGGCTTTTGCCACCTTTTCTTGTTTATAATTTGCAAAAAAGTCTTGAAGAACAGAAAGATATCCTAAGGAGCTTGTTCTTGCTGTTGACATAGAGCATTTAAATCTGTTTGCTGGCCTTGCTGATGGTGTTTAGTGTTTGGTGCAAGTTCAGTCAATATTATCAGAGGATGCTAAAATTGGGATATTACTTGAATATCTCGAGATTAGTTTTAATGAGATGCTGTAGGTGATGTTTTTTTTTTTTTTTTTTTTTTTCCGAAGAAAAAGCGAACTTTTTATTAAGAAGAATAAAAAGTTACAATGCATATGCTGATCATTTCCAGACGCAACGTTATAGGACTAACGTGCACAATGAGATAAGAAAGAAAAAGAAAGAGAGATGGGGGAGGGACGCTTCAGGTTTTCCTCCCCTTTTTCTTATCAACCTTGCGCCACTCTCCCACAGTGGCCTCGGTTGAGGCAATAACTAGCTGGGATGATACTTTTAGATGCCCTGTTTCTTTGTCTGAATCTGAAGTATCTGAGTGATGCTGCCGTTTGATGCCTCCTATGCCTTGATCCACGCATGTCATCTCTACCTGATTTTGCTGGGGTTCTGCCTGATTTGAGGGTGGCTGTGATTCCTTGTTGATTGTTGTATTTTCCTTCTGGTTCTCTATTTCAGCCTCCTCACTGGTGGTGTCTTCCTCCTCTACTTCTGTTTCTTCGTCTTCTGATACTGAGGGGGCTTTCTTTTCCGTTGTTCTCTTCTTCCTGACAGAGTCTATGTTCTGCCATCCTTTATGCTTCCTTTGTTGAGGCTTGCTTTTGTTTAGACTTTTACATGCATTGAATAGGTGACCTGTTTGTTGACATCCCCTGCATCTGAATGCTGTATTCTCATAATCCAAAGTTTGTTTCCACTGTGTGTTGTTGAAATTCAGGATGATGCTTTCCGGTAACCCTTTGCTGAGATCTACCTCTACACATATTCTAGCAAAGGTAAAAATTCCTTTTATGTGTCTTTCTGTATCGATCTTTAACATTTTTCCCAATGTGTTGCCTATAACTGATAAGGTTTTAAAGTGCCAGAAATGTATCGGAAGGTTGTGCATTCTTACCCATACCGGCATCCTTGATACCACCATGGTATTTGGATCAAATTCCGGGAACCAGGGGGTGAGAAATAATCCTGCGCTGCCCCAGAACCATGGTCCTTCAGTGAATACTTTTTCCCTATCTTCTGCTGCTCGGAAAATTACTATGAAGAAACCCTTCGAGCATAGGTGGATCTGGCAGTTTGTTGTCCAAGTCGTATGGATCCATTGATACAGGGCATCTGTTTTAGGCCAAAAACCGTTAAATCTACAAATAACGGCTTTTTTTGTAGATCTGAAAATATGCATTCTACCTCTGGGAAGTCCAGTGGAATGGAGGGGCTCTCTGGTACTTCATCCACTATATACTGCCCTGGGGGTATATTACCAGTGGTATGTTCTTTCCCCTTTGCTGCATCATAATGGGATCCTGTAGGTTTTGACTTCCCTTTGACAGCATCTTTAAAGGAGTTTATGCTTTTATGCCCTGGGCCAGAGCTTCCCCCTCTCAGCCTTGCGCTTACTGTGATGGTTGAATCTCGACCAATACCATAAAACTGTACTGTTACATTGTCCTGCAAGATTTTGCCTGCATGTATCAGGTTTAACAGATTTGATGGAATGCCTGTATCTTCCTGTATTTCATCCTTTATATTTTTTATCACAGACCCTTTCCAGAAAAGCTTACAAATCGTTTTGCCTGTCAGGGTTCTGATGAGAAGTTGGATACGGTCCTGTTCTGGGTCCTGGAGGGCTGGATTAGAATGTTTCTCCCCTGAGTCTACTGCTATTTGGAGCCCTGTCCCTCCAGTCGTTGATTGCCAGAGCTGTCGTTTGTTGCCGTCCCTCGATGTGGCGATAGACTGCCTGAGGTTTGTATTCACACTAATGTGCATCTTCTGATTGATGGCCAGTCCTGCTATGAAAAAGCCCAAACTGCAATCATAGTAATAAATGGGAAGTGGATTCGTTCCATGCCTCCCCTGAGGTTCAAGACCGGGCAGAGGATTTGGCATTCGCCCCTGTTTCCCCTTTCCACGACCAGGGCAAAACGACCAGGATAAATCACCCGATGCGGAAGCCAGATCACCCAATGACTGAGTGTAGGATGAACGATGTATTGCATAAAAAACCGGCCATTGAAAGGGTATGACCAGAGACGCCCTGAGGATTACGAAACATGCCGAGACAGGGGAAAGAAAATCAAATACCTGTTTCATAAATTGCTGGACCTGTTGCTTCTCTCCGCTGAGGATTCCAGTCCACGACTGAAGGAGCTCTTCTATCGCTGAGGGTCTCGTAGCCAGACCCCAAACCGTTCCTGCCTCAGCCAACACTGTGGTAGCATCGATGGCGGCCGCAAACCTAGCTGGAACCCTAATCGCGCCGAAACCTGCCATCGCTCCTAGCCGTATCCTATTTTAATTTCTTGTGATTTATGCCGAAGAAGTAGGTGATGTTTTTTACAGGCATATTTCTCTGATTTAAGTAGTCAACTTCCAGGAGCTATTTAGAGCAGCTGAAAGAATATTTTCGAAAATTGAAAGAGGTTTTTATTCCTAACATACTAAACTAGAAAAACCTCTTTCAGTTTCTTCAAATTGATTATGAGCTGGGAGAAACGAGTGACTAAACGTTGCACTACGAAACTGCTGTAGATGCAGTTTTTAATTTCCTGTTTTACACATCTTCTTCAAGGATCGATTCTGGGCAGCTGGAGTAGTTTTTCAAAAAAATAAAAGAGGTTTTTGTTAATAACGGATTGGTTCACAAAAACCTCCTTCAGTTTTTCCAAATACGTTTTCTGCGAGATGTTATAAGCTTTGTCCCAAGACCTATTTTTCAGCCAAAACAGAAGCTTATATTTCATGTCATCTTCACTTACCATTATATCAGCAATGCAAGAAAAAGAAGGTGAGATACATCAGAATGGTTAACAAGCAACTGAGAACTGGGATTAGAAGCAAGAAGAAACAAATTGAAAGCTTAAAGATACAGCTAAGTCAAATAGCTGCTAATTGATGTTGTTGTTCACTGAAAGGTGTTGTTCTAAGTTTTGTTAAATTTTGGCTTAGTTTCATTATTTTGAGGACATATAGGTCTCTGCCACATGTAAAGGGGGTTAAAAGAATCAAAGGTCCAAGCGGAAAATTCCTCAAGGTAAATATACACTGTTTTAGCAAAAACAGCAGTTTCGTAGCGCGCTACGAAACTGCTGTAGGTGTTGTTTTATGATGAAGACAAACAGTTTGATGGTAGGATCAGAAAATTATCAAAGGAAATACCTAAGGAACATTAAGGAGACCACATGAGGCTAGCATAGCCATTCAGATAATGACAAGTGTGCCTTTTTGTAAAGGTGAAATATTTTGTCTTAAGTTAAAGCTTTGATAAAGGTACTTTATTATCGGTTGTTAGGGTTTTGGAAGGAGATGCATACGAAGAATTTTGGCTTATACACCTGTTCAATCAACAAAGCTTCCAGCACATTTGGGAATATGGTGATGCTCGTTATTTTTGGGGTATTAAAGAGCTGGGAACATGCTGCTTAATTTTTGAAGAATGGTGGGAGACAAGGACCGGAAAAACAGGGGTTTTATCCTTATGATTAATGAACCATCAGCGCATTCAGTATCCAAAGCTAGCTTGTTCATTGCATCCTTCTCTCAGCTATCTCGGCCAAAATAAAAAGAGACAGGTGTCAAGGATCAAGAAAGAATCATGTTACGAGGAGGATAGAATTAGAGTTTTAGTTTAGTTGGGACTCTTTGTAATTACAGCTCAGCACTTAATGTATTTAATGAGTTAGTTAAATGGTAGATAGGGGTAATTAGTAGCAGTCATCGAGCTCCCCTCATGCTGGAGGAGGAAGCTCAAATTAGTTAAGGGTGTATCTCTATATATAGATCAAACTTTGATGTAATGGGGGTTGGATGTCTTGGAGAAGACTGTTTTGGTTTATGTATAAACAGATTTCAGTAATGCAAATGACTGTTTTTTCTTCTCAGGATTCACAAAGGATCTTCTTGTTCAAATGTGTGATGGTATATTTTCTTTAATGTTCTTTTACAATTTTGTTAATGCATAATCACTCAGAACTCATGGATCATGCTCTGACTTCCTGTATGCCTTTGCAAACTGTGGTTTCAAAGTTATGTTTGAACATTTAGATGTTAAGTGCCCTGATTTCTATGAAAAGATAGTGTTATTGTTTACTGAGATATGAGTGACTCCATAAGCCCAATGGGAATCAATTCAATGTTGTCCAGCCAGCATACTTGTTCATGTGTCTTATAAGAGTTAGCCATCTTGTCATTAGTCAACATTCATAACCTTTGAGAGAGCCCTCTCAGACTAAGGAGGCTAAGCCTTAGTCAAAAGCTTGGTTTGAAATAGTTACACAGAGTCTTACTGATTGGCAGCCTTCAGTGCTTGATTTTGTGATAACAGATGGGATGAGCACTATTGGAGGATGTTTTAGTCTGGATCCTCCATGATATCCTGGATGCGTAGAAAGCAAGAATCAGTTGCTTTGAGTAGTGTTGAGGTTGAATACATTGCAACCTGTGAAGTAAGCAGAGAAGTTGTCTGGTTGAGGAAGTTGTTGTTTGACTTGTTTGAAGGATCAATGGACCCTGCAATGAAACATTTGTTGGGTGGAGCCTGATTATCTTCTATATTCAAAGGTATCGCCACATTGGACCCTAGTTCGAAATGGGGGCAGCAACACTAGCCATAAAATATTTGCTGCAGGGGGGGTCCAGGGGGGGGCGGCTATGACCTTTGGGAGCCCCCCCCCCCTGGCGGAGGGGTTTCGGGGGCAGTGCCCCCGAAGCTAAAAACAGCTGTAAAATTGCCTTGTAAAAGTATAGTAATTTCTAGTCAATCTTGGCCGTTCATTAGGCGGATGATCTGACAGTAGAACTTATGTTTAGTTTAGGGTTTTTTTCCCTACAAGGCAACCCCTCTCTTTGTATGAGGGCATTGTATTTGAGGCTGTGTGATAGATGTCTATTTAGTGAGTGGGAAATATAGAGGTGAGACTGTGAGAGAAAACAGAGGATATTACAACGAATCTTCTGTAGGTTGTGTCTCTTCATTTTGCTGGATAACAGAAAGGAAGGATTGGCTGTTCGGGGTGGATGTAGCCCAAACTGGGTGAACCACATATATCTGTTTCTCTCTTGTTTTATGTGTTTTCTGTGTTTATATTTCTGCAATATTTTATGTGTTCCATTGCTCCATAATATATAATTTCTAACAACATTATGATAATAATAGTTGTATAAGGTTGTTAGAAGACCTAGTGTTCCATGGAAAGACAAAGCACATAAATAACAAGTATCAATAAATATGAAAGTTTGTGCAATATGGAGTGTTGAAGCGACAGTATATCTCCACTGATGAATAGGTAGCTAACATATTAACAAAATCTCTTCCTAATAAGAAGTTTGTGTATTTGAGGGACAATATTCAAATGGTTTATATATCCTCCCTAGTTAAGAGGGATAGATAAGCACATCATTCTTATCTTCACATTGTGAAGAAAGAATGGAGGTTTGGGTAAGCATTTGGTTTCTGATACTATTTGAGGATGAGGTAGGGCATCCAAGATGTAAGAGTAGTCAAAGAGGAAATTCCTTGAGGATGTGTTATTCCAAGATAGGAATTGTCCTAAAAGTACATACTCTGTGAATACCTAGATTGCATATATGCCTTGAGAGACAATGATGATGGTATCTATTAGTAATTGGCCTTGCCATCATTGTACTTTGATATTGTGGAGAGATAGAGTTGTTACTCAAGGCATTACTATGTGACAATGCTGATTGGTATGATGCAAAGAGCCAAGTTGAAATGATAGCTTATGAGATGGCTTACCAATCTAACTCTTCTTATGAGATATCTTCATTTTGAGAATGACCATGTACCATTATGAATACCTACCTAGTTAAGAGGGATTTTTGAAATGTGTAACTAGGTTTGTTCTTCATAAATATGAAATATACTTTTGATTCTTTTATATTGTGAAAATAAAGAAAATTTATTATTTTATATAGAGGAGGAATGACCTGTTATAGAGTTTTATAAACCCAACGTTTCGGACTACCAAGTGATTCCATCATCAGGGGATGCATCAATAGATATTTTGAAGCTATTAATAATGTATCCATGAGCTATATTTCAAAGTATATATAGATAAGTTTTGCTCTGGATAATCTTAATTTCTCGAATTCTGATGTGTTGTCCATCATGTCCCTTCCATTGACTCACATGGTAGTCCGAAACGTTGGGTTTATAAAACTCTATAACAAGTCATTCCTCCTCTATCTAAAATTTTGCTCACCTGTAGGATTCATTATTTAATAATATCAAGTCCTACCATGGAAGGGACATGATGGACAACGCATCAGAATTCGAGAAATTAAGATTATCCAGAGAAAAACTGACCTATATATATACTCTAAAATATAGCTCATGGATACATCATTAATAGCTTCAGAATATCTATTGACGCAACCCCTGATGATGGACTCACTTGGTAGTCCAAAATGATGGGTTTATAAAACTCTATAACAGGTCATTCCTCCTCTATCTAAAATTTTCCTCACCTGTATGGATTCATTATTTAATAAATTTATTATTGTTACTTTTGTAGCATGGGTTTCATGCTCAAGGTCTATTACTTAGAGGTCAAGCACCCATTGAGTGCTTCAAGGTTTTTTCCTAGGGTCAATAAGTCAGAAGAGTTATTATCATGTGAAGAATACCCCATTAGGAACATTGTAACATATCAAAAGAATTATTTTTGTATTTAAAAGTGTCAAAATACCTTTCAAGACCAAGTCAGTCTAGTAGCTAAGAATTCAGCCTCATTATAGCATGTCATCCTCCTTGGAAGCCTATATATAGGAGGGAACTCAACCTCCTATGGACACTCACTCATCTTCTAATCATCTAAGTGAAGGAGAAGCAAAAGAAGGCTAGAGAAGAAGGAACAAGGATAAAGGTCTAAAGTTTGGATTATTTCTCTCTCTCTCTCATGTGAAAAAGGAAGGCTCAGGTTTTTATGTTGAAAAATTGAAGTTGAGGAAATTAGAGAAAGAACGTCGAAGGAAGGCCTATTAGGTCACCTACAAACCCTAGTAGAAGGAGGAACCCAAGCGAAGGTCAAAGGAAGCCTTGGAAGCCCTGAAATTACTCACACATGTGGCAGTAGTAACTTTTGTAGGTGCCAAAAATTTTAGACTTATAGTGGAGGTAAAAATTCTATAGTTGCGGGTAAATGTTGTACAACTGGAAGAGATTTGACTAGGTTAGACTTGGATAGAGGAACCACATAATCGAGAAGGTCTGAATTGGTATTGGAAGGGTATTGGTATTGGTCTAGAGGTCTTGGAATTCATCATTTGAAGAATCTATAAGAAGATAAGGCACTTTTGGGTTTCCTCTCAAGTGGAAAGATTTTGTCCCTGGATTGCAGCCTACATCCTGTGTTCTTATGCATTATTAGTCTTCTTGTTTTGGTAGATGTTTGATGATAATAACAACATAATAATAAGATAAGAAGCTACTAATTAACAAAATAAAAAAATACATTACAAGCAGTTATCCAGTTGAAGAGAAATCATCTTAGTTGTATTCCTTTAGATTTCTCAACATAAATCACTTTAATACACCCTTGCACATCAATCAATCAACCTTGTAACATCAATCATCCTTAAAATTAACATATCTTATCAACACGACAAAGTCATCAACATGACTCATGACCATGATCCTTTGACATCAATGCCAACATTGCCAATAATATCATCTGGATGTTTTTCTCCATAGAAAAATGTAGGGAAACTCATTTCCTCTAAATATATGTCTTGAATTTTCCTAATGGCATATATCCCTTGCCAGTTATAGTGTTTAATAGATTACTTTGAAAATCATAAATACTATATGATTCTATGAACCCTTGCAACATTTGTTTCATCACCAGCTCTTCATGGTTGTCATTGATGTCACTTTCTATTTCAATATGTCTCAACTGCAAATGTATATGTGACCTCCATAAAAATTTTCTTCTAATTTTCATTTATGAAAATCCCTCTTCGTATAATAAAGAATGGTTTTGCATAAATGATACAACACTTTCATGACCATATATGGTTGAACATGACCATAAGCATAAGCACTTTTGTAGCACAATTTTCTCTTTATCTCAACAACAATTGCATTATTTTACTTTATTTCACATGTAATCACACGTTGAATCCAAGATGTGTCAGAAAGAACATTGATTATACCTCTAGTTAGGCATACATATTGAGCTCTATATTTCTAGCCCAAATCTCGAATTTGCATGAATAGTAAGCGCATTGATAGTAGTTGATATTCTAACTTTGCTTATTTATGAGGCATGGATTCTTATTGCATTTAATTTCTTGAGGGAATGAAAATATGGGAATTTCACCATGATCCAATTATTTTTTACAGTGCTTGCAAGTGTATTCATTTTCTAGTTCCATGCGTAGTTGCAACATGTTTTTTCGTAAATTAACTTGTTTATTTGTTATAACATCCTTTCTAAAGAAAGTTCAATAGCAACATTACCAATCATAGATAGGCATGTTATCAATTGTTTTTTGAAACATTTGTTTAGTGAGTGTGACAATGTTGTTTCCTTGATACTTCCTCTTGCTATGATGAACTCAAACTTATTTTGATTTTCTATTGATGTTTTTATGATTTGGCTTAGTGTTGTTTCTAAGAATCGTTTTTATTTCTCGAAGGGAATTATTTTTCCCTTCCATACAATTGGTACTTGTTGAAAGTATTGGTGTGATATTCATAAATATATTTCCTCTATGATCCAATGGTTAAAAATGACACTACACCAGATTTTTTTGATACCGAATAATGTTAAATGTGACTGACTTGGACATGTATGAGTTGATTGAGTCAAAATATCTCCTTTGTCTATGGACCTCACCCAAATTTCTAGCTCCAAAACATAATTCATCTAGGAAAAAACAAAAATACTACCTTCTATGTCTCTTTTTCCATATGAGAGTTCCGAAAGAAAAATATAATCCGCCCAATTCAAAAAAGTTATTGCATTTTTTTGTATGTCATCTTTGACATAGTGATCTATGAATTTTGAATGCAAAAGGATCACTTTATAAAACTGTTCTTGAGGAATTTTGGCCCATAATGTGATGAAGGCAACCCACATGATATTCATGTTGTGTTAGATGAAAAATGCATTGAAATGAGCTTTCACCACAAGAACCCTTGAAATTTTTTATTCATTGAAGTCCTTGTGATAACATCTTGGCTTCTATTTGTAGTCATTTTTGTTCAATGAATGCATGTTGTAAAGCATCTACATTTTCTCTAGGACTATTGATATGAGAATTTTCCCTTCTGTAAAGAGTGGCTCAAATGTCTAGCAAGTGCATTGTAAACATGAAATAATATTTCATATGTGTGCATGCCTATACATGAATTCAAATTCAAGTAAGACCTATTTTTTATCTTTAACCAAATTCTTATTGGTATTCTAAGCCACTTTGACAACCAATATATGCAAAATATGTCTCCCCAAATCCCCATCTCAGTCGATGACTACTCAAGTGAAGCATATTGTGACATTCATTGAAAACAAACCTTAGGATCATCGACATTATGCACTTCCATCAATGAATATGTATATAAGTCATTTTTTATAAAAAAAATAATGCTTCATTGCAATTATTTTGCTAGCAAAGTCTGAAATGTTGTATTCTCCTTTTTCTTAACTCTATAGAAGTATATCTATTATGTAAAAGCACAAAGAGAGAATCAAATAAGCAATCTCTATTAGGAGTAATACTAAAGTTGTTCAACCAAGTCAAGTTTTGTTTTTCCAAAACAACATGAATTTCAAGTTCTTTGGGCACACCAAATTTGTTTAGTTTACAAATATACCTGTCTCCATATTCTTGTTTGTTTTGTGCCTCAAGCGCATCCATTTTTTGTCTTTTTTATTTTTGGTATCTACTGACTATATTTTTATAAAGACAGGCACACAAAAGAAAAAGAATGGGTTTGCATTTTCTTTTCTTTTTTCATTTTGTAAATATTAGTGAAAACAATTTCTATTAATACCATTTACATGTTGATACAATGTGCATATGTTGTATCAAATGGAAATTGTATAGATTTCTAATGACACCAAGAAAAACAAGTTTCACCTTCGATCGAGATAATTGTTTCCCTTGGAAGTCAAAATATAATCTAATCAAAACAAGTAAATATATCAATGTTTCAAGACATTGAGAATCCAAATATTATATTTGTTTGGAGAATGAAAAATAATTATGTCCTCCCTAAACATAAATCACAAACAATTTAAAAAATGATTCAACATTGACATGTAAATGAATAGTGACACTATAAACTTGCACATTACTACAAGGACACTCATTTTTAACCTCATATTTAGCAGTTCATTATAGAAAGAGGACCAATGATATAAACCAATATATGCATTTCTAATATTGCATTAACAATAAAAATTATAATTTGTCAAGTTTATCACCCAAGCAATTTTTTCATTTATGTATCAATATATGTCTGTATGTTTCTGTTAAAGAACTTGATACTACATATTCTATTTCTATGAAATACGAACAATTTGTTTCATAAAAAGTTGCCATATTGTTATTTCTATGCATAAAAGTTCAAAATATAAACATCTGTATATGCCACAACGTGTAGATGACTTTGAAAACCTTAGCAACCAAAAAAAAAAAGTGAATTTCATTTTCACTGTTGATGACAAATGTTATATGCTTAAACACAAAAGCCAAAAATAAAAAATAAAAATATATTTATTAAATTTATTTTCTTTAGACCCATGCTAGTAGTATTCAAATGATACAAAAACAACATTCATATTGAATACATATTCACAAATGACTCATATTGAATCCTTTAAAAAAGAAAATTATCTCTCCTACAAACTTACTAGTGAAACAATTTATATATCATAAGCCAAATTCCATGTGTGCAAAATAAATTTATGTTCTTTACTCCACACATGCATTCCCTCCACACATCCATTCTCCCACACATCCTTTATCTTGAACACATCCCCTTCATGATACACATAATAGGGATGAGAAAATTGTATAGCTTGTGCTTTAAAAATTTATCTATTGTGATTTTAATTTTCCATGATTCACTTTTTAGACACTTTTCTTAGTTTTAATGCAAATTAAATTTATCTCCCTTGCAAATTTAATAAATATAAAAAATACTTAAAAAAAATAAAGATAGAATAATAACTACTTGAAATTACCTTAAACTGGGTGATTAGACAAGGTAATTGGAGGGTTAGCCAACATATTGTCTTGCCTGAGGCCCACATACCCTCCCCTCCTATTGAAGGCTAAAAAATAGCAGCCTCAACATCAGGGAAAGCCACCCGATCAGGAACTTGGAGCGGCTCCTTTTCCATTTTAGATGGTGGCTCCGACTGGGTTGATGAGATCAATTTCCCTTAAAAGGATATATGAAAATAGATAAAAGATATATAGATGTGAAGGTTGATGGATGTAGATAAAACAAAAATAAATATAATTAAAGGCCTTACAATATCTATACTGGGACAATATATCTTTTATATACGTGACATAAATATTTCACTTATAATATGATAATGTCAATCATCAAATTATGCATCAATATAAAACAAGTATTGATAACTAATTTAATTAAATAGTTAATTAAATTAGTTGATTTAATTCACTACACATATGAGATATCATTGTTTGTCTATATACTTAAAAGATTTCGATTAAAACACATCAACAGTGATAATTGTTCAATCTCATGTAATAACACATATGACAAACTTGAAATAAAATAATAATTCAACTCATAAACATAGCATTAGTATACAGATAGTAGTACCTGATACACATTAACTCTACTCATAAGTAAAATTAGAGTGGTTCTTCTTTCTATTAAGACTTCTTTTCATCTACAATAGCACAAAGTAAAAGCTTTCTTGTAAAAATTCAGAACCCCTTCTTCATAACATTAAAGGGGATTTATAGCTTGAAATCAAAACTCAAATATAGAAAAGTTCCATAAAATGATGGGTGGTTTAAACAAACCACACTTAAAATAAAATACTAGATAATAATACTGTGTTCTTATAACAACTTTGATCATGACTAGGAGGAGGACTACTTTTCAATTTGTTGTCGAATCTCACATATGTCTATTATTGACTTCAATTCATGTGGATGGTGAGGATTAATGCGCATATGAGCAGTGAATAACCCATTGTTGAGTGTTGGAAGAAGATGACTAGAGGTATTTGCAAGACACCTCAGCATCGACCAATGACTGTGAGGTTTGACTAGGAAATGTCAATGGCATTCCAAGTCAATCTTTGATAGGGCGTTTATTCCCTCAGCCTTCTTCTTTGATGATTCTTGCCAAATCCTTGTTAGCAATTTTACGTTAGGCAAGGTATCTTCAGGGTAGTCTAAAATGAGATTAGCTTACAATAGGCTATCACTGATTGATTCAATGATGTTGTTTGATATGTCCTTGGCACTATAGATCACCATCTCTACATGTTTAAGCCTAATATCCCATTCTTGAAAGACAATGTATTTATGAGATTATTCTATTTTGGGGAGACTGATCGATCGACCCTTAGAGTTGTCCTGCCAATCAATGAAGTTGGAAATATTTTCCTCAATTTCTCTGTAATATGTCCTTAGATCAGACAGTTGATCTACAAGTGAATCACGTGATTAACATAGGTCTTATATGATGGCCAACTTTTGACAAAATACAACCTGTTGTTGAGCAAGTAGGTTGTTTATCTCTCTTGCTTCTCTCTTGAACTCTCTTATTTCTGGATTGACCTTTAGTTTCTCAATTTTGTGTTGCAGTTCCTGTATTTGGGCATATTTTCTCATCATGTCAAATACATATTGAATCTTTAGGTTATCAAAACTAGTTTGAAATTGTGTAAGCTGAGCTTTCCATTGTTGAGTGACTCCCTACTTTTCACTTTCCAGACCCTATTCAAGATGCCTTATTTTCTCATTCTTCTCCATAAGGAGTTGTTTCACGTCTCAGGCTTTATCACTTATTGCACTAGCATAAGCTCCTGCATACTGTGATAGTGTTCCTAGATCTTCACCAGGGGTGACTTGGGCATCTTTCTAGATTACTTGAAAGGAGGCACTGCCAGGGACTAAAGTCTAGCTTTGTTTAGTTCTTCTCCTCTTCCTCTATTTGCTAACCATTTCCTTATGCTATAGACTATAGAATACATGAAGAGGAGGAATCTCCTCAATTTTCATAATGACCTTAGAGGTTAAAAATACTATGATGATATCTGAATCATCAGTGTCCATAGGTTACTTTGAAGCATCAATAGTGAACGAGGCCTTCTTTGTGATTTTAGGAGCCTGTGTGATCTTCATTTGGAATGGAATTTGCAAATTTTTAGGGTTAGATTCATTGGAAAACTATTCCCAAATTTCTTTGAGATTCTTATCTATTAGAACGTCCTCAGCCTTTGTAGAAGAAGAAGGCCCTATCTCTTTTGTATGAGCTACATCTGAGTCTTCTAATGTGCTCACTCTTGTTTCCTTCTATGTGCTCTACTGATTAAATTTTAACAAATCTATGGGCAAGTGGGAAATCATTTTAGTCATGTATTGATTAAACTTGATCGATACTTATGGACTAAACTATGCTTCTACCACTTTCACAACCTTTGCATAGTTAGAGGTTAACTCAAACATGTCATCAAGCTTGTCAGAATCATTTGTGAACTGCCTGAGTTTTTCCTAAGTTCTAACATTCTTGGCAATATCATTGGGGTCAAACAACTGATTTAGAATGGTTGGAAAGTTCATAAGTTGGATTTCCTCCATTTCCTTATGCTTGAAATTATCAAGGGAATAAGCAATAAAATGAAAGAGAAAGATAGGCCACATTGTTGGAAATAATACTGAGAGGGGGGGTGAATCAGTATTATCAAGTTCTTTTCAATATGCCTTCCAGATTTATACTTTAATTTATTCTTCAGATATTGATCATTAATTTGTATGTCAGTGCCATATAATAATGAACAAGAACAAGAAAAATAGATAAGCACACCAAAGAACACCAGATATAAGCTGGAAACCCAATGTGGGTGAAAACCACCTGCTGTAATATGTCTCTATCTTCTTAGAAACTTCTTTTACAAGGATTTTGTACTGGTGCAGTCCTTTACCAGTACTCAAGATGCAACCTGCAGAGAGCTACAAATCTCTCATTTTCCAGTCTCTCCTGGAAGGGAGCTACAACCCCCTTTGCTCTTCTACTTCTTTAAGGACCACGTTTCATTAATTTTTAGACTGGATCCAAGAAGATCAAATAATCATCAATTACATGCAAATCACCCAATCTCCTTATACAATCAACCAATGAATCACCCAACTTCTCAGAATGTTGTAAACAGAAAGGTAATACCAGAAATCTAAACCCAGAACTCTGCAGCAATAGATAAAAGATAGCCAACAAATGTTTCAAGACAGGTCCACAACTTCACCAATATAAACCTATGGATATCCGTAGTCTTTCTGTGCCTGAACTGCGCAGATCCGCACTGGATCCTTCTGCTGCTCTGCATACCACCACACTTACTCCTTCTACTGAACTGCATACCTCAGCTCAGATCCGCACTTTCACTGTTCGTCTGTCAGCGTACCTCCGCACTGGTCCTTTTGTGCCTCTACATACCTACGCAATGTGCTTTCTTCTGAGCTGCGTACCTCGCACTACGCCTTCTGTCGTGCTGCGTACCCCCGCACTGCGTCTTCTCCTGCACTGCGTACCCCCGCACTTACGCCGTGGATCGCCTGCGAACCTATGATTAGGGCCAAATTAATAGTCCTCCAATGTGTCACAGACAGTCAGATCCATAGATCTGACCATGCACCCGAGAGATCACGACTTATCAATAGATTCACCTTAAGTTTTCTCCTTGATTTAGATCTAGCTTTGTAAAATCAAACACCCAAAATTTCAGATCTTAAGATATTCAAATTTCACGAGTGCATTGCCAAGTGATCTCCTTCCCCTTTTTATAGTCAAACCCTTATCCACACCATGGGACAAAACCATCAAAAACCAATACAAGGGATCCAAACCGAGGTTTAATAATTTAGATTCTATACCGCAGGCCAAAACTGTAGGATCATGAATCGACGGGCTAAATACCAAGGGCCAAACATAAGAAACCCCACATGAGCGCGCTTCTCTGCATTGGAGTGAGTGAACTGGGGGACCGCATCTTATGAACCAAAATCCTGCGGGTATTTCCGCACTTCCTAGACGGCGAACCTGCGGGTCTGCACCTTTTGAACGATGCACCTACGAACCTCTTATTTTCTATCATTTTGAGAGCCTGAACAGAATTTTGCCACTTGAGTGAGTTGCCATCAAGTACAACACCTGTACCATAGAGCCAAAACAGAATCATAATGCCAACAATCACCCCCTTTGGACTTGATGGTAACCTCAAGATCCTCAACATCATTCTCCCCCTTTGACATCAAGGGCAAAGGGTTATGCTCCCCCTGAGAACATGCTCCCCCTGACTATAAACCAGATATGCAAAAGAACCATAATCCACCAAAAGCCATAATTGACCACGAAAGAGATAGAGACATATTGCAGCACTATTCAGATCAGCGTCCATGATCTCCTTCTGTACTTCCTCCAAGATCTTCTACCATAATGCCAACAATGCATTATATGCTCCCCCTGAACCTGTGCCATTCGATCTTCGACCAATCCACAACCCAACAAATGTACGCGTATACCCCATATGAAACTTGCGTACAACCAACAATCTCTGAAACAGATGAGATTCAACAACAGGATGATGCATCAACAACCCCCAGCTTTTGCCTGAGGTATTCAATGGTCTCTCGAGGCAATGGTTTGGTGAGTATATCAGCAACTTGTTCCTTAGAAGGAACATACTCCAACTTGACCTTTTGTTCAAGCACTTGTTCCCTGAGAAAGTGATACTTGATCGGTATGTGCTTGGTCTTTGAAAGCATGACTGGGTTCTTTGAAATGCTGATTGGACTTGTATTATCACATAAGATTGAGATAGGTGGAGTACAATTGATCTGAAAATCCTACAAGGTCTTCATCATCCAAAGGAGTTGAGTGCAACAAGATGCAACAACCACATATTCTGCTTCAGCTGTAGATAAAGCAATCAAACTCTGTTTCTTGCTGAACCAAGATACTAATCTGGAACCCATAAAGAATGCACCACCACTTGTGCTCTTCCTGTCATCCATGCTTCCAGCCCAATCTGCATCTGTATAAGCATGAAGTGTGAGATCTGTATCTCTAGGATACCATAAGCCATAGTTTTGAGTTCCTTGAAGGTAGTTGAAAATTCTCTTCAATGCCTGAAGATGAGTTTCCTTTGGATTTGCCTGAAATCTTCCAAGTATTCCCACTGCATGCATGATGTCTGGTCAGCTACCTGTCAAATAAAGTAGACTTCTAATCATAGGTCTGTAGGTTGGTTGATGCACTGCTGCTGATTCATCATTTGCAATGAGGCTACATCCTATGACGATGGGGGTACATACTGGTTTTGCATCTTCCATGCCATATTTCTTCAACATCTACTTGAGATACTTGGTTTGAGACAAGAAGATCCCGCCTTCATTTTGTTGGATTTGCAATCCAAGGAAATATGTCAATTCTCCAAGCAAAGACATTTTGAATTCTTTCTGCATCACCAAGGCAAAGCTTTGACTCATAGCTTCTTCATTGCTTCCAAAGATAATATCATCTACATACACAACAAGTACTAGTAATTTGTCATTTTCAATTTTTATGTAAAGATTGCTATTTGCTGATCCCTTTGAAAAACCTTGTTGATGAACATATTTGTCCAAACGATAGTACCAAGCCCTTGGAGCCTGTTTAAGACCATAGAGAGCCTTCTTTAGTCTGCATACAAGATTTGGATCATTCCCAAGGATGAACCCATCTGGTTGCTCAATGTACACTTCTTCTTCTAAGTCCCCATTCAGAAAGGCTGATTTCACGTCCATTTGAAAAACTTTGAACTTCTAAAAGCTTGAGAGAGCAAGGAACATTCAGATGGCCTCAAGTCTAGCAATAGGAGCAAAAGTTTCTTCAAAGTCTATTCCTTCTTGTTGAGCATACCCTTTACACACAAGTCTAGCCTTGTTTCTAATTACTTCTCCATTTTCATTCAACTTATTTTTGAAGATCCATTTTGTCCCTATGACATTCTTATCTTTTGGTCTAGGAACCAACTCCCAAGTGTTGTTCTTTTCGATCTGCTCAAGTTCTTCATCCATCATCTTGACCCAGCATTCATCTTTGCATGCCTATCTTACATTTTGTGGTTCAGTGGAGGAGAGCAGTGCCAAATAGCTTGAGGCTTCTGCAATTGTTCTTCTTGTTTGTACACCTGCTTCTTTCTGCCCCAAAATCTGAGATTCTGGATGATTCTTTTGAACGTACCTGGATGGAGTCTTCTCTTCTATCCTTATTTTCTCCTCAGGTGCCTCTTGAGGTTCTTCTTCATCATTTGTCTGATTCAGAGAGTAGTCTTCATCCTATTCGATATTTTCATGATTTACTTGCCTAGGGATGTATCCTTTTTCATCAACCACTACATCAATGTTGTCAACAATTCTTCCAAGTCTTTTATTGTAACACTTATATGCTTTGTTGTGGGGAGAATAACCAAGGAGAATGCCTTCATCTGCTCTAGGTTCAAGTTTTCCAAGCTTTTCATCAGTGTTCTTAATATAGCATTTGCTCCCAAAAATTTTGAAATGCTTTACCGAAGGAGTCTCACCATACCAGAGCTCATGAGGAGTTTGAGTGTTGTTCACTCGAACATTTGTTTTGTTGAGAATAACAACCGCAGCAAATGCACCTTCACCCCAGAAGGTTGCGGGAGTCCCAGACTCATCAAGCATAGCACAAGCCATTTGTTGGACCGTTCTGTTCATCCTTTCCACCACTCCATTTTGCTGAGGAGTCCTAGCTATAAAGAATTCCCTTCTTATTCCATGTTCTTCACAGAGATTGAAAAATTCATTTGAGGTAAACTCCCCACCTCTGTTGGACCTGAGGCACTTAATTTTGTGATCTGATTTGTTTTCAAGCAAGACTTTGAAAGATTTGAATTTTTTGAATGCTTCGTCCTTGTGTTTCATAAGTCCCAACCAAACCATCCTGGAGAAGTCGTCGATGAATAATATAAAGTATTCTTCTCCTCGAGGTGACCTTATCCTAAATGGACCACATACATCTATATGGACTAGTTCAAGAGGCCTGCTGGGGTATCCTTCCTTCTCAGGGAAGTTAGTTCTAGTTTGCTTACCAAACTGACATGATTTACATATGGTGTTGTCTAGAATTTTGATATCTGGAAGACCATGAACTGCTTGGTATTTGCATGCTTTCCTTATTTGTGAAAAACTTAGATGCCCCAACCTTCGGTGCCATAACCAATGTTCATCATCCTTGCTCAAATAGCATTGTTGTTGTCCTTATTTAAATATGTATAGATTATTTGGAGTTCTTCTGCCTTTGATCACCGTTTTTCCTGTATCAAGATCACGAACGCTACATCCATTTGATCGAAATATTACCTCGGTTCCTTGATCCCACATCTGACTCACACTTAGTAGATTATGCTTCAAGCCATCAACATACAAAACATTTCCAGCTTTGACCTTTTCTTTCAAATGAGAAGTGCCTTTTCCTTTTATGGCTGTAGGGGTATCATTTCCAAAAGAGACTTTCTTACCCTTTTCTAAAGCAGTATATGATTCAAGTTTTTCTTTATCACCTGTCATATGATTTGAACATCCGCTATCGATGTACCATAGATATTCTTGTCCTTTTGCATAAAATGCTATCCCACATCTTTCTGGTTGTGGTTCCTTTATTCTCCATGTTCGGGTGCTTGAAGCTTGTTCCTTTGTCTGTCAAAACCTGCTCCTGCATTCAGAATCTTCATGACCAAAGTTATTACAAATAGAACATTCAATTTCATTTTCAAGGGCCGAAAAGTTGTTATAGGTCCTTTTCGTAATCCTGGTCATACTTATTTGTTTTTGAGCTTCTCTAGTCATGATTGTCTTATAGGCAACACATTGAGCTGCTTTGTGACCTAAGTTATGGCAAGAGAAACATTGGCCATTGAAGAAACTTTTGCAATTATCAAATATACCAGCCAAATGATTGTAATTTCTACTGTCATCCATTCTTGAAGCAAATTGAGAAGTTTTTATCTATGGCTGGTTGTAGCTTTTGTTCACCCTTAAGATGGATTGCCCCTGGTTTACCTGGTAGTCTCTGTTTGTTCTTGATGTAATTCGTCCTTGCTTTACCTGATGATCTCCATTGGGCTTTTGCTCATTCCTCCTTGCTGCATCAAGATAACTCTTTGAGGTGGATGCTTGAGATGTTTCTCCATTATAACCCATACCTGTCTTAATTAGAGGAGAATGCTGTACATTGATAATCTCATCCAGAGTTTCAGATCCTTTAACAAACTTAAGATTAAGAACCTTTGTTTTCTCAATTTCTTTTCTAAGGCCAACAATTTCACATTCTAACTTTTCAAGAGATTTTTCCTTTTCATCAAGTTGAAATTGCAGAGTATCAATGATCACATTCTTTTCTTCTAAACATGTCTTGAGTCTAGAAATCTCTTCATAAAAGTCATCCACATCTATAGCATCCATGTAATCATCATCTTCAAAATCCATTAAAAGTTTATAATCATTACCTCGTTCATCTTCGTCACTATTTGATAGGCCATCACTATCTTCATAAGTGTAGTAACTTTTCTTAGTTGCATTCTGTTTCTTGTTCCATCTAACAGGTTCCTTCCCTTTGTCAATCTTATCCTTGTGAGGACATTTGGCAGCATAGTGACCGACTCTTCCACAAGAAAAGCATTTGAAAGGTAACTTACCTCGGAACCGTCCAGTACCTCGTTGAAGATTTCTGACAAAATTTGATTCTTCTTCTTCTTCTGACACGTGTCCTGACTCGTAGTACTCGCCTTTGCCTGAAGCCTTGAAGGTAGCTTCTCTCCTGTCTGATGGACCTCCTTTCCTCATTTCATAAGCAGTTAGAATTCCGTGCAGCTGTGACATTTTAAGGCTTTGTAGATTGTCTTTTTCTTCTATTGCAGAAACTTTAGATTCAAACCTAGGGGACAAAGATCTTAGAACTTTTTCAACCACAACAGCCTCTTTTATTTCTTCACCCAAATTTTTCATACAATTAACAATCTCATCTACATGAAGAAAATAGTTAGCCACACTTTCATCATTATACATTCTGAGATTTTCATATTGAATCCTGAGGGTTTGAAGTTTTGCTCTTTTTACCTGATCATCTCCTTCATAGCTCAGAACAATCTTGTCCCATATCTCTTTTGCAGATTTAAACTGCATTACCTTAACAAATTCTGATTGAGATAGGCATCCTAATAGAGTATTGACCGCCTTTGCATTTGTTTCATATTTCTTCTTCTCAGCCGGATCTATAGGAGTTGCTGATGGAAAAGTATACCCTGTATCTATGATATCCCAGACTTATATACCAAGAGATTGAAGATAGGCAGTAACTCTTACCTTCCAATAAACGAAGTTTATCCCATCAAAAATCGGTGGCCTGATTGATGCTTCCCTCTCATAGTTGCTCATGATGCAATATCTTTCTTCAAGCGATCAAGCTTCTTCTGAAGAACCTGCTCTCATACCAATTGTTGGAAATAATACTGAGAGGGGGGTGAATCAGTATTATCAAGTTCTTTTCAATATGCCTTCCAGATTTATAATTTAATTTATTCTTCAGATATTGATCATTAATTTGTATGTCAGTGCCATATAATAATGAACAAGAAAAAGAAAAATAGATAAGCACACCAAAGAACACCAGATATAAGGTGGAAACCCAATGTGGGTGAAAACCACCTTCTGCAATATGTCTCTATCTTCTTAGAAACTTCTTTTACAAGGATTTTGTACTGGTGCAGTCCTTTACCAGTACGCAGGCTGCAACTTGTAGAGAGCTACAACTCTCTCGTTTTCCAATCTCTCCTGGAAGGGGCTACAACCCCCTTTTCTCTTCTACTTCTTTAAGGACCACGTTTCATTAATTTTCAGACTAGATCCAAGAAGATTAAATAATCATCAAGTACATGCAAATCACCCAATCTCCTTATACAATCAACCAATGAATCACCCAACTTCTCAAAATGCTATAAACAGAAAAGTAATACCAGAAATCTAAACCCAGAACTCTGCAGCAATAGATAAAAGATAGCCAACAAATATTTCAAGACAGGTTCGCAACTTCACCAATATAAACCTGCAGATATCCGTAGTCTTTCTGTGCCTGAACTGCGCAGATCTGCACTGGATCCTTCTGCTGCTCTGCGTACCACCGCACTTACTCCTTCTGCTGAACTGCGTACCTCAGCTCAGATCCACACTTTCACTGTCCGTCTGTCAGTGTACCTCTACACTGGTCCCTTTGTGCCTCTGCGTACCTACGCAATGTGCTTTCTTCTGAGCTGCGTACCTCACACTGCGCCTTCTGCTGCGCTGCGTACCCCGCACTGCGTCTTCTCCTGTGCTGCGTACCCCCGCACTTACGCTGTGGATCGCCTATGAACCTATGATTAGGGCCAAATTAACAGTCCTCCAATGTGTCACAGATAGTCAGATCCACAGATCTGATCATGCACCCGAGAGATCACGACTTATCAATAGATTCGCCTTAAGTTTTCTCCTTGATTTAGATCTATCTTTGTAAAATCAAACACCCAAAAATTCAGATCTTAAGATATTCAAATTTGATGAGTGCATTGCCAAGTGATCTCCTTCCCCTTTTTATAGTAAAACCCCTATCCACACCATGGGACAAAACCATCAAAAACCAATACAAGTGATCCAAACCGGGGTTCAATAATTTAGATTCTATACCACGGGCCAAAACCATAGGATCATGAATCGACGGGCTAAATACCAAGGGCCAAACATAAGAAACCCCACATGAGCGCGCTTCTCTGCATTGGAGTGAGTGAACTGGGGGACTGCACCTTATGAACCGAAATCCTGCGGGTATGTCCCCACTTCCTAGACGACGAACCTGTGGGTCCACACCTTTTGAACGATGCACCTACGAACCTCTTATTTTCCATCATTTTGAGAGCCTGAACAGAATTTTGCCACTTGAGTGAGTTTCCATCAAGTACAACACCTGTACCATAGAGCCAAAACAGAATCATAATGCCAACACGCATTGTCTTTTTATTATCTTTCATGACCTTAGATAGACCATTTCCCACAGTCTGATAGGCTATTTCCTGGGCTAGGAGATTTTCATAAATATATAGGGGTAACACATGTGGGTGGACAAGGCTACCAAAAACCTGAACATAGGTAAAGGGCTCTTCTCTAATCCATCTACCAAATGATAAGAGACCATTATTGGTTTCAGGTGATATTCTAGGGAATTTCTAATTAAAAACAAACTGGTGGATCAGAAGCACAACTCCATGGCAAAATTTGAAGAAATGGGGTTGATATTTTGATTCCCAGAGAATACTATGATAGATGTGGATAGGCATAGGGTCCTATATGGTCTATTTCCATGACATGGATGGGCAATCAGAAGTGAAGAAAATAACATCCATTACACAAGCACTCGTGTAAAATGGGGGAACAATATTTTCAGAAAATATAGGTTTCTTCCTATATTCTAGGATTTGGAGACTTAAATTATTAGACAGAATAGTCCCCTAGTCCATAATGTAGCTATCAGAGGTTGTATCAATCGAGGGTGCCCATTGGTCTGAAAATTTTTGGGTATTAGGAGAACCAAATAATCTACATATCATGGCGAAAGCATAAAAATAGGGTCTGACAAGAGAATCTATGGAGTACATACCCTTGTCCTCCTGCTTGTGCTTGCTAGAATCTCTTCTCCATCCTTTGATGACATAAAATTCATCCTAATTTTCCTTCATGAATTTCTAAATGAAGTCCTTATCATATTTCTTTTGTGGTGACGGTATTTGGTACATTTGAGACAATTTTCTTTCTATTGAAACAACTGATGACCATGTTCCTCTTGGTCATAAAGTTTCTTTTTGTAGTGTTTAGATGGTCAACAGCCCATCTGAGCATATCGATGTAAGGGAGGATGTTTAGCCGAGTAGCAATTCTGAGGAGGAACGAATTGGCCAAATCACTATATGTAGTATCAGAAAACGGGAACTAATCTTTAGTTGTGGCTACTCTTTCCGTGACACTTAGTTTTTAATCTTTGAATAGCTTATACATGGCCTCCTAGGTAGAGGTTCTGGTGTCTGGGGTGCATGTGGTATCGGAAAATAGTGAAGGAAATTCTGTGGCCTTGGGAGGAGGAGCAATTGGTTGTTGTTGAACAACAGGTTTCCTTTTGGGTTTCGTTGACCGAGATATTTCTATTGAATTATGTTTATCGGGACTGGCTTTCCAAGAGAAACACAAGAGTGAGGACCAACTAACACTCAGAGTGAATGACTTAGAGAAAATAATCAATTTAGACATGAATCCAAGACTTTAATGAGAAAATTATTAGGAAATGATTAGTAATAATGAGGTGTTTATTATATCAAAAACCATAAATTCACCACATTTGGCCATTTATCAATAAAATGTGAATTCACATGGGCTACATTACACATCGGCATATCAGAGAACTTTATCAGGGAAATTTCATTATCGCATCATTAAATATGTGATATCATTTACTACTGATAAGCTTATAGTGCACAGAATATTAAATTTAGAAGCAGGAAGAATTATCAGAGGTTTTGCATTGACATTTTCATATCAGGGAGTTGAAAGGATAATTGTTGATTAGGAAATATTGACAGGACAATTGCGAAATTAGAGGCAGGTAGTATATCAAAGATCAGATATCGGAGGTGAGATGAATATTGGACATGAGCGCTATGGAATTGGTGGGGTCACATATCGGAGAATGTAGTGGTAAGGCATATCAAAGATCGAAGGGTTGAAGGATTGGACATGGACATTAAAACAAAAATGCCAATATGAAAACCCTGATATGCTACGTGGCAGTCTTATGGGCTCGGACCTTTATTGTTATAACATAAACTAGAGCGCTTTTATTATTTTAAGGTTTATGCCTTAGGAAACCCGATTGGGAAATGTTTTAATCACATTTTTTCTTAACATGACATGTTGGAAAGCTCTGATAAAATGATTTTGAAAGGAGTTTAAAGTAAAATCCAATTTTTAAAGGCCTAAGCTTCGATATTTAAGTTTCTATAAGGGAAAAATCTAGATTCAATAAAGCTTTTGGAATAATAAAGCTAATATTACCTTGTTTTATTGGAAATTTTTGGGTTTTATCCTAAATTTTAAAAGGGTCCCCATTAATTATTCGTTCTACTATTAACTATAATGGGGATTTTGTTGACTAGTACAACACCTCCTCACTTCCAAATGAAATAAGTGGAAAAAAACCTTCGCCATTAAGAAGTTCGGTTAATTTCTAATTTTTCCATTTGAGCTTTTGTGGTTCGCTCTACATAGAGAAAATGAAACATGAACTTTTTTGTCGCTTCAATGACTAAACATCTAGCTGAGAGGAGTCACCTAACAAAGGTTTATAGTGAGGTGGGGCACTTACAATAGCATGCAAGCTAATTTTTCTTAAATCACTACACTTTCTAATTGTAATGGGCATTGTCGCCTTTTACCCTCTTAATTTATCATCTCAGCTAAATAATCTTGCTCACCATTTAATGTTTGTGCTTTCACAACACAAAATGTATTTTATTTCCTCCTTGGTCAATTGAATCTTCATTCATCTCACTTCACTTCATTTACATGCTAGGTATGCTCCATTTTTTAAGTCGTTGTCAGCAAAACACCTGGATAGTGGGCTCTTGACTCCTGTTGTGCTTTCCTTCAAGAACCGATCTAACAAAGCACCCATAAAACGTATTCAACCTCCTAAAATAGAATGATATAGTACTAATACTTTGGTAAATCCATTTATTTTATTATGGTTTGGTTAAAGGGTAATGATGGTTCTCACTATTGGAGACACTCCATAAACAAAATCGATAATGCACTCCTTGCTTTAGTTATTTGTTAATTGAAGATTGTTGTAAATTCCCTTAACCACTTAACTCCTTAGAATTTGAATCTATATTAATGGTGGTAAGTTGTGTTATAACCCTATTTTCTACTACATTATAGGGAGAGAAAACCAAGTTCAATTTACCTCAATTGTTGGCTATAATTCATCCCCTTTCACCTTTGCTTTTATTTATGTGAGATTTATTCCATGTTAAAAGGGTAACATTACATGATTGAGTTACTTCTCATAATTATTTTTTCACGATTTTATAATTATTAAATAATACTTATTTCATGATTAAGTTAATTGAGAAAAAACTCATAATTGTTAGAAAGGTTTCTAGAGTTTGTCATTCCTAAGAAGATAAACTTAACCCACTTGTACATTGAGTTGGCTAGGGGTCCATTATTGTAAAATTTTCCTAACTTATGAAGCTCATAGGTGTCTAGATATATTCTCCTAGAGGATAGAATGAACCTATATAATCTCACCAAGAGGAAAAGGGGTTAGAAAGTAACCATATATTGCGAGCGCTATATTGTATTTGGAGGAGGAGACCATGCTACAATCTTGAGGAGAGGATCTCACTTGTGAAGGTATATTTGTATCATTTTGTTTATGATCAATAAAAATGAATGTTCCCTTTCCTGTAGATCTGAGTTTATAATCAATTATTCATGTCTATTTTTATTTTTTTAGGCTAACAGTCTTCTATGGAAGACTATTTTTGGTCCTTCTTTAGTGGTGCTTGTGTGTAGGTTCTAGATTTGTTGTGGAGGATGGGATCTCTTGGTTAGAGCAACAAAACTCTATATTGAACTTAAGATATGTCACTGATTTGTAAGGGTTTTACGTTCTATCTCAAACCTTAGTTTAGAGATTGCATGCATAATTGGTTGTTGATCACATGGTTTAGGATTCATCTATTTCATTTATTTTTTCCATATGTTTTTCAATCTGGTAGCCTTGATTAGGGTCGTAAGGCTATGGAGCAATAGTTCCTTATGGTTGTGAGAAAATTGCCATAACAAGATGCAGTAAAATTGTGGTGTATCTGGCTTAAAAATGGTCTTCCCAACCATTTTTAGATACATAGAAAAGTATAATTGCTTATGCATATTTTGATTATGAGCTATGACATGAGTTTCTGTGTTTTTTACTGATGCATGGTGATATATATTCATGAATGAGTAAGGACACTTTCCCTAATTTGTTGCAAATCCTTTTTTTCCTACAATTTTGGTGGGCTAGGGTTATTCCATGTGTGAAAGAATATAGTATGTCCAAATGTAATTCCCCTATATCTACTTGGAAACAATTGTATAGAAAATTATACTTAAAAGATTAAAAAAATATTTTTGTTAACAAGATTTATTAATTCCATTAACCCAAATATCTATGTGCATATATTAACATTTATACCCCTATGTGATAAGTCTCTTGCTTGGAAAGATATGACTGAGTCTAAAACTGGTGGAAGTAATGCATCTGCATAGGTAAGAAATGTGGAGCTAAATTTTGTATGGAAGCAAGTCATGTGCAAAGCTACATTTTTCCTTTTGTCCCCACCTTACGCGAAGAATTGAAACTTACCTTATTACCTCCGCACATATTTTAAATTTTCACATACTTTACTTCAAAACAAACTCTACCTCCAGACAAGCATTGCTTCTACATAGACTTTAGCTTTGCACATGCCTTACATCTACACATGACTTACTTCCACTAGTTTTAGAACTAGTAACATTGTTGAACTGAGGAAACTTATCACATAGGCATATGGACATTAATATATGCACATACATATTTCCATTAATGAAACAAATAAATATTGTTTCCAAAATTTAAAATTTTATCTCAGAATGAAACTAATAAACCTTGTTTCCGGTATTTAAAAGTTTATCTTCGAAGTATAAATTCCTCTCCAATTCTTCTAATGTGAAGTAGTGAAGAACTAGTTTACTTTTTCCATATAGTTTTTAGTCCTAACAACAAAGTTTCATCTAAGTAATTTTATGCATTTCAAATTTATTTATTTTTCACTTCTTTGAATTCTGTTGTTGACTTAAGATAGCCCAAAGTAGCTAATTGGATTTAAACTCAATAATTATTTAATTAGTAGAATTATTAAATATGATATTTTTCACGCAAAATTATTTCCTATGGTATTTATATGAAAATTTACTCTTTTTTCCATGTGGAAGTAAGGAATATGCAGACTAAAGTCTTCCTTTTGACCTCATAGAATTCATTTTTTCATTACGTGGAGACAAATGAAGCTACTTCAATGCATGGAAGACAAATCTAGGGCCCAAAGTATCTAGACTTGAATGTAAATGGTAAATAATAAACTTGTAGTGAATAATTAACAACAACAACTAAATGATTATTTATATTCTTTGGAAGTAATAAAATAATGAAATTATGGGAAAAATGTTAGTAATTTTTGGTAATTTGATGTTGCATTATTATTATTATTATTATTCATACTTTAAAGTTGATGGAAACCAAATATTGAAGAACTAATCTACTCTTTTTCATTTTGGCCACACCTTCTGCAAATAACTCCACACATGCTTCCACTAATTTTAGACCTAGAAATATTTCCGAACTGAGGAGACTTATCACTATAGCTAAACTTTGTGTGAAGCTAAACTCTATGTAGAAAAAAACGCATGTGGAGAGGTGAACCATGTGTAGAAGTGTGTAGATGATGCAGGAGCGTCAAGACCTTTTTCTCCATTTGTAAATATGGGGGTGATAATATTAATTTGTAAATATGGGGTGTGATGATTTTTAATATATTATTAATTAATTTGAATTAAATAGGAGAAGGTGAGGATTTATGTAAATATCTTTTTATTAATAAAAGGATATGAGGAAATTTAATAAATTGAAGGATTTTAGGGATAAAAACCTATCCTTTAGGGATGTTGAGAGATTTAGGGGTTTGTTGAGGATTTTAAGGGATTGAGCATTTAATTAAATGATTTTTAAAATTGTATAAATAGGAGGGGTTTTTAGAGAAAAATACATTGAGAATAGGAGAGGAGATTGAGAGTATGGTTTAAGCAGCAAGGCTGTAAGCCTTCAGAAATTGTAAAGGGCCATGGCATTGAAACATCTGGCCAGTAAAAAGTTGTAAGTCATTGTTTTGTTTCAGTATATATATTGGGTGATTGAGAAATTGTATATTTGTTCATAACATTGTTAAATTAATGATCGATGGGCTTGAAATCGCACTTGTTTATGTGAAAACTGTTATGCAAATCATCAAGGGTAAACGGTGTTAAAATCTCTGTTTGCAAAGGGCGCCATTCTAAGAAAAGATTTCTGTTAGAGATCGATTGGTTAATATGAAGAACTGAATATAGAAGCGTGCAGAGTTATGTTGAAATTCTGTTAGAATTCAATTGAAAATTGATATGTTTCAATTATCATTAACATAGCTTGAACAATGTGGCGAATGTGTGACTCTAGCATTTGAGTTTGGAAAAGTCGATTTCACTGTTTGAAAGAGGGCGTTACTGTATGTGATTGCCGAGAATTTTGTTTGGAATGTTTTTTTTTACTGTCTCTGAAATTGAAATACGCTGTCACTAAAAGCAATGATGTTCATTAATTTGAGTGGAACATATGAAGTGTTAATGAAATGGAAAGTCGATATGTTAAGGATCGATTCCAATTCCAGTGGGATAATGGATTTGAGCGCATCTTCTTTGTAATCAGTGAAAAGAAATGCAGACGTATCATAGCACATTGAAACAGTTGTTGGTGTGAGACCATTATACAGAATTTGGTATTTTTTCCCATTTATTATTAATATAAATCTCTGTTAAAGAATTGTTGTTGGAGTAGATTTGTCATATGAATTGAATCGAATGAGAATTTTAAGGGAATCGATGCCTGTAGAATCGATTCATAACAGAGATGATTCTGCAAAAAGAAGCATGGTATAATCGAATAGAATTCGAATTGGTAAGGGGAAAATAAAAACGTGGGTCTAAATGGTTGAATAGCGTTCAAGATTGAATAACCATTTCTGTTGAGTCATGATAAAACGCAGGTTTTGATTTACTATTCTGAAGATGAATGTATGATTGCATGGAGTGTCCAAGAAATTAGAAACACAATTGAGAATTCATTCCAGAATTCCGAGCAGTGAGAAGGGATTGAAGACAGAATTTTGCAGAGGAATAAAATTACTGGCAGAAGCCTTGTGTATATCACTGTCCAAACATTTAAAGAAATCAAAGGCGCAGATCATGAAGAAATGGTTAAACCTCGACTTGTGAGCAGGTAGATTCAATGGGTGAATTGCAGAGGCGTTGTTGAGGTAATCACTTTTGTTAGCATATCCAGATTTATTATTGATTCCTTGCGCTGTTGTGATATGTTAGAAAGTGCAGATCTAATAAATATTCACTATGGCATTATTTAGTCAGAGCTTTATATTGGAATCCGAATTTGTTCTGAGTTAATGTAAATATGGGCGAACTTGTTTGATTGGTCTTTGAATCTGATATTGAAGGCGCATATACAAGATTTGAGTTTGAGTTTGAAAGCGCATATGTGGTGTGGAAGTGTGTAAATCTGAATTGGAAATGTAGGTTTTGAATTTTGGGATGATATATGTAATTCCACGTGAATGATGGCATTGATATGGTTTAAAGAGGCATTTGAACATTGTTTAAATGAATGCAGGTTGTATGGCCAGATTGCCCATAGGGAAAGTAAGTAAATTACATGAGCGTAGATCGATTTGCCATATGAGTGACCATATTGTGTTATTTGGCATTTGAATTCTTGGTTTGTAGAATAGTAAGGGCGCGTTCTTGAATCAAGCCATATGTGAATGAGAAGTATTAAGATTGCTTATGGAAGCATTGAATGTTTGATGTGATTTGAATGATGATAAGTTTTCTTTGTGTAATGATTGTTGGGTCCTGATGTTAAAACATAAAAAGAAAATAGTTTCCACAAGATAATGGCAAAGTATGATTTTGCCAAGTATTGAAGTTTTGATATAGAGAAAAAGCCGAGATGCACGTTGATATGCACAGATGTTAAAGATCCTGGTGATTTGTAGGCTAGACTCTAGGTCTGCATCAAATTTTTGGTATCAGAGCTTGGCTCTGTATGAAGGTTTTTGAAAAGAATTGAAGACTGAATTTGACTTTATATCAAATCATGTGTGGAGAGATGTGTATGCAGGTAAGGGAGATCAGATTCTAATCTGAAAGCCAAGCAACCAGAGTACAGCTGGGAGAATGGAGAAGAACAATTAAGTTCTTAGAGGCAGATAAAGCAGAATTAAACAGAGATTGCAGAGACAGAAAGAATCCACAGTGATGTTGGGGAATGGAAATTCACTTGGATCGTGCAGGTATTGTGTTGTTGAATTTTGATTTGAGTTTTACTGACAAGAAATGAAATGAGAATTGATGATTACAGCAAAGAAGAAACTCAGCAAGGAAGGAATTGTTGCTGACAGCTAAAGTTTGCAGATAAAGCCGGAAGATTGGAAGAGAGAATCAGATTTTAAAATCTGATTAACAGTAGTTGATATCGAGAAATTGTGCAGAGGAAGCAATGAAGATTTGCTGAAACAAAAATTGCAGGAGTGTGAGATTCTGAAGGTAGTTGAAGAGTTTGAAGACACAGCTGACAGCTAGTGGGAAGAACGGTCCATTTAAAAGTACAGGCAAACGAAAAGACAAGATCAGACTGAGATCTTGAAGGTAAGGTGATCTGGGTTTATTTGAATTTGAAGATTGTAGTCTTTGCATTAAAGCAGAAGTATTTTTGCAACTCCCAAAAGGAAAATCCATAGAAGACATGTTTAAAATTGCTAACAGAAAACTGGTGAAAGCATAGGTGTGGCAGAACCTTGAGGAAATCCAATAGAGATTGGATAAGGAAGACAGTTGTGAACAGGCAGATGAGTTGAAGCCAGGAAGAGCAAAGAAAAGTGCTCAAAGGAGGTTCTGGAGATAGAGAACCAATTGCTTGCCAAAAGACCGAGTGAGGAGGGCTTGGTGAGGTAAGTGGCGGCAAGATAGGACTTGCTGCTAAAGAGGCTTTAGTACAACTCATAGTAAAGTGAGTGAGGAACTCATAGAGATGGAAAGGATGATGACTAGTGACAGTCGCCACAAAGGTTCTGAAATAAACCACAACAAAGGACAAAAGGAGAAGGATGCCAAGGCAATTGGCATACAGAGAAAGTTAAGCAAAGAGGAATATGAGAGGGAGAAGGCTGAGATAGCAGTTCAGCTTGAGGTATTAATGGAGATGTTGCAAAGAAATGAGGAAGACCAGAAGCGTGGTTATGTCATGAGAAAGAAGTTGAGATGGCAGAGACTACAAGAGAAGTGGAATCATCAGGTAAATTTGCAGTTGATAAAGGAACTAAGGGAACTTGAACATGTTATAGATGCCAGACAGAAGAAAGAGAAGCTCGAAACAGTTGAGCTACAGCAAAAGGAAGATGCTGAAGAAGATGTTGAAGTTTCTATATGTTACCCAGAGAGTGGACCATTACTTTTTGAAAGTGATGAAGAGCTAGAGGATTTGAATCATATGAATGATTCGAAGCAACCCAAAGATTTGATGATTGAAGCATCAAACAAGACCATAAGGTCTTGTGATTTTAAAACTAATGATTTGTGTGTGATTGCAGGTTTGGAAGAAGAGGAAGAACATCTACTGAAGGATGTTAAGGAAGATTTAGGAGAAGAAAGACCATGTGAGGAAATGGAAGATCGTGTAAACTTTCCAAAGTCTACTCCAAGTAAAATCATTGAGTTATATAGAGAATTAGACTTTCAAAGGAGGAAATTGGAAGAACAAAGGATGAATGTCCAGGATAGATTGTTGATGAAGGATGACAAAGCAGTTGTCATAAATGATAATCAAGAAGAAATTGCAGATGAAATTGCAGATGGTGAACAAAGGAATGTTGCAGAGGGAAAGGAAGTTTGGGAGGCCGCAACATTCATATTAACAGCTAGAGCAACATGTGAGGCAACATTTACAGTAGCAGCATCAGAAAAGGTGATCAAAACAAGTGAAGAGCAAGCAAGAATGAGAATTCAGCAATCAAGGGATGGAAACAATCAGCAAACAGAGGACATACTGGACAGAGAAATTGAGTTGATAAGGAGGTTAATGATAAAAACATCCCAGAGAAAGACAGCCGAAAGAAAGAAAAGGAGCGACAACAAGAGAATGACAGTGAAAGATTGCAAGAGCAGAGCAAGTGGAGCACTACAGCACAAAATATGGAAACCTGGAAGACAACAGCAGCGAAGCAATCGACAAGTACGGAAGCATTACAAAATAAAATTTGGGATCCAGGAGGAGATATCTAGACTTATGACCAGGTGGTCATGAATTTTCTTACATGGGGAGTCTGATGCAAGAGCGTCAAGACCTTTTTCTCCATTTGTAAATATGGGGTGTGATAATATTAATTTGTAAATATGGGGTGTGATGATTTTTAATATTTTATTAATTAATTTGAATTAAATAGGAGAAGGTGAGGATTTATGTAAATATCTTTTTATTAATAAAAGGATATGAGGAAATTTAATAAATTGAAGGATTTTAGCGATAAAAACCTATCCTTTAGGGATGTTGAGAGATTTAGGGGTTTGTTGAGGATTTTAAGGGATTGAGCATTTAATTAAATGATTTTTAAAATTGTATAAATAGGAGGGGTTTTTAGAGAAAAATACATTGAGAATAGGAGAGGAGATTGAGAGTATGGTTTAAGCAGCAAGGCTGTAAGCCTTCAGAAATTGTAAAGGGCCGTGGCATTGAAACATCTGGCCAGTAAAAAGTTGTAAGTCATTGTTTTGTTTCAGTATATATATTGGGTGATTGAGAAATTGTATATTTGTTCATAACATTGTTAAATTAATGATCGATGGGCTTGAAATCGCACTTGTTTATGTGAAAACTATTATGCAAATCATCAAGGGTAAACAGTGTTAAAATCTCTGTTTGCAAAGGGCGCCATTCTAAGAAAAGATTTCTGTTAGAGATCGATTGGTTAATATGAAGAACTGAATATAGAAGCGTGCAGAGTTATGTTGAAATTCTGTTAGAATTCAATTGAAAATTGATATGTTTCAATTATCATTAACATAGCTTGAACAGTGTGGCGAATGTGTGACTCTAGCATTTGAGTTTGGAAAAGTCGATTTCATTGTTTGAAAGAGGGCGTTACTATATGTGATTGCCGAGAATTTTGTTTGGAATGTTTTTTTTACCGTCTCTGAAATTGAAATGCGCTGTCACTAAAAGCAATGATGTTCATTAATTTGAGTGGAACATATGAAGTGTTAATGAAATGGCAAGTCGATATGTTAAGGATCGATTCCAATTCCAGTGGGATAATGGATTTGAGCGCATCTTCTTTGTAATCAGTGAAAAGAAATGGAGGCGTATCATAGCACATTGAAACAGTTGTTGGTGTGAGACCATTATACAGAATTTGGTTTTTTTTCCCATTTATTATTAATATAAATCTCTGTTAAAGAATTGTTGTTGGAGTAGATTTGTCATATGAATTGAATCGAATGAGAATTTTAAGGGAATCGATGCCTGTAGAATCGATTCATAACAGAGATGATTCTGCAAAAAGAAGCATGGTATAATCGAATAGAATTCGAATTGGTAAGGGGAAAATAAAAACGTGGGTCTAAATGGTTGAATAGCATTCAAGATTGAATAACCATTTCTGTTGAGTCATGATAAAACGCAGGTTTTGATTTACTATTCTGAAGATGAATGTATGATTGCATGGAGCGTCCAAGAAATTAGAAAAACAATTGAGAATTCATTCCAGAATTCCGAGCAGTGAGAAGGGATTGCAGACAGAATTTTGCAGAGGAATAAAATTACTGGCAGAAGCCTCGTGCATATCACTATCCAAACATTTAAAGAAATCAAAGGCGCAGATCATGAAGAAATGGTTAAACCTCGACTTGTGAGCAGGTAGAGTCAATGGGTGAATTGCAGAGGCGTTGTTGAGGTAATCACTTTTGTTAGCATATCCAGATTTATTATTGATTCCTTGCGCTGTTGTGATATGTTAGAAAGTGCAGATCTAATAAATATTCACTATGGCATTATTTAGTCAGAGCTTTATATTGGAATCCGAATTTGTTCTGAGTTAATGTAAATATGGGCGAACTTGTTTGATTGGTCTTTGAATCTGATATTGAAGGCGCATATACAAGATTTGAGTTTGAGTTTGAAAGCGCATATGTGGTGTGGAAGTGTGTAAATCTGAATTGGAAATGCAGGTTTTGAATTTTGGGATGATATATGTAATTCCACGTGAATGATGGCATTGATATGGTTTAAAGAGGCATTTGAACATTGTTTAAATGAATGCAGGTTGTATCGCCAGATTGCCCATTGGGAAAGTAAGTAAATTACATGAGCGTAGATTGATTTGCCATATGAGTGACCATATTGTGTTATTTGGCATTTGAATTATGGGTTTGTATTACAGTAAGGGCGCATTCTTGAATCAAGCCATATGTGAATGAGAAGTATGAAGATTGCTTATGGAAGCATTGAATGTTTGATGTGATTTGAATGATGATAAGTTTTCTTTGTGTAATGATTGTTGGGTCCTGATGTTAAAACATAAAAAGAAAATAGTTTCCACAAGATAATGGCAAAGTATGATTTTGCCAAGTATTGAAGTTTTGATATGGAGAAAAAGCCGAGATGCACGTTGATATGCACAGATGTTAAAGATCCTGGTTATTTGCAGGCTAGACTCTAGGTCTACATCAATAGATAAAATGGAAAGTTCCACTGCTCCACACAAGGTGGTCCCAAAAGGAAACTTTTAACTTATAATTGTATTGGGAAAGTGGCCTAAATATTTAGACTTGGTTGTAATGACTTATCTAGTCTTAGAATACCTTTTTCTGTTATGTGGATAGAAATGAACATACTTTGACGCATGGAAGACAAATATAAGCCCAAAGTAGCTACACTTGGATGTAAATGATAAATAATAAATTTGTCATGAATAAATTAAGAACATGTAATACATGATTATTTATCCTCTTTGGAAATAATAAAACAATGCAATTATGGGAAAAATGTTAATAATTTTAAGTAATAGTTTCAAGTTACTTCCATTTTTCATTGGATTAATTTTGTTTAGTCATCGGTGAAGTTAACGTAAATTCAATGAAATATTTAATTCTTTCATTTGATTCATACATACTCATAGAATCATGCACAAACATTTCATGTCACAATTTTTTTTTTACATACTTGCAAGTTGATGGGAACCAAATAGTGAAGAACTAATCTACTTTTTGCAGATTCGCTTCGAGTGCTAACAACAAGTTTCATCTAAGTAATTTTATGAATTTCAAATTTATTTCTTATTCACTTTTGTACATTTATTAGGTATTTGTCATAATTCCCCCACTTCAAAAAATCTTACCAATACTAACACAATTACTTAAGAAGGCATGGATTCATAACATACAACAATCATAAGATATACATATCAGGACAAACCATAAGACATACAGTAATCATAGGATATACATATCCAAATAGAAAGTCTAATATACTTCTTCTAACCCATGGCCTACTACTAATGTCACTAACATTTTGACTATATTGTATTACTATTAACTGAATTCTTTCTTTATATTTTTCATTATTGTATTATTATTAACTAAATTGTTGCTTCATACTTCACGGAAACAAACTGTCAAGCCAACCAAATACATGTAACTTGAAACACATAAACAAACAAATACATATTGTCAAGTAAACCAAATTATTATAACGTGAGACACAAAAACTAACAGATGCATGTAAGCAGAGGAAAAGCAAAGCACAAAAAAACCAGAAAAATATTATTCAACTCTACTTTGTAACAAGTTTCATAACTCTTCATTTCATGTTAAATGACAAATGGTTTTTACAACTCTTTGTAGGATGCGAAATGATTAATGGACTAGGTAATTTCATCTCTACTTCTCCACACCAAGTTATATGGCATGAATCCCAAATTTCGCTCTCTAAAATTGAGGGGGTATACTAAATGTTCAAGGTATGTTAATATTGTTGCAAATCAGCAGTGGGATTTGATCGTCAACAATCTTAAATGGATTGAATACAATTTTTTAAAATTAAATTTTGATGTTCACTATCATGCTTCAAGTGAAATGTTGATTACAATCTTCAAATATTTTTTTAAATAAATTTAGGTTTTAATTAACTTTTGGTTTGAATATGCCACTTTGTGACAAAACCATTTTATCATCAACCTTCTTAATTTTTATTTAAATTTTTACTTGAAACAAGTCTAGTGGCCATATTTTTATTAACAAAAACATATATAGTCTTGAATAAATATGTCCTTTTGCCACAATTTTATTTCTAAGTCTTACAAAACACGAGGCACATGTTATGTTCTTTATTATTACTTTTGAGTACGTTTTGTCACATAAATATACATAATTTCACAGTGTACTTTTATCACCAACTTTTTTTAATGTAATATTTTTAGTGGTCACACATTTTTCACATGCCACTTGTTTTTGTTTTTCTTAGTAATTTTTAAATAAAAACATTTTTTTTTTTTAATACTTGTCACATCAAAGTGTAGGTAATTAGCCTTTTCAAGTGTTTCAACCAATCAAAAATTGGAATTACATTTAAAAAAAAAATAAAAAAATCAATTATTTTATTTGCAATATTCTCATAAATATTGCATTTTATAGAACATTATAATAAACTATAGTAAATTCGACAAACTTTTAAAAGTCAAATATCAATATTGCAAGTGTTGGCTAAAAATCAATTTCTATACTCCTGCTATGGCAAGGACTAATAATATTATTAAGAACATGCATATATCCATTTTAATTATAATGTACCAGGCCCTAAGAGGAATCAAATGTCTTGAGGTGCAAACGTTTTATAAAGTTTGCACTCAAAACAAGATTGCATCCTAAGAGATTTGATCCCTCTAGGTGTCCCTCTAGAAGCTTAGTAAATCTAGAGTTAAGATGGATTTATGTTGATTTAAATAATGTGATATATATATATATATATATATATATATATATATATATATATATATATATATATATAATTGTTTATAATTTTATTCATGAAAACTAAATCATAATACAACAAAATGAATTAAGTCGATTTACTTTTATGACTTATTACTTTCTTAATTCACATGATATTATGCTTTTAATTATTATCTTTTATATAACACTTCATTACATATTATCTAATGCTTCACTATAACATTTTATTCATTCTAAATTCTAAATCACCTTCTAACACAATAACATAAAGTTATAATTTAATATCAAAATAAAAGTTATATGTTTTAATATATATTAATAAAAAATTATCCTTAGTTTTAATTTTTAATGTATGTGAGAATCAATTTACACTTTCATAGTTCTGATTAATGTACATTTCCAAAAAAAATTCCTCCCCATGTCAATGTACAACATAATGTCACACTTCTTTTTATATTATGTAAATATTTTCATGATAATAAATGAGTTTAGATATTTTTATACTAATAAATAAGTTGGATGGTATAGAAGATGTATATATTCACACACTCCAAAAAACTACGGAAATGTATGCCACATAATTCTTCAATTCCCTAGCATGTATAGATGTCTTAATTTTCATATAAGGATCATATGCCTGCAAAATATTACTATTGATTTGTAATGGATAATTATGTAATTTATTATTTATTTTGATGTTTCATAGATGTAAAGGTCATAGCAACTAGTTTGTATGACTAATTTTAGTTGCATGTTTCAATTTGTAAATTGGGGTTCAAAACATTTGAGCCATTTGGTGCATCAAATAGAACATTTTTGGGACAAATCCTTATGAGCATAGTTTTTATTCCATTGATATTATTCTTTTCAATGGTGTGAAAATAACCTCAATCTGAGTTTGTATGAGGAAGTAATCCCTTCCACAAGTTGAACTACCTCATTGGCTTCCATGATACCGGCTAGATGCCATATCCATCCTCATTAATCACATGTGGGGCTAATCATGTGTTGCATTCCATGAAGACTTTGGAAATTCAAAACTGCTAACACTAATTTAAGGTTAAATCATGTGAAAATGCTAACATTATATGGATATTAGACTATGCTAAATAATTGGGAGCTAGGAGGAGATGGGTTTCCAACCTTTTAGCATTGAACATGTTCCATAGGTGAGTAGAGCATATAGGAGTGAATTGAGATCATAACATAGGAGGAAAAATATTTTGTAGCAGGCAATTATGCCAGTGTCAAAGGAAAATCCAATTGAGTCTTCCTTTTTGTATTTTCATTTTATAATAGAAGAAAAATATGTAAAGAATAAGCCTCGCCTTCTAGCAAAATTTTCTATTGTATTGGGTTTCTTCAAATACACCTCGTCATCATTTCTATGGATGTGCACTCATTTAATTGTTCTTTAATTTTTATACTTAACTTATTTTCATAAATCTAAGCAAGAAGATAATGATAATAAATTTAAGATATAAGGAAATAAATATACATAATCTGATATTTTAGAATAATATAAGATTTACTTGGATGAGTTATTTCAATGGAATATCCACAATACTTTATAGATTGTATTTGGAAATGGAGTGGTTTTCTATGGGGTATTCATTCAAAGTTATAAGAACCTAAATTTGGTGTAATAATTCATAGAACCTTAGCCACAATAAATGAATCCATTCATAACAACCCTTCAATTGAAGTAGAAGAGAGACCTATGAGACTGGAAGAGAAAGTCACTAATATGTCTCACAACATGTCCCTCCTCATGGAACCTCTTTTGAACAGTTTTGAAAATTTTTGGGAGGTTGGTGGCTCTAACTTACAAATTAGATTGTATGGAACTAAGAGAAAGTTAATATATAAAAAATGAGTCAAAATGGAGAGTGTAAGAAAAATAAGCCAAGTTCTTGTTCCAACACTCCTTCTAAACTTCTATTTAAAATTGAAGTATAAGTGGAAATCAATCCCTACCAAGGTAATATTGATTGTGTTAAGTAGAATCATTGGTTTTAATAGCTAGAAACATATTTCAATGTCCATAATATAGACAAATGGTAGAAAATTTCATTTATCTAATTTAAACTAGATGATCATGTACTAGACTAGTGGCAAATCCATATGGATATACTTAGATTAGAGGTTGAACTGCTTGAAACTAATTGGTCTATTGGAAACCCTCATCAAGTCCTAATTCTACCCTATTGGATATGTAGAATACCAATGCATTAGTTGGCATCACTTTAGGTAAATTAAAAAGGTAGAGTGTGTAAGAGTATACCACATTTTTAGGATGATGACAATTATGTTGGTTATCTCTCCAAAAAATCTAGATATACCTTTCAAGTATCTTGGGGGTCTAGATAATCATTTGTGAATGAAAATTATGCTCTTAAAAACAAGTACTATTGATGAGTCCTCTCTATAAGCATAGTACATATGTGAAATAGGGCCTAAAAAATTATAGCCAATGGGTGTAAGTAGAGATAACATCATTCCTCCAAGGGCGAGAAGAAGAAGTGGAAAGAAAAAGGCAAGAAAATGATAGCCACTACACATCATTTCAAGGATACAAACAACTATTGGCCCAAAGGTCACATTGAGGAGGAGGGGTGAATCAATGGTAGGTCAATTCTATAATTTTAAAGCCTTTTACAATTAAGAGAAATAAATCATAAGAATTATATCATTAACCATAACAATACATCATTAAAATATCATCATATCAATAACATATAAAGAAGCCTTCACATCACAAAGAGACACAAGCTTTTACATGTAAATTCATACTGGATAAAACCACAAATATTCTTCTTCATATCTTCAATTCATTACATAAATTTGGAAGCTATGACATGTTAGAGAAAAATACCCTCAAGATATGCAAGCTGCCATTTGAAGTAGGCTACATCCTGATTCAGGAACCAACCTCAAAATAATGCAAACAGTTGCTCAGTATAAGCTAAAACTTTATTGAGGCTCCAACTTCTATGAAATGTAGGCTCCAACATTTGCGATGAGTAGGATCCAACCTGCTCTAAGCTCCAACCTCCTTCTTCAAATCCTTGTGGATCTTTGTTTCATATCATTTTCAAAATGAATCCATTTTCATGAAATATCATTGAATCATAAGTAATGTCGCAATCTACAACTTGTAATTTTTGTCACTGCATAGTCTACGATCACTTCCACAACCTACAACAATTGCCACTGGAATGACCTTCAACCACTGTCACTACAATCACTATCATAACCTGCAACCATTGTAATAAAGACTACCACAAGTTGTCATATAATCAATTATCACTAGGTTTCATGTTGCTACTCATACACTACTTCTACCAACTCATCATTTTGGACACTCAATCCCCTTCTCAAAACTTGTTTTCATTATGTATCCAAAAACTACAACAACCTGCTTGTACACTTGAAAACATGCAAAAGTAATTATAGTCAACAAAATATATGTTAACAAGGCTTTATAATCATTCAGAAACATCCACACTAAGTCTTAATCACCATGCATTTTTTGGAACTCAATTTGGATTAATATTCACCCCAAAGAATCATCAAAACAATATAAAACCATGTAATAAATTAATTATTCTACAATTTCTCATTTTCTAGGTGTGATTCTATGAAGTGGACATACCCCCTCACCAAGGCTACAAAATTATAGTTAGATAATGCTTAATTACATGAAAAATGGAATATATATTTAAAAATAAAACTACAAACCAAACCTAGTAACTGATAGAGGTCAAACCTCAGACCTCGTCAATATCAAATCATCCCATTACTAATCGCACTATCTAATGCCACATGTGATGGAATTCAAATGAACCACATATGGTTTGAACTAAGTGATTTTAATGTAATGAGGGGGAGGTCCTGTGGTCGATTCACATATAGTTTGAATGCAATGAGGAGAAGACCATATCCAATTCACATATAGTTTGAAGTCCATGACAAATCTGTGTGGATATGTAGCTGTGGAATGCTCTCCTAAATGTTTGTGATTGTTACCATCTCTAACCTTTATAGTAAAGAGTTCCTTCTACACATCATACATGGTTGATCCACAAACTTATACATATATCAATGATTCTCCTCAACCTTTCCCTCATGGCATGCAGTTATAAGTCACAGAATCAAAGTGACAATCATATGAGCCATTATCCACCAAAACAAACCATAACCATTACAAAAACTTTGTGCTTCCAAGGTTAGACAATGCAATCAACCAAATCATGATAGATTTTCATTGGAAATTTCATTGTTCATTGCCTTTGATCAAAGGGCTTATTTATAGTTAAGTTTGTGGCCCGATGTTCAGTGGACCTAACATCTCATTGCAAATTTTCTAGATTTTATAAAGGTTTTATAACTGGCTAACCTAATCATATGACCAAAACTAACTCTTCTTTGTGACTGTGTCTTGTTCGTTATAAAATTGCCCCAATCCAACCATGTGACCACCCCATGTGACCTTGTCCTGGGGGTCAATATGCATTTTCTTAATGATGTCATTAGGACATCATTGAGCCAAGTGGTAGCTTGTTAGGGGCACCACGTGTCACCCTATTACAACCCTTTCACCAGTCACAACATGCTAAATAAACTTTCCATGTGGTCACCTATGTCTATGCCACATGTCATTCCATGTTGTAACTACTTACACATCACATGTTATGTTTGATTGTTATGTGTTTTGGTGAAGGATGATGTGTCTCCTATGTCACCATATCCAACCAATAGGATTGTGCCAAGTGTCATAGAGAAATTGATCCATTTGTGTCATATGTGTCATAATATTATTAGGTCATCAATAGGCATTAAGTTTCATGCAACTCTTGCTCATATCCATCATCCATTTTAGCCATATTTATCCTTAGTCAACTAATGAAAGAGAAGGTGAACACTCTTTAACATGGTTAACATTCGTGCATGTTTTTATGAGATCCATCATTGACCTAGTTAATGAATGGTAGATGCGCTAGAAAGATGTGAACTGTTTAACACATTAATAATTAGACTATCCTGTAGTTTGACCATTTAACTTGACCCTTCAACTAATGCTAATTTTCAACTAAACATAAATTATCATCCAAGAATAGTTTTTTAGAGAAAGATATACCATTGGAAAGGTATTGATGAGCTCTATGCAATTTAGTGCAATTTATAGGATCATTTGGACATCATAACTGCATCAAAAAATAAAATAACTTTAAGTACCTTAAACTTCATTTGATGAGAACCTTTAAGAGATATATATGTCATATTGCTTCATACAGGGTCATGTTTATTTCTTAGGCCTCATGAATGATATTTTTGTTGTCGCATACATCCCATTTGATGTCAATGACATCATAAGTGTAGGTTTTATTAATGAAGTAGTCTTATATATACTTCACATTAAAATTTGATGGTTTTTCATTTACCTTAGAATTAATTAGTAGATAAATAAGAAATTGTAAATTTATTGGTCAATCTAGTATTCTTATGGAACTTGTGAACTCTCATGCATCGTATATTCTAATACAATATGTTATGTGCTAATGAAGTTGTACTAGTGATTAAATATTAAAAATATAGATGTTTATGTTTTTATTTATAAGTCACCAAGTAAAGTAAACCACATTTGTCGGAATTGAAAGGTTCATAGTTGCAAGAATTGAGATATCACACTTAAACACTTATAGGAATTGAAATATCACACTTGTACGAATTAAAATATTAACTACAATACTCTTGTAGAAACGTAAATCACACTTATTGGAAAGTAAACACACTAACACGAAGAAACCATCCTTGCTAGAAAGTAAGCACACTTGAAAGTAAAGGAAATTAGTGACTTGATGAATCTATATCCCTAATACTATTGTAATAAAAATACTCATGGAATTATTATATACCTCAGTGTTGGAAAACTTGTTAGGTAGCAGAGGTCCCGTGTAACAGCTTCGGGTCTGATAGCCTAGAAAATAGGATCAAAATATTGTAAACTTTCGAAATATGCGGAGCGCGAAATATAAAAGGTCGAGTCAAATGGTTGTCTGCCCAAGAAATAATATAAAATAATAGGAAGTAAGTCAGTCCACGGACCATACGAAGGTATAAATAGAGCGCGGCTCTATGAGGGAGAGGCAGTTCTTTTTGGGTATGATCTTGGATTTGTAATGTAATGGGGTTTTGAGGGAAGCACTCTAAAAGCTTCTGTAGGTTCGAGTCAGGGGCTTGGGTAGTCAAAAGAGGCTCTGCACCTAGGTGCGCAGAGGCCTGGAAGAGTCCACAGCTGTGTGCGCGGACCCTTGCAACTCAATGCGCAGGACAAATCTGGATGTATTGGTGATAAGTGGAAATAAAGATCTGTTTCTTCTGCAAATTATGTGTTACCATCTCAGTTATCATGAATCTGACTGTACGAATGGTTGATATAACTGTTTAATCTATGCACATATGCTTATGTTAAAAATATAAATGAATCTAAGTTTATTCTAAGTACGCGAACTCGTTAATCTGTTGAATGTTTGCTTAAAGACCCTTCTAAGTAGATATGAGTTACATTACTTCATCAAATAGATTAGATTTATAATCCGCACGATCAGAGAAAGTTAACATCATTCTGGGCCCAGATATGTGCAAATAGAGCAGTGGTCCAAATCTATGCAAATGGAGTAGTGCGAGGCTGCAGAATGGCATGCATTACCTACGGACCACATCCAAACATCCTAATGGTGTGGAAACTTGGTTCCAGCACCCTCCTCTACTACCTCAGGTGAGACCTCAGACCACACTGCACGGATTATTGCTGAAAGGGTCGGTAGTTGTGGGATTTGCTTGGCTAAATAATTCTTCCAAACCTGGGTCGGGCCCATATAAGCCAACAAATGGTTCCGTAGCCGGGACCGGGATCTGCCTAAGGGGTGTCTGGTGTGAAATGTAGGGACTTTATAGAAAAAGGAATTAAAGGACCAGGAACAGTAGTAGTTCAAGGGTGATATTGATGAGCGTGATCCAGTTACCAGTATTCAAAGGAGTAGGAGGCAAAGACCCAGAACAATTCTAGTTCTTGTTAACATTAGTATGGAACGCGCAATGAATTGCAGATGATAATATCAGAAAGGCTACCTTAGTCAGTGCGCTATAGGACCGAGCACTGACATGGTACATAAAGTACTCGAGTGATCACCCAACGACGAGGATAGTAGAAATCCAAACCGAATTAAAGAAGGAGTTTAGCCGGTTGAAGTCAGAAACACAATCGATTATAGGGTTCAAAGAGATCGTGATGATGCCTGGTGAAACCCCAAGGGATTTGGACCAAAGACTGAAAAGTAATATTCGCGAGGCTAACATGACATTGACGGATGCACAACACTGTGCTTGGTTTATGGCATCCTTAACACCACATCTGAGGACGGCTTTATCACAATAGAAGATCTCAACCCAAGCCGAAGCACTAGAGACAGTGATGAGGTTACACGAAACTCCATTACAAGACCTGGGGTTGGGAGTTTAACAAATCCAAGCGCAGATCCAAAATTTGTGTTTGGAAATGAAGAAGTTAAAACAAGAATAGGTACCATGACTGGAAGTCTAGGAGGAAGTATGGTGCATAAAGTGCAGAAGCCATGGACACGATAAAGATGACTGCCCAGTCTTAGTGAATGTTGTGGCAACGGGGGGACCAACCCTATTGCGACTAGAGGCACAGGCAGGACCAGGCACCACAGCCCCAATCAAGTGTGCAATCTGTTAGTTGCGAGGAAATCACAACACTGATAACTGTCATCTATTACCAAAATACAACCAGACCCCCCAGCAACTATTTTGCAACTTTTCCAGGTCGGTGGGCCACGAGGAAAGAGACTATCGTAGCTACCAATTATTAATGGACCAGTCACCTATTTACAAAATGCAGACTAAGGTGCGAGGTTAGGATCCAGTCGCGGCGATCACGTGCAATGGGTCACAGGCAGCTAATCTGCTACAACTGTGGGGGACCAGGACATTACACCGGGGATTGTACCAACCCAACTAGAATTTCATGTAGTTATTGTGAGCAATTCGATCATGAGCTGATAAATTGTCCTACATTGATAGCGCAGATTCGCGAAAAAAGGGCAATGCAACCAACAACGTCCTAGAATGTGCAGATGATGACGTTCGAACCCCACGAGGAAGATCCCAAAGTCAACATGGTACTGAGAAGTGGCATGGCCATAGGAGTGGATGAAAGGAACTTAGCGATCGGTAAGGAGACATATCTGGAAGCTTGAGAGAGCTTCACAGAGGTCTCTACCCCAAGTAGTAGGGATAAGCTAGACAAAGACAAGGATCCCTCGATGATAACTACCTTTTTAGAGACATGTATAAAATTGCTTCGTGACAACAGGGTAGTTAAAGATTTGTAGGAGCTGATAAATAGATGTGTGGGATGAAGTGAACCTCACGTCATTAGAAAGTTGGGAAGACATGCATCATAGACCTGGAGGGAAATGCGACTAACAATGTAGATTGGTGAGTATGAAATGGATCAGGTCATTCTAGATCTAGGCTCAGATGCCAACGTACTGCCTAAACAGACTTGGGAGTGCATGGGTAAGCCTGCACTACAGTGGTCCCCTATCCAACTGCGGATGGAAAATCAGCAAAAGGTACTGCCCAAGGGAAGGCTGCAAGGAGTTACGGTAGACCTTGACGGTGTAAGTACTCGCACGGACTTTGAATTTATTGAGCTCATGGATGAAAGTATGCCCTATCCTGCGTTGTTAGGAATAGACTGGGCCACCAATATGAATAGGATTATTAATTTAAAGAAGTGAACAATGGTATTTGAAACAAAGTCACTCCACATGGTCATTCCACTAGATCCGGCTGAAGGACTGCGCTACATTGAACCTGTGTGCGACAAGGAAAGCGACGATGACGCAGATTGTAGTTACAAAATGGCTGCACAAAGGTAAGAATGGGTCAAGGCAGCGGAGGATAGAAGAATACCACGAGGCTATTAAGAATCTTGCACTTTCGAGTCAGATGAGGAAGACGAGTGGTGGTGCAACAGGTTGAATGGAGTGACCATGCTACATTGCAACATGGTGACTAAATATTTGTACTGCATGAAGGTCCAAGATCGTGAAATGCCAACATATGATGGGCTAACAATAATAGATGAATTCTTGACCAAATTTGAAGTCGCAGTACCAGAGCACCAATGGTTTGATGCGATGAGGTGGGTGCTGCATGCAAAGCATGCAGGATGGTGGGGAACACATGAAGGGACTTTCGAAGATTGGCGCGCCTACAGGCATATGATGAAGATCACATTTTGGAAGCTGGAATTACACCTAACGGAGGAATATGATGGACGTGATGACCCGCACATGCACCTTACCAAATGGACGAAAGCCTATGGAGAAGAACCTCAACTAGAATGGGTGCACTTATTTTGTCTCACCCTAGATGTCATTCCCAGAAACTGGTATATTGAAGTAGAGCTCTGGCACGACACAGGCGAGTGGAATATCTTGCGCGAAGGGTTTTTGTCAACATTCCTCTTTGAAGATCAATGGATGGATCTCGTGGACGATGCGTTATAGCTGGTAAAGGCTGCCATTTTCAAGACACCATTAGAAACAAAGGAAACTACGCAACACGATTGGTTGCGATAGCTGAGCAAGGCTCTTGAATGTTATAATGTCCAGGTAGAAGATGATAAGGATGATCTGCAAAACATCAATATTTCGGAATCAGAGGGGAGCCGTTAGCTGCACGGACCCGAAATCAAAGATCTAGATATCACAGTGCCGTTGAAAATGAGACAAGTCAATATTAGAACAAAATATGAGCCAAAGTACGCAATGCTTGGGGACTATTGGGATGACACCATAGTGGAGAAGGTCGTCAAGTTGCTTCACAAATATCAAGATTTATTCCCAACAAAAATCATGAAGCTAAAAGGGATCCTAGGAGACCTAGGAATAATGAAGATAATGTTGAAGCCAGACGTGAAACCAGTTAAGCAACGACCCTACCGATTGAACCCAAAATATAAAGCAAAGGTCTCCAGAGAACTGGACAAGATGCTAGCAGTGGGAATCATTGAACCAATCGAGGAGTCTGACTGGGTAAATCCAATGGTTGTGCAGGAGAAGAAACAAAAGGGTGAGATTCGTATCTATGTGGATCTCAGGAAGCTCAATGATGCCTGTGTTAACGATCCATTTCCAACTCTGTTTACAGATGTGGTACTAGAAAATGTGGAGGGGTAGGAAGCCTACTCCTTCAAGGATGGATTCTCACGATACCACCAGATCAAGGTCACGGCAGAGGACAGGAGTAAAACAACGTTCAACAGTGAATGGGGTTGCTTTCAGTACACGGTGATGCCGTTTAGACTGAAGAATGCGCCGACGTTATTTTCACGAATAGTGGTAGTGGCATTCAAAGAATTTATACATAAGTTCTTAGAGGTCTATCTTGATGATTGGACTGTGTTTGGACTAGTTAAGAAGCATGTAGTGAGCTTATGGTTGATGCTGGATACTTGCCGCCAACACCATATTGTGCTAAACTTAAAGAAGTGTACTTTCCTTATCCCATTCAGGAACCTACTGGGCCATGTGGTCTATAAGCAAGGCTTGATGGTGGATCCGACAAAGATCATCATCATACTCAATGTACAAGCGCCGTGAAGTGTCAAACAACCACGCGCCACACTTGGACACATGGGCTACTATCAGAAGTTCATCAAAAGTTACGCCCAAATCATAGCTTCGATGGAACAATTGTTGAAGAAGGATGCTACTTATTGCTCGAACGAGGAATGCAACAAAAGTCTAGAGACACTCAAGGAAAAGATGGCATCAACCCCTATATTGGTCTTTCCGAAATGGGACATCGAGTTTCACGTGCATGTTGACGCATCGTGTATCGTGCTGGGAGTAGTACTACTCAACCAGGAGTGGAGGGAATTGACCACCCGATTGTGTTTGCAAGTCACCGATTGTCAAAAGCTGAGAAGAATTACTCCACTACCAAGCGCGAGGGATTAGCAATGGTATACGCGCTTTAGAAATTTCGCCACAATCTACTTGGAGGCCACTTCAAGATGTATACTGACCACTCAACATTAAAATGCATAGTGAGCAAGCCTGTGTTGGGGGGGTGCATTTGTAGATGGTTACTGTTATTCCAGGAGTATGACTTTGAGGTCGTCATAAAGCCAGGACATCTAAACACAGGCCCAGATCACCTGTCCTAAATCGAGACCAGTGAAGAACACACAAATCTAGAGGATGGACTCCCGGATGCACAGCTATATGCGGTGCATGTAGCGGATGGTCACTTTGAGGATATAATCCATTTCTTAACTACAGGAACCGCGCTACAGGGATATTTTGTTCAGCAGAAGAAGTAATTGGTGATACGCGTAGCAGAATTCACCATGATTGCAGGACACCTCTACAAAATGGGTAACGATGAAATATTGCAGAGGTATGTCCCAAAGTTCGAGCAAGGATAGATCCTAGCCAGAGCACATGGGGGGGTTGCAGGTGGACACTATGCAGGTCACGCCACATCCCAGAAGATTCTTTCCGTAGGATTATGGTGGCCCACTTTGCACTAGGATTCGAAAGTGTACTGCTGAGCATGCGACGTCTATCAACGAATGGGGAAACCATCATGGAGAGATGAAATGCTGCTTTAGCCACAGATGACGCTACAACCATTCAAGAAATGGGCAATCAATTTTGTAGTACCTATCGAGCCGTGGGGGAAGATAGGCACGTGCTATATCATCACTGCAACTGATTATTTGACCCGATGGGAAGAGGCACAACTGGTTAAGGATTGCACGACTGCAACAGCTGCAAAGTTTTTGTTCGAGAATGTACTAAAAAGGTTTCACTATCCCAAAATTCTCATGAGCGATCGAGGAATGCATTTCCTGAATGAAACAATCAGTGCACTCACTGAGGAATTCCAAATACATCACCAACAGAGTACGCCATACCACCCGCAAGCAAATTGGACTATTGAGGCATTCAACAAAATCTTGGAGACAACGTTGACCAAGGTCTTTAATGCACAAAGGAATGATGGGGACTTGTGCATCCCTGCTGTGCTATGGGCATACCAAACCACATGCAAGAAGTTGACGGGCCAGACACCTTTTCGGTTAGTCTATGGCAACGAGGCCGTTATGCCTATGGAATATATTGTGCCTAGTCTGCGGATCGCGGCAATCACGGGTATGGCAGACCATGGGGCAGTGCGGGAAAGGCTCGCGCAGCTAGAGGAATTGGAGAAGGAACAATTTTTGGCTAGATTCCATCAACAAGTACAAAAGCAACACGAAAAGGCATGGCATGATCGCCATGTCAAGGTGCACACCTTCAAAGAAAATGATCTAGTATTTCTATACGACAGTAAGTTTGAGAAATTCCCTGGAAAACTCTGAATGCATTGGTTGGGGCCCTATGTCATCAAATAAGTTACTGATGGGGGCACGGTTTAGCTTACCAAACTCAATGGAGACCCCTTCCCAGGCCGAGTGAATGGCAGTCGCCTGAAGCTCTACACGGGCAGGCAAGTAGCCTGACTAACCATTCGAGGGATAGTCTCACCGCTCCATCCAGTTGAAAGAGAGTGCGAGATGGTAAAGAAGTCTAGGGGAAAGAGGCGTGAGTACTAGGATACGCATCGATTTGGCTCATTAACAAGATCACGGTTGCACGATAGAAAGTGTATCAATGCATTGCTAAGAAGAAAGGTGATCGTTCCTGTCATTATTCATGAAAAGATGTTTGTATTATGGCGAAAGGGAGTAGGCGGTGGGAAATTAAGACAGGAAGTATGAGTCAGATATGGAACGATCTGCCACATATTTTACACGAGGACGCTAGAACAAGTGGGAACCAATGAATCTAAAATTTGAATCGCTTATAAATCACCCAGGGACATCGACCGAGTGACCTACACTTCTAGAAAATACATTCTAGTTCTCGATATGGAGCTGTTCATTATCTCTTCACAAGGCGTTAGCTTGAGGGTGGTGATATGGCCGATGGAGAAGTAGGAATCTCTGACGTGCATGGTGTTGACAGTTGCAGGCGTTTCGCAGAAAACAACCTCAACAGTAGGGAATGTACCAGAAAAGGGGAGACACGAAGGAGAATTGGTCTGGATGCCGTCACCCCACCTAGGGGCAAGTCAAAAAACCACAACAGAAAGGAGAAAGGATGGACGAATGGAGACCACGGGTCGAAACGAAGTTACTAAGTCATCTCTAAAGGACCTGGAGGATTGGGATCTCATGGACAACAGCACTGGTCTTGCAAAATTGCAACATAAGCTGCAACAAATAGTGCGACGAATAGATATGAAGGTCGAAAATGGCTGTAGTGGTACAACGAGGTCCCATATGCGATTCCTTAGCTAGAGCTAAAATCCTAGGAGGGGGTGTTCTGTGTTAACCAAGCAGAGTAGAATGAGTATTATCGGTCGTAAGAAGTGGTAGAAATAACGAAGCAGGAGTCGGGCAAAGCATTTTAGGAGACAACGAAGAAGCAGTAGGATGACGAGTGTCACTCAGAGGTAGGTGAACCATGAAACCACGAAAACGCATCTCGCCACACCGATGAGTGACTCAAGACGAGTCACGATGATTGTGTTGGGGGACTGTTGGGTAGCGGAGGTCCCGCGTAATGGTTTTGGGTCTGATAGCCTAGAAAATAGGATCAAAATATTGTAAACCTCCGAAATATGTGGAGAGCGAAATGTAAAAGGTCGAGTTAAAGGGTTGTTCGCCCAAGAAATACTATAAAATAACAGGAAGTAAGTTGGTCCACGGACCATAGGACAGTATAAATATAGTGCGGCTCTATGAGGGAAAGGCAATTCTTTTTGGGTATGATCTTGGATCTGTAATGTAATGGGGTTTTGAGGGAAGCAATCTGAAAGTGTCTGTAAGTCCGAGTTGGGGGCTTGGGTAGTCAATAGAGGGTCTGTAGCTGGGTGTGCAGAGGCCTGGAAGAGTTCGCAGCTGTGTGCACGGACCCTTGCAACTGAGTGCGCAAGGTGGATCTAGGTGTATTGGTGATAAGTGGAAATAAAGATAAGTTTATTCTGCAAATTCTATGTTACTATCTGAGTTATCCCGAATCTGATTGTATGAATGGTTGATATAACTGTTTAATCTATGCACATATGCTTATGTTAAGAATATAAGTGAATATAAGTTTATTCTAAGTATGCGAACTGGTTAATCTATTGAATTTTTTCTTAAAGACCCTTCTAAGTAGATCAGAGTTACATTACTTCATCAAATAGATTAGATTTGTAAATCGTGCGATCATAGAAAGTTAACATCATTCTGGGTCCTGATCTGTGCAAATTGAGCAGTGCGAGGCTACAAAATGGCACATGATACCTACAGACCACATCTAGACATCCCAAGGGTGCGGAAACCTAGTTCCAGCACCCTCCCCTACTCCCTGGGGTGAGACCTCAGTCCGCGCTCCACAGACTGTTGCCGAAAGGGCTAGGGGCTGTGGGATTTGCTTGGCTAAATAATTCTTCTGAACTTGGGTCAGGCCCATATAAGCCAACAAAACTATATTACAAAAAGCTTACCTTAATATGCTGAATCAAAGCTAATACTAAAAAATATAGAAAGAATAGTAAATCAATGCTTAACTTAATCAACAATTAGCATTAGGAAATAAAGTAAGTTACTTAACAACCTACATAACCATAGTAATTAGGAATGAGAGTAAATAAAAAAATTAAGTGAATTATGAATGAAAATAGAGATTACCCTAAATAAAATAGATATATTACGTGAATAAGGGGTCTTCCCTCCTTAGAAATGGCATTGATTAATTATGTAGTATAATTCCTATGTTATCAGCACATCCATGCATAGAACAACAATCGAACATGAACCATGGAGATTTTGTATGAACAATAATTAAACTATAATTACAAATTTCCTCCCCTTCACTTGGGAAATAAAGGTATTATATAATAGTTCAATCTCTTAATTCGGTCATGGAATTAGAGACTGGTCATGGGATGCTCATATTATCAGGTTGTTCCCGTTTTGTTATAACAACATTGCTAAAAAATGGAAATATGGGATGTCTATTAACTCACTTAGGCACTGTGATAGGTTGATATTTGGGTCAAATCAGTTGTACTAAATCTCTCCATGTTGGACAATGAACCACCATTATTTTTTTACTTCATTCGGTGATCAGGTGCTTGATCCTCCTACTAGAAAAATAAATGTAACAGTTGTGCATTTGGTAGTTGACTTGCACTATATTGTATCAGTTGTCCTCAGAGTTGTAGAATCATACATGAGGCATAATGTGATTCCCTTCCAATGATTAATGTGCCAAGGTGTTGTAGAATTGGTATTTATACCGTGTTACAACATCATGAGGGTGTTGCAATATCTACTTTCAATATTTGACGTGCCAATGTGTTGCAACATCAGTACTTCAATTGTGTTGTCACATTGTTGGAATGTTATTGAAACACAAAGGTGTTGGAGCAGAATAAACAGATCATATCAATTATGTGTTGGAGGTGTTGTAGTAATTATTCAATGTATTTGTCGCATCAACATAATATGGTGGTGTTACAACAATGTAAAGTTGTTGCAACAACACAAACATGTTGTAATAACACAAAGGTATTACAACACAAGGTGTTTGTTAGCTTGAAAATATCTCAAAGGTGAATGATTTTATGATCCACCAATCTCAACTCAAGATTGGTTATATTGTTGGCTTAAGGGGCTTGGACCCAGGTTCAAAGTGTATTGTGCACCAACAAAACCCTCAACCACTGGCCCTTTTAGAAATGACCTGCAAGTAGGTCGCAGTCTCACCCGAAGCGATTATGGGAGGTTGCAGAACTAGGTTTCTGTAGCCAGAGGGATATTGTGTTGTGGCACCCATGTGTTTTCTTATATTTTAAATTGATCTACAACTTCACAAATATAAAATACATCACACAGATGTTTTACTTCATAGTTTTTCACTTATTACATAAACATATCAGGGAACAATATAACATGTATTCATTTTCATTAATAAGTAAGAAACATGTGTATTAGTACATAGGAATACAGACTAAGAATACACATACACAAGAATTTGCCTAAACTTCTTCTTTTTATTAATATGGATCTTTCAATACATACAACTTCTTCGACCTGCACACCTAGGTGTAGATAGTTTGTGTACTCCATTGTAGATTCTTCCAAGGCCTCCACGCACTCAGCTGCGAAGTATTCCTTTTAATGCCAAAAATATAAACTACAGATAGAAAGTATGATCAATTCATATATGACTCTCCCTTTCGACAAAGCATTACATCTCCTTATATATAGTTCATTGCTACAAAACCATGGTCCACATACTATGGGTTCGACAAAACATTGAGCTAAAACCCTTATATTTGTTACAAAATTAGGGGCTTTGACCCACCCCAAAGCCCCTAGACATTGCACGATGAATAGAACTTCATGGACTCCATGCACTCCTCTCCTCCAAATCCAGAGTCTTTGACTAAAACTAGAGCAAGTTGGGCTGCACCCAATAGGATCCCAACACTCACATGTCACTCATTGCGAGTCACTTAGCTGCAATGCCCTTGATCTTTGTTGTGATGCCATTGTATATGAAATTGTATTGCTGGACTATTTATGCTACCTACTTTTTCTCTCGGCGCACTTCTTCTAGCAATGTCTCTGTGGTTGGTCCGACAGTCCTCTATAGCATTTATTTCTCTCTCTGTCATAGCTCCCTGAGCCTTTCATCTACTTCTTGTGAAATTTGAAGGGACTCATCCTACCATGACTAAGTCCTCTCTATAAAAATATGCGCTTTCCTCTAAATATCTTCAATCTATTCCTAGAGATTCTTCCTTTCAGTGATGTTGGCAAGCCTATGCAAGACTGATAGGGTCTTCGAATTTTCTAGGATTTCTTCTCGTTGCTTTTGCTTTTCCTGTATCTCCTCTACAATCCTCTGAATATTTGGATCCTCCTGTAGTGAGGTCTAAATCTGCATGGTTTCATCTAGTAGTTTGGCATAGTCCTTCACTGTGTCAGAGATGCCTTTTAGTGCAGATTTCAAATTCTTTTCCCTTTGCTCACGTACTTCTATGTCATCACTGGATGCAGCCTCATTTCAAACTCAGTAAGCTTGACTTCATACTCAAACTTCAGCTCTACGAGATTATTCCTTGAGTCTCTTATCGCAAGGGAAAGCTTCGCGACCTTCTCTCCTGGTGACTCCTCTTCACGGACCTCCACGTTCAGAACTGTGCTACAAGTATCTACAATGAATTTTTCCAGCTATTACTATTGATGGCATGCTCCATCCCTTTCCTTTATCAATTTATTGAGATCCTTCTTCACTGAACCTTTGTCCTCCTCCACCTAAATTATTAAGAGTGAAGTTCATTATTCTCATTCCTTCAGTTCATCTGCAATATTTTGATGAAGCTCATGTAATACCTGATTCAATAGCATGACAATGTTCATGTTGATGTTTTCCAAGGCTTTTTATCATTCTCTATCCTATGTTGATTCAAAGTGCAATGCTTCGTCTGGTACCTACAAAATCGTTACTCTAAACTTTGTTTCTATTTGTCACTCTTGATGCAATAGCTAACCTATTTGTCTTGGTTGTCTGTGTTGGGTGTGGAGCCTGATTATCTTCTATATTCAAAGGTATCGCCACATAGGACCCCAGTTCGAAATGGGGGCAGCAACGCCGCCCGTAAAATATTCGCTGCAGGGGGGGTTTAGGGGGGGCGGCTGCGACCTTTGGGAGACCCCCCCTGGCGAGGGGTTTCGGGGGCAACGCCCCTGAAGCTAAAAACAGCTGTAAAATTGCCTTGTAAAAGTATAGTAATTTCTAGTCAATCTGGGTCGTTCATTAGGCAGATGATCTGACGGTAGAACTTATGTTTAGTTTAGGGTTTTTTGCCCTAGAAGGAAACCCCTCTCTTTGTATGAGGGTATTGTATTTGAGGCTGTGTGATAGATGTGTATTCAGTGAGTGAGAAATAGAGAGGTGAGACTGTGAGAGAAAACAGAGGATATTACAACGGATTTGCTGTAGGTTGTGTCTCTTCATTTTGCTGGATAATAGAAAGGAAGGACTGGATGTTCGGGGTGGACATAGCCCAAACTGGGTGAACCATGTATATCTGTGTCTCTCTTGTTTTGTGCGTTTTCTGTGTTTATATTTCTGCAATATTTTATGTGTTCCATTGCTCCGTAATATATAATTTTCTAACAACTGGTATCAAAGCCGAAGGTCTATTTGGCTAATAAACTCGCAGGAAAGAAGGGTTCCTAGTTCGAGTGGGAGCAATGGCGGAAGATGGTAAGTTTAGGGTCGAGAAATTTAACGGCCAAAACTTCTCACTGTGGAAGATGCAGATGGAAGATTATCTGTATCAGAAAGATCTATACCTACCATTGGGTGGAAAAACAAAGATGCCGACGGGTATGAAAGACGAAGAATGGAACCTTCTCATTAGAAAGGCACTCGGAACAATACGGTTGTGCCTTGCTGCGTCAGTCGCCTTCAACATTTCGAAGGAAACCACGACAGAGGGTTTGATGCAGACGTTGTCGAAACTATATGAAAAACCCTCGGCCTCAAACAAGGTATTTCTTATGAAACGGTTATTTAATATGAATATGTCGGAAGGTGGATCTGTTGCAAACCATTTAAATGATTTTAATATAGTTACAAGTCAGTTAAGTTCTATAGGGGTTAACTTTGATGATGAAGTTAGAGCTCTGTTATTCTTGTGCTCATTACCAGAAAGTTGGAATGGTTTGGTAATGGCCATTAGTAACTCCGTTTCTGGATCTAGTACTTTAAAGTTTGATGATGTTGTCGGTGCTATCCTTAGCGAGGAAATGCGATGGAAAAGCTCTGGTGAGACATCGGGAAATGCTTTGAGTGCAGAATCTAGAGGAAGAAAAATGGAAAGAGGAAAGAGCTCAGGATATCACAGTAAATCAAGGAAAGGCAGATCCAAGTCCAGATCGGGGATAGTGTGCTGGAAATGTGGAAAGAAAGGACACCTAAAGAAAGACTGTAGATCTCGGAAGGGAAAAGAAGGAGATGCACAACAAGAAAACAATCATGAAGCAAATGTGACAGGTGAGGTGTTACAAGATGCTTTGATTCTTTCTTTCAAAAATATTACTGATTCCTGGGTGGTAGATTCAGGGGCTTCATTCCATGCCACACCTGATAAGAAATACTTTCATGACTATGTTCAAGGAGATTTTGGACAAGTTCGTCTGGGTGATGATAAACCCTGTAAAATCGTTGGAATGGGTAAGGTTCTTGTAAAACAGAAGAATGGAAACCAATGGCTATTAAAGGAGGTAAGGCATCTTCGAGATCTAAAGAAAAATCTGATTTCAACAGGGCAGTTAGGTGGTGAAGGTTGTGTGACAACTTTCACAGATAAAGCTTGGAAGGTCACCAAAGGAGCCCTGGTAATAGCAAAAGGTGAAAAGGTTGGTACATTGTATTTATGCAATGGTATTTCTAACTCTGTTAATGCTTTAACTTCCAAAGGAGCAGATGCAGCATTATGGCATCATAGGCTTGGACACATGAGTGAAAAGGGGATGAAGATTCTTCACTCAAGGAATTTGTTGCCGGGTTTGAAGAATGCTAATTTGGATTTCTGTGAGAATTGCATTTATGGAAAACAGAAGAGAGTTAGATTTCTCAGAGTTGGGAAAGAAAAGAAGAATGAAAAATTAGAGCTTGTGCATACATATGTATGGGGACCTGCTCAGGTATCATCTCTCGGTGGCTCTCGTTATTATGTTACTTTTATTGATGATGCAACTAGAAAAACTTGGATTTATTGTATTAAGAATAAATCTGATGTATTTGATACTTTCAAGAAATGGAAAGCTTTGGTTGAGATTGAGACAGGAAAGAAATTGAAGTGTCTTAAATCAGACAATGGAGGTGAATATTGCAACAAAGAGTTTGATAGGTACTGTTCAGAGCATGGAATTCGCAGAGAAAAGACAGTTCCAAGAACACCACAAGAAAATGGTGTGTCAGAAAGGATGAACAGAACAATCATGGAGCGTGCAAGGTGCATGAGATTGCATGCAGAATTGCCTTTACAGTTTTGGGCAGATGCTGTAGATACTTCTGTTTATCTAATAAACAGAGGGCCTTCAAGTTCCTTGGATGGTGGTGTTCCAGAGGAAGCATGGACAGGTAAAAAGGTAAACTACTCTATTTTAAAGCCTTTTGGTTGTGAGGCCTTTGTCCATATTGATAAAGAAAATAGAACAAAGCTTGAGGCAAAGTCAAAGAAATGTACCTTTATTGGATATGGTGTTAATGATTTTGGTTATCGCTTATATGATTACGAAAATCACAAAATCATTAGGAGCAGAGATGTAATATTCAATGAAAAGGTCTTGTATAAGAATCGGTTGCAGGAAAAGAAACAGGAAAAGGAAAACAAGGAATACGCAGTTCTTGATGAAATCACTAAAAAAGGAAAGGTGCCTGAAAATAATAATAATCAACAACCATAACAACAACAACCACCACAAAAACAACAGGCACCCCAAACACTTGAAAGTGGTGTTAGAAGATCTACCAAGATAAGTATACCCCCTGAACGATACTCTCCTTCATTATATTATTTATTGTTGATTGATTCCGGTGAACCCGAATGTTATGAAGAAGCAATGCAGGTTGAAAGAAGGAAGAAGTGGGAGGTAGCCATGGAAGAAGAGATGGACTCCTTAATTCATAACCAGACTTGGGATTTAGTCAGGTTGCCTATAGGAAAAACTACATTGAAGAATAAATGGGTTTACAGGCTGAAGGAAGAAGATGGAAGAAAACAGAGGTATAAAGCTAGACTTGTGGTGAAGGGGTTTGCACAGAAGAAAGGTATTGATTTTGATGAAATATTTTCTCCTGTTGTTAAAATGACTTCAATTAGAACCATTTTAAGCCTTGTAGCAGCTGAAGATTTGCATCTTGAGCAGTTAGATGTAAAGACGACCTTTCTCCATGGGGATTTGGAGGAAGAGATATATATGCAACAGCCCCAAGGATATGAGGTGAAAGGGAAAGAGAAACTAGTGTGCAGGTTGAAGAAGAGCTTGTATGGCTTAAAACAGACTCCAAGGCAGTGGTATCTAAAATTTGACAAGTTTATGTCTGAACAAGGTTATACTAGATGTCACTCTGATCATTGTGTTTATTTGAAAAAGCAAAATGATGGCAGCTATATTATATTGTTATTGTATGTAGATGACATGCTTGTTGCAGGATCTAACATGCAGGAAATAAATGTGCTCAAAAGAAAATTGGAAAATTCATTTGCAATGAAGGATTTGGGAGTTGTGTCGTGGCGGAAAAAGTCGTTTGTGCGGACACAACTGACCTCCCTAGGAGTCTAAACTCTCTAGCGACAAATAAGACAAAATGGAGCAATTTTTCTCTAAATACATCTTTTAAAACATGAAAACTACAAGTGTTTAGGCTTACCTTATTCCAAAACGCTGTTGTTGTAGTCCGTCCTTGCCGATCCGGATGAGCTCCTCCTTCACATCAATTCCTGCAACCACAAACAATCAAACAATTACCAAGCACTTGCATCTCATATAATAAAACATATATTCAACATGCAGACCAAGGAACACATGAAATAACTCATTAACACAAGCTATTGAGAAAAATGAACCAGTTTGTATTAATAACGAAACAATGAAACTCTTACAACCTGGCCTTGGTGTTGTGCAAGTTCCTCCCAGGGTCCATCAAGGGTTTTCCTCTACTTTGACAAAGCTCACCCACTTCCAACTAGAATCAAGCAAAGACAATCTCTCCTCACAAGGTTCTAAATGGGAGTCCTAATTCCTGCAGCATTTACCCAAAGAAAATGTATAGCTTCAACCTCTCTTCCCTCTGGCTCAATGCCTTTATTTATAGTGCAGTAAAGAGGTTATTCAGGTCCACCATCAATGGAATAATCCCCCTCTTTGGGTGGGATAGCTCCCTTATTGATGGGATAAGTTCCTCCTTAATAGGGATACATGAACCAACTAGAGGCGCATCCATTTCATCAAACCGACCTCTAGAAGGTTCTAGAAGTAACCACAAGTAACTTTTTTAAGATGAAACTTGTGCATTTTGCCTTTTACAGAAGGACGCACCTGTCCCTTAACATACAGAGCGTCCAAAGACGCAGCCTTTGTGAACATTGTGAGCGTCCCCGCAGCCAAGGCTTGAGAGAACCTGCGTCCCCAGAGATAAACACATTTTTTACAAGACTTTCTCTCTTCTTTGAGTTTGAGATGGATAGCAGAGGCATAAGACTTGCCTAAGAGGGTAGCATGACTGTTGATTGAGCCATACTAACTGTAAATAGTCATGGTGACATTTTTTAGTGTAACAAGTTGCAAAACAAATCCTTGGTATGAGAATAACTAGAGACAGGAAAAATCGTAAATTAACATTGTCTCAGAATGAGTACATACAAAAGGTGTTGAAAAGATTTAACATGCACAATGTAAAACCAGTTAGTACACCTTTTGCTAGCCATTTCAAACTTAGCAAGGAAATGTGCCCAAAGACCCAAGAAGACATGGATTATATGTCTAAAGTTCCATATGCATCAGCAGTTGGAAGCTTAATGTATGCAATGGTCTGCACAAGGCCTGATATTGCACATGCAGTGGGAGTTGTAAGCAGGTACATGAACAGTCCAGGAAAGGAACATTGGATGGTAGTGAAATGGATTCTCAGATATTTGAAAGGTACCACAAATCAAGCATTATGCTTTGGTGGTTCAAACATCTCCCTACAAGGATATGTTGATGCAGATATGGCAGGTGACAGAGATAACAGGAGGAGCACTACAGGATATGTATTTACTGTTGGAGGAACAACTGTCAGTTGGGTTTCAAAAATCCAAAGTGTTGTTGCACTTTCAACAACAGAAGCAGAGTATATTGCTGCTACAGAGGCTAGTAAAGAAATGATTTGGTTACAAAGGTTTATGGGTGAATTGGGTAAGGAGCATGATATGGGCACATTATACAGTGATAGCCAAAGTGCCATTCATCTTGCAAAGAACTCAGCATTTCATTCCAGGACTAAACACATACAGCTCAAGTACCATTTCATACGATCAGTGTTGGAAGATGGAGAGTTGAAGCTAGAAAAGATACACACTATCCAGAATCCTGTAGATATGCTAACAAAAGTTGTAACCAGGGAGAAACAAAGAATATGCTCAGTTTCAGTTGGTCTTCAAGGATGATGATGAAGATGAGAAACAGCCAAGGTCCAAAGAGGAATCATTGTCCAGCAAATGGAGCAGTGGTGGAGTTGCTACAATTAGTCTCCAAGTGGGAGATTGTTGGGTGTGGAGCCTAATTATCTTCTATATTCAAAGGTATCGCCACATAGGACCCCAGTTCGAAACGTTGCTGCCCGTAAAATATTCGCTGCAAGGGGGGTCCAGGGGGGGGCAGTTGTGACCTTTGGGAGCCCCCCCCTGGCGGGGGGTTTCGGGGGTAGCGCCCCCGAAGCTAAAAATAGCTGTAAAATTGCCTTGTAAAAGTATAGTAATTTCTAGTCAATCTGGGCTGTTCATTAGGCGGATGATCTGACGGTAGAACTTATGTTTAGTTTAGGGTTTTTTACCCTAGAAGGCAACCCCTCTCTTTGTATGAGGGTATTTTATTTGAGGCTGTGTGATAGATGTGTATTCAGTGAGTGAGGAACAGAGAGGTGAGACTGTGAGAGAAAACAGAGGATATTACAGCAGATTTGTTGTAGGTTGTGTCTCTTCATTTTGCTGGATAATAGAAAGGAAGGACTGGCTGTTCGGGGTGGACATAGCCCAAACTGGGTGAACCACGTATATCTGTGTCTCTCTTGTTTTGTGCATTTTCTGTGTTTATATTTCTGCAATATTTTATGTGTTCCATTGCTCCGTAATATATAATTTTCTAACAGTCTGGTTGTCTCTACTAGTACCTTTAACTTCGCGATGCCTTGCTGCACCTCTATCAAAATCATTTTGTAATGATCATCATCCTTGTCCTAGGTCTAAGCCATTACTTCCTAGACCTTCTCCCAAATCTCATTAATGTCCCCATTAGGGAGGACAAGTGGTATCATGCCCTTAGATTTTCTCACCTTCTATTTCTTCCGTGGGCCTAACATAGTTACTATAGGTACCCTCTTTTTTATGATGAATGGTGATTCCTCTATTGGATCTACAATGTTGAGAGGGTCCTGGATATATTTTTCTACATATGGCTCTATCTCAGGCTCTCTCTCTGGCTCTAGTTCCTCTGCATATTTTCTTTTTTCTATCCCACTTGGATTCGCATGTTACATAGTTCCCCCTACGGCTTCAGTGTTTTATATGGTTGGTGTCATCCATTCAGCTGACCATTGTTTTATTACTATGAGCAGGTCATCTTCAGTGACCAAGTATGGAAGAAGATGCCATGTCTCCATTGGATCCTTTCGTGCCTTAATGTAGACTCTGTGAAAATCAACCTTGAATGTTGCGATGTTGTAGTACTTCTCATACAAACTACATGATAAGCTGGGATACTATTTCACCACCATGTGCAAATCCATGCTCAATAGCACAAAGAAAATTATATTCTCTATTGCATACAATGGCTCCTTAGTATTCCACAATGAGGCATACCACGCGCCTTCACATACATCTATTTCAACAAGAGGAAATTGTGAGTCCTTCGGATCCTTCCATGTGATTAGCATGATGATCAAGATCAACCACGCGTAATGAAATGTTGTCCACTCCTCCCATGCTTCCAAAATATCCTCCAAAAACTCCCTACATAAGTACTTGACCCAATTGAACAAAACCCCATCACTACACTGCGCAGCCAAAGAAACCACGGTTGTTGGAATGTCATTCACTTTGCACTTCCTCATTATTTTTCCTCCTAAAATATGTGTAGCACAGTGCACCCCTTGGTCACTGATAGAGTTGATATCATAACCACACGACTTCTTGATAATCCTGAACTTCTCCTTCATGGTTTGTGTCATTTCCTTGTCTTGGATTTTACCAATGAAATCTTTAGTGGGGTCCTTTCCATGGTGAGGTAGCCCAATAATCCTTCTTATCAACATTTCTTCGATTAAGATCCTTTTCCCCAGCTAGAGGCATCCATCATGCACAAATACTAGTATTCATCGCACACAAGCTTTGTTGGATGTGCTTCTACCAAAGTGTGCCATATATAACATGTTTAACAAGCCTCATCTCTATAATCATGCAGGCCACTGGTGTGGCTCCAACCTCATGACTCTGCTCTCTAGATAATAAACCTAGTGTAGGTACTTTCTTGGTTCAAACTGCAGATCTTTAATTCTCTCATTAAAGTCCCAATCCTCCATTTTCAGTTGCAGTATTTTCCCCAACACTTCACCTTCAAATGACACTTTCTTTTGTAGCAATGGTGTGAATGTGCCAAACTTCACATATTTTGGATCCTTGATCGGCTTGGTGCTTGGTTTTCCTGGTGGAAAATATGGTCGTAGTACAGAGGGAATATTTGTGCCCTCTATCTCTATCTGAGGCATTTTTACTTCCTCGTTGCTATCATGAATCTCCTCTGGTTCTTCCTGTTTTACTGGCTTCTTCAGCTTCTCCTTCAGTTTCTTATCTTACTTGGGCTTCATTTGCTATCTTCTTCCTTGGGGAAGTTCTGAGCTCTACATCTTCAATTGGCCTCTTTTCAGGTCTTTTCTTGGGCTATTCTCCGGTAACTACTTCTTTTTGTGGTGACCTCGCACGCCTTGGGGACATGGGTACATTTACCTCTCTGGCTTAACTAACCAAAGCTTCCATGACTCCTGCTAGCCCTTTCTTTGGAAATGCTCTAGAAATTTCCTCGAAGCTTCTCTCATACATACAACACCTCACTTATCTTACACTCAGTTGCAAATTTTGAATTCGCCACACAACAAGGTGTAAAATGTGGCATGGGACATGGCCTTTACAACAAACTTTAATTTTGAACCTCATGATTGGCTTAGATTTTACTCATTTAATGCAGGTATGGCACTAGATTCGACTAGTTGTGCTTCATAAATGTGTTTCGACCACACATTTTAATGACAAATTTATTTTAACGGTATATTTTTCCTTCCAACGGTCATATTTTTCGGGTTATCTTCGACAATCGTGCCATAATTTACCCTCCATCATGGTTCTTTCAAACTTCGACATACTTCTAAATATCATGGATTAATCCTTCTTTGGTGCACTTATTTCGGACTTCGACATACCCCTGAATATTGCGCAATAATTGTCTTTCAAGGAATTCCCCTTCTGCAGAATAGTTTATACTACAGTGCCCACTTTCAAATGCAGGTGGCACTAAGACTCTTCTCCTTTCATCTTTCAATGTGAATCTCTAGGGACAAAGTCGTCCCCGTATACCTTCAAGCTGCTACCATTCACTCGCCCTGGAATTAGATGACCATTTAACTTCGCGAGCTGAACTGTGCCATCATCAGAGACATGTTTGATGATATATGGTCCTAGCCAATGTGTCTTAAATTTTCCTGCGAACTTCATGAATTTTCTATCATAAATTAACACAAGATCTCCTTATTAGAATATTTTTTGGTTGATGTGCCTATCATGTCAGGCTTTCTCCCTTACTTTTTGGACTTGTTGATGAAAACCTGCAATAAACTTGTCCTCTTCCAACACAAGCAATTACACCATCCTCACCTCCATTATATCGGAATCTACCATGTCTATGAAGGCTGCAATTCATAAACTAGGCATCACGTATTCCATAGGCATGCCTACTTCTTGTCCATATACCAACCTAAAAGGTGTATGGTCTGTCAATTTCTTGCATGTTTTCCTATATTCCCACAACACCACTAGAATTCTTAGATCCCAGTCATTCTTGTTCACATTTCACAACTTTGTGCATGCATTCTCCAAAATTTTGTTGGAATCTTCGACTATCCCATTCACTTGAGGGTGATATGGGGTACTTCTCCGATGGTGTACTTGAAATTGCTCAGTTAATGCTTCAATGGTCTTATTTAATAAATTTCACCCTTGGTCACTCATTAATATCCTTGGACAGCCAAATAAGAAAAAAATGTATTCAAAAATGGACTTCATGGCGGTATCTGCACTGCAATCCTTCACTGCATGTGCTTTGGCCAATCTCATCAAATAATTCATTGCGGCGAATATGTATCTTACGTTGGTCTTCTTTTCAGGTGGGTTAATAGGTCCAATAAAGTAAATAGTCCACTTGTCAAATGCTTGCAATGTTACCTATGTATTTATTGGCATTTTGTCTCTTCTAGATGGCCTTCCTGTTATTTGAAATATATCACATGCTCGACAAAATTCTTTTGCATCGTTATGTACTATGGACCATCATAACCCAACCCTTAAGATTTACTACATAGTGGCCTTTCCTACATAATTTCCACCCGCGACTCATCCATGAGATTCTTCTATAATACTCTATCTTTCATGTTCAGGGACATATCTTAGCAGTAACTCATTCTGTCCAATTTTGTATAATTCCCTACGATCAGTGTGAAATCAGCTGCTTTTATTACCAACACCTTCTTTTGTTGTCTAGTGTACTTCAAGGGTGCCATTGTTGTGGCAAAAAATAGAATAATATTCGCGAAGTGATCATCTGTGACCTTGATTGCAAACAAATACACGTTGAGAATGTTATCTTCAATACTAGTGGGTTCTTCTCCTGTCTCCAATCTTGATAGATCATCAGCCTAGACATTCAATTTTCCCAGCTTGACTACAACTTCAAAATGGTACTCCTAGAACAACAACAACCATCAATAGATTCATTAGAGGACTTTTGATGTCTGAAATGGGACTCCTAAGAAAAATGTACAACAAAAATAAAGTTTATAGGAACCAATAGGATTCAAGATGATTATGTCAACCATGGGGGATGATTCAACATTTTTGAGGTAAAAAGGTATAAAGATTAAAAAATAATAAAATAATAAAATTGCTTTTTCAACTTGTATGTTCAACTTAGCTCCCTAAGCTTCTAGTGAAATTTCAAGCCAGAGTACTCGTTGGATGCAAAATTTAATTCCTCATCCAAGGAGTACCCATTTTGCATACCTTGAATGGACCCTGCTACATGAAAAATGAGAAATATGTGAAAACACGTCATTGCAATCACATTTTTCATGTATTTCTAATTTTTTATGTAGTAGGGTACATCAAAAGTATGAAACATGGGTACTCCTTGAATTAGGAATAAACATTTTCATCCAACGAGTGTTCCCTCTCGAAATTTGAGTAAACCCATAGGGAGATAAGTTGAAAATATGAGTTGAAGAGGTAGTTTTTTAATTTTCCCTCTAACATTTGATGATGTAATCTAATCTTATTTCATTATTTCCACTATTATTTTATAGTTTCCTTAGGAGTCCCATTTTAGACCTTAAAATTCCCCTAATTCTTCCTCCTAAAATAGACTTATTCAACAAATATTTCAGCATGAAGTGATTAGTGAACAACTTAAAATGTGCTCAAGTAGTGTCTGAACTTCTGTAACACATAAACCATAGCTAACCCTTCTCTTTCTGTTGTGGTATAGTTCTTTTCTTCCTTGGAAAATTTTCTACTTACAAAAGCTATGGGGTGATCAACTTTGCCTGCTTTTGGTTGTGCCAACACTATACCTAGCGTTATGCAGGATGCATCGACATGTACATGAAATTCCTTATCCTATTTCGGAGAAACTAAGTTTGGCGTAGTTACCATCTTCTCCTTCAATATATCCTGACTCTTTTGACATTCTTTGTCCCATTTAAAAGTGACATATTTCTTCAATAACTTCTCCATTAGTGCAGTTATCTGCACATGCCCTTTTATAAAATTTCTGTAATAACCTATGTGTCCAAGTGTCATGCGTAGTTCTCACTATTTTCGGTGCCGAAAAGTTCACAATAACGACTATCTTCGTGAGATCCACCAACAAATCTTGTTTGCACACAATATTCCCCAAGAGTATGCCATAAGGCACACAAAATATACAATTCTTCAAGTTAAGAAAAATTTGATGTTGCCTACATGTATCCATCATAAGCCTTAAGCTCACAATATGCTTCTTTAATAGCCCAAAGACTGTCTAATTATCAATGTAAACTTCTAAGAATTTGTGTATGTACTCCTTAAATGTTGTGACTACAACTCTAGAAAATATTGTAGGCGCATTCTTCAAGCCAAAATGCATCACCGTGTACTGAAATGAGCCCCACTCTGTTGCAAAAGTTGTTTTATTTCTATCTTCTAGTGCAATCCTGATTTGATGTTAACCAGAAAATCCATCTGTGAAAGAATTGACCTCATGACCTCCTACATTTTCCAACACTTTGTTTGTAAATGGTGTAGGGAAAGGTTCATGCACACATGCATCATTTAGTTTCCTCAAGTCAACATAAATTTTGATCTCTCCTTTAGTTTTATTTTCCTGAACTATCATGGGACTTACCCATTCAGACTTTTCGATAGGTTCTGTAGGTTTTAACACCGTATAGAAATTGCCTGCATACGAATTCTAAAACACAGAAAATAAACAATGCGAGAGCATAACACATAAAACACATATACAAAGAGATTTTCCTCTAGATCCCAAAACCGAGACTACCAGATTGATTTTTCATTATGTTCCTTTCAATGTTACAATACATATTTATACATACCAAAGAATCCAATACCATGGACCGAAAACCATCGCATCCAAACCCATGGACCGAAAGCCATTGTGTCCAAAAACATGCGTGAAAATCATGCACAAAACCATAGGTGGGTCCGCCCAACCTAACATAGGTTCCAAAACCAAAATTTTCTAGGGCACTGCCCCAAACCCCATAGAGTGGGGTTATCTGCAACCCTCAAACCATGTGACCCCCCTGCTATGCAATCGGCGCAACGAAGGGGAGGGCTCCGCTCCCCCTCTAACCCCCAGTTAACTACGTGGGCTAGTCATGGAAAGAATATAACACAACCCAACATTCTCCCACTTGTTGTTTTCTTTCCACGGGGGGCACAAGAGAGCTTAGTCATTTATCCAGCCCTGCAACACCCATTTTTTCTCTACACGAAGAGAAATTCTCAGAGTTCACTGATTTTTTTAATGCATCTACAGTATTCTTCAAAGTGTCCACCTTCACCAGCAACACCTTTTTGTCTTCTATCATATCCCTCACAATGTGATACTGAACATCAATGTGCTTTGTCTTTGAATGATATACAGGGTTCTTTGCCAAGAAAATTTCACTTTGGCTATCACAGTCTATCATTATAGCTCCCTGTACTAACCCCATACTTGAACACAATCTCTACAACCAAACTGCTTCCTTGCTTGCATGAGTGTCTGCCACGTATTCTGCCTCTGTAGTTGATAGTACCACTACAGATTGTTTCTTACTCATCCAACTGACTGCACCTCTAAATTGGTTAAACACATACCCACTTGTAGATCTTATATAATCCAGATCTCTAGCCCAGTCTGCATCAACAAAACCATGAATATCCAACACTCTGTCCAATCCTGGTCTTCCTTGGTAGCACAAACCATAATCACTAGTGTCACGCAAATACCTAAAAACCCACTTCACTACTATCCAATGCTGCTTTCCTAGTTTTGACATAAACCTGCTCAATACTCCCACTGCATGTGCAATGTCTGGTATAGCATAGACCATTGCATACATGAGGCTACTGACTGCACTTGCATATGGAACACAAGACATGTCCTCTTCCTCTTCTTGTGTCTTGGGACACCATTCAGCAGATAACTTTACACCTACAGGAATAGGAACCTTCACCGGTTTACTATCCTACATATTAAATCTCTGCAATATTGTCTCGACATACTTCCTCTAGTTTAACTAGAGCTTCCTCTTTGCCCGATCTCTTTTAATTTCCATGCCCAAAATATAGTTTGCAACACAAAGATCTTTCATGTCAAATTTGGAGGACAATTGGGTCTTCAAATCCTGGATAATTTCTTTGTCATTTCCAACCAGCAACATATCATCCACATAGAAGACTAAATAAATAACACAGTCACCAATAAATTTAAAATACACACAGTGATCTGCTTTGCTTCTAGTGAAGCCAAGTCCCCGTATAAATGTATCAAATTTGTGATACCACATCCTTGGTGTCTGTTTAAACCCATATAAAGACTTCTTTAACTTGCATACTAGTTCTTTCTTACCCTTCACTGCAAATCCTTCATGTTGTTTCATGTAGATTTCCTCTTCCAGATCCCCATGAAGAAATGTTGTCTTCACATCCATCTATTCTACCTCAAAATCAAAAGCAGCAACAACAGATAAAAGTAATCTAATAGAAGTTACCTTGGCAACAAGAGAAAAAATATCACCAAAATCAATTCCCGGCACCTGGGAATAACCTTTTGCTACCAACTGAGCTTTGTATTTCTCCACCTTTCCTTCTGCATTTGTCTTCTTCTTGAACACCCATTTGCTACCAATGGGTTTCCTTCCAGCCGGAAACTCCACCAGATCCCAAGCCTCATTTTTGTGCAAAGATGCCTTTCATCAACCATGGCCTCTTTCCAGATTTTTCCATCCACTGAATCTACTACTTCCTTCACAGTTCTAGGATCATCATCAGTAATAGATAAAGCAAAATTTGAATAGAAAGCGGATGGACTATACCTTTCTTTCTTCCTTCTTTCTTGAATTGATCTTGTCACACCCGGAGTTTGTGGCTCTTCATCTTCTGATTCCTCCTCTGCTATAGAGTCTGATTCTTCTTCCTTTAGCTCAAACTCTATCTTCTCAGGTTCCTTTGGTTGGACTTCATGTTTAATAACATCTTTCACCTCTCTGAACACCACATCTTGGCTGTACACAGCCTTCCTTATTACTAGGTTCCAAAGCTTATAACTCTTTAAACCATCCTTATACCCAATAAAGATGCACTTTTCAGATTTACTATCCAACTTGGTCCATTTCTCCTTTGGAACATGTACATATGCATCGCATCCAAACACCCTCAGATGTGAAAGAGACAGTTTCTTACCAGTCCATACCTCTTGTGGAGTTTTATCCTCCAACATTGATGAAGGTGATTCGTTGACCAGGTAACATGTTGTCTCAACTGCCTCTGCCTAGAATTCCTATCCTAACTCGGCACCACTAAGCATGCTTCTTGCCCTTTCCATCAACATCTTGTTCATTCTTTCTACAACTCCATTTTGCTGAGGTGTATATGGAGTAGTCCTTTGTCGTGCTATACCACACTTCTTACAAAATTCTTCAAATTCCTTACTGCAAAACTCTCCACCGTTAGCTATCCTCAACACCTTTCTCTTCTTCTCTGTCTGGTTTTCCACCAGAGCCTTGAATTCTTTAAACCTGTCAAAGACTTAAGATTTATTCTTAAGTAAATATATCCATGTATTCCTTGAGAAGTCATCTATAAATGATACATAGTAAATAGACTTACCCAGTGATGGAACCTTCACAGGTCCAAACACATCACTGTGCACAAGCTCTAATATATGTTTTGCCCTCTTACCACCAGAGGGGAAACTCACCCGATTTTTCTTCCCATATACACAATTTTCCCAGAAATCGAAATCTAGAGAGCTATTACTCATACCTTCTACCATACCTTTACCATCAAGTACTCGAAGGCCCTGCTCTCCAATATGTCCAAGCCTTTGATGCCACAACATGGTCTTCTCTCTAGAGACCACTAGATTTTCTGCTCCACTTTCAAGAACCACAGAATTTTTGCACCCATCAAGAACCGTGCTACCTTGTAGCTTGTATAGATTTCCAATCCAAACTCCCCGCATCAATAACAGTGCTCCCCGAACCATCTTACAGGCATCCTTCTCGAACACTATTTTTACACCTACATCATCCAACTTGCTCACAGAAATAAGATTTCTGGCCAATGCAGGAATGTCCTAAACACTCAGAAGTGTTCTAACCCTTCCACCTTGCAACTTGAATTTTACTTTTCCATTACCAACGATTCTAGCCTTCCTATCATCCCTTAAGAAGACATCATCACCATCGTATTTATCATACTCGCAGAACCAATCTCTATGGGGAGTGAAGTGAAAGGATGCACCCGAGTCAATCAACCATGCCTCGTGATCTACATGTGTACTTGAAGAAGCCAAGTACACATCCCCACCTTCATCTGAGGTGGTTTTTTCCTCTGCAGAAGGAGCATCATTATATCCCTTTCCTTTATCAGGAGCTTTAGATTTAAAGTCCCTTTTGTAGTGCCCTTCCTTTCTGCATTTCCAGCACACCACCTTTACAAGTTTTCCTGGAGATTTAGATCTCCCTCTAGATTTAGATCTCCCACTCAATGAATTATTTTTGTTTCTATTCTGGGACCGTCCTCGTACAGACAAATCATCACCATTCTAGCTCTCCATATTTTTTCGTCTCATCTCCTCCGTCAGCAAGGATGAGACTATTTCATCAACTGCAAGGCAGTTGCATTGCTACCTATTGCAATAACCAGACTATCCCACAAATATGGTAGAGAAGGCAACAAACTGATGCACTTATTTTCATTTTGAAATTTTAATATCAACATATGCTAACTGAGTTACCACGATATTAAATGTGTTCAGATGCTCTGTCACTGAGTCTCCATCTTTCATCCTCAGGTTATACAACTTTTTCTGTAGGAACAATTTATTCAATAGAGACTTAGATTGGTACAAAGTCCCTAACTTGTCCCAAAAATCCTTCGCCGTAGCTTCCTCTAATACATTCACCAATACGGACTTTGAGACACACAATCATATTGTGCTCTTTGCCTTCTGATCCAACTTCTTCCATTCTTCTTTTGACACTCCCGTTGGTTTAGTACCTGGATCTACCGTGATCCACTGATCTTTATCCACTGACAGATCCTCCATCTCGAGTTTCCACAACTCAAAACTCTGACCATTAAATTTCTCCATCTCTATCTTTCCACTGCTCGCCATCTTCTTTCACTACCAGAATCGATCTTGCAGATATCCCACTGAACAGGGTCTACCACAGGCCCGAGTGAAACCCCCTAGCAACAAAGGCATCCCCTTGAAGCCAAAACGGCTTTGATACCAAATGTAGGCTCTAACCCCATACAGAGATTACTTGCATACAAATTCTAAAACACAAAAAATAAACAATGCAAGAGCATAACACATAAAACAAATATACACAGAGATTTTCCCCTAGATCCCAAAACCAGGACTACCAGCTTGATTTTTCATTATGTTCCTTTCAATGTTATAATACATATTTATACATGCCAAAGCATCCAATACCATGGACCGAAAAACCATCGCATCCAAATCCATGGACCAAAAACCATCGCGTCCAAAAACATGTGTGAAAATCATGCACAAAACCATAGGTGGGTCTACCCAACCTAACATAGGTTCCAAAACCCAAATTTTCCAGGGTACTACCCGGACCCCATAGAGTGGGGTTATCTGCACCCCTCAAACCCCCTTTGACCCCCCCACTACACAATTGGCGCAACGAAGGTGGGGCTCTACCCCCTCTCTAACCCCCCAGTTAACTACGTGGGCTAGTCGTGGAAAGAATATAACACAACCCAACAGGTTCGATGATCCCTGTTTCTAGCATTTTGTCTAGTTATTCCTTCCATTTTTCCTTGTATTTCAGGTTCAACCTATAGGGTCTTTGCTTCACTTGCTTCGCGTCAGCTTTTAGAGGGATCCTCATAACTCTTAGGTCCCCTAATATGCCCTTCATTTCTGAAAACTTCATACGGAATATCTCCTGGTATTCATGTAGCAGCTCTGTGATTTTACTAGCTGTATCTATGTCCCAATAATCTCCAATAGTCATGAACTTCAAATTTTCCTCTATCCCAGTGTTCACTTTCAGTGTTTTTACTATCTGTGTGTTATCTGGTATTTATGGTTCTGGTCCAACAACTTTGTGATGTCCTTCCAATTTTGGTATATCAATATTGCACAGAACTTCATCTTCTTCGGCATTAATATTATAGCATTCCAATTCATTGTGTAACTGCACATCCCAATCATGCTGGCATGTTAATGGAGCTTCATTCTCAAAAATATTTACTCTGATTTCCTAAAGGGTCGAGTCTATACATGGGGAATCATCATCAAAAATAAATGTGATTCATCCAATCATGCTGCCACGTTAATGGAGCTTCATTCTCAAAAATATTTACTCTGATTTCCTAAAGAGTCGTTTTATACATGGGAAATCATCATCAAAACTAAATGTGATTACGAACCCTTCGACCAAATATGTCCAGTTTGCAGTTCCATGTCGCAATTCTATTTAAAGATACCAATTCATAGGAATCATTTCTAGTGTGTGGATAAATCCATGTACCCACTCATGTTCTAGAATTTCTTTGCAAACCAAAGTGCAATGATGAATATGCTCCTAGGAATCAACCTTACCATCATACGTTCAATTTTTGTGTCAATTGAGCCAAACCTAATCCACATCAATCTTCGACATTGCTGCCAATATACTATATTTATCTTATGAGTACCCCACCATCTAGCAGGTGTAGACCTTACGGCTACATCTAAAGGTTGTGACCTCAATTATTTTAGTATTTGTTTTACATATTCTTCAAGAAAGATGCTTAATTCTACAATCCCATCATAATAAGGTAGATTACATGCCTCATAAATTATGTAGTGAAGTGATTTTATGGTAGCGTCTTCATATAACTTGTTCTGCCAATTTTCCAATTCTTCCTCGGAATCTAAAGTACAAGAACTCTCCTGATCCCAGCCCAATTTTCCATCTGCAATAGTAGTAATCCAATCCTGCTCTTTAGCTGTTATCTGATAAATGTTGTGGACTTCTGTGTCATAGTACTCATCCCAGATAGGCTCTGTATAACACACTCCTTCTGAGGGGTCTAGAGGGACAATTATCCTCATATCATCTCTTTCAAACATCATTTTTCTCTTCTTCAAATTGATTATCAACAAATTATGAAAATACCAATCCAATCCAAGAAATGCCACCTAAGGGTTTCTATCATCTACAATTTCAATCACTTTGAAGTCTGCAACGGTTCAGACTCCTTTGATGTCTACTATGATGCCATGTAACATTCCCATAGGGATAATATTCTATTGGTTATCCACCCTCAACTGTATTGGCAACCATTGCAACTTCGATCTTCCTATTAACTCCCAAGTTTTCTTAGGTAACACGTTGGCATCAGATCCTAAATACGGGATTACCTTATCCATATCATATTCCCCGATCTGTGTAGTTAATCTCATTTCCTTCCTCATTCTTTTCTTATGTCGATGTAAATTATTTACAGTATGGAGATCGCTTCGTGATACTACTTTATCAATGCAGGAGTATATCAACTCCTAGAGTCCTTCGACAACCTTCTAATTCCTCAACATCTTCATGCAAGTCTATAAAAATGACTTCTAAATACTTGGATCTAATTCTTGTGTTGGAGTAAACACTTTGTCATAGTCCTTCTTTGGCATTAAATTTGGTTGCACACTAGATTTTGAAGCCCCAACATCCACGAAACTTTTCTTTTTTCCCATGAAAGTTTCTTTTTCCTTTTCGATACTGAACCTAGCGACATTTTTTGTGGTCTCTCTTACCCATGCCTCTTCCACCTTCGTTTTACCCTTATCATTTCCCATCACAAATCCACTCCTGGTTATGATGTTGATGCGTGGTTCATCCTCCCTTGGCTCAGTGGTCATCATTTGAATATTTGTTGTGGGTTGTTGGTTCCTTTTCTCCTGCATCTTCATGATAAGGACGGGACATTCTTCTATCACGTGATCAAAATATTTGTAGCAGTTGTAGGTTGTAGTAGTGTTTTGATAGTATCTTGCGAAGCGTCCTGTCTATCCACAATTATAACAGATGATCTGGCCATGTCCTCAACCATTTCCTCCTCCTCATCCTCATCCACATCCTTCGAAGCCTCCTCGATCAACATGCTAGCCTAGCTCCTCATGTGTATGTCCTACAACTTGCATTCTATAAGCATTAGCAGTGCACTCCATCATCAAGTCATAGCTTCAACAATTTATCTCATCATGGCCCACTGACTTACAAAAGTTGAAAAACAATTTATTTTGGTTCTGCACATACTTCAGTAATAAATAACAATCTTTGGAGCAATGTTTTTGTCTCATTCTAAAAATCGCGCACCAAAAAATTGATCCTGGGTTGAGTGTATTAGGTTCTCCACTTGCGAAGTAATCTCTGAACACAGGGCATTGATCCTTATAATGTCCCTTTTCTTTGCATTTTGTACACCACACTTCTCATTTGGTTTCTTTACCTTTGTTGAGATATTGCAATTCTAAGGTCAAATATTCTAGCTGACTCTAAATTTTTTGTACTCCTGCATGAGTATCTCTGATCAACGAGGCTTCTAGATTCATGGAAATCTCCATTACTTTGGCTTGAGTCATGATCTTTTGTTGCATCAAGGGTAACCTGGTATGTGGCAGCATCACAACAATAAACCATTATTTATGTTATTCTGGGGGTATGTTAAATCTTACTTGTCCCATTAACACCTTGAATCATTGATCGAACTCCCACACAGACTCAGTAGTCATCCATTTGACTTCCTTCAGCTCTGTAATGCACTGTGATTATGATTTTAGCTTCTTCAATTTTGATACCAATTCTTTCTTAATATCATCCAACGAAGTAGCCTGATTAGTCACATAATAATTCATGTACCATGTTAGCGCTTTTCTTTGCAGTGTCATGATGAGTTGAGCCTTATTGACATCTTCGTCAGTGATTCATCTTGCTTTCCATACTATGTCAGCTACAAACTAGAACTATTCAGGATCCTTTGATCCAAGGCCTCTAAAGATAGGGATCTTAATGTCATCACCCATTTTTCTTCTTGGGGGTTGGGGGGGGGAGAGGGGGCATAGGGGAATTATGGGGAGGGGGATGGGGGTAAGGGGAGTAGATGGATGAGGAATCCCAAAGATGCCCTGATGTTTTTGAACTCCTAACTTCGATGCATATTTACAGGGGGAATATCGCGGGGTTGCAGGGTTACTCCCTTCTTCTTCACTCTCAAACCAATCTAACAAGGGACTATAGTCAATTTCAATAAAGTTATTTGGTTCATGGTCTACTCTATATTGCTTTCTACTTCACATAGATCCCAGTCCTAGTTCAAACTTATTCCCTCTTCATCCAAACATTAATATGAATGCATTTATACTACACCCTTTTCACACAAAAGCATTTTAGTCCACAACATTAAAGAATTCAGGTACTTACCTCGCGAAACCTTGAAAAATATTTACTCAGCTTTGATGTAAGATACAATCATGTCTATTGTGAATTCAGTAATAAATCCTCCCAGAATACTGTCAATCCAAAAATCAACCGCTCTTGAGATGTTGTTATTATCCCTAAGTTGTATCAATTTAGGGCTCCATACAGTAGGCTCGTCATTTTTGAAGCCGATCTTATGCTCAGTCAGCTTTGATACCCATTCATATGCTTCATTAGCAAACATCATGAAGAAGGTCTCATGTTGTTCTATATAGAGATACTTCTACAACTAGGCTTCAGTCGACAATCACAGGTTTCTATTTACCTGAACTCCAAATTCTCGCTATTTTTGTTCATCCCACTCCTGGATTTCCTTCTTCGAAGGATGCCAAAACATATCCCTCAAAAAAATCTCAATCCTAACAATGGAACCATTTATTGGACTAAGGGCTTTGACCCAGGTTCAAAGTGTATTGCACACCAACAAAAACCTCAACCATTGACCCTTTCGGCAAGGACCTGCACGCAGATCAAAATCTCACTCGAAGTGGTTATGGGAGGTTGCAAAACCAGTTTTTTGTAGCCAAAGGGATATTGTGCTGTGGCACCCATGTGTTTTCTTGTATTTTATATTGATCTACATACATAAAAGAGTTCGCACAGATCCTTTAATTCATAGATTTAGATTTATTACATAAACATATCAGAGAACAAGATAACATGTATTATTTTAGATTAATAAGTAAGAAGCATGCATATTAGTACTTAGGAACATAGATTAAGAATACAGATACACAATACTTCACCAAAACTTCTTCTTTTTATTAATATGGATCTTTCATTACATACAACTTCTTTGACCTACGCATCCAGGTGTAGGTGGTTTGTGCACTCAGTTGCAGAGCCTTCCTTTCAAGGCCCAAAATATAGACTACAAATAGAAAGTATGATCAATTCATCTATGACTCTCCCTTTCGACAAAGTATTACATATCCTATATATATATATATATATATATATATATATATATATATATATATATATATCTATATATATATATATATATATATATATATCATTTCTACAAAACCATGGTCCACATACTATGGGTTCAACAAAACAATGAGATAAAACCCCAATACCCATTACAAAATGAGGGGCTTTGACCCACCCAAAATCCCCTAGACATTGTGTGATGAACATAAATTCAAGAACTCTGCGTGCTTTTCTCCTCCAATTTTGGATTCTTTGACCAAAATGGGACCAATTTGGGTCACATCCAACATAGATACTATGTGATGGAACCAACTGAATTCCCTAGATCTAATGCAACAAAAAATTCATCTCATAGAAGAGAATAGGAAGAACATGATTGTGTATCCACATAAATTTTGGTAGTTTGTAGAACTTCCTGAGCTACTAGAAACTTTGCTTCAATATAAATATACTACTCCAAGCTCCCTAATGTGATCTCCTACATGCATTCACCACCAAACAAGAAATTTGTTTCCTTCATGGAAGGTAAGTTAATATGCACCAAAATATATAATAATAACCAGATCACTTTCAAACATATGTGAACATGAAATGTGGAAGGGAATTCAGAATTTCCATTCATAAACAAGAATATCAAAAAAATAACTTATACCTCGATTCACCAATAGACTCTCCTTTGATCCTTGGCACTCCTATTTCATTGGCTTATGGGTAGACTAGGCTCATCTTGAATGCAAGATAAGAAATTTTTGGCTGAAATTCACCAACATTACTAAGAAATTCTCTGTTTGACTCCCCTCTCTCCTTGAGAGGGTCTCACCATATAGGAATTTCCTAGATCCATGATGATGTATCTAGAAACCTAGGGTAGTGAGAAGTTAGGAAAATTATCTAATAATTTAACCATACCTAACTCAAGAGAAGGTGGGTCAAGATAATCTCCTTAGAAATGACCTACTCTAGAACTTTGAGCTCCATCATTCCCATGTTATAGAAAAGTTGTGTACTCAAGTGTTAGGTTGTTTTACTACAATGGAGTGATGGGTGATAGGATGGCAAGTTGGTGGGAGCGATGGGCTAGTAAAGGAGAAAAAATAAGTTGAAAGAAGAATTCATTCAAACCAAAAAAATTGGAGTATTGAGCTTAGATTCCACTAACTAACATAATGTGTAAAAGAGAACTATAATATATGCCCCCTAATGCATAAGGTCATAAGATAAAATTACTTTGAAAATGCATTATAAATACATGTATCAAAATATAAGGAAGTAGTTAATACCAAGGAACCAAATCAAATCCATATTGACAACCAAGTCTCTCTCGTGAGATCATCCCTGAGGTAGGAATACCTAAGTTTGTCATAAATAGAATTTGAACATGGCCACCAACCATACATAGTGGATCCATGACATGAAATTCTAGTACATGTCCATGAGACATGCATAGTGAATCAATTCAAGAGATGAAAAAAACATAGCGACTAAAAATACAATGTGGATCTATGTCATAGAATACATCAGTAGGCCTATGGTCACATAAATGAATGGTTCCCAAGAGTAGACCTCAAAGCACATAAGATAGTACATAACTCCAACACAACTTGGGAAGATCATCATATAATAGTGAATTGTCCCCAACCCAAGGTCTTGTACTCAACCATTTGTTGCATATAGTGTTGTCATTGATGACAAGGAGTGTCATTAATGTCAAAGGGAATGTTGAAGAAAGAAACAGTATCATTCATGAGACAAATGAAGAATTATGATAGTTATATATCTCATATATACTCATCAAGTGAATTCAAAATAAGTTAAATTTTATTGTTTTTTTTTCTCAAAGTTATGGTTTCCTAATGATCATACAAATAGCATGGTTTTATATATCTCATTGAGACCTTTCCAATAGGATATCCCACTCCAATAAAACCCTCTTGGATGAGACATTATGGCCATTTGAAAAATCAACATTAAAAATGGGTTCAAAACTATAGGGAACAATCCAACATTCTCAAATCGTTAAAGAGTGTGTAACTTTTGGACAAATACATGTTTCATAAATCAGGTCAATGGTAGATGGATATCATACATGTCCAATGGTTAACTAGTTAAACATCGATAAACTTTGATTAATACAATGGATCAGATGAAGAGGTGATATATTCAACAATATATGCTTTCCAGACATGCTCCTTAGTTAATCAAGAGTGACCCTACCATACTAGACAACCATGTTGTGACAAATGGCATAATCTGACTAGAAAATGGAGATCTAGCCATTGTATGACATGTATTAGAGGTTCAAAAGAGGAGATTATGTTAGTAGCCAATGGCATGGTTGTTTCTGGGAAAACTTGTATCCCTAAAGAATGCTAGCCCTCTAGGTTTGGCAGCTGCCCTAGAAACAACAGTTTAAAGCAATTCAATGATTTCTCCTATGTGTAACAAATAAGAGAAAGATAATGGAACCAACCTGGAACTTCCGATTAATCCCTTGGTTGATCTCTCTCTCCTTTGATAGATCCCGCAACTCCTCCCTGTACTTAACACGCTTGGATAGTACTTGCACAAGTACAGCAACAAAGAACCGTCAAAGAATCATGATCTATTACAACATAAACATTACATAATCAAATATATAATGAACAAATGATAGCATTCACAAATGATAAAATTCACAATTGCACAATCATATGGAAGTAAACTTGAAGAGATTTATTAATAGAAAGGAGAATTACAACCCAGTTGTCTGATCCAGCATCATCCTCGCAGCTTCAATCCTTCTTCACCTCATGAAATAGCAAGATCATTCCAACAAGAATACAATGCTCTCTCCTCAATTACAAACCATTGGCACTTACTTGCAATTCAAAACATTCCAGCCTCCTGATCTCTTGGATTGGAGATCCATTTATAGATGTGTGCAAGGGTGTGAGTCATCCATGGGGTTTGATTAGTGTCATTCCACTTGTTACAATTGGTTCCACAAGAGAAGGGATAACAGATGGTTTTAGATCCCTTATTCATCCTTGGGCGAATTCAGAGAGGCAAGTAGCATAGGAGAAGTTTCTAGAAGATTCCAAGAGCAACCACCTAGTAAACTGTCTCGGGCATTTTTCCATCCTCGCCCATCACACCCTATAGAAGGCCTAAATAGTATGCATCGCACCCTGGCAGTGTACCACTCAATATGCATCGCACTTTGCCAGTGGAGCAGTCAGTATGGTTCAATTTAGGCAATTTCTGGATGGTTTCTCAGATGGAACTTTTGGGGAATGATGTATTCAGATGACTATGTTCCTTTAGGGTATGAAACAACTCTTTTAGGGGTTGATGAGCCCTAATAAAATGACATATAATTTTGGGGTTGATGTGTCCAAATATGTCTATAACAGTTTCCCCCTAAAGCATGAGGTCATAAATATTCATATCAGGTGAAATGCTTTATCATGAGGATCCGAAGTTTCGAATTGGAACGTGACCTGCATCAGTTACAATAAAATACATTATCATAATATAATTTTCATGATCTAGTTGAGGGAGGCATTCCCATGCTCAGCTTTATAAATTTCATTTCATGTACATAGATCAGATAGTCATCTGTAGATACAAACTAGTGATTCTTCAGATATAGAGTCATCATTCATGATTAGGATGAACATCTGTGCAGAATCTTTGTACATTTGATGTTTTTATATCCCTGAATATATCACAGCCTGGATGGATGAAACTAGATCCGAGGTCTTCAAACTCGTTCAATCTTTGCTCGATGTACAAGTCAATCCATGTGAAGAGATGTTCTGAAGTCGAACATGGAAAGACATCTCCTGATTACTAGCCAATGATGTGAGTTGTTAACAAATGTGAGAGGAATCACCGATAATGATAATGATCCTCAAGGTACTATAGTACAATTCACATGGTGTGAATACATGATCCAATGTCGAACACCACGCAAAATCTTTCGGTCGAAGGCCATTGATGTCAACCTGTCGTCGGAAGTGAGAAACTTGCCATTGATGTATGCAAGCTTCAAAGCACTAAAAGGGTTGTTCCTAAGTCAACTTCTTGGATAATGAGCTGATGTTGACAAAAAGCAACTTGTCGTAGGAGGGCCTTGATGTATCTCACATCTATGACACAAAATGAAGAAAATGATTTCTAGAGGTGAAAATGAGTTGATGACACAAGGTTTAGGAATGGCGGTCATGAAAAAATGAAGGTTGAAGGTATTGCAGTGTATGAGACATTAACAGGATGATGGTTTCTCAACTGAATGACTTCTCTTGAACATGTCAGCAACACTAAGATGAATTGGTAGTGTTAACCCCAAAATATGGATGGTATGAAAGACCAATGGTATGATGACCGGTGAACGGAATAACCCAACCCAACTCAATATTGGAGATGAAGTGAAAGTGTCATGTTAAAAATCAACTTGCTACCATAAATTCCTCAAGCTTTTTCCCCTTTTTTCCCCAGCCATTGCTGACCAGTACCTCTTTATTTTTGTCAAGCTTGAGGAGGATAACATATTCTTATTCTATAATTCGCCCTTTAGGCAAACCTGTCGCTATTTAATGTTTTAACAAGTCTAGCGATAGTGAAACTCAGTCTCGTCTAGATGGACAAGTTTGTCGCTATTGTTTTAACGAGTTTAACGACAAGTATAACTCAGTCCTTTTCACGTTTATAGAGTTTTAAAAGGGACAAAAATAAAAATCCATAAGTTATTTTTCATAAAGTAATCCCTCAAGTCTAAAAAAGGATAAAATAATACAGAAGGGATTACATTTGCAATACTTTAACGAGCTGGAAAGGACAAGCGCTTGAAGATCTTTTCATATTTAAAGAGTTTGAAAAGGCTTTAAAGAGGACTCTATTTTTGAGGAATGAGTGGTGTCTAGGGTAGCAACTAGTTCCAAAGATGTTGGAACTTCTCAAAACATGTTGATTTACATGAAGAGGTTGGCTAATAAGACCACTCATTGCAACTGTTCCTCAAAATGGGTAAAACAACCAAGTGAAAGAATATGATCGGCTAAAGAGATGGTGATGATGAGATGAAAACAACCAAGGCTCAACTAACAGAATGGCAATCACAAAGATTAAAAATTGAAAATGGGTTCATTTTTAGACAAGCTTGAACCATGGTGAACTATGCTTGGATTCGATTTCATGTTTACATAAGCTTGAAATGAACAAACTATGCTTGGTTTCAGTTTCTTTTTTACACAAGCTTAAAATGAAAAAATATGCTTGAATTGGTTTACATGCCCCCAGCATGATGAAAAAGGAGAGTCTCCTGTGACCATATGGAAGTCACTGTGGTGAAGCAGGATGGTTATCCAACACCTATTTGGCTTCATTCAGATAGAAAAAGGTGAATGGTGTCATAGACCAATCACATAACCTACAGGGAAACTTCTATTATCATTAGGTGCATGCCCCCAAGCTTCATTACATTCACCTAAGTAGACTACTCATGGCCATCAGGTGGATGGAATGAAGGTTCTTTTATGAGATCAAGTGAAAGAATCGACTGGGATTTTACGAGATCTAATCAAAGTCTCAACTTGGAACTTAGCTCCAGGGGTCCTTGTTTCATTTTTCAATGAGGTTGACACAAGACAATGAACTATCCTCGGACTCCTTGTTTCATTTTTTAACGAGGTTGACACAAGATGGCGAACTATCCTCGGACCCTTGGTTTCATTTTTTAACAAGGTTGACACAAGACAATGAACTATCCTCGAACTCTTGTTCAGAACTCATAAGTGGTCATGAAGGAGAGATCTGGTTCCAATGCCCCCAGTACATAATGTACAACGTCACTGAATTGATCGTCAGTCGATGTAGGTATGGAATAGGTTGGCACATAATTAACCTATGGTGGGGATGATACCATTGGTATAAATGGACCATTTAGGGATGATGGTTGACTAGGAGCTATATTTGGACCGGGAAATGAAAGCTAGTCAATGGTGAAAATTTTTCCTTCATGCAGGAAACAAATCACTCGAAAGAGCGTTCAAACAATAGCTCCCATGTGATAAACATAGTCATGCCCAAGAAGTAAATTGTAATTTAAAGGTCCTGGAACTACCATCACATTCAGATAAATGGTTTTTCCTCCAAAAGTGATAGGTAACTGAGGAAGGATCCCTAATGGTCGACTGGTTCCTTTGTTAAAGCCCAACAGATTCTGTGTAACAGGCACAAGCGGTGGCGAACTGAGCGCTTGCCAAGCAGTTGAGGAAAGGATACTCACTGATGCACCTTCGTCTATAATAGTGCCAGATACAATCATTTTACAAACTTGTACTATGATCTGGAAAGGCACATAAGAAGGAAGGTGGGATCCTGCCAGTCGATTCCAATCAAAGGAAGTGACTAGACTACTTAGAGGGGGTATCATAGAAATGGGAGAATTAACCCTTGAGTTACGAGAACTGGAGGATTTTCCTCCTGTCTTGATGGAATAGGTGGATTACCCCCAAAGTCGTTAAAATCTGAAGTAACAAAAAGAACTTGAGCGGTATCATTTTCACTCTCTTCGGGAAAGGTACGATTAGTTGAAGGTGAAATCAGGTCAACTATTACCTCGACCTGTTGATTTTGGTCGGGTATAGACTCATAGGATTCACTTTCAGAGAGAGTGGTTTTTACTGACGGTTGATTTTGGTCAGTCGCTTCATCAATTAGTGAAGGATTCAAGGAGAGTTTCCTGTAACCAGATGGAAGTCGCTGCGGTGAAGCAGGATGGTTATCCAACACTCTTTTGGCTTCATCCAAATAGGGACAAAGGTGAAAGGGGTGTATACCTTCACATAACCTACATGGAAGATTGAGTTTTCCCTTTTGTCCATGAACTTTACTATCACTAGTTAATGGTGTGTTACCCACATGATCTCCAGAGGTTGGTGACACAAGATGGTGTGAATGAGAAGACCATTCCTTAAAGATCTGAGGAAAGTAAGGACAATTTTGATGAAAATGTTCTTCCACACAAATTATGCATGGATATTTGACTTTGTGAGGCTTAACGGATGGATTTTCATCAAATGTTGCATTTAGAGCAATGGTTTCTTGGTTTCCCCCTTGCTGAATTGGCTTCTTCTTCTTCTTCTTCCCTTTCTTCTTCTTCCTAGCCACCTTGTTATTAGTATCAATACTTTCACCAAGAGAAGAGGAAGAAGGGGAGGAAGAAACAAATGAAGAAGAAGGCAAAGGGTCAACCTCAGGATCAACTGGAGATTGATTTTGTCCAGTTGAAGGTGTACTCGATTGAACCAAAGAGGTCGAAAATATCCATACTGGCAGGCCAATGGTAAATCCTAGAAGGGATAATGTAGCCATATAAGGAGCAAAAATATTTTCGAAAGAAGGAAAAGGACTAGGATTCCCATCAAAAGGGATTCCTTGATCAGTGGACTCCAGATTTGTTGCCATATGTCTCAACCTAAGATCAACTAAGGAATGGGGATGTTATTCGGGATCAATTAATTTTAACAACACTTTAGATGTAACTTTTCTTTTTCAGTTTTTAAGAGTTGAGAAATAGCTAAATGTGACTCTAGTCTTCTTCGCTTTTCAATGAGCCTGAAAGGACAAGTGCTCAGATGGACCTTTTCTTTTAAAGAGGTGAAAAGGAACGAAAGTGACTACTCTGGAGAATCTAGACAAAGGGATTATAAAACCAATCGCAAAACTGTAATATACACCTTGGTGATAAATTAAAAAGAAATTACCAAGGACTTATGTACGACAATCAATCTTCCTGGATGTTGTGTTCAGTGCATTGCGATCAATACGGCGACAGACTCAGTTTCCTATGGATAAAGGATTTAAGCCTATTGTGGTCTCCCAATATATATGTGACGGTATGGGGAGCACAAGTCCATGCTAACACTTGTTGTATCAAGGAGAAGGAATCACCCAACCTTCAATGAAAACGATAGCCACTAGTTTTAATGATGCCGGAACACGTCACTAGCCTAGACCTCTAGATATGTTGTGTTAAGTTCCAAAGCGTTGTTAGGTTCATTGAAATTTATTTTAAGGTTGATCTTGTTTAGAGTTTGCCTTTCAATGGCTCACTGTGTGATGATGATCTGAAATTCCTAAGATGCAATCTGCAATGATAAACAATCTTTGTTTATTTGAGCAATGAAAATCGTAGCTACTAGGGAAAGAAGATAACAGTGCTTTTAAGCAAAGAGCACACACTAGTGCATCTCCTTAAATCATCTTTTCACACACAAATAAAAAATGCTAAATGCAAATGCATGTATTTGTTTTCACTCTCCTTAATGTGAAATATGCAAAAAGGAAAACTAAATGCAGCAAAGATTTGAAATATTTCACTCAAAATGACATTTTTGACAATTTCTTCTTCAAAAGAAAAAGGAAGACTCCAAAACGACACTTTCAATTTTGAACTAAAATGCTTTCAACACTTTGAATGTAAACAAATCAAATCAAATTCATCAAGAAAAGCTCAATCAATTATCTAGGGAAGGAAGAATTCACGACACTTCTCTTTTCGACAAAAAAAGACAATTACGACACTTTTTGTACCAAAGCGACAAATCGACTAAAACAACTTTTCAACAAAGGATTGTAAATGATGAACAAATAAACAAAAACATTCACTAATCCTAATGTAATTTAGGCTGATCTAAGTGATGCAAGTAAGCTTCAGTAAAGAGGCTCTGTTCATATGCAGCAAAACAACCAAACAAGACTGAAAACAAGGTCAAAAAACCCTCAATTTCTAGATGGAAAAAGAGTTCAGTCAATCATCACACCTAGGCTTCACAGAATATGAGATGCATCACACTTACTACACTTGGGAGGTTCTATGCATACTCAGTCACAGTGGAAGATAGTGTGATGGTCCAAGGAGCGTAACTGAAATGGGTTCTGGCTCAAATGTGGAGCTGCTTTCAATGAGTTAAGGTGGGTTTTGATGAAAAATAATGAGCAAAGTATGATGGAATGTCTTGAGAGGTTATTGAGCTACCAAAAGGACATCTAGATGTGCTTGCAAGTCAAATTTTCAATTCATAAACTAAACCAGAGATTGACAGAAGCAGTATTCATCTACTGTGCAATTGCAAAGCAAGAGCAGTTTGAAGGCTTCCTGGCTGACTTCAGACTCTGTCTATAGATTATTAGATTAAACATAAAACAAATAGTAACAAAAAACAAACATCTAACCATTCCCCAGTGGAGTTGCCAATTTTTTTTGGGAAAATTAGTATTCCTAAAGAATGCTAGCCCTCTAGGTTTGGTAGCTACCCTAGAAACAATAGTTTAAATCAATTTAATGATTTCTCCTATGTGTAATAGATAAGAGAAAGATAATGGAACCAACTTGGAACTTCCGCTTAATCCCTTGCTTGATATCTCTCTCCTTTGATAGATCCCGCAACTCCTCCCTGTACTTAACACACTTGGAGAGTACCTGCACAAGTATAGCAACAAAGAATAGTCAAAGCATCGTGATCTATTACAACATAAACATTACAGAATCAGATATATAATTCACAAATGATAACATTCACAATTGCACAATCATATGGAAGAAAAATTGAAGAGCTTTATTAATAGAAAGGAGAATTACAACCCAGGTGTCTAATCTAGCATCATCCTCCCAGCTTCAATCCTTCTTCACCTCATGAAATAGCAAGATAATTCCAACAAGAATACAATGCTCTCTCCTCAATTACAAACTATCAGCACTTGCAATTCACAACATTCCAACCTCCTGATCTCTTGGATTGGAGATCCATTTATAGATGTGTGCAAGGTGTGAGTCATCCATGGGGTTTGATTAGTGTCATTCAACTTGTTACAATTGGTTCCACAAGAGAAGGGATAATAAATGGTTTTAGATCCCTTATTCATCCTTGGGCGAATTCAGAGAGGCAAGTGGCATAGGAGAAGTTTCTAGAAGATTCCAAGAGCAACCACCTAGCAAACTGTCTTGGACATTTGTCCATCCTTTCCCATCACACCCTATAGAAGGCCTAAATAGTATGCATCACACCCTAGTAGTGTACCACTGAGTATGCATCGCACTTTGCCAGTGGAGCAGTCAGTATGGTTCAATTTAGGTAATTTTTGGATGGTTTCTCAGATGGAACTTTTGGGGAATGATGTATTTAGATGACTATGTTCGTTTAGGGTATGAAACAACTCTTTTATGGGTTGATGAGCCCTAATACATTGACATATAAGTTTGGGGTTGATGTGCCCAAATATGTCAATAACAATGATGCCACTAAACACTACCATGCAACAAGAAAATTTGGGGGATTTATGATTGATCAACACGTCAAATTCAGGTGACACGTGGCACCCTTATCAAGCTACCATGTGGCATGATTAAATCATGTTAATGTCATTCCAAAAATGGCCATGGGCCCCTAAAAATAGGGCACATGGATTTTTTCATATGAGGTCAAATATCAAGTGACTTGGGTCAACTTTGTTAAAAATGGTTGAGCCTTGAGTCTTATGGTTAACCTTCTTGGCCTCTGGGTCCACACGAGGAGCTACAAATTCATAAGACCAAGCACCATATCATATCAATGAAATTATAATGAATTGGTATAGCTAATGAGCAACATATTTTTTGTCTTATTGGTGTGATTGGGTTGTAGTATGTTGATGATATGATTTTGACTTCAAAGAATTACTATTGTTGGTTGGTCGATCCTCGAAAGATGTTTTTCTGATGTAGTTTGATAATTTTGGATGGGTACTATTATGATTACATTTTTTATCATCTTTGTTAGCAACTTGAACCTGTAGGTGCCTTGTTATTTTATTATATTTTTCATTCAAGCCTAAAGGATTTGATTTTTGTTGCATCCCCAAGCATGAAGGGGTGTGTTACTCTGATTACATTGGTTGATTAGTAGGCCTAAAGCAGCATCATCCTTTGATTATATGGTTTGATTATTGTCGGTAACCCAAGCCTGGAGGGGCATCATACTATGACTACATTGATTGATTATCGATTCTAGAGGGGAATTTTCCTTATATTACATTGTTTGCTTATCAAGCCCAAAAAGGGCATTGTCCTCATATTATAATGTTTGATTGTCGAGAATGGAGGGGCATCATCCTTTGATTATAGTGTTTTTTTTTATTGGTTTTTTTCAAAGCCTATAGGGTTGTTGTTCTCTTATTAAATTCATTATTAGATTGGTCAATCTATTGGTTTCTCAAGCCCTAGAAAAGGGTTGCTATAATTAGACGAGTATGGAGGAGCAACATTGGTGCAATTGGGCATCGCTTTTCACTTAGTGGTTGTTTGACCCTAGAAGGGTGCCATTCTCTAATGATTGGTTGGTTGAGACAATGGTAGCATGAGCCCTGGTAAGGGGTTTCTATAAGCAAACGATCTCTAAGGAGTAATGTTGGTTGGTCAAAACCTAAGATTTATCTCTTCATATTTCTACTTGAGCCTGATTGGGAACTACCTCTCATCATTTCTTGGTCAAGGGATATCGTAGGTGATGAAGTATCATAGTATTGACTGAGCTAGAGGTTGGCCAATCTTATTGGTCCAAGCACGAACTAAGATCAAAGGGGTCAATGCTTTGAAAATTCAAAATAACTACACTGGCATATGTAACATACCAAACGAACTTAGTTCAAGCCTTTGTACACACTCCATGTAAGGCTATTCACTAAATTATAATGATGTGTGAGACATGGTGTGACAAGTAAATCCATGTAGGTATATTGGTTTTCATTTTGTGTTGTATTGGTTCAGACCCACATTTTGCCCTTGGAAATAGTCAGGTTAGAATATATTTTGTATTTCATCTAATTGAGTTCATTTTGTTGATTATTTAAGCAATCAGTGGTGTACATTATATAACATCAATGCGAGAAAAAAATAAATTATTAGAATAATTCCTGGAAAGAGGAAATTTGTAGATCCCTTAATTTAATAGTGTTTTATATTGTATTTATGGATTTGTGGGCTCATTATTGGTCCAAATTGGATTTTGGAAGAAAAACTATGATCAAGCCTCATAAATTAACCATATTGATCAACAATTTGAACAAAAGTTGTGATAGGGTAATGCCAGCAACAAATTATTGTATTTGAAGACTTATTTTGTTTAAATAGTAGGTGTATCTTGTTGGAAACGTTTGAGCACTAATGGGGGGGGGTGTGTGGGAGGGGTAAATCAGTAATGTGATCTCTTAACAATTTTTGTCAGTTATTACTTTACTTACTGAATCATATAAATGTTAGTAGTAACTCATTAAACATGTGCATCACATAACATATATAAAAACCATAAGAAACAATATAAGAAATAAAAAATGCACACAATCACATCATAACACACAATACACAAGATTTATGGTGGAAACCCTTCCAGGAGAAAAACCACCTTTGTTGTTTATGCTCTACTCTGAATTTATATTATTGAAGCAATTGGTATTTTACACAGCTTTTTGAATCCCATCAGCATGGAGACTCGACCTCATATACAAAATGCCAACACCCATCGTTTAGGAGACTCAATACTACTAATCAACTTAGAAGACCATGTTTTCTATGTATCTATAGACTACCATCAACTAAAGGCTACCAAGGTCAATGATCCTCACCCAACTCTGATTGGACTATCCAACTACCATTAGATGAGAAACTTGTTCCCTTTGCTAAAGCTTCAATATCATTTCTCCACCTCCATGAAGTCACTACCCCTGACCACTATATAGACCTCCTTTCATGTATTTTCAAACTATTTCCAAGATACTATGCTTAACAAGAAATGATCTCTTCATACATGCTCTCAGCAGAAAGATCTTATCATCAAATAGAATATAAACAGGTAAAATTGTGGCCAAAATAAATATGAAAATAGTCAAACCCTCATAGAAACTAAGGTTTCATAATACAATCATCAACAAGAGACACTATGGCTATGTGCCAAATGCATCAGCAACTCCTGCATAAAACAAGCATGAGAATCATCAACTTAAACACATCCCAGTAACATACAAAGCTTCCCCAAATAATCTCTACTCTAATAGCTTCAATTTGATCTATTCTACAGCATGCTTCAAATCTACTCACTATTCAATCAATAACACTCATAAACTTGAGAATTTAGGCTCTACTCAAGGTCAGAAGCATAATCTCCTTCCCTCGTACTTTCTCACTCTCATACATACATCATCAAATCACACTCAACTATCAAACAACTCCAAGATCAAGTATATAAAACATATAGGGAAAAATTGAGATTAAGGCTAGGATCAAAAGTGCACAAATTGGACCAAATCAATCCACTAAGCTCACTATTTCTACACTACATGAATTCACATCATTAGAGGAATTTTCCAAACCATTTCCAATGTTTTCAAATAATTATGGAAGCCTCTAGGAATTTCTAGGTCAATTTCCTTCTGAACAGTGTGAGGAATGGAGAGAAAATGTCATGAAATACCTCAGTTACATGCATAACACTATCTCCATGTGAATCATACCAATAATCACTACCATATGCTTCTCTTCCAGTTGTGCCCATAAGCTTGGCACCATGAGATTGTGGTGAAAGCTGAGGGAAAATACCATGCCTTCAACTCAGAACCTTTGCCACATATTGGATCACCTTCTCCAACATATTTACTAGCCTACAAACCTATAACCTGGCCTCTGACACATCTAAAAGTAGATCAAACATGCCTCCCAAGTGTCACTACTAAGTTGACCTAGAAGGGCCAACAAATAATGTTGGCAAGTGTTCCAACAAGTCCTCCACTCTCCAGCAAACATATAAACAAGCTGCAACATCTCTGACAGATATGCAAACACCTATGTAGCACCATCATAAAGCCCTCACATCACTACAAAAATACATCCTCATAATAATAGACATGAAGACCTAATCAAGACCTATTTGACAACTCAACTAGTGTGCCATGAACCATCACTATCACATTTAGATATGTATGATCAACATGTAGCATCGTCTTCTACCTATAACAACATCATCCAACTATATTGTGGCATCAACAAAACAACATTAAATGTCCATCAATGCACATTCCAACTCCTCCAAGACCATCATGCTACTATCAAGCTCCATAAACTGATCAATGTCAAAGTCAGCACATGCCAACATAAACCAACATGAGTGACATCATACTATTGATATCAATGCCAACACAATCATATCATTGTCAACTGAACTAGCTAGCTGGAACCATGACCATGTAGACATCAATGCTAATATTACAATGCCAACAAACTCCCCTTTGGTATTAATGTCAACCTTAACAACATGTGAGGTTGATCTCCACTGAAATTGCAACTCTGAAGTTATCTCTATCCATCCAAATTCTTTCCCCCTTCGACAACAATGGCAAAGGGTTAACTCCATATGAATAGGAAGCAAGAACTGATGTACATATTTGAGAAATACATCTCTACATGGCTGATATTTAATTCATCAAAGATCACACATGCCTTCATATAAGGAACAAGTTACATAAATATCCAATCAACATCCAGATCAGAATACCAACCAACAACTTCTAGCAACAAGAAACATCATGCCAACACAAGACAACCATCATCAACATATGCAACATCATATAATATGCAACAATGTCCACATGGGACAACCACACACAATCTCCCCCATGACTACAATATAGCAAAAACCACCAAATATCTCATCACATGAGGCCAAGAACCCCATTTCCATAGCATAGTATGAGGCATAGCATGAACACCTCCAAGTGGATCATAAGGCCAACAATGTATGGTTGTAGAAAATAGGAACAAACAATGCTCCCCCTAAACACATTCCATCTTCAAGTTGTAGAGATACTAATTGTTAGGATGAAATGACTTCTTTAGCTACAAACAATGCTTCCATACCAAGAAAGAAGCACCATTTGGACCAAGACTCTACATGACAATGACCATATTACATATACAATGATAAATACATGGTTGTAGCAGCGATATAAAACCTCATACATAACCAATATATGACCTCATGACTCATGACTAAATGACCTAAAAGATAGTATGTCATATTTACATGGCTACATGAGCATTTTAAATAGATTTTTAATGAAATACATAGCTTCTATGATCATCTCCTATGGAACAATGACTCAAAAATATGAAACATCATGACTATTACATCAACATTAGCCCATATATGTCATTGAAAAATAGACTCACGATACTCCTCCAAAATAAGCCTATCACCATGATGACTCAACAACTATTTATTGGACTCTCAAATAATACATAATGATGAAACAATAGCAAATACATGGTTGTAATAATCATCAGTAAACAACTCATACATGGTTGGTCCATGTCACAAGGCATCTCAATAGATCTTGAAATGATGATCCCAATCTATGCATCGTTGTGCATATTTTCAACCAGTTGCTAGTGGACCAAAAGAATATATATGGTTGAAAAATGTGCTCCTTTTCACTCATGAAAACACATATAAATATGCCACAAATGACTGAGTGAAAAATAATGAAGAAAATTTTGAATATCACATGTAAATCCATACCATGCATAGCTCCCCCTAAGTTCAAAATACCTCCAATAGAATGGTTGATCCTATGGACCTGAATGTGCATGAGGCTCAAAATAACCCATCATATGATCCCCGTGAGTTTATGCACCTCACATAAATTCTGTAGTCCTATATAAATATATATGAATAATTATGGACTACAGGAGGGAATGCTCTTCACTAGTGGAAGTGTTATAGACATTTTTGGGCACTGCAACCCCAATCATAAATGTCCATAAACCAAGGGCGCTTAAGTCCCTAAAAGTGTTGTTCCAACCCCTAAAATAACAAGGTCAACTGATTACATCATCTCCCAGAAGTTCTCCATGAAAAACTACTCAGAACTGGTCAAAATTGGACCATCTCACCTGCTCCATGGTCAAAGTGCGTTGCATCCCACCTAAATGCACACGGGAGGTGCGATGCATACTGAAAAGCCCTTCTATGGGGTGCGATGGGCGAGAGTGGACAAATTGGAGGGTCAATCTACAAGGTGGAGGATCATGGAATCTTCCATAAACTTCTCCTGTTACACTCGCCTCTCTGCATTCGCCCAGGGATGAGTAAGAGATCATCAATCTCCAAGTGGAATCAAGAACTATCAGAGAAAGGACACTAATCAAATCTCAAAAGCTGACTCACCCCCCTTGCAAACATCTATATATGGATCCATCATCTCAGAGATCCAGAGGCTGGAATTTTGTATCTTGTAAGGAAGTTCTGCTGGTTTCTTGGTGTAACATCATAGTGTTGGGTGATCAAAGCTTTTCATGAGGTGAAGAAGGGATTTCTTGCTGAGAGGATGACGATGGGTCAGAACAATTGGTTGTAATCCTCTTTGCTATTCTTGATTATTAATAAAGCTATTCAAGTTTTCCTCCACATTCTTGTATGATTGATGATATATGCATTTGTGTGGTCAATATATATATGGTCCTATGTTGTTTATGATAGTAGATCTCTGTTCTTGGATAGTGTTATGCTGCTTTGATTCTACAGGTGCTCTTTGAAGCTGGGTAGATGTGGAAGCGAGTGGCAAATATCTATCGGAAGGGAGAGGAATCAAGCAAGGAGCCAAGCGCAAGACAGAGGTTGGTCTCCTTTGTTCCCCTCTTATCTACTTCTCATAAAGGAAAATGAAAGTGGTTTTAGTTTGTTTGTTTCTAAGGTAGCTACCAGCCTTAGTGGGACTAGCAGCTCTGCATAGACACTAGATTTCCCGATAACAAAATGGTGACTCCGCTGGGGAGAGAATAGATTATTTGTTTGTCTATATTTGTTTGCTTTATAAACTTACAGACAGCCTGAAGTCAAGCCAGCTAGCCTTCGAACTGCATTTGCTATGCAAGTGCAAAGTAGATTAATGCTGCTTCAGTCTATCTCTGGGTTTTGTTTATGAACTGAACAATCGCTTTACAAGCTCTCTAATTTCCCTTGTGGTGGCTCTAGTAACCTCCTTAGATCTACCCCTGTGATTTATTTACTGATTACCACTTGCTTGGCCAAAATCCCTGAACTGTGCTGCAAACTGTGATCAAGAACTGGATCAAAAGTCTCGTACTGTACCATCGCATCCTCTCTTCAAGGATATCAGTATGCATCGCACTTCCCATGTGCTGTAGGTGGGATGCATACTAGAATCCTTGTGTAACAGGTGCGCTGATCAGAAAGGGCTAATTTTGCCTTCAGACTTTGGTTTTTTCACTCTTTTCAGCTCTATTCAGGAGTTTTGCTGTCTGTAGTCAATATACCTCTGTTGGAAACCCCCTTCCTTGCCATTATTCCACCTCTATTGTGCAAAGAACTGTAAATTTTTTTATGTATTGTGATCCATTTTCAATTCTCTTTTACAAAGAAGTAGCGTAATTGAACTGTCGTTTCTTGATTTGGAAGTGTCACAAGTGTCATTTTTAGTCATAGAAGAGAATCTGATTGTTATTGATAGTTGATTACACTGTTACTCTTGTATTTGATTTGAATTAGTAGTTTTTCAAGTGTTGAAAGCAAGTTTTCCATTCCAGAACGCAAAGTGTCGCAGTTGTCTTCATTTTGTCTTGAAAAGAAGCTTGTTAGTAATGTTGCTTTGAAAAATAATTCAGATTTGCGCTTAGCTTTCTTTTTGTCATTCACACATTAAGAAGGCTAGAAACAAATACATGCATGTGCATTTGCATTTAGACTGTTTGTTGGTTTGATTTAGGACAGTGCATATAGTGTGTGCTCTCTGCTCTATGATGAAAGAATATCATCTCTCTTTCCTTAGTAGATAGGATTTTCATTGCAAAAAAGAAGATTAAACGATTGTTTATCATCTTAGATTGCATTTTAGGAATTGTATATCTACATCACGCGGTGAACCTAAAAGGAAAATTTCTTAAGGAAGATCAAATGTAAAATAAATTTAATGAATCTAAAAATGCTTTGGAACCTAACGTACAACATTTAGAAGTCTAGGCTAGAGACGTATTCCGGCGTCGTAAAGCCTGGTAACTGTTGTTTTCATTGCTGGTTGGGTGATTCCTCAACTTTGAGACGACAAGTGCCAGTACAGACTTGTGCTCCCATGTACCGTCGAGTATATATTGGGAGACCACAATAGCCTTTATCCTTTATCCATAGGAAACCATGTTTGCCGCCCTATCGATCGCAATGCACTGAACATAGCATTTGGGAAGATTGACTGCCATACCGTAAAAAGTATTCTGCAGTTTTGCGATTGGTTTGGTAATCCCTCTGTCTAGATTTCCATAGTAGTCTCTTTCATTCCTTTTCAGACTCCTTAAAGGAAAAGGTCCATCTGAGCACTTGTCACTTCAAGCTCATTATAAATCGAAGGCGACTAAAGTCATCTTTTGTTTTTTCTCGACTCTTAAAAATTGAAATAACAAGTTGCGTCAAAGCGTCTAAAATTTATTTTAATCGGAATAAACATCACCTTTCCTACGTTGGTCTTAGGTTGAGAAAAATGGAGTCCACCAACCAAGGATTTCTCCTTGGAGGAAATCCTAGTCCCTTCTCCTCTTGGGGAGATGTTGGTGCACCCCATATGGCCACATTATCGCTTCCAGGATTGACAATCGGCTTGCCCGTATGGCTCTTCTCGACCTCTGTCTTTCAGAACACCATGATTCCTGAAGAATCAAGTCAGCAACTAAACAATACCAAAGTTACCCCCCAACCTTCTACTTCGTCCAATTCTCCCTCTCCTCCTTCCTCTTCGCTTGATAAATCTGGTTAAGACAAAAATCAAGTAACTGAGAAGAAGAAGGAGAAGAAGAAGAAAGAGAAGAAGAAGAAGGAGCCAAAGGCGAAAAGGGGCAACCAGGCATCGTCTGGAGAAAATCCACACACTGCACCGTCCAGGCCTAAATCGCCATGTGTCATTTGCAAAGGAGACCACTATCATCGAGATTGTCCTTGCATCCCTCGGATCTTAAGAGACTAGTCTCCTCATTTGCACAATCCGGTGTCATCGACCTCTGATGATCATGTTGAAAATACACCGTCAACTAGTGAAAGTGAAGCCCCTGGAAAAAAAGGAAAATGTAAATTTCCTTGTAAACTATGTGAAGGCAATCACTCCGTCCACCGTTGTCCCTTCTTAGACGAGGCTAAAAGAGTTTTGGACGACCGTCCAGTTTCACCGTTACGGCTTCCTCCTGGATATAAGAAGCTCTTGCCGAGTCCGTCACTAGTTGAAAATTCGGCTGACACGCCATTGTGGTTGGTTGAAGCGTCTATCATTGAAGACAAACCCTCTGAATCCACACCAGACAAAAGTCAAAAGGTCGAGGCGGAAATTGACCCGATCTTGCCTTCAGAAGGTCCATCTTCAGATGATACAGTCACCGAAGAGAACAAGAACGACACCGTCCAAATTCTCTTCGTAAGCACAGACTCCGATGAACATGGGGGCAGTCTACCCATTCCTTTACCATAGGAAGGAAGTTCATCAGAGTCGTATCCGGCCATCTATTCGGTCCCACCTCAAAGCGACCTAGTTGTTTCCTTCGATTGGAATCTACTATGCAGACCCTGCTTACCGGCTAGTGTACCATTTTGAATCATTGCTCAAATATATAGAATGGTCATGGCCGGTACCATCATAGATGAAGGGGCTTCTGTGAGTATCCTTTCCTAAACTACTTGGAAAGCGCTTGGTTCGCCATTGCTTTTCCCTGAAATGAGAAATCTAACAGCCTTTGACAAAGGAACCAGTCAACCGTTACGGATCCTTCCCAATGTGCCGATAACATTGAGAAGGAAAACCGTTCACATGAATGTAATGGTAGTCCAAGGACCCCTGGATTATAATCTACTCCTTGGACACGATTATATTTATTGCATGGGAGCCATTGTCTCCTCACTCTTTAAAGTAATGTGTTTTCCACATGAAGGAAGAGTGGTCAAGCTCGTAGACCAGCTTTCATTCCCCAGTTCACACATAGCAAATAGTCAAATACCATCCTTGAATGGTCTTTTCATGCAAGGAATGTCTCATCAATCCCAGTCCATCCACCTAATGAGCGCGAGTGATTCAGAGGACATGACTGAAACCCACGGAGCATGCACCCTGGCCTGTTTCGACAGGAAAACCTTGGGTATAGGGCAGGTTTCCGCGAAGGATATATGACTGGTTTATGAGATTAGACCGGAATAAGATTCCTTCGTCAAAGTTATGTGAGTGGAGCTAGTTGTGCCACTCAGCTTTGTTTATTTCGGTAGAAATCACTGAGGAAGTGTTTTGTCTGAAGTATGGATAGAACAGTCTTTGGTAACCCGGAAATTTTTAGCTATACCCGGGGGCATGCAAGCCTTTTGGCGTGCAAGAGAAGAGCAACCATTTATTTTTTAAAGTTGTAGGTCCTTTAACCCTTTAAACTCATAGGATTGGTCGTTTCCTAACTTGCATAAAGAAAGGATGCGGGGCAAAGCTTTGAAAAAATGCCATTTTAGATGAGACATCCTTATTATACGACTGGATCAAGCAGTTTTAACGCGGAATTCAAGCTCGTTAAAAAATAAACATAAGCAATGAGCAAATGTTCCCCCAGATTTTAAGCTCATTAAAAAAATGAACCAATTTCTGGTAAATAACCATCGTGAATGTATTATCATCAGCCGTTGAAGCCTTGGTCGTATTTTCATCATCACCTCCACTCTATTTTGGCCGATCATTCACCTCCATTTGATTGTTTACCCTTTTTGAGGAATAGCTGCAAAGAGTGATCCTGTTAGCCATCCTTGTGACACTAACGTGATTGGAAAATTCCAAACCTTACCTGGAATTAGCTGCTACCCAAATTTATCACTCATTCCTCAAAAAACGAGTCTCCTTTAAGCTCTTTTTAACTGACTCATAAAATATGAAAAGATTGCTGAGTAATTGGCCTCTCCAGCTCGTTAAAGTGACCGGAAGTGCTATCCCTCCTTTAGATTTTAATATTTTTGGACCTGAGGGATTATTACACAAAAACATTGAGGGCTTGCTTTGTTTGGCTCGTTAAAATTACTAAAAATTCATCCCTTCTGTATTATTTTATACTTTTTCGGACTTAAGGGATTATATGAGGAAAAAGGATTGTCAGAGTTTTTCTTTACGTCCCTTTTTAGACTCTCTAAAATTGAAAAGGACCGAGTTATCTTTGTCGTTAAACTCATTAAAACCGAATGGTGACAAACTTGTCCATACAGACAAGAACGAGTTTCACTATCACTAGGCTCGTTAAAACATAGCGATGGGTTTGCCCGAAGGGAAAATTATAGAACAAGCTTATGTTATCCTCCTCAAGCTTGACAAAAATAAAGAGGTACTGGTCAGCAATGACTGGGGAAAAATTGGGAAGAAAACTTAAAGAAACTTTATTGGTAGCAAGTCGCTCTTGAACATGACACTTTCACTCCGCATCTGAGTCGGGTTGGGTTGTTCCGTTCACTGGTCATATCATGATTGGTCCATTACACCATCCATATTTGGGGTTAATGCTACCAATCCATCATGTCAGTGTCGCCGATATGTTCAAGAGAAGTCGCTCAGAGAATTCACCTGTGTCTCATCCACTGCAATACATTTACGCTCCATTCTTTCATGACCGCCACCCTGAACCTTATATCATCAGATCGTTTTCACCTCCATTAAAATCATTTTCTCCATTCTATGTCATTGATGTGGGATTCACTAAGTCCCTCCTATGACAGATCACTTCTTGTCGACATCAGCTCATTATCGAGGAAGTCGTTCTAGGAACAACCCTTTCAGTACTTTGAAGCTTGCATGCCTCAATGGCAAGTTTCTCACTTTTGGCGACAGGTTTACATCAATGGCCTTCGACCGAAATATTTCGCGTGGTGTTCAATGCCAAGTCCCTTATTCACACCACGTGAATTGTACTGTAGTACCTTGAGGGTCACCATCATTATCGGTGATTCCTCTCATGCCTGTTAACAGCTTACATCATTGGCTGGTAATCAGGCGATGTCTTTCCATGTTCGACTCCAGAACATCTATCACATGGATCAACTTGTACTTTGAGTGAAGATCGAACGAGATTGAAGACCCCAGATCTAGTTTCATCCATCTGGGATGCAATATATATTTAGGAAAAATAAAGACATCAAATGTACATCATTACTACACAGATAATCATCCAACCTAAGGGATGATGGCTCTACCAGAATCATCAGTCTGCATGCAGACGATTATCTGTCTTATGTACATGAAAATGAATTTATAAAGCTGAGCACGGGAATGCCCGCCTCAGCTAGATCATGAAAATATTATGAAGATAATGTATTGTATTGTATCTTATTACAGGTCGCCTTCCAGCTTGAAAAAACTTTAGATCCTCATGATAAAGCATTTCACCTGACATCAAAAAAAAAAAAAAGATTAACGACCTCATGCTTTAGGGGGAAATTGTTATAGACATTTTTGGGCACTGCAACCCCAATCATAAATGTCCATAAACCAAGGGCTCTTAAGTCCCTAAAAGTTTTGTTCCAACCCCTAAAATAATAAGGTCAGCTGATTACATCATCTCCCAGAAGTTCTCCATGAAAAACTACTCAGAACTGGTCAAAATTGGACCATCTCACCTGCTCCATGGTCAAAGTGCGCTACATCCCACCTAAATGCACACAGGAGGTGCGATGCATACTGAAAAGCCCTTCTATGGGGTACGATGGGCGAGAGTGGACAAATGGCAGGGTCAATCTGCAAGGTGGAGATCATGGAATCTTCCAGAAACTTCTCCTATGACACTTGCCTCTCTGCATTTGCCCAGGGATGAGTAAGAGATCATCAATCTCCAAGTGGAATCAAGAACTATCAAAGAGAGGACACTAATCAAATCACAAAAGCTGGCTCACCCCCCTTGCAAACATCTATATATGGATCCCTCATCCTAGAGATCCAGAGGCTGGAATTTTGTATCTTGTAAGGAAGTGTTGCTGGTTTCTTGGTGTAACATCATAGTGTTGGGTGATCTAAGCTTTTCATGAGGTGAAGAAGTGCTTTCTTACTGAGAGGATGACGCTGGGTCAGAACAATTGGTTGTAATCCTCTTTGCTATTCTTGATTATTAATAAAGCTATTCAAGTTTTCCTCCACATTCTTGTATGATTGATGATATATGCATTTGTGTGCTCAATAATATCTGGTCCTATATTGTTTATGATAGTAGATCTCTGTTCTTGGATAGTGTTATGCTACTTTGATTCTACAAGTGCTCTTTGAAGCTGGGTAGATGAGGAAGCGAGTGGCAAAGATCTATCGGAAGGGAGAGGAATCAAGCAAGGAGCCAAGTGCAAGACAGAGGTTGGTCTCCTTTGTTCCCCTCTTATCTACTTCTCATAAAGGAAAACGAAAGTGGTTTTAGTTTGTTTGTTCCTAAGGTAGTGTTGTGGTCACCAACAACCCCCCTCGTTATTTAGTATTAGCAATAACACTAGATAAGTGGGGACCCTTAGTAAAAAATTCAAAAAAGTCAATTAAGGGTCACATATTTTACTCCTTAAGAAACATTGCACCACGCGAAGAATGATAGGACATTTCCTTATGAGTAAAAAAGATAAACTGCAAGAGTGCAACGCGAATTCCATTGCATCACATGCATTAAGAAATGCTCACATTGGAAAACCTTAAAAAAAATCACCGATATCCGATATGCGATATCGCATATCACATATCGCAATGTCGCAGGAAAAACACATAACCATTTAACGATTATAACGATCTGCGATTTTGTGATAGTGCGATACTGCGATCCGTGATCTTGCGATAGTGCGATCAAGCAACCTTGCGATAGCACATCATAATGAAATTTGCGGTAATGCGATACGGCGATGCTGCAATGCGAATCGCAGAAACATTCCATCGCAAATTTTCCCCAGCTCAACGTTCAAGAAAAGCTTTCCATAAACCAAGAACTCCGTACGTGCTTTAATGATAATTAATGAATTATACATCAGTTGTTAATGAAAGACGGTTTTTGTGTTTTTCGAAGAGTCAGGTTACATCAGGTGGCATGTTTTTGTACATTCGTAGAGCTTAAAGCTTTCTTGTCGATTTATATTATCATTACTCTCTCCTCATGTGTGAATTGCAGGAACAAAAAATAGAAGTAACACAAAGCAATGTGTAGGAAGCCATGAAGGAAAAGGGTAAAGCTCCAATGCTCAGAGACAGAGAAAAGATGCCCTCATAAATGGATACCACATGCAACAGAGCCGCAGATTCACAGAACGCTGCTGAGCTATCCGTTACAGATATTTCATTTACAGCCATGGTTGAATGAGTAGTTGAAAAAGGCTGATATCAATAGGAGATTTAATGCTCAAGGTCAGAAGCTCACGAAAGTAGTATTTTTACAAATTTTTAAGCGTATACCCAGTGAAGAAAAAGGCGCTAAAGTAAAAAAATGCATCAGAGAGGCCCAGATCAAAGAATGAAGGTGCTAATCGCACATCGCTGAGAAAATTGCTCAAAAAGCAAAGCCTCTAACTGCTCAGTCACTTGTAAGCCCAGAAAACACAAGAAAGCAATGGTAAAGAACAAACTGGAAACATAAAGCTGAAAGAAAAGGCAGAAGCAATTCGAGGATTAACCAAGTGGAACTTGGATTATTACTAGGCATACACAGTAAATCCACATAGCCAGAGGATGACTCTCGACTATATCATTGATTTTGCTGAAAATATGGTGCCAGCTCTTACCATTTTTGTTTGCTTAGCTCAACCAAAAGTGGAAGACAGTCAGCCGACTCTACCCAGGCAAAAATTGAATGCTCGCAACATTAAGGGGCAAATGCAGAAATAGTTGGATATTAGATTTAATTTTTAGAAATAGTTTTGCTTAGAAAAAGGGTGGTCATTTAAACTATATCCTGAATCTGTATAATTAAGTTATTTAGTTAGTAGTATTTAAACCCTTCTCATGCATTTAGAGAAGGGTCCAGAAATTTATCAAAAACTTGTCCTCAGAACATGCACTTTTGCACCCTCAGAGGAGGTTTTGGTGAATGAATGGATCAAGATTTGTTGATGTTTGCATTTGATATTTGCTACTGATGTTGCACTTCTGTACTCTTAGTAGATGTTAGAGCAAGGAGAGATAAATCATTGTCACTTGAAGCTTATGAGTAGGACTAGTCATAAATGGTACTTTTATCTCTTGACCATTTCTGCTTATATGTTAAAGTGATATACAATTTTTAGTTGTTTATGTATTATTTCATGAATGCTTGAGTTATCATTTGGCACTTTTGTACGGTGATAGATATTTATTTATGCCTAATATATGAATAGCTCATTATGCGATATGCTTTTTTGTTTCATCTAACTTTTTATGCGAAGTGGTTCATCTTGATTGATTTCCTTTCTTATAATCGCTGAATGATATTTATTACCAGTTGTTATTTGAAATCTCTTTAGATCGCATAATAAAAGAATTACATCTCGGGTTAGTATAGATTTAGATGTGCTTTTTATTAGATTACAATAGCATAAAATTAGATTAAAGTTTGAATTAGAATATCTTAGATAGTAACTGTTAGATCAGCAACATCAAATTCTACACACACACACACTCATAGATTGGGAAACGGTTCCCATTATCCCCAGTCGGACCCACTACACCAAACGGATAAGGAGCTGCCAACCAAGGTCCGGACCGGGCGAGTATCCCCCTTGTTGTCGACCCGATTTTCGGGGCTTCAACATATTTGGTGCTAGAAGGAGGGCCTGAACTATGAATGGCAAGTAAATCCAAATCTGAATACCATTCTGAGAGTAAATCGCCCTCATCATCTCCCCTGACTTCTCCATTACATTTAAATCCAGAGTCAGAAGTCGCTCGAGTATCAACCGCTGCTACACACCCTGATATTTCAGAACAATCTACCGTTGAACTTCCTGAAGTCGAATCCATGATTCACAAACTTCAGCGATTTTCCATTTCTCCTCAGAGGTCTGATAAATCTCAAGGTAGTGTGACTTCATAGTACAACCCTACTCATCCCCTGACCAGGCTAAAGAGTGAAAAGTTTGGCGTCCAGCCAACCGAATTACCTCTTCCCACTAGGAAAAGAGCGAGGAAATCACCTAAAGAGTCTGACAGTGAGACTCTTTCGTCAACATCGTCCATCTCAACTACTTCACCGCGAAGTCAACCATCCACTCCTCCACTCCAGATCATCATCCATCCGTCCACTGGAACCCCCACAACCCCTCTTCAATCATCTACAATCGTAGTATCATCATCCTCCCAGCCGCAGGGATGATCTTCTGCCCTTTCCTCTATTAGTAGTTTAACAATGGCCCAGTCTCCATGGAATAACCTTGGGGAAGTCTTAATGCGTGCACCCTTGAGTCAAATACTGGCCCATCTTGAGAAATGGCTGCCTAAATTCAATCCCGAGGCAGGCATGCTAGCAGAAGAGCACATAAACAACTTCATGCTTTCCATTAATCTCAATGGGGTTACTAATGAAGATGTTGTTGTTCGGCTTTTTCCCTATACACTACAAGGAATAGCTGGATCATGGTACTTTTCATTACCCTCCGGATCCATCACAAGTTGGAACATCTTCCAGGAGAAATTCCTAACCAAGTTTGGTGATGACAGGTCTACAGCAACGTTAATCAATGACCTATCCAATCTTAAAGCCGAAACTAGAGAGCCTATCAAGGATTTCAATTTACGTTTCAACAAGATTTTCAACAAAATTCCTACTGCTTCCCAGCCCAGCGAAGAAGTACGATGTGAATGGTATATCACCGCTCTACCATCGAACATAGCAATCTTCGTGGACAGGGCCAATAAAACAACCTTAGTTGAGAACATGAAAGAAGCAATAGCAGTAGAAAAATGAATAATAGCCCTGGAAAAGAAATCCATGATAGAGGAACGTAAATCCAAAAAAGTCACCTTCAAGGAAGATGCCAAGAAGAAACAAGCAAAAGACCCATTTGATTTGGAAGGATTGCAGAAAGTTCTAAAGACCATGTCCAATGAAATGGTCGACATAAAAAAGCAAGTAGCAGAGACTTCTTCAAAAAAGCCCTACAGAGCTTTTAAAAGAGGTCCTTCAACGGATTCAAAGCCACCTAATGCCATTCCAAATGTTGAATCCGAGGAAGAGGAAGAGGAAATTGCCACTTAAGGGCAGACTGATGACGAAGAAGTTGTGGAATTACAAGGAATGTGGGATTTCATCCTCCCACAAGAAGAATATCAAGAAGTATTTCCAGTTAGCACACGAAGCAAAAATCAACTTGATCCTCCCCAAACTACCCTTTAAGCCGAAGAGTGCAAGCTCTGCAACAAAGGATAAAGTCGCAGCAAAGAAAATGACATCTAAAGCAACTCAAACCAGCCCAGTCCAAACAGATGAAATAACTCCATCTAAAACACTAATAGTGTCGGATGAAATGGAGTACAATATTATTGAAGACATGAAGAAGACTAGGGCTAACATCACCCTTTACGAACTGAGCAAGTTGAAACATCAACAGAAGATAATGATGAAAGAATTACATGCTGTGCTAGTTGCACCTTTGCCTGCTGTTGTACTTTCTCAAGCTTCCCATAACATGGGAAGACCTCCAACTAACGCGATCAATAAGATTGATCCAAATGACATCACTCTAATTGGAGGAAGATCAAGATCTCACACTCCCCCATTTCTCCTTACTTATGAAATCTTCAATAGAAATGTGCACAATTGTTAGGTAGATTCTGGTGCTTCATCAAATATTTTACCCAAATCTATATGTGCCAAGTTAAATGTTCAACCACAGAAATCTGCAGTGTGCATAGTTCAGCTAGATCGATCTCAAGTCGAAGTGATTGGCGAACTAAATCAAGTAACCATAAGATTGTCATCCAACTCGAAAGTATGTCAGGTTATTGATATTCTAGTTGCCGATATCCCAGAATTCTATGGCTTAATTCTTAGCAGGGATTGGTCAGAAAAACTCCATGGATACTTCGCAACCGACTGGTCGCACATGTGACTGCCCTACAACGGTAAACCGAATCAAATAAAATTTGAACGAGAGCTACACCAGAAGTACATAGTAACGGAGTTAGAGGGAGAAAATGAACCAGTAGCGTATAACAGCAACATTATTCTCAATTACTCGGTAGATTCTTTCCTCGGCAATTTCAATGCTCATGTGTCACCCTGTTTAGAACACTCTGTTTTGTCCCAAGTTGAAAATTTTTCTCGAACTGATAGTTTGAAATGTATCAATTTTTTAGATAAACCTGTAAATAAATCTTTGTTTTGGAAATTATTTTTTGATGGTTCTAGATCTAACAAAGGAGCAGGAGCAGGATGCATTCTGATTAGTCCAGAAGGAGATAAAATCATGCTCACATGCAAACTCGAATTCGATTGCACAAAAAATACAGCACAATATGAGGCTTTGGTCCAAGGCCTGTACAAAGCAATCGGGTTAGACATCAAGTATATTCAAGTTTTTCGAGACTCTGAGATTGTGGTTAAACAGGTACGTAACACTATACATTGCTTATCAAGTCATTTAAAACATTATCAATCCTTAGTCCAAGATCTGACTCAGCATTTCATAGCGTTTAATATTTCTTCAATCCCCAGACTCCAAAACGCAAGTGCAGACCTTTTGGCTAATGTAGCTTCTAAGCTTATTCTGTCCGAAGATTTTAGTCTAGATAGATGCTCAATAGAATTAATCTTTAGACCATCCATTCCTAACAACATCACAAATTGGAGAGTATTCAATGACGATCTTGATATTGTAAATTTCCTCACATCTGAAGGATCCTACTCCAATCAAATAATTGACGAAGACCAGCACGATCGACAATTGCAACAAAATAGCACTAATAATGCTATACCTAAGTCAATGGTCAAGTTAGAAGACTTGTATGATTTGAAAAATCGGTTTAAGAAGTCTACCAATTCAAAACTCCAAAGTTCAACCTTGAACTACGAATTAGTAAACCTAGGGACCGATGCTAAACCACAAAACATTAATCTAGGCCTCAGCCTAGCCCCTGAAGAGAAACTAGCGTATATTTGTCTTTTGAGACAATATAAAAATGTTTTTTCCTGGAATTATGATGAGCTGAAAACATACGACACTTCTGTCATCCAGCATACTATTCCCATGATCGATAATGAGAAACCTGTCCAACAAAAGCTGAGAAAGATCCACCCCAATTTAGAAAATCAGATAAAAACTGAGCTCAATAAGTTATTGAAAGCTAGAATAATCTTTCCTGTCAGACATTCCAAATGGGTCTCCAATATGGTACCTGTTAGAAAGAAAAACAGAGATATTAGGATTTGCATTGACTTTCGGAACCTTAACAAAGCCTGTCAAAAATATAATTTTCCTCTACCACCTATGGAACAAATACTGCAGGCAGTGGCGGGCTCAGAATTAATGTCTTTCTTGGATGGATTTTCAGGATACAATCAAGTGTTGGTACATCCTGATGATCAATTGAAAACCACATTCAGAACTAAATGGGGCACATACGCATATCGAAATATGGCATTTGGTTTGATTAATGCTGGTGCCACATTTCAGAGAGCCATGGACATCACATTCAAAGGTTTAGTCAATAAATCTGTAGTAATTTATTTGGATGATATAACAGTGTACTCAAAGAAGCGAAGTGACCATCTCAAAGACCTGAAACAAATCTTTCAACGGTGTTTAAGGTATGGAATTTCACTTAACCCAAAGAAATCTTTTTTCACGCTAAGTGAAGGGAAACTTCTGGGATTCATAGTGTCAAAATCCGGTATTCACATTGATCCTGACAGAATCAAAGAAATTTCTGAAATATCCCTACCTCATAAAAAAATGCCATGCAATCTTTCCTTGGTCAGATCAACTTTGTAAAGAGATTCGTTCCATATTTTTCACGAATCGTGTCTCCTTTGCAAACCATGATTAAAAAGAATTCAAATTTCAAATGGGGTCAAGATAAACATGAAGCATTCAACCTGATCAAACAAGCTATTATTAATGCTCCATCTTTAGCAACTCCGAATTTTTCGGAGCCTTTTATTTTATACACATTTGCCTCAGATAAGTCATATGCTACGATTCTAACTCAAGCAAATAAAGAAAAAGCAGAAGCTCCAATTGTGTTTTTTAGCTCAAATTTACAGGGTGCTGAACTAAATTATTCAGACGTGGAGAAATAGGCTTATGTTGTTTTCAAAGTAGTAAAATACTTCAGACCTTTCTTACTTAAAACCCATACTAAGATCATAGTACCGTTTCCAGCGGTAAGGAATCTTCTAGTACAGAAGGATGTGGGTGAGAAAAGGGCCAATTGGGTTACTGCCTTACAGGAATATGACATTGAGATCAAACTAGCAAACATTGTAAGAGGTCAATGCTTTTGCAAAATGCTGGCTGGAGCATCGCAAATTTCTGAAATTCCATCTGAAGAGGTATAAATTGATGGAGGGAAATGTTCCGCTAGGGCTTTTAGGGTTGAAACCCTAGCAGACTGAAAGTTGTCTATTCAAAAAAGCACACATTCACACAACCATTATGCTATTATAAGTGAATTCTATTGTAAAGGGTACGTACCTTAGGTCCTACATTTGAGAAGACCTTTAGGGTCCAAACCCTTCTTGGAGTTCCCTTCTTCTCCTTTGTCTTGCAAAACAACCAATTCAAAGAACACAACAGTATATGGACAAAAACTTATAAAGAAACCATCTTCATGTTATAAATGAAGGTAGTTAGTTATGAAATCCAAATAACCATTTACATATGAATTCTAAACATGAATATCATTAACATAAAGAAGATTCATTTCGGGAACCAAGACATGTGTTTCTTTTATTATAGACAAATAAAGTACATAAAAAAGGAATATTTTCACCTGAATCACCTTCAGCAGGCTCCAAGCAAAGCTTCCTTCTAGATCCATTCCAGCCTCAAGCCTTTAACAAACTCCTTCCATGACTCTCTCCATGATGTCATAAATGGTGGATGAACATCAACACACAAGGAAACAAAGGTTTCCTGGATAAATGGGGAAGTGCAGAAGGCACAAGGGACTTCAGACCTGGTCAGGGGAAAAATCTCAGCATAATAACCTTTCTCTCTCTTCTCTCTTCCTTTAGGCCTTCCCTTTGAGGTCTTTTTATACCTCTCCCAAAGTAGTTTTTTAGTTGGGAGTTGGTTGGGAACAGTTGGGCCACGAGCACTAACAGGTGATCAGCGGGTAAAACCCGCGATCTCCGCCCGAAAATGAGGAATTTTATATTTTCAAAGTGTTTTAATACATATACGCAGGTTGGATATACACAGACCCACGTATACACGCGTTTAACTCAGGGCAATGTCGCGCATAAGGGATAAAACACTGTTTTTTTAATTTTAGGACCAGGTCTGGAAGGAGGGGTTGCCCTAGGCCATGAGTACAGCATCACAAACCATAAGAGTGAGGTTTGGAGCTATAACACAAATATGTGAGGTAAGCCTAAACGATGCAGAATCATTATATGATGATATCATTTATTATCTTAAGAACGAGTATGCTCCTTCACACCTTGATCATACTAAGAAAAGAGCTCTAAGGTTGAAATCCAAACAATATCAGCTCATAAATGATATTCGTTTTAGAAAAAATTATGATTATGTTCTTCTTAGGTGTCTTGAGAAAGCTGAAGCTGAAAAAGTTTTGCAGGAACTCCACGATGGGCTGGCACGCGGACACTATGCTGGAGATGCTACTGCACATAAGATCTTAAGCGCAGGATATTACTGGCCCACGCTATTTAAAGACTCACACAGTTACGTGAGAAGATTTCAAGTCTGCCAAACTACTGCTGGAAAACAAAAGAAGCCGTCACTGCCACTACAGGCGGTAAACATCGCGCAATCTTTCAGTAAGTGGGGCTTGGACATAATAGGTGAGATCGTTCCTCACTCTTCTAGGCAGCATAGATACATCCTCACGGCAACAGATTATTTTACTAAGTGGGTAGAAGCAGTTCCACTCAAGACGGCTAATTCTGAAAATATCATTGAGTTCATAGATCAATTTATAATCACCAGGTTTGGATTGCCATCCGCTTTAATGTTTGATAATGCATAATACTTTTCTTGAAATGCAATGACTAAATTTGCACTTAAAAGAGGATTCAAACTTAAATATTCAGCCAGTTACTACCCACAAGGTAATGGGTTAGCTGAGTCAACAAATAAAAACCTAATCAAGATTATTAAAAGAACAATTGATCAAAATCATAAAAATTGGCACAAAGCTTTGATATATGCTTTATGGGCAGATCGGATAACACAAAAAGCTTCTATCAGCACTTCTCCCTTTAATTTAGTTTATGGGAAAAAAGTGGTTCTTCTGACTCACTTAGCAATTCCCTCTTTGTCTTTAGTACAATACATTGATGAAGTACCCACTTCCTCCTTACAGCTAAGACAAATGGAAATAATTAAATTAGAAGAATAATGAGAACAAGCTAGGAAAACGCATGCTCATCATCAAGCACTAGTAAAATCCTCTTTTGATTCAAACATAATGAACAAAAAAGATTTTCAGATGGGAGATTTAGTTTTAAAGTGGGACAAGGCTCATGAAGAAAAGGGCAAACATACAAAATTTCAAAGGATGTGGCTTGGTCCTTTTCAGATTGTAGAAGTCATAGGTCCATCAACATTTGTGTTACAGGATTTAGCAGGTAAGAGGGATCCTTTGCCTATTAATGGAAAAATTCTCAAGAAATATACTCCATAGAAGATTATTCTTCTATTTTTGTAGAATATTTGTTTTTCTTTTTCATAATAAAACCAGTTGTGAGTGGTTACATTAGGCATTTACGAAAAAGACACCAATTCTCTTTCATATTTTGAACTTTTCGCTTGTATAAATAGCAAATCTTTTGGAAAACTGATCTTTATTATTGATAGATATAGTTAAAAACTTTAGCCTAGATATGGTACTAGTTTCAACTTCAAAAAATTTGATGAAATCAACCTTTAGTGAAGAAATTATTTTATCTCAGTACAATGAAAGGTATCAATAACAAAATAAAGATTCTTTGTAAAATAGCTATTTCCAAAAACTCTATTATTGTCGTCCAGAGCTATCTTAAGGAAACAATGACTTCCTCCCTGCTAAGGAAATCACAACTTTCAAAGGAATAATCCAAGGATACACTTTATCTTGAAGAATGAGAGGTCTCATCACAAGCCAGCTTATCATTATCACATATATTATAACTTGCTGACTTTGCCAATACTGTACACCACAACAGGGCAATGACTCAAGATTGTTGCAATCAAAAGACAAGGGGTCTCATCACGAGCCATCTTGTTCAACAAAGTTATAAATCAAGTGAATGACTGTGTCATAATTTGGCTACCAAACCAAGACATTGTTCTTTAAGAATAAAAAGAAAATCAAAGCAATAAGTGTGGATATGGATTTTTCTTTGAAAGTTGTAGGCCACCTTAAGTAGGATACAGGATCATTGCTGGGTAACAGGTAACCCTGTCGAGGCTATAAATGCCTGCTGGCAGAAGAGGCTCTACCTACAACAAATGAGCATATTTAAAACTGGTTTATAGAGGAGACTTTGTTTTATCTTTACAAGACCAAGTAATGGCTGATGTAAATGCAAGGACTAGCCTGAGGAAGCAAATAATCAAAGTAGAAAATGGTTGAAACAAAATATCATTGACAGTTTAGAGCATAATGTACTTTATCTTTCCATAATAAAGTTTAATTTTCTGAAAATTTTTCTGTTTTGGAAGTTTGAAAAATTCAATAGAAAAGCAGAGATAAATGGTTCTTCCAAGTGAATCGCCAATTGTTGTGGTCACCAATAATCCCCCTCCTTATTTAGTATAAGCAATAACACTAGATAAGTGGGGACCCTTAGTAAAAAATTCAAAAAATTCAATTAAGGCTCATAAATTTTACTCCTTAAGAAACATCGCATCATTCAAAGAATGATAGGACATTTCCTTATGAGTAAAAAAGATAAACTGTGAGAGTGCGACGCGAATTCCATCGCATCGCATGAATTAAGAAATGCTCACATTGGAAAACCTTAAAAAAAATCGCCGATATCCGATATGCGATATCGCATATCGTATATCGCAATGTCGCAGGAAAAACACATAACCATTTAATGATTATAACGATCTGTGATTTTGCGATAGCGCGATACTGCGATCTGCGATCTTGCGATAGTGCGATCAAACAACCTTGAGATAGCACATATTAATGAAATTTGTGGTAATGCGATACTGCGATGTTGCGATGCGAATCGCAGAAACATTCCATCGCAGATTTTCCCTGGCTCAACATTCAAGAAAAGCTTTCCATAGACCAAGAACTGGATACACGCTTTAATGATAATTAATGAATTATACATCAGTTGTTAATGAAAGATGGCTTTTTTGTTTTTTGAAGAGTCAAGTTACATCAGGTGGCATGTTTTTGTACATCCGTAGAGCTTAAGGATTTCTTGTCGATTTATATTATCATTACTCTCTCCTCATGTGTGAACTGTAGGAACGAAAAACAGAAGTAACACAAAGCAATGTACAGGAAGCCATGAAGGAAAAGGGTAAAGCTCCAATGCTTAGAGACAGAGAAAAGATTCCCTCATAAATGGATACCGCATGCAACAGAGCCACAGATTCACAGAACGTTGCTGAGCTATCCGTTACAGATCTTTCATTTACAGCCATGGTTGAATGAGTAGTTGAAAAATGCTGATATCAACAAGTGATTTAACGCTCAAGGTCAGAAGCTCACGAAAGCAATATTTTTACAAATTTTGAAGCGTATACCTGGCGAAGGAAAAGGCGCTAAAGCCAAAAAACGAATCAGAGAGGCCCAGATCAAAGAACGGAGGTAGTTTCCAATGCGCGATTAGCGCCTAGCGCTAATCGCGCATCGCTGAGAAAATTGCTCAAAAAGCAAAGCCTCTAACTGCTAGTCACTTGTAAGCCCAGAAAACACAAGAAAGCAATGGTAAAGAAAAAACTGGAAACATAAAGCTGAAAGAAAAGGGAGAAGCAATTTGAGGATTAACTAAGTGGAACTTGGATTATTACTTGGCATACATAGTAAATCCACATAGCCAGAGGATGACTCTCGAGTATATCATCGATTTTGCTGAAAATATGGTGCCATCTCTTACCATTTCTGTTTGCTTAGCTCAACCAAAAGCGTAAGACAGTCAACGGAATCTACCCAGGCAAATATTGAATGCTCGCAACATTAAGGAGCAAATGCAGAAATAGTTAGATATTAGATTTAATTTTTAGAAATAGTTTTGCTTAGAAAAAGGGCATTCATTTAAACTGTATCCTGAATCTATGTAATTAAGTTATTTAGTTAGTAGTATTTAAACCCTTCTCATGCATTTAGAGAAGGGTCCAGAAATTTATCAAAAACTTGTCCTCAGAACATGCACTTTTTCACCCTCAGAGGAGGTTTTGGTGAATGAATGGATCAAGATTTGTTGATTTTTGCATTTGATATCTGCTACTAATGTTGCACTTCTGTACTCTTAGTAGATGTTAGAGCAAGGAGAGATAAATCATTGTCGCTTGAAGCTTATGAGTAGGACTAGTCATAAATGGTACTTTTATCTCTTGACCATTTCTTCTTATATGTTAAAGTGATATACAATTTTTAGTTGTTTATGTATTATTGCATGAATGCTTGAGTTATCATTTGGCACTTTTGTACGGTGATAACTATTTATTTATGCCTAATGTATGAATAGCTCATCATGCGATATGCTTTTCACAACTGTTTCATCTAACTTTTTATGTGAAGTGGTTCATCTTGATTGATTTCCTTTCTTATAATCGCTGAATGATCTTTATTACCAGTTGTTATTTGAAATCTCTTTAGATCGCATAATAAAAGAATTACATCCCGGGTTAGTATAGATTTAGATGTGTTGTTTATTAGATTACAATAGCATAAAATTAGATTAAAGTTTGAATTAAAATATCTTAGATAGGAGCTGTTAGATCAGCAACATCAAATTCTACACACACACACTCATAGATTGGGAAACTGGTCCCATTATCCCCAGTCGGACCCGCTATACCAAACGGATAAGGAGCTGCCAACCAAGGTCCGGATCTGGCGGGTATCCCCCTTATTGTCGACCCGATTTTCGGGGCTTCAACAGGTAGCTACAAGCCTTAGTGGGACTAGCAGCTCTGCATAGACACTAGATTTCCCGATAACATAGACACTAGATTTCCCGATAACAGGAAGAGATGAATCTCCTTCTTCCTCCACATGGTCTTGGGTTGCTTCTTCTCCTCTTTGGTCAACTCCTCCTCTTCCTTCTCTTGCTTCCTTTCTTGTCTCATTTTCTTCGTAGTATATCCTTTTGGCTTTTTTTTGTTTTTGACGGTTTTTCCTTGTGTAATGGGGAAACAAAAAACCTCTTGAGATATGGCCAAAGAAGTGACATGAGTAGCAATAACCATAAAAGTCACAAGTATACATATTAGCCATTCTACTTGGATGTTGATATTGTTGGAATCTCTGCTGATGTGGAATATACATTCTACTCTATAAAATTTTTACAACATGCCCAAACTTGTGACAGTTGTAACATTCTACATTATTCACAAAAGGAACAAAAGGACTTTCATTCCTTTGACACTTTACAAATCTGTCATGATCATATCTAGGAGAAAAATATCTCGCTAAATGTAGGTGCTCCTTGAGATTTTCTTCTTTGTTCCTAGTTGTGCTAATGGTTCTTTGGTTTGTTACTCGGCTATTGGATCTACTTGTTTCTCAATTGTTGGATCTTTTGTTGTTTAATTAGTTGTTGGATCTGCTTCTTGTTTCCTTGGTTCTCATTTTTGCTTCTAGCATTGTTTTCTATAGGTTTCTTAAGTTCTTCATTTTAATTTTCTATTGCATACAAACTAGACTCACCCTTTTGAAATCCAATACCAGATTTATCCAATGGTGATCCTTAGATCTCAAGAAAATTATCCAAGGCTATAGTATTATTCTTTGTCTTCCACTTCTTTCTCAAACAAGTCACTTTTGCTTCTAATTTCGCAACCTCTTCTACATTTTCTTGGTATTGCTTCCTCATGCCTTCTTCAACTCTTTTGAATTCTACTAATTTAACCTTTAGGCTGACAATCTCTTCCTTAAGCTTGGCCTTCTTATCATCACATATCTGCAACATTTTTTCTTGATCCTTGAATGCAACTGTTAGTCTAAAAAACTCAGCTCTAAGAGCCTTAATAACATTTTCATCTTCATTATATGCTTGAACATTATCTAAATTTGAATCATCAAAATTATAACTCAAATAAAATTATTAATGTTTATACCTTTGGTATCATGCTTTTCTGATCTCTTCTCATAATTCGGTAAAAAATATGGACTAGAAAAATGAGACTTTCGTCGCTGAGCTTCTTGTTTTCGATAGCCCTTGTTCTTGTTCTTCTTCTTGTTATTATTTTTTTTGCGCTTCTTCTCATTTTCATTATTGATGTTGGTACCATCACCAAATATGGATTCTAGTTTATCCCACATTTCGTTGGCACAATTCAAACCCACTGGTCCCTTCATATCATCATCACGAACATTCTTGTAGATTATGCATCTTGCTTGTTCATCCTACTGTAAAAATTCATATGCAATTGGATCCTCGGCACAACCTTCACATACTACTCTCCAAATGTTATATCCACAAGATAATAATTGAGATTTTAGATTTTTGTTCCATACCTTGTAATTTGTAGCAGTGAGGAAAACCATTTCAAAAACAAAATTTGAATTCCGCCAACAAACCCCATATTTACTCCCTAGCAATCAAGATGAAACCAAGAGCTCCTTTCTGATATCAATTGTTGGAAATATTTGAGCCCTACTAAGCGTGGGGGGCGATGAATTAGTAGTGTGATCTATTGTAACTTATTTTTTCCCTAGTTCTTCTTTACTTTCTCCTTTTTGTTAAAAAATGGAAACAAAAATATAGAAAAGAGAAGAAAAATAAGAAAAGAGAAAGAAATAAAAAAATGTCAAAAGGAAAGGATGAAAAGAGGATATAAAAATATATATGAAAAAAATAAATACAACAAAAAATCCCAAAGTTACGAGAAATTCAAAATGTCGCATTGTTTTATATGCTTATTATTTAATCCTTTGTATATTTTTCAAAAGTGTTATATTTTATTTTGAAAATAAAAGTGTGATTTGATATTATATTGCTTTGCAATAAAGCGTGATTGGAAATCAATGGAGGATATCATCCTCACCTGGATCAACAATGGAGGATGAGTTCGCAAACCCCTCCCACACTATTCAAGTTTAACGAGGGGGTTAGGGGGGTCCAAAAAACGATTTGTGAAATTGCCCGCTCATTACATGGAAGCTCTTTGTTGAGTATGGGAACCCCCTCTCCTAAACCACTAACCACCTACCCCCCACTTCAAAATCTGCTTTATCCTTCCCGCTCCACTCTTACGCCCGCTCACACTTTACGGGGGAGGTGGGGGGGGGGGGGTGGGGGCTCCAAAAATACAATTTGTGAAACTTCCCATTGATTACGTGGCATCTCTTGGTTGAGTATGGGACCACCCTCTCCTAAACCACTAACCACCTAACCTGCCCCCTTTTGAAATCTGCTTTATCCTTCCCGCTCCACTCTCGCGCCCGCTCACACTTTTCACTTGTCTCTCTCCTATTCACTCTCATGAAGAAACAATTATACCATTAAAATCCTCCTATTAAATGTCCATATAATTGTTTATCATTTAATCTTGTGTGCCAACATCTAAGTAATTAGTTCGATGCACCCAAAAAAAAATGGTTATAACCTCTTTATTCATTCAAATCCCATCTTTTAGAAACCATACATTATTTTCCATACTCCCTTTTTCCATTTCAACTCCCAGCAGCACCAATATAATTCTGAATTCCACAATCACGCAACCATCATTCATACGACAATGATCATCATATGCCTACTAATTTGCCACCTTAGCTAGTAATTTCCTGTTCACAATGTATTCATCTAAATGAAAGTCAAAATTAGTTGTAGAAAGCCCTACACTTCCCTCTATAGTTAACCTAGACAAGCTCCCTCTAGTAGATACGTAGTATAAGATCTCAAAAACTAGTGTGAGTTCGATCTTTATGAACTCAACAACTGGGAAAACCAGAAATTTCTAGATGTTAGTGATGAATTGATCATTTGGGAGCCTTTCTTAACCGAATTTGTATTTTCCCAAACCCATATGTTCCCATAGTATGTCACATGGTACCATTTCAGGTATCTTCCCAGTCAAAAGGCTGTAATTGCCCAAAATAATGAAGTTTTATTTTCCATTACGCCCTAATCCATATGTCAAGGACTTCAAATTAATCCATCAGCTCCTTTGTACCCTTTTTATACTGATCCCCTCATGGAGATCTATGAAAAACTCACATTTCCTCAACACACCCATATCTTTGAGTCATTCTCACTTGAGAATTTTGAGTTGCCTAGAACTAATCTACCATATTCTACTTCAGTTTTTCCAGAAATGTCTAGGTAGGTCATTTCCATGGTCGCTTGTCTGTTAGGTTACCCTATCAATTAGTGGGCTGATGAAGTGATATTGGGAATTTTATGAGTGTTCTATGTGAGTAATAATCCCTCATTGATTTTCAGTTACAGTCAGTTTTTGGCAAACAGTATTCATGATCATTTTTTAAAGTTTTCTACTGAAGGTGCTTTTAAACACGAATCAGTTCTTATGTATTTACTTTTATTTCATCAAGCATATATCTTTAAGTTCCCATTACATAATTTAGATACACAAGGAAAGCCTCAGTCAATCATTCACTAGAATTCCTTCGTAAGGAAGAACACATAAGAGTATTCCTTCAGTGATAATGTAAACCAGTTTTTGCATATGTATTTACGTCTACTCAGTAGTGATGTTATACCAAGGATTTCATCTAAAATCAAAATAATTCTACACCTTAATAAACAAGCCAAAAGTGGAGACTGATACCTCTACCAAAATTATAGAGAGATAAAAATATATGGATGTGAACTTACTCCCTACAGGTTATCACTATTTGTTCCAATCAGGATCTTTGCCTTGGAATACATCAAGCAAATGATGAAAATGGATGATTTACATTTTCTATCTAGGAAGCAGAAAGCCCAATTCAAGTTGAAGGTAGAAATTGGCCCTTCTGTTTTCAATACCAGAGCAACAATTAAGGAGGCAGATAATTTATTAAAGCAGATGGAATTCAAGTTGAGCTTTACCTATTCATATGATCCCTTGGGGATTATTTCGAAGTTAAGAGTTGAGAAGAAAACAACACCATATGTACATACAACTAGGCGAGAGATAGAACAATATGAAAATCAAGAAGAATGGTGGAAGAATACATTACAGGAAGCAGAGGAATAGATTGTTAGTAAAACATCTTCACAGACTCCAGTTCCTTAAGAAAAACAAACCAAAATACCAAGAGAAAGTTTGTCTCCGACAGACTCAGAAATTCAAGCTACAGGTTTCACATTTTTTAAAAGGAGAAGGAAGACAAATACTAATTAGGAGTCCTCATGAGGCAAGAGTTCATATGAGGATGTCACGGTGGTTCTGTCAGGCTTTCTCACCACATCTTTTCCATAGATTGAAGAAATTACAGATTCTCCTATGTCTTTTATTTCTCATGATACAACATAGCAAAATATTTTTGCTAGATACAAAGAAATTAAAAGGAAGAATGAACCATTAAAGGCCACCACTTATTCAAAATTTTGGAAGCAATATTCCATTACACAACACAGACTTGTGTTTGCACTTGATACTAAAAATGGGAAGTTTAAATTAGATTTCTTAGAACCTTAATTTCGAGTGCCTAAGTCCGAAGAAGACTATAAAACATCCATTTTTTCTTTTGACACCAAGAAAATTCACGCCATTGATCAAATTGAACTGCAAAAGAAAGCTGGTGAAATGATATATTCCACATTGACAAGTTTAGCTATGGTAGTATCTAAACTTCAAGCTTCCATGAACAATATTCACACACAATTGAAGATGGAAAGAATTCCATCCCTGGCTAAAGATACTAGAATCAGAGCTCTTGAAGATCTGGTGATCAAACTAGGATATGATCCTAGTAATATAAAAGTAGCAGAAGAGATGATAAAGAATAAGAATGTTGACATTCAAGCATTGAGGAAGCGACGTAAACCTCCTACTACTAAAAATACATAAGCTAAATAAGATGGTCAACTTAAAGAGGAAAAATAAAATATGTTCAAATTCAAAAAATGGAAGCTCACATGGAATCACTCCTAAAATAAAAAGAGAAGCAACTTAGTATTTCAACTGTAAATCCTATAGCTTCTACGACATGTACTTCAACAATAGGGACATCTACAATAACAACCATCACAATAGAAACAGATTCTACTAATAAGAAGAACAAATGTCAAAGGCCATGGGAGATGTGTCTTTGAAGGATTGAGAAATTGAAAAGCTTAAAATGGAGCTCCAGAAGATTCAAGAACAAAAGATTGAATCTGATAATGCATACTTGGCTAAGATTCAAAACAATTATAAATTAACTCAACAATTAGAATTTTATGAAAATAAATCTTTAATTGCACAAACTATTGCTTAGGCCAATGAGAATATTTGAATAGACATTAATGTATCGATGACTGAGTTATGGCCTTCAATTCAAATTATTTTTAAACAAGAAGATTTATTACAGAGATCACAAGCAATAGTAGCAGAAATAAAGAAATACCTGGACCACAGGCCTGGACATGATACAAGGATAATCAAAGTCCTAAATTCCAAGACAAAATATGAGCTTGAATAATTCATCATTGAAGATAGAACTGAAGTTTTCTTGGAGGTGAGAAAGGTTTTAACCAAGAGAAATTTGATGCTACAACTTGAGAACAAGTGCTAGAATTTGGAGGTTCAGATCAAAAAATTTCACAAGAAATTCAATGCTTTACACCATAAAGGACTTCCATCTTTGCAGGATAGAAGTGGAAAATTGATTCCATTTGAATATTATCAACAAAGGTTACATGATATAGCATTGGAAAAGACCAAATTTTCCAAAATTAGAGGAATTATTACCTGGAAATCCTTCATTGAAGGTTTAATTTATGATTTGTTAATTCAGCATGAAGTTAAGAATTTGTTTCTAACTAGGCCCATTTTTATAAAATATACTGAAGTCCATGAGTCATATGGAAAATTGTTAATTTTTTCTATCCTTGATTAAAGGGAATGAGATAAACTATGTTAGCTCATTGAATAGGAACAAAACGCAGAATATAAAGAGCAAACAACCAAATTTTAGTAGCAGACAACATAATTTTAGGGCAATGAATAGAAAAGAAAATTTCTAGCTACAGTCATCAACAACGGCCCTTGAAATTAGTTCAAATCCAATATTTTTAGTTCTATTTTTGTAATATCCCAAATATTTTGGATGATATTATATTTTGTAATAAATTTTGATTCCAGTTTAGATATGTTTGAAAGTTGAACTCTATAAATATTTTGTAATTCAAAGAAGAAAGGGTTGAACCCTTGTGATGAACCAATGAATATTCTTGTAAATTTATGAGTTATTTCTAAAGTTAATAGAAGGATTCTAGATTCATTATGAGCAACTTGTGTATCTTTGTGAGTTCTTCTGGTTATTCAATTATGTATTCATTTTATTTTTCTATGCACATGTTCAAGGTAACATAGAAGTCTAGGTAAGAATATATTGAATATCAATCTCTCTAAAAGCTCTTGCAAAGTTATCATTATTTAAAGAAATTAATTAACTGGAACTATTTGTCTTAGTTAATTACTCTAAATTTTTAAATTGTTTCCTTTTTTCACCTCTTGCACATGTAGTGTTTGGCTATAGAAAAGTTCTATACGAATCTACTATATATAAAAAATTAGATGTTCAATCTAAATATTTAAGGAATTATACATCTTAAATTTTTGCTTTCCATATCATTTTCAAAGCTTAATTATGTTAATAATGAAGAATCAACCATTATGTTCTCTCAGAAATGCTTAGGATTTGCATCTATTTAAAATTTTAAACTGTTCGCACAGTTCTAGGCTAAGTCATGAGTAGGTTTTGAAATTTTTATTTTTTTAGCATTAATTTTGAAAATTTCAACAGAAAAAAGTCTACTGAAATTTCTGGTAGGGCCTAATTTTCTCGTTCAGACAATCTCCCTTGTTTTTCAAACACTCTTTCAGTTATTGTTTAATTTCCTGTTTTCTTTAAAAAATTCCCTATGTCCCATTTTTAAAAATAAATCCGAAAAGACAGCGTTGTCCGATTGTCCACGTGTCATGACAGCGGAATATCTAATCCAAATCATGAGATTTCGTGATTGGATAGGTCACAAACCCAAAGTCAAGTCAAGTGGTAGTCATTAATCATTTTGGTTGATCATGTTTTCTAAGTGTCAGGCATAGCCATAGCCAACCATTTTCTACCCCACCCATCTTAAATAACACGAGTTTCCCAAAATCTAAAGCATGTCTGCAGTGTCAGTCTCAGCCAAATATTTAAATTCCAATGACCATTCTTTCCGTTCCACATAATGCGCTACCAAAATATCCAGCTAATCTGAATTATTGTAGGAAAATTGCAAGATTTGCAAGATTCTCGTAAAACCACCTGTAGCAGATCAAGTGGACTCTCCAAGGCAACTCGACTTCATCATTAAAACTACATGTTGTCTATCATGACATGAAATCTTCTGTAATCATGAAGGATTATATGCATTGGAGATTGAACCATAACTTCATCTCAAATATTTGAAAGTGAAGGAAATGTCACCATTTCGAATTTCTGAAGAGCAGCTAAGGAGACATTGATTAAGGAGTTTAAGAACACATCCTAGATTTCCAAATAGCCTAATTCAAGATAGTTGCAATAGCTGTTGGGTAAGCTTTCACACTTCGACACCTATTCTTCATAATCAACAAGTAGATATTCTATGGAACCAAACTCTAGGAAAGGTGGAAACCTCAAGAGAATTGAACCCCAAGGAGTTGAGTTAGTCGATGCTAATCCAAAGGTTAGAAGGTTGTTTATTCAGGTAGGCTGGTATCCACTCTGCGTGAGGTTAGGAGACTCACATCGAGGTGTAGGTCGAGAGTTTGCTCAAGCTTTCAATGGAAAGGAAGCTACCATTTTTGGTTTTCAGTTGCAGGTGTCAGAACAGTCAATTACAGAGGCCTTTAACCTTCCCCAAGAAGGAGAAAAGTGGTTTAAAGGACAACTTATTATAGGAGGAGATATTAATACTTTTATCAAAGATGAATATAAAGATCCCAACTGGGCCAAAGGAATTCCCAACAATTATATGAAGAAAGGATGGGAAGAAACAGTCAAGCTAGTTAACATTTTCCTCACTTGTGAGAGAAGATATACGGTAGTTTTTATTTACCATATGAGGTTTTTGTTTCATTTTACAGGTATGAGGACTCTTAACTTTCCTGATTTTATATTGAAGAACCTGACCAAAATGGTAGCCAAGATTCAAACACATCAAGAAGAATCAGAGTACAACCTGTATCATCAGGGAATTATCAAGGTTCTAGTTGAAGAAGAATTGAAAAAGAGGAACCAGACTTGGGACCATTTCTTGTTTTACAGAGCATGCCAACCTACACCAAAACCCCAAGAAACTATTAAACCTTATTCAAAACGGGTTCAGATAAAGAGCACATCAACTGTATTAGCTGAAGGAAGCTCCAAAAGAAAGATAGAGAGGAAAAGTGTGAACAGAGGTGCCACAAGTAGTAAAGAAAAATACTTAGTTGCTAAATCTGAAAAGCAAAAGGAGCAAGGTGAAATCTCTTCTACCCAAAAAGCAAAAAGCTCAAAAATGGTTCCTCCTGTTAGACCTTTTCCTAAGGTTTACATAAGAACTAGGAGAAGAAAACTTGTAGCTAAAGAGAAGTTTCTAGTTTTTTCCGCTATTACAGGTATTACCGGAATTGTCGATAGCACCTGTCACAACAGAAATATACAGCTATCAACAGCAAACCTGTTATAGACATATTTGGTCATTGCAACACCAATCACATATGTCCATAAACCAAGGGCTTATAAACCCCTAAAATTGTTGTTTCGTACCCCAAAGGAACAAGGTCAGTTGATTACATCATCTCCCAGAAGTTATCCCTGAAAAACTACTCAGAACTGGTCAAAACTGGACCATACAGACTGCTCCATGCATAGGGTGTGATGCATCGCACCTATTACACACGGGGGGTGCGATGCATACTAGAAATCCCTTCTATATGGTGTGATGAGAAAGAGCAGACAAATGGAAAAAGCAATTTGCTAGGTGGAAACCCAAAGAATCTTCTAGAAACTGCTCATATGACACTTGCCTCTCTGAATTCGCCCAGGGATGAGTAAGAGATCATGAAATCTCCAAGTTGAACAAAGAACTATCAGTGAAATGACACTAATCAAAATCCCAGAAGCTGACTCACTCTCATGCAAACATCTATATATGGATCCCTCATCCTAGAGATCCAAGGGCTGAAATTTTGTAATTTGCAAGGAAGTGTTGTTGGTTTCTCTTTGAAGACATTGTTGGGTGATCTTGCTTTGTATGAGGTGAAGAGGGATTTCATCTTGGGAGGATGATGCTGGATCAGACAGCTTGGTTGTAATCCTCTCCTCTAATACTTCTATCAATAAATTTATTTGAGTTTTCTTCCATATGCTTGTATATCTCTAAATCTTGTATTTGTATATGCATTTATATGGTTAATGTACATCTGATCCTACATTGTTTATGGTTATAGATCTCTATGCTTTGATAGTATTTTCCTGCCTTGAATCTATAGGTGCTCTTTAAAGCAGGACAAGTGAGAAAGGGGTGGAAAAAGCTCTATCAAGGGAGAGAGGAAATGAGCAAAGAGACTAGCGAAAGACTGAGGTTGGTACTCTCTACTTCTCTCTCATCTATCTCTCATAATGGAAAACACAAGTAACTTTAGTTTGTTTGTTTCTAAGATAGCTACCCATCTTAGTGGGATTAGCAGCTCTGAATGGACAATAGTTTTCTTGGTAAAAAAATGGTGACTCCGTTGGGGAGCGAATAGTTTGTTTGTTTTTTTTACTGTTGTTTGCTTTATAAACCACAGACGAAGCCTGAAGTTAAGTCAGCTAGCCTTCGAACTGCTTTTACTATGCAAGTGCAATGTAGATCAACACTGCTTCAGTCAATCTTTGGGTTGGTTTATGAACTAAACATCTAGCTTGCAAACATCCTAAGTGCCCTAGTGGTAGCTCAAATAACCTCATTAGATCAACCCCTATACTTTGTGTTTACTGACTATCATTAGCTCAGCCTAAATCCCTGAACTTAGCTACAAACTATGAGTGAAAACCAAGCTCAGTCTCGTCCCTAGACCATCACACTGTCTCTTCTTGGAAATTTGGATGCATTGCACCTCTGATGTGTTGTAGGTGAGATGCATCCCTGTTTCCTTGTGTTACAGATGCAATGATTGAATGAGACTATTTCTGCCTCCATATTTTGGTTTTTTCTTCATTGTCTTCAGCTTTATTTAGTAGTTTTTCTATCTATGATCAATATATCTTTTTTGAAACCATCTTCCTTTGCATTATTCAGCCTCCATCAGAAGGAATTGTGAATGTTTTTTATGTATTTTTCATCATTTACAGTTCTCATTTGCAAATAGTAGCTTAATCGAACTGTCGTCTTTTGATTTGAAAGTGTCGCAAGTGTCATTTTCAGTCAAGAAAAAGATTGTCGCAAAGCATTCCTATTTTAGATAGTCGATTACACTTTCCCCATAATATTTGATTTGAATTAATAGTATTTCAAGTGTTGAAAGAAATTTTAAATTTGAAATCGCAAAGTGTCGTCTTAGCCTCCCTTTCGTTTTTTGAAGAGAAAATTTTTAGTACTGTTGCTTTGAAAGAAAATAATTCGGATCTGTAATTAGTTTTCTTTTTGTCATTCTCACATTAAGGAAACTGAAAAACAATACATGCATGTGCATTTGAATTTAGACTGCATGCTAAACTTGATTTAGGAAAAGTGCATCTAGTGTGTGCTCTCTGCTCTATGTTCAAAGAATTCCATTTCTCTTTCCTTAGTAGCTAGGATTTTCATTGCAAAAAGAAAGTAAACAACTGTTTATCATCTTAGATTGCACATTTAGGAATTGTATATCTACATCACGTGGTGAACCTTCAAGGAAAACTTGTTAAGAAAGATCAATTGTAAAATAAACCTCAATGAACATAAAAATTCTTTGGAACCTAACGCACAACATTTAGAAGTCTAGGCTAGAGATGTATTCCGGCATCGTAAAGCCTGGTAACTATCGCTTTCATCGTAGGTTGGGTGATTCCTCCTCTTTGAGATGACAAGTGCCAGTACGGACTTGTGCTCCCACGTATCATTGAGTATATATTTCGAGACCACAATAGGCTACATCCTTTATCCTTAGGAAGCCGTGTTTGCCGCCCTATCGATCACAATGCACTGAACACAACATTCGGGAAGATTGACTGCCGTACCGTAAAAGGTATTCTGTAGTTTTGTGATTGGTTTGGTAATCCCTCTGTCTAGATTTCCAGAGTAGTCACTTTCATTCCTTTTCAGACTCCTTAAAAGAAAAGGTCCATCTGAGCACTTGTCACTTTAGGCTCATTAAAAATCGAAGGTGACAAGAGTCATCTTTTGCTTTTTCTCGACTCGTAAAAATTGAAAAAGAAAATTGTGTCAAAGCGTCATAAAATTCATTTAATTCGGAATAACATTTTTCCCTTTTTATTTTGAGTTGATCAAGTAATATGCAATCGTGGAATAAAGTTAATCAAAACCCCATCGTTCACAGAGACTAACGAGTCAACCATCTTTGACTCCGGAAACAAAACCATTCCAAGCCAAGCAATCTCGTTTAACTGGATCAAAGTCTCCTAGTTTGTCTAAAACTTTTGTTTCAACATCCTCAAAGACTCTAGTTACTCCAACTATTTCTGGTATCCCTGCCTCTACAGAAGAAGCTCCACAGTTACAAGAGGACACTAGAACTGATCCCAGTGTAACGGTAAACACATCCATTCCTGAACCAGATCCATCTAGGACTGATTTGGAAGGTGTCAACCCTCCAACATCTGTTGTTGCAAAGTGTGTACCTTCTTCGGAACCAGAAATATTTTACAGACCTGACGGTCTGTCTCTTCCACCTGGACTGATTGCGATAGAAGAAATTGTGGAGGATTTTCCATCCAGTACCTCATTGCATTTTGGAACTGGGATCCACCTATATCCTTCTAATTCAGAAGTTAGTCATCCTTCATCGCAAGTTCCTGTAGAATTGCTAGGAAGTCTTTTGGATAGACTCAATATGTTTGAACAGCCATCGAAATCTAGGACTGTGTCATTCGATACAGCAACAGCAGAACCTCCTGGCACTACCCCAACAATGTTCGCTCGTATACCATCTATCCCAACTAGCTCTCAACCGCTAGATGAAGTCCACCCTATAAGGACCTATGGTCCAAAGGCATTACTGCCACAAAGTGCAACTCGTTTGGGTGAACGAGTGAAGTAGAGAACATAACAGTGCAAAGTCCTATGACCAAAGTGCACGTGAAGAACATGGTTATAATGCACATGAGAAGTGGAGGGTGAACATAATTATACGGTGGATAGCGTGGGCATTCACTTGTAAAGCTGACGATGAAGAATAGTTGTGTTTGAGGTGTTGGCAATGGGCCGACCGAATGATAAGCAAGTAAAGGGTGTCGGTTTCGAGTAAACAAGAGTCAGCCAAGCAATGGCATGACCAAACAGCATAGCATATATATACAACGATGCGTGGAGGAATTGGAGACATTCGAACATCACTCAAGGTACTCAAACAAAGGATAAGTGCACAATTCAATAGTGTACCTATAGCAAAGGAAGGTGAGGCGCAGTTCTATGCACCTAGCCTTGAGCAAGGTCACACAGAGGTGAAAACGCACAGTCTTAAGTCTTGGGTGAAGGTGCGGCTAGGAGGTCGCCCGACGTATTGGTTAAGGCACGGGTGAGGCTGCCCGGTGTTTGGGTGAAGTCGTGGGTGGAGACTTGGGTGAGTCGCCTGCCCATCGTGTAGGAGTAAACGATGCGGTAGAACTCGAGTGAAGGCGTCGGTTGTTGGGTGCGGGTGGGGACTTGTGTAATGGCGCACCCACCCATCGTTCAAAGGTGTTCTTGGGTGAGGTCGCCCGCCAGTTATGCGAAGGCGTGCACGGGTGACTCGGGTGAGGTCAGCTACTCATCGTGTAGGGAGAACAAGGTTCGGTTGTGAAGTGCGGAAGGTAGCTCATGTGAGGGCACGCCCACCCGACTTGGGCAAAGAATCTTGGCTATCACATGGAGGTGTGGTGAAGTTGTAAAATTTGGTTAAGTATGAAACTTGGTGTTTCCAAGTATACTTGTAAAGCTTTGTAAATATTATAATATATTATTCAGGCAGACTCATCATTTAGGGAGTTGCCCCTCCCTTTATACTGTGAAATTGTGTTCTCGTTTTTAATTGCTGATGATAATGAATGTGTATGGGTGTTCATTGGTATAAAGGAAACATTAATAATACTTGGTTGTGAAAAACAAACTAAGTAGACTAATGGTTAGGCATAGTCCATGAACATAAGTATTAGTCAAAAGAAAGTGTTTGGTGGTGCCACACCTCGCCAAGAGCGGTTAAAAGACTACCGTTGGCCTGGGGGCATGACAGTTGGTATCAGAGCTAGTTTGAAGACTTGGAGAAGTCTTGCAGGAAGCTAGGTGAAGCAAGTGTGTAAGCACTTGATAGTTGATGACAATGGAAGCAGGTACTTGTAGGTGAAGGAAGCTAGTTTCGCATACAAGTGGAATAAGGGCCGGTTCATGGTTGCAAGCAACTTGGTGAAGAATCAAGAAGGATGTCTATCTTGTAGGAAATGGGTTTTGAAACCTTCAAGGAATTTGAAGGGAGTCTACTTGACGAATCAAGTAAAGTTGAACAAAGATTTGTAGAATGGGGCAAAGGCTTGTTCAAAGCAAAGGATGCTCTTCGTGCTTTGGTCAAGGAAGGGATTTCTGATGGGAATAGGGATGAAGCCTATCGACTTGAAAAGGAAGTGGACTTGCTTGATGCAGAACTCAAGGAATTGAAGATAAGGCAGGACTTGATTCGAGAGAAGTGGAAATGGCTAACTCTTAAGAAGAATCATTTCATAGCTTTTACTCATAAGGAGGAAGTTGCAGAATGCGATGATAAGGAAGAGGAAGCTGTGGTGATTAAGGATGTTGCAAATGTGACAACGATGGAAGTTGAACTTGAGATTGATCAAGTTGGACCAGGATTGTGCAGTTTGTAGACATGGATGGATGAGGATACTTGCATGGAGGAAACTCATGATGATGATGTAAGTACAGTTGATACTTGTGTTTCACTTGAGCATTTGGTAAATGGACCGTATGCAGGAAAGAGCAAAGTTAGTTTGCCGATGCTAGGGAGGATCTTACCATGGATGTCTATGATGAGACTTTGTATGGAGAAGTAAGGATTGTTGACTGTTGCAGGACTTGTTGGGGTTGTTTGTGACCTTATGATAGAAGGTGCAAAGGCCTGTGACAAGGGAGGAACATGATGATTGTTGGAGAGGATTGGAACATGCTTTAGCCACATGGAGAATTGGCTAAGTGCTCGGCATGACTCATGGAAATATTGGAAGAGGGCACACACTTGAGGTATGATGATACTTGGGTGAACTTCTCATGGCCGAGACCAAGAACAAGTCTTGGTGGAACCTTTAGTGGGGGAGCTATGATGGAAGGGACTCATGATGGTGATGATATGGTTGGGTGACCGAGTTCACTAGACTGAAGATTGCAGAATTGGATGAGGATGACTGATTATTGTGATGAGTCTACTTGGTCAGACTACATGGGAAGCTTAGTCATGGACATCAGGCTGGAGATATGGAGCATGGCAGTCTTATGTAGGGACATGATGCAGGAGCACTTGTAGAGGTGTCATTTATGGACATCCAATGAGGAGTGCCAAGGCAGGGATGTTGTGTAGGTGGATTTGTTGGTGTGACATGGAGATGTTTTATGTAAGAACTGATGGAGAGGTTGTGCACTCTTGTACAACAAGGCCATGGACTTGGATGGAATTGTGAGCAGACTATGGAGTATTCCTACTACATGGAGAGCTAAGGCATCTTGCAGAAACCTTTGGGCCAAGACTTGTATGCTTGCTAGAGTGTTGGTTGGAGATGACTCATGGAGCTCATGATGACATGAGGTTGTGACTTTTGGGGACTTCATATATGGTGGACTTAGAGGATCTGATGCATTGAGGAGCTGAGGTCAGAGACTTTGATGCAGGATGGGGTGCATACTTTCAAGTACATGTATGGGTGTGGCTTGGAAGAGTGACTTGATGTGGAGGATCGATATGAGACACTTTGGAGTGATGGAGTTACAACAATGATGATGCCTTGGTGATAACACTTGGGCATGGGTTGAGCCGAGACTTAACCACTTTTGACACATGGGAGCTGATTGATCTATGATCATGGGTAGCACATGGATAGATGAGACAGGTGTATACTTGTTTCTATGGCAGACTTGAGGGATGGCACATACAAAGATGATGGAGGTTGCTTCATGGACCTGGATGTGGCACATCGAGAGTCAAAGTTTGAGGAGATGATCTCTTCACTTTGAGGAGATAGATGTTTTGCAAATGGATGATGTTGGGATAGATGTGGTTGATTTCATGCAGCACATTGACACCAAACATCATGGACAGCATGTTGCAAATGAGATGAGGACTACTTCATGGACCTGAGCATGGCTTACTTATATGGAGATGGATTGTTGATCGAGTTGAGGATGTGACAAGATATTCTGAAAAATGATTGATGGTGGCATGAGGATGTGCATTCTCATGGTTTGAGCATGACAGTTGGATTAGCTACCCAACTAGTTCAAACATGAGGAAGCTCAATGTATAGAGATGTGTTAGCATTGTGTTGGAGTATCATGGCAGCAGTTCACACAAGGACAACACATGATGAGGTCGACATGAGAGGTTGCGAGAAGCATGTAGCTTGAGATGGAGGGACTAGCCTTCCACGATGGGGAGCAGCATGTGGAGATTGCGACAAGATGGTCAATGGTCATGGATTGAGATGATTTCTGGTGTATGAGATACCGATGAGGTGTATACCTTGGTATGGTGATATTGGTGACAGATGGTTGCTGGGATGAGATATTGTTGAGGACAACAATGATTTCAAATGGGGGAAGATGTAAGGACCTGTGGTCCAAAGGCATTACTACCGCGAAGTGCAACTCGTTTGGGTGAACGAGCGAAGTGGAGAACATAACAATGCGAAGTCCTACGACCAAAGTGCATGTGAAGAACATGGTTATAATGTGCATGAGAAGTGGAGGGTGAACATAATTATATGGTGGATAGCGTGGGCGTTCACTTGTAAAGCCGATAGTGAAGAATAGTTGTGTTTGAGGTGTTGGCAATGGGCTAACCGAATGATAAGCAAGTAAAGGGTGTTGGTTTGGAGTAAACAAGAGTCGGCCAAGAAATGGCACGACCAAATAGCATAGCATATATATACAACGATGCGTGGAGGCATTGGAGACATTCGAACATCACTCAAGGTACTCAAGCAAAGGAGAAGTGTGAAGTTCAATAGTGTAGCTGCAGCAAAGGAAGGTGAGGTGCAGTTCTATGCGTCCATCCTTGGGCGAGGTCGCACGGAGGTGAAATTGCACAGTCTTAAGTCTTGGGTGAAGGCATGGGTAGGTGGTCACCCAGCGTATCGGTTAAGGTGCAAGTGAAGCTGCCCAGTTTTTGGGTGAAGTCGTGGGTGGAGACTCGAGTGAGTCGCCCACCCATCGTGTAGGAGTAAATAGTGTGGTAGAACTCGGGTGAAGGCATCAGTTTTTGTGCACGGGTGGTGACTCATGTGAGGGCACGCCCGCCCATTGTTCAAAGGTGTTCTTGGGTGAGGTCATTAGCCAATTGTGCGAAGGCGTGCATGGGTGACTCGAGTGAGGTCACCCACCCGTCGTGCAGGGAGAACAAGGTTCGATTGTGAAGTGAGGAAGGCAGCTTGTGTGAGGGTGCGCCTGCTTGACTTGGGCAAAGAATCTTGGCTATCACACGGAGGTGTGGTGAAGTTGTAAAATTTGGCTAAGTATGAAACTTCGTGTTTCCAAGTATACTTGTAAAGCTTTGTAAACATTATAATATATTATTCGGGCAGACTCATTGTTTAGGGAGTTGCCCCTCCCTTTATACTGTACAATTGTGTTCTCGTTTATAATTGCTGATGATAATGAATGTGTATGGGTGTTCATTGGTATAAAGGAAACATTAATAATACTTGGTTACGAAAAACAAACTAAGTAGACTAATGGTTAGGCGTAGTTCATGAACATAAGTATTGGTGAAAAGAAAGTGTTTGGTGGTGCCACACCTCGCCAAGAGTGGTTGAAAGGCTACCGCTAGCCTGGGGGCGTGACACACCCAATGAATATTTTGACAGTATGGTTTGTTCCCGTTTGTTCATCCAGAATAATATCTGGAATTTCTTATGTTGAGTCTCAACAAATTTATCCTTCACAGCAGTATCAATTTAGGCAACCTAGTCTACAAAGACCAATTTTCCCTTTGAACACTGGATTGCCGCCATATGGGGGGCAGTATGCCTTTTCATTGTTCCCTCCAGGAGAACAACCATATGAGAGTTCACAACAGAATTCAGGTCAAGTTGGAATTACATCCAGTGGTTGGTTACCAATACTACCTCAACAACCAAGGGTTGTATATTCAATACAACCAGTCCATCGAGTGTCAAATATTCCCACTATACCTACTATTGTGACTGTATCACAAGTAAAAGCACTACTTGTTGTATGTCAATCTCAAGTTTCTCAAGTTGCAATACAACAGCCTCTCGTCTCAGTGATTCAATCACAACCTCAGGTTAGTGCCTCCTTATCTGGAGCGACTCAAGCTCAAATAGGTACTATGACTCTGAATCTTGGTCAATCATCTAGTATTGGACAATAGCAAATGGTCCAACAACCATGGTTGGTTCAATATCAACAACCGCAATGCTAGCAATCATACCAAGGACCTGAGCAACAAGTCTTTGTAAGTAATGGTCAATCGCATTTCCAAAGAAGTTATCAACAACCATACTATAATGGCTATGCCCATCAACCTTATCAAAGTTACCAGCATCAAATACGGTATGTTGGTATGCAAAGACCCACTCCTCAGGTGATCCCATCTTATCCTGGGTATGCTTCGCCAAACTTGAATCAACAGTTGCCCTTCATAGCAACATTAGAATTACCATATCTGAATCGGCTAACAAATGATCCAATTGTTTACACCCCTTGGTGGCCAGTGATTCCTCATAAACTTTCGTCAGATATTCCTAAATTCAATGGAAATCTGGGTGAAGATCCATCGAATCATGTGATGACATTTCATCTGTGGTGTTCATCCAACACCCTCAATGATGATTCGATTAGGCTTCACCCTTTTCAGCTAACACTAACTAGTCCGGCTGCGAAATGGTACATTGAATTGCCTAGAGCTTCATTCAATAACTTCAACACCCTTGCCACCACCTTTTTAACCCATTTTCAGTTACCCATAAGGTACGAAACGGGAATGAAACTCCTTACCAATTTTAAACAGACAAGAGCCACTCACATATCTGATCATATTCATGAGTGGCAATGTCATCATCAAATGGTAAAGACATATGTTCCTGATCAGCTTCTAGCTGAATGGTTTATTAATTCATTGTTACCTTCTATTACAGAAGATGTGGCCAAGGGAGGAGTCATCAGTGAAGAGCAATTCATTGCTCATGCACAATATCTGGACTTGATCTATACTTAGTTTGGCACTCTCTATGACAAAATTCCTGATGCTCCTAGACTAGAATTTTCCGTTCCTCCCCCTCCTAAATCGAACAGGGACTCTCATGCCGGCGATGGTGTGATTAGCACCTCAAGTACGCAAACCGCAAAGGCCCCATCTGGTAAATCCCTTGCAGTTTCCAGTAAAAAGGAAAATGACAAAATTCCTGCCTTGGAGGTAAATGCCATGTCGACCAACAAAGGCAAAGAACCGAAGCAACCAGGAGACAAGAAGAAAGGGACAAATAATAAGAAGAAACAGGAAAATTCACCTCCTGAAAAATCTTCTGAAAACCCTACTGGGAAAAAGAAACATCGTTATCCATGTTACATATGCGACGACGAGCATTTCACGAAATATTTTCCACATAAAGCTAAGGTTATGAAATTTTAAAAAACTTCAAATACCCCAGCGATGTTGACTAATCCGTTTCCGAGCCCAGAAACAAACCTAGTTGCTATCGATCATGCTTCCCCATCCTAAGTGCCTATGCTATCCATCTCAAAAAAACAAAATGATGCTTTGATATCAACAAGGAATAAAGATTATAGAAATCAACAGTCGTCAAACGGCAAGGCTACAGATCAACCCAGTAGTTCGACAACAACTTCGCCAAAAGTTGTTCCACCAATCATTCCTGAATTAACAATAAAACTGCCTAAGGGAGTAGTACATAAATCGACATTTAATTCTCATGCTTGAGCAGCACAAAATTATAATATAGTGGAGGATCTGGCCCAATTGCCATCTGCTATGTCAACACTTGAAGTACTGCAGAATTTCCCCTCCCAAAAGCAGGCTTTGTTATCAATGATAGGTGGGATTGATCCAGCGGATTCCAATCTAGTGGCCTTTAGTCATAAAGGATACGACCTCAGTTACTAGCCCAACTCCCTTTCCTCATACAGGTAAAAACCCTCGACAAAACTATTCATCGAACAATCATTGATTTGGGGGCATCTACCTGTATTATGTCAATGAGTTGCTGGAAAACTCTAGGCTCTCCACCCTTGTCACGATCACCAACGACATTAAAAATGTTCGATGGAAGAACATACACGCCGTATGGGATATTAAGTAACTTGAAAGTTGAATTGGGAGGCAAGATAGTAGAAATTGAAGTTGAGGTCATTGATGGAAACCTTGACTACAATATCTTGCTAGGAAGGCCATGGATTTATGCTATGGCTGCTTTTGTGTCAACATATTTTAGAAAGATTGCATTCCCCTTCAAAGGCGGAATTACAATCATTGACTAACTAACCTTCCTCCCCAACAATTCGCAAGTTACCGGAAGCATTCCATTGATCCATGGAAGCTCTATATCGCTTCAAAATATCGGAGTAGGTCTCCTAAAAGACCCTTCCTTAATGGCTACTTTTGCCCTTCCGCCTCTGAGTAATCTAGTGGAAGTGGCCACAGTGGAAACCTGTCATATGATATCTTCTACATCATCAAATATTAAGAAGAACTCTGACCATTTTAATAGTGTGGATCATCATGAGGTATTGCCTCCAAGCCCTACCATACCTACATCATCTGACGATCAATTCAGTGATGTTGTACATTATGTATTGGGGGCATTAGAACCAGGTCTTTCCTTCATGAACCCTTATGAGTTGTGATCAAAGGTCGCATGAGGATAGTTCTTTTACTGTGTCAACCTCATTAAAAAATGAAACAACTCCCTTTCCAAATAAAGTCTTTGATTATGATCTCGTAAAATCCAAGTCGAGTCTTTCAAAAATCTTGAAAGTCAACCTTTATTCCATCTGCCTCGTTGAATGCAATGAAGCTTGGGGGGCATGCACCTCAATTTGCATCATTATGCTGGGGGCATGCGAACTTATAAATAGTTTTTCAATTCAAGCTTGTGTAAACATGAAACCAAATCTGAGCATATGTTGTCACATGGTTCAAGCTCATTAAAAAATGAACCAGGCTATGAGCAGTTTTATGTGAAGTTCAAGCTCATTAAAAAATAAACCTAGCAATGAGCAAATGTTCCCCCAGAGTTTAAGCTCATTAAAAATGAACCCACCTTCAGTAAATTATCTTTGTGATCGGATAATTATCAGCTTTTGAACCTTGGTCGTGTTCTTACCATCACCTCCACTCTTTTTTAGCCGATCATATGCCTCCATTTGATAATTATCTACTATCTAGTTTGTTGCAAATCATAATATCAGTTTAAGTAGAAATTGTTAGTGAAGATTTCATAAAGGATTTGTGAAATACTTTATACTTTTTCCTACTTTCTAACTGTTATTCTCCTTATCAAAAAACATAATTTTCTATAAGGCTTTATGTAGTTGAAGTGACTGCCTTATGATACCCAGTTTCTTAGGATAAGTATTAGCTACTTGCTCTCTTTCCTCTGTTCCCCTATACTACTCACTTAACCATACGATTTATGCTTACCATAGCTTGCCAAATGCATGAAAGTTAAAGAGGAACTCAATCATTTCAAAACTCCTTCAGAAGTCATCCCACCACTCATAAAACCCTTTTAAATTTTGAAATGAAATCATGATGTGTAAGGCTTACTCCATTTGTAGTCTAGGAGTAACTCCTCGTGCTAACATCTTTGGCGTCATCGTTGGGGAGCCGAATTGAAGTTGATCCCTAGATAAATGGAAAAGATATAAGTCTGGTTCTGAGGTGTATAGTTCCAGCTATGTTTTTAGACTGCTTTACACTTGGCAACTCCATTGTTGAAGTTTTGGCTCCAAGAAAAGCTAGAACCAGGGCAAACCCATATTCTCCTTTGAAGAACCAAGTCCCTGATCCTGAGAAGCTAATCAAGAAAAAGAGTAAGAGAAAGCTTGTTTCTTCTATTTTTGGTTTTTCAAAAGCTATTCCTAAAAAAGTACAACAAATTTTGTCTCCTGATTTTACAAAAATTTCTGTACCTCTCTCATTTTCTAGTCAACAAACAACCTCTACATCGAGTGTTGGTGCTTCCTCATCTACTATTCAAAATCCTCAAATTGTTATTCCACAAATCTCAGTAACTCCAATTTTTATTCCACAAAACCCAGTAACTCACACCATGTCTGGTCCTAATCCACCCCGTAAATGAATGGATGTAATTGCTGCTACTAGGTATTCTCCTTTAGTTTTACCTCAACCTATGAATGCATTATCTGTAGGAGATTATCTCAAGTATATGCCTAAATTTAATGGTGAAGGGGAGGTAACAGCTGAAGAACATCTTGCTGATTTTTATGCTTGTGCTGATAATCTGAACATTAAGCATGAAGATGTTTGGATGAGAGTTTTTGTTGAGAGTCTTGAGGGTGATGTGAGGAAATGGTTCAGATATTTGACAGTTGGTAGCATCACTGGAATTGAAGTCCTAGATGATACATTTTTAAGAAAATGGGGTGACAAGAAAGATTTTTTTTATTATTTCACAGAATTTGGTTCAATCAAAAGAAATGAAGGAGAATCAGTTTCTTATTTTTCTAAAAGATTTAATAAAATGTATGCCAAGATACCTACTGAAATCAAGCCTACTAAGGCCTCTGCTAAAATAACTTATGCTGGTGCTTTTGATCCTGACTTTTGCTTATCGTTGAGAGAAAGAATATCTTCTACACTATCAAAAATGCAAGACAATTCACTGGAGGTAGAATCAAATATATTAGCAACTAATAGACTCAGAGGAGGGATTGACAGAGAAAAAGGAAAGTAAAAAGCTGAAGTTTCTACTTCAAGAACCTCTGATATAGATCCTAAGCTAGATGAGCTTACTAAGATGGTCAAATCATTGACTACTGATATGTCTAAGTTGAATATGGAATCAAGACCATCTACTATCATAAATGATTCATTTGATTTGCCAAATAGACAACAGTTTAGAAGACTAAATGCTCCTCAAATTCTGCAGAGAGAAAGAAGAGATGCTGAAGATCAAAAGGTGCAAGCTCCTTTGCAGAATTATATATTTGAAGATGAAGAAGAATTTGAAGGGTTGGAAAGAGGTGTTGATATAAATTGTCTTAGAGACAAAGAAGGGATGATTCATCTTACACCAGCACAGTATGAAGACTTCATGTCATATACTCAGAATAATGAAGTGAATCCTAATCATTCCATGATTGCAGTTGATCATCAAAGCAGATACAATCTCATATTAAATAAAACTGATGACACTCCTAAGCTTGTTGCACAACCAAAGAAGAATAAAGATGTAGTTAAAATTTTAGTTGAAAAATATGGGAGACCAGAAATTATGGTAGTGTCTGATTTTCCTTCACTTGAGGTAAAAATTGCTCAAAAACCACATTCCTCCTTCAATTTTGAAAATTAGATTCAAAAGATAAAGATTCCTATTCCCCTTGTAGAACTCATGAAAATCAAGATTTCAAAAAGACTTTTATGAAAGCTTTGTAGCCTTCACCTATTGAGGTAGTCTCTGATTTTGTTAACCTTCAAGATGATAAGCCCACTATTATTTTAGGTCCATTAGTAGAAGAAAAAGATGAATCTACCCCTCCCTTCTATCTATCTCTAAATATTCATGAAAGGACCCTGCATAATTGTCTTATGGACTCTGGAGCTTCACATAATTTAATGCCCAAGGTAGTTATGGATGAACTAGGTCTTGAGATAACTAGAGAGTACGAAGATCTATATTCTTTTGATTCACAGAAAGTCCAATGCCTTGGTGTCATCAAAGAACTTGCAGTAAGTCCTTTCCAGATACCTATGAGAGGGATGGTAATGGATATTTTTGTAGATGATATCCCTCCCATATTTGGTACGTTACTTTCTAGATCATGGATTAAAAGGTTGGGATGAACCTTGCAAATGGATTTAACTTATCCTACTATTCCTTTTTTTGGAGGAGAAGAAAGAAGAATTTATAGAGAAGCTCAACTGGCATATATCATTAGTGAAAACAAAGTCCCTACTAATCATCTGATATATGCTAGAACAACTGGAGTTGGTTCAGGCATTCTACATATGGATGACTTTGCCTTGCCTACAGAAAGTTTTCAGATTTTAAAGCTTGTTGAAAATCAAATCAATTTTGAAGGATCAAACGTATGGAAAATGTTTTTTGATGGCTCTTGTTCCAAAGAAGGTGTTGGTGCACGGATTGTTCTTACTTATCCTTTGAAGAAAAGTTTCACTTTTTCTTTTAAACTTGAATTTGAGACAACTAATAATGTGGTTGAATATGAAGCTCTATTAATTGGCTTAAAAAAGGAAAGAGATATGAATATATCATAAATTTATGTTTTTGGAGATGTTGAAATTATTATTTAGCAAAGAAGAAATGCTTATCAAACTAAGCATCCTAGACTCAGAGATTATAGGAATGCATTTTGGGACATTGTAGAAGACTCCTTCTTGGCCATTAACATTTCTTTTGTTCCAAGAGAGAGAAATATTCTAGCAGATTCACTCTCTATTTCAGCCAACTCATTCAAAATTCCAATGCCTATAAAATAGAAATATGAAGTGGAAGTTAGGTTTAGACGTAGCATTCCTGATAATGTTAAGCATTGGAAGGTTTTTGAAGATGACTAGGAGATCAGAAAATTCATTGACGTTTCTGAAGAGTTTGTTGTTCTAAATATTTATAAAGAAGAAGACCTAACACAAGTTGATGTTGATCATCAAGATTCCATAAATCTAAAAAAACAAATTGTTGATCAGCCTATCATACAACTACCTACCAATCATATTCCAAAGGGGTTAATTCCACTTGAGAAACTTTTTGATCAGAATGATGTTGTAGTCAAGCCACAGTTAGCTGAAGCAAATGTTGAATTAGAATATTACAACTTGGGTACAACACAAGAACCAAGGTATGTGAAGTTGTCAAAAGATTTACTAGATGAAAGTGTTAGTGTCAGCCTTTGAAGCCTTTGGAGTCTTCAAGTAAAATTTGATCACCAAGGCTTAGGTCTAGGATTTGCTTTCACTCCTCCCAAAGTCTTCCAAGTATTGGTCCATGTCACCATTTAGCTTAGTGTAATATCATTTAAAGAGTGGTCATCATCATTTCAGGTTCCAATGGCTCATTTTACACCTTGTTCATGCTTCAGTTGTACTTGAGTAAGCCTCATTTCCCTCTCCTAGGGTTTTGAAGGTAATTTTTCTTGGATGGTAAAATAATAATAAAAAAATTGTATCCTAATGCTCATACACCTTCCCCTATGCTTAATATACCTTCTTAAACAATTCCCATCACTGATATCCCTCAAATTCGTCATTTTCCTACAAACCCTATCTTATTGCTATAATTTGACAATTTTCTAGGTTAGGCTTGTGTTTTTCCCTTTTGGACCCCTTCCCCTCACTCAATCTTTGAAATTCCACTTTCCCCTGCTTCCTAACATCCCTCCCTACTTCCCATAATTTTCTCAAGAATCTATAAGCCCCTCATCCCCTTCATTTCTACGAATCCCTTGTTCCACATATCAGGATAGGTTTTCTTCAAACTATGTTTCCGAGCAAGAAAAGATGAATTTGAAAATAGTGAGAGAGGTTTTTCTCCATAATTGACCCAAGAAGAAAAACCACTTTCATTTTTTACACAGGTTTCATGCTTTGGGAGAAATGTCGAAAACATCATTGGCCTTAGGAGGATTGATGCACTTCTTGAGTGACCTTGGGAGAATAAAGACTTCACCCAGCTAAGATGTTCAAATGACTTTCTTGATAATTTAAATGATATCTAGACAGAGATATATTTACAATGAGCTATCATGAACTCAATTTGGAGTTGATGAAGACCTTCAAACGTTGATTGCAACAACAATCTCCATTTAGGCAACCTCATTCTGCACACTCTGACTAGTCTTGGGAGATTTGACCTCTGATAGGGGAAATGAGCTCCAAATTGAAAAATTCAAGATGTTTTGGAAATTATACTCAACAAGATTTCCAACGAGCTATCACACGCCTATTTTGGACACCGGGAAGGCCTCCAAAGCTCGTCTATAAAATGGCACTGCGCATTGGGAGCTCAGTGCTGCGCATTAGGCAATTTTCTCCTGCGTTAATTTACATGGCGCTGCGCATCAGAGAGGCACTGAGCATTGGTGACCAGGCGCTGCGCATTGGCCAGTAACACTTCAAAACCCTCAAAATTCACCTCTAATCACTATCATTGCTACATTTCTCTTCCAATCAAGTAAGTAACCTCACTTTTGATCTCACATAGGGTTTTTATGCTATAATTGTGGTTTTAGCATATTAAAACTCAAAACCCTAGTTGTCTCCTACCAAATTTCTCACCATTTATAGCTTTTGTCACTTGTCTTCATTTTCCCATTATCATTTGCCCTAAATCTACCCCTTGAGCCCATTTTCCCTAACCTATTTTCCCTTTCCCTATTTTCCCTAAGAATCTAATCCCTTTATGAAACCCTAAGCTCATACATCAAAACCCTAGGTCCTCTATCCATCCCTCTCACTCCCCTACCTCACCTCATCACTATTGTTCCTTTCACAAATCGCTTCATACTCATCTTTTCCCCCCATCTATTATCCACCATTCACTATATCATCACCACATCATCCCATAGAGAAAAAGCATGGAAAGAGATAGTGACCCTGATTTTGAGGAGGACACCCTAAGTGACAGCTCTAGGGAAAGGAATTTGCAGTAGGTAGACAAAGGGAAAGTAAAGGTCCCAGGAGAAAAACTTGATGATAATGTTGAGAGGGAGTTTCAGCTTGAGGAGCATGATGATGATGTGCCACCACATCACACTCAGGTAATTGATCTTGAAAGCCCATCATTAGATCAAAGCGTGCTTTTGAAAGAGAAAGAGGCTCATATTCACATGTCAAATGATAAGATGGCTAGAGAAAGATATATTATCAATTAGCTAGAGTAGGTGAATAAGCAGTTAGAGGGTAAACAAAGCCAAATGGAGTTATAGATGCTAAAAATTCAAAGGCAAAGCAACAAAGAGCATCTGGTTCCCTTGAATCCAATTGAACAAGAAGTGGAGCATGATAGAAATATATGGCTTGAAAGAGTTAAGATTCACCTTGAGGGGCTTCTAAAGAAAGAAAATAGAGACAATAAGATGCTAAGGCATATGGCACATCATTATTTGACCCGAAATAGAGTATGCAACAAGAGGATCAAGCACCTTAAGGCAAGATTAAGGCTAGCTACCAGGTTAAGCATGGTTTGATGTTACCCTAGACCTGCCTTCATTCAGCCTGAGGTAGATCCAGGCGGCTAACATAGTGGCGACCATACTGGGGAACGTAGTTTTATGTTCCTCAAAAAAACGTATCAAGTTCAGATTTGATTGTTGATGGTGGAAAACGATCACACACAGGGAGGATGAAATCATTCACCTGGCGACTCCAAATCAATTTCGAGATCAGATCCAAAGACTCCACTAGAGGATGAACCCGACCAACAGAAACATGAAGGGACAATATGGAAAGATCAGGTATTCAAGTTGGAATTTCATCCAAGACATTATGTTCTTTATTATAAATTATTTCTTCTCTTTTCCCGAGAAGGTCAAGAAGGTTTTACAAAGTATATTGTATTCGAGGAAAGATCCTAGATCTGCATTTGATTCTTTCTATTTGAAGATTTTGGATACAAAATATTCACATGCCTTTGATCTTGATCAAGTCCCTTCTTTCGAATTTGATGATGACCGTCTTCAAACTGATGACCCTCGAGAGACAAAGACTGATTCTACACCTTCTGTACATATTCCTATACCTTGTAAAATTCCAGATAGATATAACCCTCTAATTTTACCTCCTATATCCCATGCTTTCCCTAAAATTCATTACCTATATCTACCAAGATTTGATGGTGAATGTGACAACATCACTACTGAGAGACATGTACTAAATTTTGAGTATTTTCCTGACCTTTTTGAAGTTGATGAAGAGGATGTCAGTATTAGTATTTTTGCTCTTTATTTACAAGGAAAATTCAAGAGTTGGTTCAAAAGCCTACCTGATGCCAGCATCTCAGATTTCCAGCAGTTCATAAAAATCTTCCTTGGCAAGTGGGTGGTCAGACAAAACCCTTTCTTGATTATAGAAGAGTATAACCAGCTGAAAAGATTGCTAGGGGAGATAGTACAATAGTTTTCTGCCAGGTTTAACCAAGTCTATTTTTCGATGCTGGTTAATATAAGACCTCCTCTTGGATTCACTCTTTTGCACTACCCGGATGTCTTTGATCTGAAAATGGAGTTTCAGCTGAGAGAAAGGAACTTTGCAACACTTGAAGAGATGCAAAATAGTCCAGTACATGTAGAGGCTAATTTGCTGATCAGAAGGGCAAAGTTGAAGGAAGAAGAGAGGAAGAACATAGATCCAGAGGAATCGACATCTTTAGAGGTAAAGCTTGACATTTCGGTAAGTGCAGTGGAAGAGATGATGCAAAGGATCACCAAAAGGTATGAGTATGATGTTCAAGACCATGGCTCACTGATTGAAGAAGAATAAGTGGCTGATCCAAAACATTTTCTTTCTTATCCCACTTGTCATAGATCTAATAATGATTGTTTTATAGATCATCTTGGAGAAGAGAGATCTGTTGATATGACATGTATTCTTGATGAAGTGTTTTATACTGATGATTCGCCTCAGTTTGATCAGTATGATGATGATTATGTCCTCCAAACAGAAGCTAGTTTTTCAGATAAATCAGAAACTAGTTTGTGGAAGGAGGAAGTCCACTTTAAGCAGCTCAAATACAGTGATTAGCCGATGCATATCAGCTATGGAAGTGAGGAGGAAAGTGCAGAAAATTTTGAAGTAAGTGAAGGATCTTTTCCTTTTTGTTTTACTTCGTTTCAGTTCATCAGAGACAACTTTCATGCAATTAGAAATCAACTGTCGACAAGTTTTGATCTGGACCATCTTGAGGGCAATGAAATCCTCGTTCAAGAATTTTCATATCTAGATTTGCAGCCCCTGAATGCCCTTGATTGTTAGGTTGCAGATGAAGACTTCGAAGCTGGAACATATGATCAAATGATGCAAGATGATTCCATGCCATTTTGTTTTGAATCATTTTAGTTTTCAAATGGGTCATTCGCCTAGTATATATTCAAATTAGCAGCCTGTAAAAAACCATGAAATCTCATTGGAACCAATCAAAAATGGGTTGCAACAGTCTTTTCAAGTTTTTCACGATCCAATAGTTGATGTGTTGGATGATGTCTGCAGTCAAAGTCCTTCTCCACTAGCTAACTGTGAGATTGAAACAAGTGTTAATACAAATTTGATCTGGCAGCCAGTTTCTTTGTCATTTTCAACAGGAGTCTCATCACAAAGCTTAGATGAAAGTTTGCATTCATGGTATGAGGAGGAGAAAAGTAATCCATCGGATGAGCTAAGTCCCAGTGCACATGAATTTCAAGATCCTTATGCAGTACTTTTGGAGTTAGATAGAGCATCCATATTATTCAATTTGGGAAAATTTGGATCTGTTTACAAGTTTTCATGGGAGTTTCCTTTCAATGGTTTTCTTTTATTTTTCATAAGCAAGCAGTTGTGGAGAATGCAAACAACAGCCAGAATGCTTACTTGATTGCATTGGTTGTTTCACTTCACTTGATCAAGTGATGAATGGAACAGTTAGAGTAGGTTTTATTGAATAAGCTCCATTTTGAGTATAGTTTCTAGTCTATCAGTTATTTTTTAGTATTGAGTCAATTTTTAGTATAGTAAGAGTCAGTTTGTGTATTTGAGTTATCAGTATTTGTTCAAGCATTTCAGTTAGAGTTTTTGACTCCATGCCCAATGGATAAGACTACTAGGTCTACGGTGTTCTTGGCACCTCCAAGGATCTACCATCCCTATTGGAGCCAATGTTAGTGTCAGCCTTTGAAGCTTTCCATCAATGATCAAATATGCTCTTACAAAGTGGTCTCAGGGTGTCAAAGTCAGATTTTGTCATTTCAGTGAGTCTTCAAGTAAAATTTGATCACCAGGGCTTAGGTCTAGGATTTGTTTTCACTACTTCCAAAGTCTTCCAACAATTGGTCCATGTCACCATTCAGCATAGTGTACCATCATTCAAAGATTTTTCATCATCATTTTAGGTTCCATTGCGTCATTTTACACCTTGTTCATGCTTCAGTTGTACTTGGGTACGCCTCATTTCCCTCTCCTAGGGTTTTGAAGCTAATTTTTCTTGGATGGTCAAATAATCAACAAAACTTGTATCCTGATGCTCATACAACTTCCCCTATCCTTAATATAACTTCTTAAACAATTCTCATCACTGATATCCCTCAAATTCGTCATTTTCCCACAAACCCTATCTTATTGCTATAATTTGACAATTTTCTAGGTTAGGCATGTCATTTTCCCTTTTGGACCCCTTCCCCTCACTCAATCTTTGAAATTCCACTTTTCCCTGCTTCCTAACATCACTCCCTACTTCCCAAAATTTTCTCAAGAATTTAGAAGCCCCTCATCCCCTTCATTTCCCTTCATTTCTACGAATCCCCTGTTCCACATATTGGGATAGGTTTTCTTAAAACTATGTTTCTGAGCAATAAAAGATGAATTTGACACAACTGAGAGAGGTTTTTGTCCATCATTGACCCAAGAAGAAAAACTCTTTCATTTTTTACACAGGTTTCATGCTTTGGGAGAAATGTGAAAAACATCATTGGCCTCAGGAGGATTGATGCACTTCTAATGTGACCTTGGGAAAATCAATATCTCAACTATCTGGGATCTTCAAAGGGATTTTTGGATGATTTAAATGATATCTAGATAGAGATAGCTTTCCAATGAGCTATCATGAGCCAAATTTGGAGTTGAGGAAGACCTTCAAACGTTGACTGCAACAACACTCTACATTTAGGCAAACTCATTCTGCACATTTTGACCAGTCTTGGGAGATTTGACTTTTGATAGGGAAAATGAGCTCAAAATTAAAAAATTCAAGATGTTTTGGAAATTAGACTCGACAAGCTTTCCAACTAGCTATTACATGCCCAATTGTGACACCAGGAAGGCCTCCAAACCTGGTTTGCAAAATGGTGGTACGCATTGGGAGCTCGGCACTGCGCATCAGAGGGGCGCTGTGCGTCAGGCAGTTTTCTCCTGTGTTAATTTACACTAGCGCTGCACATCAGAGAGGCATTACGCATTGGTGAGAAGGTGCTATGCATTGGCTAGTAACACTTCAAAACCCTCAAACTTCACCTCTAATCACCATCATTGCTGCATTTCTCTTCCAATCAAGTAAGTAACCTCACTTTTGATCTCACATAGGGTTTTTATGCTATAATTGTGGTTTTAGCATATTAAAACTCAAAACCCTAGTTGTCTCCTACCAAATTTCTCACCATTTCTAGCTCTTGTCACTTGTCTTCATTTTCCCATTATCATTTTCCCTAAATCTACCCCTTGATCCCATTTTCCCTAACCTATTTTCCCTTTCCCTATTTTCCCTAAGAAACTAATCCCTTTATGAAACCCTAAGCTCATACATCAAAACCCTAGGTCCTCTATCCATCCCTCTCACTCCCCTACCTCACCTCATCACTATTGCTCCTTTCAAAAATCTCTTCATACTCATCTTTTCCCCCATCTATTATCCACCATTCACCATATCATCACCACATCATCCCATAGAGACAAGCATGGAAAGAGATAGTGACCCTGATTTTGAGGACACCCTAAGTGATAGCTCTAAGGAAAGGAATTTGCAGTAGGTAGACAAAGGGAAAGGAAAGGTCCCATGAGAAAATATTGATGATAATGTTGAGAGGGAGTTTCAGCTTGAGGAGCATGATGATGATGTGCCACCTCATCACACTCAGGTAATTGATCTTGAAAGCCCATCATTAGATCAAAGCATGCTTTTGAAAGAGAAGGAGGCGCATATTCACATGTCAAATGATAAGTTGGCTAGAGGAATATATATTATCAATTAGATAGAGCAGGATAATAAGCAGTTAGAGTGTAAACAAAGCCAAATGGAGTTAGAGATGCTAAAAATTCAAAGGCAAAGCAACAAAGAGCATCTGGTTCCCTTGAGTCCTATTGAATAAGAAGTGGAGCATGATAGAGAAATATGGCTTGAAAGAGTTAACATTCACCTTGAGGGGCTTCTAAAGAAAGCAAATAGAGACAATAAGATTCTAAGGCGTATGGCACATCATTATTTGACCCGAAATAGAGTATGCAACAAGAGGATCAAGCACCTTAAGGCAAGATTAAGGAGGGCCTTAAAAGGAAAAATGAAGAATGACAAGCTCAACATTTTGGCTTATGTGACTTTAGCCCAATAAAGTACCCATGATGCATCTTTCAGGCAAAATAGGGAAAATTTTGAGACAACTTTGTCATTTTCCAATTTTTGAATTAAAAACACAGAAAATTTCGGCTAATGCGCAACACCGCATTGAATTGGTGTATCCTCCTGACAAATGGCTTATAGATTTCGATTCAGCATCAAAAAATAAGAAAACCTAGAACATTTCATCAATTTTTGAGAAGATCTTGGCCACCAAAAGGGAAAAAACACTCAAAAAGTGCCCTCTCTGCCACCTTTTGGACACAGAGGAACCAGTCTTGGGAGAATCCACTTGTGAGGGAGCAAATGACCTCCAAATCATAAAATTCATAGTGTTCCAAAAACTAGACATGTGGGGCTTTCCAAAAAGTTATCTTGGGCCTGATTTGGATGAGCAGAAGGCCTCCAAAAGTAGCCTTGAAGTGGCGTTGTGCATCAGGCTCAGGGCGTTGCGCATCAGGCAAATTTTGTCAATTTTGCCTAAAAGTCAAATTTCGCCTAGTCTCTTCAGCAGTTGACTTTTTCTTCTTTTCTTGGTAAATTTTGCATGGTAAATGATGTAATATGATGTAAATGTTGATGTATAAAACCTTATGGGGTAGATACATCAAAGCAAAGGTGATTTTAAACTAAATGTATCAGTTTCCTTAGTTTTAGAGGCAAGTTGTTCCACTGCCTATTTTCTTGTTCCTAGTTTAGATGTTGTTGAAACAATTCCTTGACTTATGGATTCGACCCCTGATGGATAGCTCAGATGGTTTTGAGGTCTATATGATGTCTTTTCTCAGTCATTTGTAAAGGTTGGACTTTGGTGGAAGTAGTGGCACTCATTGAACATTTGTATCAGCAGTTTGGCAAGGAATAAATCCAGGTTTCACAGCTATTTTTGTGGGATTCTTGTGAAAGTGAGTTTATGTATTGTTTATTCTTTGTAATGAGATTTTATTACGTTTTATATGTATCCAAATCCATCTTTCTCTTCTAAAACTAAATGAATCAAGGTGAATGGACAAAATAAACTGTTGTGCTTTGTCTTGGGAATGCATTTGATTTTCAATGTTTTCAACTATTTGAAGAGGATTCATAGTGTCTTTATGCCCTCCTCAACTCCTCAGCTATCTTAATCTACCATCTCAATCAATTTCGAGTACATAACCCTTGTCTGCGTCGCTCCACAGAACATGACTGTATCCCTGAGTTGATTTCCCAGACCCAATCTGCCTTCTCCAGTTGATCCAGCAACCAGAACCTAAAAATCAAACTAGAAACCTTGAGCTACTATACCTAGCCTAAAATATACGTTAAATTCAGTCATCTCAAGCCCTAATTGCCAATATCCTAATTGAAATTGACAAGGAGAGAGCCCTCTCCTGACCTAGTAGGGTTAGCTACTAGGTTAAGCTTGGTTTGATGTTACCCTAGACCTACCTTCCTTCAGCCTGAGGTAGATCTGGGCCCTAACATAAAGAAAGATGGAATATAACGCGCTGTTTTGCAAATTTTTTTATTTTTTTGCCTAGAAATATGAATATCTTGTTGGATGTAGAGCCTGATTATTTTCTTTATTCAGAGGTATCGCCGCATTGGACTCCAGTTCATAATGTGGCGGCAACGCTGCCCATAATATTTATGCTGCAGGGGTGGTCTAGGGGGCCGGCTGTGACCTTTGAAAGCCCCCCCTTGTGGGGGATCTAGGGAAACTCCCCGGAGTTAAAAATAGACGTAAAATTGCCTTGTAAAATGTTGTAATTTTGTAGTCAATCTAAGCCGTTCATTAGGCGGAGATCTAACGACATAATTTATGTTTAATTTACGTTTTCTTGCCCTAGAAGGCAACCCCTTGCTATATATGACGGAATTGTATTGCGTCTATGTAGATCTATAGTCTGAGCGAGAAGAGAGAGGAGATTGAGATATATATAATTTTCTAACATATCTTAAGACATATGATACATCTATCATTGACCATAGAATACCATTGAAAGATGGTACTAAACCTTTTTGGTAGAAGTTAAGGAAAATCAATCCACTATTGCTACGAGTGATGGAAAAGGAAGTGAAGAAACTATTGGATACTAAAATCATTATTCCATTGAGATAATCAGATTGGGTTGCCAATCTAGTGCCAGTCAGAAAGAAAAGTGGTGAAATCAGGTTGTGTGGATTTCAGAAATCTTAACAAAAGCTCCAAGAAAGATAACTATCCATTATGGACGATGGAGCATATTCTTCAAAAGGTGACTGGGTCAGACAGAATTGTTGGAAATAATACTAAGAGGGGGGGTGAATCAATATTAGCAAGTCAATAATATTTCATTTCCATAATCAGATTCATATACGCTACTTCAGTGAATGAAACTTGCATGTATATGCAACTGTATTTAAGGCAACTAGTGTATACCCTGCAACCTTATAATTTAGTTAATTCATCATATGTTGATATTTTAATCTCTGCATCATAACCATATAAATAGTAACCATGTGCAGTAAAAACAGAACAGACAATCACACATATGAACACAAGATATAAGGTGGAAACCCAATGTGGGTGAAAACCACCTGTTGCAATCATCTCTATCTTCCTTTTAATAAGAAACTTCTTTTTAAAATTATTGTATTAATGCAGCCTTATACCAGTACGCAGGCTTCTACTTTCAGAAGGCTACAACCTTCTCTCATTCTCTAGCTTCTCCTGGAAGGGACCTACAACCCCCTAGCTCTTGTACTCACTGATGTGTTTACTAGTACGTAGGTGCTGACCTACAGAAGGCTACAATTTTCTCTTTTCTTCCAAGGACCACGTTTCATAAATTTTCAGATTGGATCCATCAGTCAACATCAAATATATCTGAATCAACCAATCTCCTTTGCACCAACCAAAACTAAATCCATCAATCACTTCTCAAAATGTTGTAACCCGAATATAGTAACAGTAACCACAACCCATGCCAGAATTCAGAACAATGCAACATTAAACAGAAGTAGCTAAAGCATATTTTATGAGGTATACGCTACTTCAATGTGTCGAACCTGCGTACATACACTATTTTCTCAAGGAAAACCTATGTATAGAACTGCAAATCAAATTTAAGATGTATACACTGTTTTGACATGCAGAACCAGCATGTATATGTGCCTTTGCTAAATTGAACCTGCGTACAAATCTGTAAATGATGATTTAAACTTTACAAAAATTGTAGATATCAGTTATACCCAGATCATCATATTTACAGATTACAACATGCACCAGTTAATTAGATAAAAGATCAAAACCACACAAAGATACTTCTCTTCAAGCCTTAAGATCTTGACCTATTATTAGATCTTATCCTTCATCAAGCGCTAGGGTTCATGCTTGATTCAGATTCAGCTATGCACCATAACCCAATAACCTGTATTCTGGAACTTTCTCTTCATAAGATATTCAATGTTTGAGTGCCTTTACCTAATGATCTTCTCCTCCTTTTATAGTCTTAGGCCTTACTCAATACCATGGACCAAAACCACTTAGAACCAATACCTTGGACCAATACCATGGATCAAAATACCACGGTCCAAATACCACGGACCAAAACTAAATTTTCCAACATGTACGTGCCTTTCCTTCCATGAAAGTGCATGTGTATGCCATATGCGCCTTTTGGTCTGTGAACCCGCATGTATACGTGGCTTGGTCAATGGGGAACTTGAGTATACCTCTCTTTCTTCATTCTGTGAGTTTGAACTATGATCTGTCATCAAAGTGAGTTGCCATCAACGACAACACCTGTGTCATAGTGCCAAATCTTGTGTCATAATGCCAACAATCTCTCCCTTTGGACTTGATGGCAACCCCAATTCACTCTCCCCCTTTGTCATCAAGGGAAAAGGGTTATGCTCCCGCTGAGTACATGCTGAATTCTCTGAGATGCTAAAGTGTGCTGAATGAGCTCCATGCTCGAGTCCATGCACCCCCTGAGTATAAGCAAGGTCTGCAAAAATATGTTCTAAAAGAAGTACATGACTATATACATACATCATAAATGACCTTCCTATCACCAATGACTCATACATACATCCATCTCCCAACCAAGTGGGGATATACCAATACATTACAACATCCATCCCATGCATAGTGGGGAAAAAAAATAGGTCATTTCATGACCTTGATATTAAAATACATACATGACATAGAGACCAAATATTTGAAACAAGACCATGATAGTCATCAGCAGCATCTGCCAACAACCATGATCTCCTCCTGAACTTGTTCCACCTGAATCAAAAACAACTGTGAATTTGTACCAAAATAATGCCAAAAATGCATTATTAGAAGTATATGCTCCCCCTGAACCTGTGCCAGATGATCACTGTTAGACTCATATCAAACTCCTTTCATCCTGAGTCTGGCCCACTGTTTTTCTCCAAACCAACATATACACGACTATATCCATAGAAACCGGCGTATGTAGGACGATACACTTCATGAAACTCGCGTATAACCACTTTTCTCTGAAACAGATAAGTTTTAACAGGAAGATGATGCATCAACACTTCCCAGCTTCTGTCTGAGATATTCAAATGTCTCTCTGGGCAGTGGTTTGGTGAATATATCAGCAACCTGTTCTTTGGAGGGAACATACTCCAATTTGACCTTTTGTTCAAGCACATGTTCTCGTAAAAAATGATATATGATGGGTATGTGCTTGGTCTTGGAATGCATGAGTGGATTCTTTGAAACACTGATGGCACTTGTATTATCACATAGAATGGAGATGGGTGGAGTACATGTGATTTGAATGTCTTGCAATGTTTTCATCATCCACAGGAGTTGTGTGTAGCAAGATGCAACAGCCACATATTCTGTTTCAGCTATAGATAATGAAATTGAACTTTGTTTCTTGCTGAACCAAGACACTAATATGGAACCCATATAGAATGCACCACCACTAGTGCTTTTTTTGTCATCCACGCTTCTTGCCCAATCTGCATCTGTATATGCATGAAGTGTAAGATCCGTATATCGAGGATACCATAAACCAAAATTCTGAGTTCCTTGAAGATATTTGAAAATCCTTTTGAGTGCTTGAAGCTGTGATTCCTTTGGATTTTCTTGGAATCTTCCAACTATTCCCACTGCATGCATGATGTCTGGTCAAGTACCTGTTAAATAAAGAAAACTTCCAATCATGGATCTGTAGGTTGGTTGATGTACTGTTATTGATTCATCATTTGAGCTGAGACTGCATCCTATTACCATGGCGGGACATACTGGTTTAGAATCTTCCATGCTGTATTTTTTCAAGATCTGCTTGAGATACTTGGTTTGTGACAAGAAAATACCATCTTTATTTTGTTGAACTTGTAGACCAAGAAAATATGTAAGCTCACCAAGTAGGGAGATTTCAAATTCTTGTTACATTACCGATGCAAAATTCTGACTCATGGCTTCTTCATTGCTACCAAAAATATCATCAACATACACAACAAGTATTAGCAATATGTTATTGTCAATCTTTGTATATAGATTGCTATCAGCTGATCCTTTTGAAAAACCTTGTTGATGGAGGTATTTGTCAAGACGGTAATACGAGTGTTAGTAATTATATATTACGAAGCAATGGAACACATAAAATATTGCAGAAATATAAACACAAAAAACGCATAAAAAAAGAGAGACACAGATATACGTGGTTCACCCAGTTTGGGCTACGTCCACCCCGAACAACCAGTCCTTCCTTTCTATTATCTAGCAAAATGAAGAGACACAACCTACAACAAATCCGCTGTAATATCCTCTGTTTTCTCTCACAGTCTCACCTCTCAGTTTCTCGCTCACAGAATACACATCTATATCTTAGCCTCCAATACAATGCCCTCATACAAACAGAGGGGTTGCCTTCTAGGGCAAAAAACCCTAAACTAAACATAAGTTCTACCGTCAGATCATCTGCCTAATGAACAGCCCAGATTGACTAGAAATTACTATACTTTTACAAGGCAATTTTACATTTGTTTTTAGCTTCGGGCGCGCTGCCCCCGAGCCCCCGTCGAGGGACCACTGGCCTCGGACCCCCCAGCCGGGGGGATCAGCCCCCCAGACCCCCGCGGGGGGACAAGTCCCCCCCGCATGCCCCCTGCGTGGAGGAGTGTACAAACTTCTTGGGGTATACATCCGACTGAAACAAAGACCTCTGAACAATCATGCTCCACACACAACAATCTCCCACTTGGAGAATGATTGTAGAAACTCCACCGGTGCTTCATTTGCTGGACAATGACTCCTCTTTGGACCTAGCTGTTTCTCATCTTCATCATCATCCTTGAAGACCAATTGAAACTGAGCATATTCCCAGTTTCTCTCTAGTTACAACTTTTGTTAGCATATCTACAGGATTCTGGCTAGTGTGTATCTTTTCCAGCTTCAACTCTCCATCTTCCAACACTGATCGTATGAAATGGTACTTGAGCTGTATTTGTTTAGGCCTGGAATGAAATGCTGAGTTCTTTGCAAGATGAATGGCACTTTGGCTATCACTGTATAACGTGCTCTTATCATGCTCCTTACCCAATTCACCCATAAACCTTTGTAACCAAATCATTTCTTTACTAGCCTCTGTAGCAGCAACATACTCTGCTTCTGTTGTTAAAAGTGCAACAACACTTTGGATTTTTGAAACCCAATTGACATCTGTTCCTCCAACAGTAAATACATATCCTGTAGTGCTCCTCCTATTATCTCTGTCACCTGCCATATCTGCATCAACGTATCCCTGTAGAGAAATGTTTGCACCACCAAGGCATAATGCTTGATTTTTGGTACCTTTCAAATATCTGAGAGTCCATTTCACTGCCATCCAATGTTCCTTTCCTGGATTGTTCATGTACCTGCTTACAACTCCCACTGCATGTGCAATATCAGGCCTTGTGCAGACCATTGCATACATTAAGCTTCCAACTGCTGATGCATATTGAACTTTAGACATATAATCCATGTCTTCTTGGGTATTTGGGCACATTTCCTTGCTAAGTTTGAAATGGCTAGCAAAAGGTGTACTAACTGGTTTTGCATTGTGCATGTTAAATCTTTTCAACACCTTTTGTATGTACTCATTCTGAGACAATGTTAATTTACGATTTTTCCTGTCTCTAGTTATTCTCATACCAAGGATTTGTTTTGCAGCTCCCAAATCCTTCATGGCAAATGAATTTGCAAATTTTCTTTTGAGCACATTTATTTCCTGCATGTTAGATCATGCAACAAGCATGTCATCTACATACAATAACAATATAATATAGCTGCCATCATTTTGTTTTTTCAAATAAACACAATGATCAGAGTGACATCTAGTATAACCTTGTTCAGACATAAACTTTTCAAATTTTAGATACCACTGCCTTGGAGCCTGTTTTAAGCCATACAAGCTCTTCTTCAACCTGCACACTAGTTTCTCCTTCCCTTTCACCTCACATCCTTGTGGCTGCTGCATATATATCTCTTCCTCCAAATCCCCATGGAGAAAGGCTGTCTTTACATCTAACTGCTCAAGATGCAAATGTTCAGCTACTACAAGACTTAAAATAGTTCTGATTGAAGTCATTTTAACAATAGGAGAAAATATTTCATCAAAATCAATAGCTTTCTTCTGTGCAAACCCCTTCACCACAAGTCTAGCTTTATACCTCTGTTTTCCTCCATCTTCTTCCTTCAGCCTGTAAACCCATTTATTCTTCAATGTAGTTTTTTCCTACAGGCAGCCTGACTAAATCCCAAGTCTGATTATGCATTAAGGAGTCCACCTCTTCTTCCATGGCTACCTCCCACTTCTTCCTGCTTTCAACCTGCATTGCTTCTTCATAACATTCGGGTTCACCGGAATCAATCAACAATAAATAATATAATGAAGGAGAGTATCGTTCAGGGGGTCTACTTATCCTGGTAGATCTTCTAACACCACTTTTAGGTGTTTGGGGTGCCTGTTGCTGTTGTGGTGGTTGCTGTTGTTGATTATTATTATTTTCAGGCACCTTTACCTTTTCACTGATTTCATCAAGAACTGCGTATTCCTTGTTTTCTTTTTCCTGTTTCTTTTCCTGCAACTGATTCTTATACAAGACCTTTTCATTGAATATTACATCTCTGCTCCTAATGATTTTGTGATTTTCGTAATCATATAAGCGATAACCAAAATCATTAACACCATATCCAATAAAGGTACATTTCTTTGACTTTGCCTCAAGCTTTGTTCTATTTTCTTTATCAATATGGACAAAGGCCTCACAACCAAAAGGCTTTAAAAAGGAGTAGTTTACCTTTTTACCTGTCCATGCTTCCTCCGGAACACCGCCATCCAAGGAACTTGAAGGCCCTCTGTTTATTAGATAAACAGCAGTATCTACAGCATCTGCCCAAAACTGTAAAGGCAATCTTGCATGCAATCTCATCCACCTTGCACGCTCCATGATTGTTCTGTTCATCCTTTCTGATACACCATTCTCTTGTGGTGTTCTTGGAACTGTCTTCTCTCTGCGAATTCCATGTTCTAAACAGTACCTATCAAACTCTTTGCTGCAATATTCACCTCCATTGTCTGATCTAACACACTTCAATTTCTTTCCTGTCTCAATCTCAACCAAAGCTTTCCATTTCTTTAAAGTATCAAATACATCAGATTTATTCTTAATACAATAAATCCAAGTTTTTCTAGTTGCATCATCAATAAAAGTAACATAATAACGAGAGCCACCGAGAGATGATACCTGAGCAGGTCCCCATACATCTGTATGCATAAGCTCTAATTTTTCGCTCTTCTTTTCTTTCCCAACTCTGAGAAATCTAACTCTCTTCTGTTTTCCATAAATGCAATTCTCACAGAAATCCAAATCAACATTCTTCAAACCTGGCAACAAATTCCTTGAGTGAAGAATCTTCATTCCCTTTTCACTCATGTGTCTGAGCCTATGATGCCATAATGCTGCATCTGCTCCTTTTGAAGTTAAAGCATTAACAGAGTTAGAAATACCATTTCATAAATACAATGTACCAACCTTTTCGCCTTTTGCTATTACCAGGGCTCCTTTGGTGACTTTCCAAGCTTTTTTCTGTGAAAGTTGTCACACAACCTTCACCGCCTAACTGCCCTGTTGAAATCCGATTTTTCTTTAGATCTGGAACATGCCTTACCTCCTTTAATAGCCATTGGTTTCCATTATGTTGTTTTACAAGAACCTTACCCATTCCAATGATTTTACAGGGTTTATCATCACCCAGATGAACTTGTCCAAAATCTCCTTGAACATAGTCATGAAAGTATTTCTTATCAGGTGTGGCATGGAATGAAGCCCCTAAATCTACCACCCAGGAATCAGTAATATTTTCGAAAGAAAGAATCAAAGCATCTTGTAACACCACACCTATCACATTTGCTTCATGATTGTTTTCTTGTTGTGCATCTCCTTCTTTTCCCTTTCGAGATCTATAGTCTTTCTTTAGGTGTCCTTTCTTTCCACATTTCCAGCACACTATCCCCGATCTGGACTTGGATCTGCCTTTCCTTGATTTACTACGATATCCTGAGCTCTTTCCTCTTTCCATTTTTCTTCCTCTAGACTCTGCACTCAAAGCATTTCCCGATGTCTCACTGGAGCTTTTCCGTCACATTTCCTCGCTAAGGATAGCACCGACAACATCATCAAACTTTAAAGTACTAGATCCAGAAACGGAGTTACTAATGGCCATTACCAAACCATTCCAACTTTCTGGTAATGAGCACAAGAATAACAAAGCTCTAACTTCATCATCAAATTTTACCCCTATAGAACTTAACTGACTTGTAACTGTATTAAAATCATTTAAATGGTCTGCAACAAATCCACCTTCCGACATGTTCATATTAAATAACCGTTTCATAAGAAATACCTTGTTTGAGGCCGAGGGTTTTTCATATAGTTTCGACAGCATCTGAATCAAACCCTCTGTCGTGGTTTCCTTCGAAATGTTGAAGGCGACTGACGTAGCAAGGCACAACCGTATTGTTCCGAGTGCCTTTCTATCGAGAAGGTTTTGTTCTTCGTCTGTCATACCCGTCGGCATATTTGATTTTCCGCCCAATGGTAGGTATAGATATTTCTGATACAGATAATATTCCATCTGCATCTTCCACAGCGAGAAGTTTTTGCCGTTAAATTTCTCGACCCTAAACTTACCATCTTCCGCCATTGCTCCCACTCGAACTAGGAACCCTTCTTTCCTGCGAGTTTATCAGCCAAATACACCTTCAGCTCTGATACCAGTTGTTAGTAATTATATATTATGGAGCAATGGAACACATAAAATATTGCAGAAATATAAACATAGAAAACGCATAAAACAAGAGAGACACAGAAATACGTGGTTCACCCAGTTTGGGCTATGTCCACCCCGAACAGCCAGTCCTTCCTTTCTATTATCTAGCAAAATGAAGAGACACAATCTACAGCAAATCCGCTGTAATGTCCTCTGTTTTCTCTCACAGTCTCACCTCTCAGTTTCTCGCTCACAGAATACACATCTATATCTCAGCCTCCAATACAATGCCCTCATACAAATAGAGGGGTTGCCTTCTAAGGAAAAAAACCCTAAACTAAACATAAGTTCTACCGTCAAATCATCTGCCTAATGAACAACCCAGATTGACTAGAAATTACTATACTTCTACAAGGCAATTTTACATTTGTTTTTAGCTTCGGGGGCACTGCCCCCGAGCCCCCGTCGGGGGACCGCTGGCCCCGGACCCCCCAGCTGGTGGGGATCGGCCCCCCCGGATCCCCGCAGGGGGGACAAGTCCCCCCTGCACCCCCTCGCGTGGAGGGGTGTACAAACTTCCTGGGGTATACATCAGGCTGAAACAAAGACCTCTGAACAATCATGCTCCACACACAACAACCAGGCCCTTGGAGCTTGTTTTAGACCATAGAGAGCCTTTCTGAGTCTGATTACAAGTTTTGCATCATTTCCAAGGATGAATCCGTCTAGTTTCTCAATATATACTTCTTCTTCTAAGTCTCCATTAAGAAAGACAGATTTTACAACCATTTGGTATACTTTGAATTTCTAAAAACTAGAAAGAGCAAGGAACATTCTTATGGCTTCAAGTCTAGCAACAAGTGCAAAAGTTTCTTCAAAATCTATGTCTTCTTGTTGAGCATATCCTTTACAAACAAGTCTGGCCTTATTTCTAATAACTTCTTCATTTTCATTCAGCTTGTTTTTTAATATCCATTTGGTTCCTATGATATTCTTATCATGAGGTCTAGGAACTAATTCCCAAGTATTATTCTTTTCAATTTGCTCAAGTTCTTCATTTATAGCCTTGACCCAAAAGTGATATTTGCATGCTTCATTTACATTTTGAGGTTCGATGGAGGAAAGCAATGGTAGATAGATTGAAGCTTCTGTAATAGTTCTTCTTGTTTGCACACCTGCCTCTTTCTGTCCCAAGATTTGAGTCTCTGGATGATTTTTCTGAACATATCTAGATGGATTCCTTTCTTCTGCCACTATCTGTTCTTCTGGTGCTTCATTGGTTTCTTCTTCTTCAGAATTAGTCTGATTTGATGTGGAAGGACAATCCTCGTCTTCTCCACAATCTTCAATTTTTACCTGCTTTGAAATTTTTCTTGCTTCATCAACCACAACATCAATACTTTCAATGATTTTCCCAAGTCTTTTATTATAACACTGATATCCTTTAATTCGGGAGGAGTAACCAAGGAGAATGCCTTCACCTGCTTTGGGTTCAAACTTGCAAAGTTTTTCGTCAATCCTTTTGATGTAACATTTGCTTCCAAAAACTTTGAAGTATTTTACCATAGGAATTTTACCATACCAAAGTTCATGTGGAGTTTGAGTGCTGTTTACCCGAACATTTGCTTTGTTGAGAATAGTGACAGAAGCAAATGTAGCTTCACCCCAGAAGGTTGTAGGAGTTCCAGATTCATCTAGCATGGCACGAGCCATTTGTTGAACGGTTCTGTTTATCCTTTCTACCACTCCATTTTGTTGAGGAGTCCTTGCAGTGGAGAATTCTCTTTTTATTCCATGTTCTTCACAAAAGTCGAAGAATTCATCCGAGGTAAATTCCCCTCCTTAATCAAATCTGAGGCATTTTATTTTGCGATCTGATTCATTTTCAACCAAAGCTTTGAAGACTTTGAATTTTTCAAATGCTTCATCTTTATGCTTTAGAAGCCCTATCCAACACATTCTGGAAAAATCATCAATGAACAATATAAAGTATTCCTCAACATGAGGTGACTTTTTCCTTGATGGTCCACATAAATCAGTATGAACAAGTTCAAGAGGCTTAGTAGCTAATCCTTCCTTTTCAGGGAAGTGCACTTTGGTTTTCTTACCAAATTTACATGATTTGCATATTGTATTTTCTGGGATGTTGATATCAGGAAGATCATGAACAGCCTGGAATTTGCATGCCTTTCTTATTTGAGAGAAGCTTAGATGCCCCAATCTTCTGTGCCATAGCCAGTGTTCATCATTTTTGCTTAGATAACATTGTTGTTGTCCTCCCTTGAGTATGTATAGGTTGTTTGGAGTTCTTATACCTTTGATCACTGTTTCTCTTGTTTTAAGCTCACAAACAACACATCCATTTGATCGAAATACTACTTCATTTCCTTGATCACACATATGACTGACACTCAATAGATTATGCTTTAGACCATCAACATACATAACCTTCCCAGCTTTAACCTTTTCTTTTAAGAGAACAGAACCTTTACATTTTATGACAGCAGGGGTGTCATTTCCAAATGAGACCTTCTTTTCCTTTTCTAAGGCATTATATGACTGAAGTTTTTCTTTATCACCTGTCATGTGTTTCGAGCATCCAATGTCGATGTACCACTAGTTTTCTTGTCCTTTTGCATACAAGGCTATACCACATCTTTCTATTTGCGGTTCTTTCTTTCTCCATATTTTGGGACTTAATGAAGTTTGCTCCTTCTGAGATGTTTGCTGAAATTTACTCCTGCATTCAGAATCTTCACGACCAAAGTTGTTACAGATAGAGCATTCTATTTCATTTTCAAGAAGAGAAAAGTTATTGTAGGTCCTTTTCATGATCCTAGTCACATTCTTTTGATTTTTTGTTTCTCTAGTCATGATGGTCTTGTAAGCAACACATTGAGCAGCTTTGTGTCCAAAGTTATGACATGGAAAACATTGGCCATTAAAGAAGTTCCTACAATTATCAAATCTATTGACCTGGTGATTCATTCTTGAAGCAGTTTGAGCATGATTTACCTGAGGTTGGTTGTAGCATCTGTTCGTCCTTGAAGTAGTTTGGACCCGATTTACCTGGTGATCCGCTTTATGCCTTTGCTGACGATTGTCAAACTGTTCACGTCTCTTTGCTGCATCAAGATAGCTTTTAGTGGAGGTTGACAACTTTTGTGCTTGAGATGCTTCTTTAGTATATCCAAGACTTGTCTTTATGAGAGGAGAATGCTGCACTTTGATAATTTCATCTAAATTTTCTGATCCTTTAGCAAATCTGAGATTGAAAGCTTTTGTTTTCTCAATATCTTTTCTTAGACCCATAATTTCACATTCTAGTTTTTCATTGTGTTTTTCTCTTTCAGCAAGTTGGAATGTTAGAGTATCTATAATCATATTCTTTTCTCCCAAATAGATTTTGAGTTTAGAGATTTCTTCCTAAAGTTCATCCTCATCTAAAGCATCCAAGAGATCATCATCTTCAAAAGCCATCAGAAGTCTATAGTCATTACTATTTTCTTCTTCATCACTATTTGATAAACCATAGCTATCTTCATGTGTATAGTAGCTATTCTTACTTACACTCTGTTCTCTATTCCATTTTTCTAATTCCTTACCTTTATCAAGCTTATCTTTATGAGGACATTTGGCCACATAATGACCGAGTCTTCCCCAAGCAAAACATTTGAAAGGTAGTTTACCTCTGAATCTTCTAGAACCCCATTGAAGGTTCTTGACAAAGTTTGCTTCTTCCTCTCCTTCTGAAATAAGTCTTGATTCATTGAGTTCTTCTCTTCCTTAAGATTTGAATGCAACTTCTCTCATGTCTAATGGACCTTCTTTTCTCATTTCGAAAGCAGTTAAGATTCTGTGCAGCTGTGTGATAGTGATACTCTGAAGATCCTGCTTTTCTTCTATGGCAGTAACTTTTGATTCAAACCTAGTAGACAAGGATCTTAAAACCTTTTCAACTAAAGTAACTTATTTTATCTCTTCACCCAAGTTCTTCATGCAATTAACAATCTCATATATACGTAACAAGTAATTAGCTATACTTTCATCATTGTGCATTTCGAGAGTTTCATATTGAATTCTGAGAGATTGCAGTTTTGCACATTTTACCTGATTGTCTCCTTCATAGCTTAGAATGATCATGTCCCATATTTCTTTGGCGGTTTTCAGTTGCATTACTTTGACAATTTCTGATTGTGACAGACTCCCCAATAATGTATTCATAGCCTTGGCATTGGTTTCATATTTCTTTTTACCTACCGTATCTGTAGGAATTGCTGATGGAAATGTATATCATGCTTCCATGATTTCCCAGACATATGTTCTAAGAGATTGAAGATAGGCTTTGGTTCTTACCTTCCAATAAACCAAGTTGCTCCCATCAAAGATTGGTGGTCTAATGGATCCCTCTCTTTTGTAGTTACTCATGATGATAGATCTTCCTTCAAGCGATCAAACTTCCTCTGAAGGACCTGTTCTGATACCAATTGTTGGAAATAATACTAAGAGAGGGGGTGAATTAGTATTAGCAAGTCAATAATATTTCATTTCCATAATTAGATTCATATACACTACTTTAGTTAATGAAACTTGCGTGTATATGTAATTGTATTTAAGGAAAATAGCGTTTACCCTGCAACCTTATAATTTAGTTAATTCATCATATGTTGATATTTTAATCTGTACATTAGAACCATATAAACAGTAACCAGGTGTAGTAAAATAGAATAGACAATCACACATATGAACACAAGATATAAGGTGGAAACCCAATGTGGGTGAAAACCTCTTGCTGCAATCGTCTCTATCTTCTTTTTAATAAGAAACTTCTTTTTACAAGTCTTGTACTAGTGCAGTCTTATACCAGTACGCAGGCTTCTACATGCAGAAGGCTACAACCTTCTCTCACTCTCCAGCTTCTCCTGGAAGGGAGCTACAACCCCCTAGCTCTTGTGCTAGATGATGTGTTTACTAGTATGTAGGTGCTGGCCTACAGAAGGTTACAACCTTCTCTTTTCTTCCAGGGACCACGTTTCATAAATTTTCAGATTGGATCCATCAATCAAACATCAAATATATCTCCATCAACCAATCTCCTTTGCACCAACCAAAACTAAATCAATCAATCACTTCTCAGAATGTTGTAACCTGAATATAGTAGCAGTAACGAGAACCCAAGCCAGAACTCAGAACACTGCAACAGCAAACAGAAGTAGCTAAAGCATATTTTATGAGGTATACGCTACTTTAATGTGTCGAACTTGCATACATACGTTGTTTTCTCAAGGCGAACCTACATACAGATCTGCAAATCAAATTTAAGATGTATACATTGTTTTGATATGCAGAACCAGCATGTATACACACCTTTGCTAAAGTGAACTTGTGTACAGATCTGTAAATGATGATTTAAACTTTACAACAATTCAAGACATTAGTTATACCCAGATCATCATATTTATAGATTACAACATGCACCAGTTAATCAGATAAAAGATCAAAACCACACAAAGATACTTCTCTTCAAGCCTTAAGATCTTGACCCATCATTAGATCTTATCCTTTATCAAGTGCTAGGGTTCATCCTTGTTTTAGATTCAGCTATGCACCATAACCCAATAACTTCTATTCTAGAACTTGCTCTTCATAAGATATTCAATGCTTGAGTGCCTTGTTAGGTTCCCATTTTGTCTATTTTTGACTGTATATTTTGCCATTGTATTACCCTCTTCAACCCTTAATTGAAAGCCTTTGCTAGTGTTTTGGCTTAATCACTCCAAGAGGTACACAATAACTTTCCTCATTGCTACATGTTTAATTATTCAACAGGTAATCATGCTATCTTTATAATTATTCCTTGAAGTTGATTAAAGTGTTGACTAATTGCTAAAACTGCCTAACTGGCAGGATCACATTTTTCTGTTGCTAAAATAGCGCAAACAGCGCAAACTGTGAAGCTGAAACAGCAAGAACAACATGAACCTCGAAGCTGAAACAGCATGAACAACATGCGCACTTTGAGGAACAGTTGGGATTTGTGTAACAAATCTGCATCGGCAAAGGAGTCTGACCGATTACTATATTGGTCGTAATGATCATGATCCTCATGGCTGTAACAATATTTTGTTATCAAGAACTGACTTTCTTATTTTTGGTACAAAAGGGTTAAATCCAAATGTATGAAAATCTGTTGTAATAGATGTCTCCTCTATAAAGAGGAGACATCTACATTAGAGAGGGGGGAGGGAGAAAGAGGGGAACACACTGTAACACAGAACTTGTAGTGAAGGGATGAAACTGAATTTCTTTTTGTAATATGGTTTATTGGCAGATGAATACAATTCTGTTCTGAGTATTTTATTTTAATTCCTGTGTTTTGGGGAATCTTGTGAGAAGGACAGGGCCCACCTTCATCACAAGATTCACCCATCTCTTTCTGTTGTGTGGTGTGTGTGTGATTTCTATTTATATCACAGTTACTACTTCTAAAGAGATTTACTTTTGCTGAAACTCTATTTTCCTTTTTAACTGATTGATGTTGCATATGAGTGCCTCACCCGTGATTAGGATTGACAGAGTGTATGGGTGAACTGGACAACAGAGGCAGGTGTTGAAAGTCCTTACTCTAAGGATAGGGTCCTGATCCTTTGTTGCAGGACAGCCATCACTCCGTTTTGCAGATCTGTTTCCTTTAAGTTATTTGTTCTTACTTCATTTTCTACAATAGGCTGTAACTACTGTAACTACTGTAACACAGAGTAGGGATTTAATAGATAGTAGATTGTTTATACTACAACTTTTAATACCATTAAGATTGAGTATATACAGTACGTAGTCACCTTTGGAATAATCAGACTTTCCCGGGTTGATGATTTATGTGGCACTCGACTATTTTATTATTAAACAATTAAAGTGACCAACATTTTGGCGCCGTTGCTGGGGAAGGCGACTGAAGATTTTAAGGGTATTAACATTTTTCTTTAGAAATGCAGGATGCATGAGAGGATGCAAGAAGGTTAACCATTCAGGCGGCAAAGGCAAAGGAGGAGGAAGAAAAACTTTTATTGACGATATTATTTCAAAAGCTGAGACATCCCAGAGGTTAAGCTCTCGGAGGCCACAGACCCAACACTCTTCCCAGACAGATTTTTAGACAGAGGAAGTAGTGGGGCTAGAGAGGGTTATAGAATCATTAGAATATACTGAGGAACCAGTGGAAGAAGACGAACGACCAGTGGAAGAACCAATAGAGGAAGTTAAGGTGGAGGAACCAGTGCAAGACATTGAAATTCCAACAGAAAACTCTGAATACCAGGCAAGCGCATCAGGAAAACAACCAATGGAGGATAACAATGAAGGACTTTTCGGTGGAGGTCACAGAATAGAGGGAAGGGGAGAAAATTCTCTCTCCACCCTGGAATTCCCCATTGGAGATCTCCCCAGAGGAGCAACTCCTATGAAGAATATCCCACTTTCAGCATTACCCAATTTCCATGGGTTATCCACAGAAGATCCTGATGAATTTCTTTTTGAATTTGATATACTGTGTAGAAGCTATGACTATGTTAATTCTGCTCAGAAATTAAAGTTGTTTCCAGCTACATTAAAAGGGAACGCATTAAGATGGTTCATGAGCTTGGGAGCTCATGTGATTACAACATGGGACCAGATGAAGGAGAAATTTTTGGCTAAATACCAAGATTATTGTCGAACAAGAGAAAGGAAGGAGGAATTATTCAAGATGACTCAGAAGGAGGACGAAAGTCTGGAGGACTTCGTGGAAAGGCTACAATATAACTTACAGCGATCTGATCATCCTGATATGAGTAAGGATATTCTCAAGTCAATATTGCTAAAAGGGGTACGAGATGATTGTTTAGATATGTTGAATATGCTTGGAAAAGGAGACATATCTAAGGAATCCTATGATGAGATTATCAATCTCTGTAAAAGATGTTTGAGAGGAGCAGCAAGCAGACCAAAGAGCAAAGACAGTACATACTCAAGAGTCCAGAAATCAGCAAGTGGAGGAGCAACACGGGCCGAAATAGGTAACTTACTTGAAGAACCTAAAACTGAAATGTTAAGCTCTTTTGCTTCACAAATTGATACCTTTCAGGTTAAAAAGAAGCAGGCAGAAGCAGAAGCTGCTCTGGCTATTTTCTGCTCTAAATGCAGGGGAAAACACCCACTAAGGGAATGCCTACTGGACGAGGTACCAATCTGCACTATCTGTGAAAAGGACCATGAGACTCAACAATGCCCTTCTTTGCCACGAATAAAAGCAGCACTGCAGCCAACTGAAGAAGAAGCTGAAGCAGTGTACCTCCTCACACAGAGAAGACAATGGCAACCACGAGGACAAGGTAAAAATTCTAACATGTCGTTTAATCATTGGAATAATCATCCTCCTTTTCAAACAAATTACCCACCCTTCAACGAAATGCAGTACCCACACCTTAATCAAATGAATTTCCCACCCATGCAGCAACCAAACCCTCCTTTTGTTGATCCTACGATGTGGAATCCCTGGGCTCTACAAAAAACCTATTATAATCAATGGAACCCGAATTGGACAACTCCACAGATCCCATTTCCAAACCAATTACCTCAGTATCAGCAATCTCTCTCCTTACCATCAAATGCCCCACCTAGTAATCAGACAATAAGACCCCAGCTGCCTGTACAAAGTAACCCCAACCCGAATAATAATAAAGCTCTGCAAGTAATTGATGTTCAAAACCAACTAGTTTCCCCTATGCAATGTAATGACATTCATTTATGCTCTGGAAGAATAGTCGAACCCATTATTGATGACATTACTTCCGATTCTGATAAAGAAGAAATCGGAAAAGAAAAGTCATCTAATGCTGAAACAGTTGGATCATCTTCTAATAACAATGCTGAAACAGCTGAAACATCCTCTAAAAAGACTGCTGAAGCAGCAGAGCCACCATTCCCTGAACGTTTGGCTCTTACCAAAGCACTTGAGCCACCTGCTTTTAATCTGTTAGGAGAGCTGCAGAATTTATATGTTAAAATTTCACTCTTACAGGCACTAGGAGATGTATCGATTTATGCTAGAACTGTTAGAGATATTTGTATTAAGAAACCTGGAAGAAAAGCTAAAGACCCCCTCACAGTTCATCTGATGGGTGATCTAGCTGCTCTAATGTTAGAAAAAAATCCCCCTGTGATATATGGTGACCCTGGTCACCCTACAGTCACAGTTCAGGTTTGTAAAACCTTTGTTTCTAGAGTTCTAGTAGATCTGGGTGCTGCAATAAGCATCATGACACTTGAAACATCACAGTTGCTGCAGTTAAAATTTTTTATTAAGGAAACCCCAACCATTCTAGAGCTGGCTGACCGCTCCACAATCAAACCTGAAGGAGTCATTGAAGACCTGATAATTTCAGTCGAATCTTGGAACTACCCAGCTGATTTTGTGGTGTAACAGACCAAAAATAAGTTGGGGGGTCATCCATTGATTTTAGGGAAGCCTTGGTTGGCTACAGCAGATGCCTTCATTAGCTGTAGGTCAGGTTCAATGACAATTTCTAATGGATGTGAAACCAAACAGCTTCCTCTGTACCCTCATGCCACACCTATGATTAACAATGATAACTCTGTGTGGTTAGATTATGAGGATGATGAGACTCAACCCATCTTGACTGTCGGACAAGCCCTAACTTTTAAAGATTCAACCGAAGATGAATTAATTAGTAGCTTTATTTCTGAACCTTCTTCGGTTAACTCTGAAATACATGATCACTTGACTACAATCTTGGAATCTGAATCACAGCAAAATCTTAGGACTGAAGACTTATCTCAGACATCAGCTGACACCCCCTCCAAAAGTATAGCAGTCGAAATTGAGCCTGGAAAAACATTAAATATAAACCCTAACCTAACAGATGATGAAACACAAGAGTTAATGAAGTTACTCCATGAGAATAAACAAGCATTCGCATGGGATTACACAGATATGAAGGGAATTTCTTCTGAATTATGTACTCACCGTACTTGTATTAAAGAAGGATCCCGCCAGTTTGCAAACCCCAATGACGAATGAATCCCAATTTAAGGGAAATTGTGAAGGAAGAACTTCAAAAACTGTTGAATGCAGGATTTATATATCCTATATCTGATAGTGAATGGGTTTCACCATTAATAATAGTACCTAAGAAAAATGGGAAATGGAGAGTGTGTGTGGATTATAGAGCTCTGAATAAGGCTACTCAGAAAGATCATTTTCCCTTACCATTTATTGATCAGGTACTAGATAATTTGGCAGGTAAGAGATTCTTTTCCTTTTTGGATGGATTTAGTGGTTATAATCAGATCAAGATTGTACCCCAAGATCAGGACAAGACCACTTTTACTAGTCCATGGGGGACTTTTTCCTATAAAGTTCTTCCATTTGGACTATGTAATGCCCCAGCAACATTTCAAAGAGCGGTGATATGAATTTTTTCTGGTATGCTTAATGATTCCTTAGAAATATTTATGGATGACTTTACTCCTTATGGTGTGACTTTTGAAGATGCTTTACAAAACCTTGAAAAAGTACTTAAACGGTGTATAGAAGCACATCTTGCCTTAAGTACTGAAAAATGTCATATGATGATGAATCAAGGTATTGTTTTGGGACACTTCATTTCATTCCTAGGAATTCAAGTTGATCCAGCTAAAGTACAAGTAATTCAGACTCTTCCTATCCCGAAAACACAAACTGATGTAAGAAGTTTTTTAGGACATGCTGGATATTATAGAAGATTTATCAAGGATTTTTCTAAAATAGCTTCTCCTTTGTTTGTGTTACTTATGAAAAATGCTGAATTTAAGTGGACTGATGGTTGTCAAAAAGCATTTAATGAACTTAAACATCAATTGTCTACAGCTCCCATTTTAAGAGGACCTGACTGGGCACTCCCCTTTCATATATCCTCTGATGCTTCAGATACTGCAATTGGAGCTGTCTTGGGTCAAGAAGAAACAATCTTCCCTATGCTATCTATTTTATTAGTAAAAATATGACCCCTGCTGAACTTAATTATACAGTCACCGAGAAAGAATTCTTAGCAGTTATTTATGCTATTACTAAGTTTCGACATTATATTATTGGTTACACTACTTTTGTGCATACTGATCACTCGGCCATTAAATATTTAATGAACAAATCAGTTACAAATGCTTGAGTTACCAGATGGTTATTATTATTACAAGAATTTGATATCACAATTGTAGATCGACCAGGTAAAGAAAATGTAGTTGCTGATTTTCTTTCTCGTTTAAAAACTGATGAAAATATTCCAGTAGATGATTCTTTTCCTGATGAATATTTATTTGCAGTATCTGCTCACTCACCTTGGTATGCAGACATTGCCAATTACTTAGTTGCAGGGAAACTACCATCACATCTATCACACAGAGAGAAAAGAAAGATCGTTCAGCAAAGTGCTAGGTACAACTGGATAAGTGGGTGTCTCTTTCACACAGGACTCGACCAGGAAATTCGAAGATGCATCAGAGAAGATGAAGTTTATGATATATTGAAGGCTTGCCACGATGGCCCTTGTGGAGGGCATTTTGCAGATAAAAGAACAGCACACAAAGTTCTCAGAATGGGTTACTATTGGCCCTCACTTTTCAAGGACGCAAAGAAATATGTTAGGGCCTGTGATAGCTGTCAGAGAATGGGCCAGCCTAATCACAAGGATGAAATGCCACTTAACCCCTAGGTAATACTTGAACCTTTTGAAAGATGGGCACTAGATTTTATAGGTCCCATCAATCCTCCATGCAATCAAAGAGTTTATATACTGGTTTGCACAGATTATATGACTAAGTGGGTAGAAGTTAAGGCACTCATCAAAGCTAATGTAGAATCAGTGTTAACTTTTCTATTTGAAGAAATCTTTGTTAGGATTGGTTTGCCTAGAGAACTAGTCACAGATGGAGGACCTCCTTTTAATTCTCATGGCTTAAAAGACACACTCCAGAAATATCACATTAAGCATAAAATGACTACACCTTACCACCCCTAGGCAAATGGGCAAGTGGAAAGTACAAATAAAGTCATAGAAGCCATTTTAACAAAGACAATCAAGGAGAATAGAAGGGACTGGTTTCAAAGGTTGCCTGAAGCATTATGGGCTTACAGAACTACTTGGAGGAACACTATGGGTTTTTCACCTTATGAATTAGTTTATGGTAAAAATGTTGTTTTTCCTGTGGAATTTGAAATCAAAACCTTAAGGACTGCTTTAGCTGTTAACCTTGATTTGACTGATGCACAGACAGCTAGGTTGCAGCAGCTCCAGGAATTGGATGAAAAGAGGTTGGATGCCATCCATCAAACAACCATGATACAACAGCAAAGAACCAGGTGGCATGACAAAACTATTAAGCACAAGCAGTTCCAAAAAGGTAATTGGGCCTTACAGTATGACTCTCGTTTTGAAAATTTTCAGGGGAAATTAAGAACAAGGTGGCTATGACCTTATGAAGTAGATGTTGTTTTTCCAAATGGAACAGTCAAACTCCTAACAATTGATGATAGTATAACACCATTATTAGTGAATGGGTATCAACTCCGTTTGTATCAACGGCATGTTTCTAAAGAGGATTTCAAAGCTACTTGCATGAGAGACATACACTATGTTTTTTTGGGGGAACCGGCTATTCCTAAATGCACTTAATTTCTTGTTTATATATTTATTTTTAGATTAGATTCCTTAACTAATAATCCCTGTCAATGGTTGCCATGTTACAATTAATTAATTTGCAGATCTTAGCTTTGGATGGTGGCTGAAAAGAAAAATTCCAGTATAGGAAGAATTAATCTGCAGATTGGAAAAGCATTACCATGTCATTCCAGATCATAAATCATTCCATACACCATTTCCCATCGCTGATACATCATTTCCTGTCACTGATACACCATTATCGTTGCTGATACACCATTTCCCGTCGCTGATACACCATTCCCGTCGCTGATACACCATTTCCTGTCGCTGATACACCATTTCCCGTTGCTGATACACCATTTCCCGCTACTGATACATCATTTCCCGTTGCTGATACACCATTTTCCATTGCTTAAACACTACTTTCCAGTGTCGAAACACCAAATCCCACTTCTTAAACACCAATCTTTTCTATTTTCCTAAAATCCCTATTTTTACTCCCGAGAATGAACTGTTATTTCAAAAAGAAACATATCATTCTTTATTAAAAGGACTCAGCCATTTATCCTGTTAATAATACCCCTTCACTACTGCCTCTCGTGAATAATAAGAACCTCGTGTATGAAAACCCTCACACCTTACAAACCCTTTCTATAATGATCATTGACCTATTAAGGACGAGATAACACTTTTTGGCGCAACAACCAAAGGTAATTGTAAAGGTATGCACGTTATGTGTGAATATTAAATTGTAGTTAATGAGGACACAGTTGACATGACCGCTAAAAGCGTCGTACTGCCAACCATATCATTCAGCCGTAGTTGGGGGGGATTACCGAAATATCATAATCATTACAGGACACGCCCATCACCGCCATCCCTATTCCTCTCGGTTGTGTCTAATCCACCTTGTTTATGCCTTACCACGTCATAATTTCATTTTGCAACGTTCTGCTCTGTTTCGACCTCGGCAACTCGGCTCTGCACTTTGTATTCTGCCTAAAACAGTAACCATGGGTGGAGATGATGTTAGACATGAACTGGGCTTGACGGCATTACTGGAAATTTACCCAGACGCATACCAAATCTTCCTACAGGTAGGATGGGTGGACTATTTTAGAAGACTTCCGAAATTTGATTTGCAGCTGGTCCTCGAATTTGCATGCAATTTGAAGGAGGAGTATTCTACTGTCCAAGGGGTGAGAATCCCAGTAACAGAAGAAGACATAGCACAAGTTTCGGGGCTTCCAACCAATGACATCCGTTGGTTCAGCAGGAAGCATCTTATCCTCAATGCACAGCAAGATTTCCTGCTACCTGGGGAGCAGGTGGAAGCCAAAGGCAGGGGTGTTGCGCTTCGGTCATTACCACCGCCTTGGCCGAAAGTTGCAGAATTCATCAAGCACTACTTCACTTGCGAGGGCCGCTATCAGGTAGTCTACCAACATGACTTCGTCTTATTAAATCATTTGCAGCATGGTCATCTAGTAAATATGCCTTATTATCTCCTTGGATGTCTGAAAAATATGGCACATTACACCATGAACGCTAGGCACCAACTCCTCTGCCTCACACACCATCGTTTGGTCCAACTTCTGATAAATAGAGGCTTCACCCTGCATAATCCACCTCCCCTCATTAACCCTCCCCAGCAAGCTGAGGAAAATCCTCAGCAAAATGAAGAAAATTCCCAGCAAGATGCTGAAACTCAGCAACCAGCAGCAGGAACACCCCAATTAAGCACTGAAAATCTGCTACAGTCCTCACCCCATGATGAAGTCGAACCATCCACTCCCATAGTTCACATCCCTACCGATGATTTAGACGAGGATACCCTCATCACTTTCCTTAAAAGGAAAAAGCAACAGAAAACTGCAACCCCGTCAAAAAGAAGAACCAGGGCCTCAGTAAAGGCAACTACTATTTCTGATGATTCCCTGAGTAAAAGTCCTCGCAAGAGGAAAACTACTGTCTCTCCTAGTTCCCTACCGCGGCAACGAACAAGGTTTTTTGCAGCAACAAAGGCCATTCCTCCTATCATTTTAAATCCCCGTATTCCCCATAGCCCTGAACCTTCACCTCCTTCACCCTCAGATGCCGAAATTCAAAGTGTTCACGATTTTGTAACATCATTTTTCTGAATAGAGGCAGCTGCTCCACAAGAACCAACTGTCGATAAATTCAAACCAGACATCCAAGCTGATATAGGACATGTGGCTGTTACACAAGAACCAGCCACTGACCCAATAGGTGCCACACAAAAACCACCTGTTGGGGAGCAAAAAGAAGACGACCTACATGTGGCTGCTACACAAGAACTAGCCACTAACCCAATAGGTGCCACACAAGAACCACCTATTGGGGAGCAAAAAGAAGACGACCTGCATGTGGCTGTTACACAAAAACCAGCCACTGACCCAATAGGTGCCACACAAGAACCACCTGTTGGGGAGCAAGAAGAAGATGCCCTAGGTGAAACTGATACACAAATTGACCCAATAGGTGAAACACAAGAACCACCTGTTGGGGACGCACATGATGAAGATAATGCTGAACAACAATTTTCTTTTCCTTTGGAATCTGTAACTGTAGAAGCCCCGGTCACTCTAACCTCCCTACAAGAAGAAAATGAGTTCTTAAAATCAGAAATTAAGGCCTATCAGAAAGAGTTAGCAATGGCTAGGGAATCCTATAAAGAAGAACTCAATCTGTACATGTTAGCTCAAGTAGCATCTCAAGCTGAAAAGAGTGTAGAGAAAGAGCAATACAGTGAATACATCTGTAGTGAATGTGGGAATATATATACTCAAGCAGGATATAAAATAATTGTAGTCCCATTGACAGGAGCCAGCCCTGTTATATTTAAAAAGGAACACCATGCTGTTACACAAGAACCAGCAGGGTCTTCAAGGATTTCAGAAGAAGAAGTAGAACCACCCCGGCCTACCCAAGTTATTGATAAGCGGAAATCAGAAGAAGAAGTAGAACCACCTCGGCCTACCCAAGTCACTGATGAGCAGGAACCAGAATCAAAATCTTTTACAACTGTGCATATACAAACTGAACCTCCCTATGTTAGCAATGCTCATGCACAGACTTCTACTTTTCAAGAATTAAGCAACACATGGAGAGTAGAATACGAGCTTTCCCAAGGAAAGGCATTTCAACAACAGAAGTCATTATGGTTTAACTATGCCTATAGGAATTGGGAAGCAATGGAACAGTCTCGTGCACAGCACAAAGAAAATAAGCAATTAAAAGCCAGACTGTCCCTTATCTTCGATTTGGTCCCGCGCTTACTTGCTACAAGAAAGCCTTCTTTTAATTATTTTGTATTCTTGAGAGAACGCTTAGCGTTCCTCCAATTAAAAGCAATAAAGGATGGAAGGCCACATTAGGTCTCTACACCACAGCAATTCATTGAAACTTTTGCAGTAGCACCAAACAATGATCAGAATTCGTTGTGCGAACTCTATCTTCACAATGAGGCTATGCCTGAAGATAGAAAGATTAATTTACTTCCTATTTGTGGTGATATTCAAATAAGAGCTTTTATTTCCTTTTTGGCCAACCAATTCACTTGGTAGAATGCTTTCATGTCTGCACAACATAATGAGGAGAATTGTCTTCTCTGGATTCGTCCGGAACCACAGAATGCAGCCATCTTCCTCATGGAACATCAACGGAATCTACGAGAGCCAGCCATGGCCGATCACATTAGGAATCTACAAGCAGCAGTCTTGGAAGACTGCCAGCATTATGTCAAAGCTAAAGGACCTCTGGCCATAAAAGCAAATGAATTTTTCTGGGAACAATGTCCCAAAGAAAGAAGGGAATATCATCCCTACAATCCCCTCAATCTGCAGGCAGCAATCTCAAGGATACCTGATTATGTAAAATGCATGAGACAATGTGCTGAACGGTGGATTGGTTACCATTTTCATTTCCCTCTCTTATGGCTTCATAGAGAACAATACAAGGCTCAATTTACATTGACTAAAAAGGAAGAATTGGCAGCATGGAAAAGAATTCAGAATGCCCAAGGGTTCAGAGACATGGTTGACAACACTTTCTACACTTACTATCTAAGCAATCTACACTGTTCAGCCCAGTATTCTGATTCCGATTCAGATTAGGCGTTGCATGAGGAAATGCAACATTTTCAGTTGGGGGGGATGTTAGGTTCCCATTTTGTCTATTTTTTACTGTATATTTTGCCATTATATTACCCTCTTCAACCCTTAATTGAAAGCCTTTGCTAGTGTTTTGGCTTAATCACTCCAAGAGGTACAGAATAAATTTCCTCATTGCTACATGTTTAATTATTCAACATGTAATCATGCTATCTTTATAATTATTCCTTGAAGTTGATTAAAGTGTTGACTAATTGCTGAAACTGCCTAACTGGCAGGATCACATTTTGTCATTGCTGAAACAGCGCAAACAGCGCAAACTGTGAAGCTGAAACAGCAAGAATAGCATGAACCTCAAAGCTGAAACAGCACGAACAACACGCGCACTTTGAGGAACAGTTGGGATTTGCGTAACAAATCTGCATCGGCAAAGGAGTCTGACCGATTACTATATTGGTCGTAATGATCATGATCCTCATGGCTGTAACAATATTTTGTTATCAAGAACTGACTTTCTTATTTTTGGTACAAAAGGGTTGAATCCGAATGTATGAAAATCTGTTGTAATAGATGTCTCCTCTATAAAGAGGAGACATCTACATTAGAGAGGGGGGAGGGAGAAAGAGGGGAACACACTGTAACACAGAACTTGTAGTGAAGGGATGAAACTGAATTTCTTTTTGTAATATGGTTTCTTGGCAGATGAATACAATTCTGTTCTGAGTATTTTATTTTAATTCCTGTGTTCTGGGGAATCTTGTGAGAAGGACAGGGCCCACCTTCATCACAAGATTCACCCATCTCCTTTTTTTGTGTGGTGTGTGTGATTTCTGTTTATATCATAGTTACTGCTTCTAAAGATATTTACTTTTGCTGAAACTCTGTTTTCCTTTTTAACTGATTGATGTTGCATATGAGTGCCTCACTGGTGATTAGGATTGACAGAGTGTATGGGTGAACTGGACAACAGAGGCAGGTGCTGAAAGTCCTTACTCTGAGGATAGCGTCCTGATCCTTTGTTGCAGGACAACCATCACTCCCTTTTGCAGATCTGTTTCCTTTAAGTTATTTGTTCTTACTTCATTTTCTGCAATAGGCTGTAACTACTGTAACTGCTGTAACACAGAGTAGAGATTTAATAGATAGTAGATTGTTTATACTACAGCTTTTAATACCATTAAGATTGAGTATATACAGTACGTAGTCACCTTTGGAATAATCAGACTTTCCCGGGTTGATGATTTATGTGGCACTCGACTGTTTTATTATTAAGCAATTAAAGTGACCAACATGCCTTTGCCTAATGATCTTCTCATCCTTTTATATTCTTAGGCCTTACTCAATACCATGGACCAAAACCACTTAGAACCAATACCTTGGACCAAATACCTAGGGTCAACACTTCAGATAAGATACCTTGGACCAATACCATGGATCAAAATACCATGGTCCAAATACCGCATTTTCCAACATGTACGTGCCTTTCCTTCCGTGAAAGTGCGTGTGTACACTATATGCACCTTTTGGTCTGCAAACCTGCGTGTATACGCGGCTTGGTCAATGGGGAACCTGCGTATACCTCTCTTTCTTCATTCTGTGAGTCTGAACTGTGATCTATCATCTGAGTGAGTTGCCATGAAGGACAACACCTATGTCATAGTGCTAAATCTTGTGTCATAATGCCAACAATAATTTCCATGTTAGATGGTTTTTATGGGTATAATCAAATATCTATTTGGCCAGAAGATTGAGAGAAGACATCATTCACTACTCCTTGGGGTAGATTCATGTATGCAAAGATGCCATTTGGGCTCATGAATGTTGGAGATACTTTCCAACGTGCTATGGACTTTGCATTCATTGGAGAAAAGGACAAGTTCTTCGTCATCTATTTGGATGACATTACTGTTTTTTTGACTTTCAGATCAAGAACACCTCCAGCACTTGAGACAAGTATTTGTTAAATGCAGAAAATATGGTATATCCTTCAATCCAAAAAAGTCTAATTTTTCTCTCAAAGAAGGTACGATGCTGGGTCACATAATTTCTAAAAATGGAGTGAGGATTGATCCAAAAAGAGTGATTGCAATTCAAGATTTAACACTTCCAAGAACCAAGAAAGAGATTCAATATTTCCTTAGTAAGATCAATTTTCTTAGAAGATTCATCCCAAATTTTTCTTAAGTGGTGAAACATATTACTTTTATGCTAAGGAAGGACAAAGAAGTCAAGTGGACGGTTGAATCCAGAAATTCATTTGAGCTGATCGAAAGGGCTATCATTGAAGCACCTCAATTGGTAAGTCCTGAATATTAAAAAACTTTCGTAATCTTCTCTTTGGCTTATCAAGACATCATTGTTGTTGTTTTGTTACAAAAAGATTCAGAAAATAAAGAAGCGGCCATAGCATTTTTCAGTAGATCTCTTACAGATGGAGAATTAAAATATGAAATGTTGGAAGAGCATGCTTATGCATTAGTTAAAGCTCTGAAAGCTTTTAGAGTTTATTTCGACATGATCAAGTGATAGCCTATGTCCCTTCATTTTCTATTAGAGAAATACTAGTTCAACTTGATATTGATGGAAAGAGAAGTAAATGGGTGTTGGCTTGTATGGGCCTGACCCAGGTTCAGAGATGATTTATCCAAGCAAATCTCGGTACTACTGGCCCTTTCGGCAATAGTCCGCGGAGCGCGGACTGAGGTCTCACCTGAACTAGTATAGAAGGGTGTTAGAATCATGTTTCCACACCCAGGGGATGTCTGATGAGTTTCTAGAGGTTCGCGGTCTGACCCGTTGTTGTGCGCACTTGTTAGTCCTTCACAACCGGTGCTGCTGTTTCCGTGCAGCCCTACTTGGGGTGTGACCCGCATAATACCCCGAGTTCCTTGCTAATTAACTGATTACTTAACTTCTGTGTGTAAGATTTATGGTTATTACAGCATATTCATCAATCATATTAGTACGCACGATACATAAGCTAATACAAACATAAAGAAGATAATGCACAAAAAATATACAGAATAAGAATCAATATTCTCTTTATTAGTCTTCAATCCTAATTACAGACTTGACACTGCCCTGCACACTTAGCTGCAGGGGTCCGCGCACTCAGCTACGGACTCTACTAGGCCTCTGCGCACTAAGTTGCAGAGCCTCTTCCTACCACTACAACCCAATACACTTAGAATCCTACTCTAGGATCCAACCATTCCTTCAGTACTCATTCTATCTTATACTATCTTTTCAACTTAGACCCTTGCTCTATTTATACAATCCCATGATCCGCGGACCATGGGTGGGTTGACATGACTTTACATTACATTTCATTACTTTAGGGCAGACAACCCTATGACTTAACCTCTACTTCGCTCTCTGTGCCTGCAATTCGCAGAGTCTTACAAAACCTTTGACCAAAACATGGGCTTTGAGCCCCAAAACATGTTGTGGAGGGATTCCATGCCCAACAATGGATGATTCAACACAGGCCCTGAACACAATTATCGTGACTCATCCTGAGTCACTCTTCTAGTGTGGCGATCTTGGCATGGAGCCCCTCCAACTTTTCCCGTACTACCTGGAGATCTGCAGTGCATTGTTTTGTTGTTTGTTGGACCTACTGCATATTTATCCTTCTTGGGCCTCGGCGTCCGAGGAGATTTTAGAATTTCTAGCATATCCCCAACCTGCACCATAGGTTCTGCACAGCTTCCTCGGCAATACTCTCTAAAAACCCTGCACCTCTCCTGGTAGTTTTCATCTTGTTTGAACAGTCTGTGGTTGTTCGTGAACTTGGGGGCTCAAATATCGCTTGGCACTCAACACTTTTCACTCTTTGTAGTAGCTCAAATCTCAAATGAATAAGTGTTGTCTCATGGCTAGCCCTTGGAGTTTTATAACATCTTTTGAATTTGAATTCGATCGTTCCCCCCCACTTCTGAGTCATTAATGCTTTCTTGGTGGCAGATCATTCCAAATCTCATCCTTAATTCGTGTCTTAAATGCCCGTCGCCCACTCCCTTTTGCCTTAAATTGTACGTCTCATCATGAACAGTGACACCAATGGTTACTTCCAAGTCTACCCACGTGGCAGTGCAGCCCCCCATGCGTGGGCGTGACCCTTGTGTCATGTTGTTTTGTGCACACCTTCCTCATCGCGTAGCCCCCAAACAGACTATTTTAGAGTCCCGCACTCTCTTTCAACTGTCTCGAGCACTGAGGCTGTGCTCCCTACAACTAGTCAGGTGGTTGCACTAGCTGTGCGAGACGTGAACTCACCTTCTAGCATAGCCCGCAAAAACTCCTCAATTGTCTGCACGACCGTCGACACTGTGTGTTCTACCACATGTAGTGCGTTCACTTGGGTACTGTGTTTGGTGAGGTGCCTTCATAGCTATGGTAATAGAGTCAGAAATTCACGATGACAGTTTTCTAACACAGTGGTATGATCACTTGTATCTTGCCTTATCATCCTTGGTTTATCGGCAAGACATGCCTGCGTGATCTCATTTTCCAACCTTTTGATCTCAGTGTCCCTCAAAATGTTTTTCTTCCTCAATTGTACCCGGTCCTTTTCGAGTGCGCGAAGTCTAAGAATCCCTCACCGGATGGCTTTGTGAAACCTTATATGTTCTACTTCATGTAGAAGTGTGATTTCTTCCTTCTGGTTATCGTACACTGTCACTACTACAGGGTCCAGTACGTGCAGATTCCTTTTTGTATTTTCTGTAGTAAGTACCATCTCCATTCTATTTTGCTACTTGGGAATCGTCTTCACCTTCATGGTTTGACACATTGTCTGGTAGGCCTATCGAACCACTGGCACACGTAAGTCCCAATCATTTCGTCTCGCCTAGTGAACCTTGTATAGTATCCTGCACACCCTATCGAAGGCTTCCTTGTGGAGAACTGGTAGCGCGCGTTGTCTTTCCTGCTGCTGCGCTTTGCTTCGATTTGTTATTCTGGGGCTGGTGTGTGCTTGTGTGAGTTTTACAACATATGTCTGTACCCATCGAGAAAGGTGGGTGCACAAGTTGTTCTGCCCTTGTTGACTGACTTGCATTTGAAGCTTGGGTTTTCCAAACCGTAGGCACATCGTCCTTCTGCATCCATGCTAATCTTGGAAATTTTCTTGATGGGTACCCCACCATCATGCGAGTGTTGCATGCAGTGCCTACTTCAGCACATTGAACCGCTGTTGTTCTGGTACTACATTTTCAATTGCTCATAAATTCATCCACCACTGTCAATCCATTATATGTTGGAAGCTCCCTTGCCTCTGTTGTTACACAACGCAATGACTTGATCATAATGTTGCAGTTCAGCGTTGTTACTTCATGCAGTCGATTCTACCATCGCTTTATCTCTTCGCCTGAATCCGAAGTGTAGGAACTTTCGCTCAATTTGCTATCATATTAACCCAATCCTCTCCTTGTGTAGTTATCTTATAGATACAGTCGAGATCATCATCACTATCATCATTGCACACCAGTTCAGTGTATCGCATTCCTTCGGCTGGATCCAGCGGTACTACTATGCGTAGTGACTTTTTCTCAATGGTCATTTTTTTCTTCTTCAGATTTATGACTCCGTTCATATCAATAACCCAATCTATTCCTAGTAGCACAAGATATGGATTACTGTCATTGACAATCTCTGTCACTTCCAAATTAGCCCGTGCGCTCACACCTTCAATATCAACTGTCAACCCTTGCAATCTTGTCATGGGCAAAATCTTCTATTGGTTCACCATTCATAACTGAATAGGGAACCATTGTAACATAGGTCTAACCATGCATTCCCATGTTTTCTTTGGTAGTACATTCGTGTCCGAACCCAGATCCAAGAATACCTGATCCATTTTGTACTCGCCTATCTACGTAGTCAACCTCATCTCCCTTCCTGTGCGAAATGCATGCTTTCCAAGTTTTCAGACCACGTGTGGTTCTCCTGACCCTGTGCACCTAGTGATAAGTTCTTGTATCCCTTTGACTGCCATGCTATCACGCAGCAGTTTCATGCATGTCTCTAAAAAGGTAGTGAGCATGGAAGGATCCGTCCCTCGTTCTAGTTGATCCTTACTACCTGAACTGGAGGCCTCTGTGAAGCTCTTCTTAGCTTCCATGAAAGTCTCCTTCACGCATTCTAAATCAAACTTGGGTTCCCTTGTAGGAGCCTTGCGAACCCACATGCTTTCTTCTGGCTGCTTCCCTTTATCATCTCCCATTGTCATATTGCTCCTGAGCATCATGTTTACATTTGGGTCTTCTTCATGCAATTCAGACCTCATCATTTGTAAATTCTAGGTCGAACGGGGCTGGAGTACCCCCTTTTTGTGCATCTTCACTGTCAATGAAGGGCAATCTTCTACCTCATGATCAAACTGATTACAGTACCAACACGATATCCTAGTTAGGTTCATACAATTGTAGGCATAATGCCCTGGTCCTCCGTAGTTGTAACAAATTATCTGGCCGCGACCCCTTCCTAGTCCCATTCCACCTCGACCCCGACCACGTCCCTGAAACCCAGCGCGTGCCATCCCTACATTTGGGTCAAGGGTTTGCATTTTGGCCTACACCCTATAGGTAGGAGTCTAATCCATCATTAGTTCATAGCTTCAGCAGGTGCGTTCGTCATGGCCTAATGACCTGCAAAAATTACAAAACAATTGTTGTGACATATGCGTATACTTCTATAACATATGGAAATTATCCATGGTGTGTTTTCCTCCTATCTGGCAGATTGCGCACCATAATGCAGACGCTGCACTTGGCCCTGCCTATGCCTCCAGTCTTATTGGCATTGCCCCCCCCCCTACCAAGTAGCTCGTGAACACTGGACAATGGTCCTTGTCATGCCCTTGGCCTTTGCATTTTATGCACCATACTTCCTCCGCACCTCCGGGCAATTTTTCCTGTCCTGTTTCAAACTTTGCATCTCCAGACACAAATTCTGCAGTTGCTGATGGATTTGTTGGACTCCTAACCCAGGGTCTTGTAGAGGGGTCTCATGCAATATCATTGCCATCTCCAACACTTCGGCCTGGGTGGAAAGTTTTTGCTGTGACAGCGTCGTCCTCAAGTGTGGCGTAAGTGAGGCCACAAACCATGCGCGATGCTATGCATCTATTAACGTCATATTGGTTTCGCGGATCGTACTTTTCAACCTTTGGTCCAGATCCCAGGGGGTATTGCCTGAGAGCATCGTGATCTCCTTAAACCCGATGATTGATTGTGTCTCTGATTTTGGCCTGCTAAATTCCCTGTTCATCGCGGTCTGGATCTCTACAATTCCTGTGTTCAGGTGGTCATTAGAATGCTTGATATACCACGTTAATGCGCAATCGTGCAGTGCACTCACCAATGTAGCCTTTTAAATATTATCATCCACGATGCCCTGTGCTTCCCATACTACTCTTACCACGAACCAGAATTGGTCTGGATCTTCATTTCCTACTCTAAACATCAGCAATTTGATTGCATTCGCCATACTGAACTGCGGTGGTGGTGGAGGTGGAGTCGATGGAGATGGAGGTGGGGGGTGAAATGGGTGGCAATGTGGGTGGGGGTGGTTAACATGGAATTCCCTATCTTATCAAACTGATCGCGCTTCTTGGAGACACTTTTGCGAGCTCCTCCTCGCTACTTTCGCTTCTATAGATCTTCCCACTTGCGGTCTCTTGAGAAAATGTTGCTCTGCCTCACTGTAGCTGATGTTCATGCCTACCACAAACTCAGTGATAAATCCTGCTATTATTCGGTCAATCCAGTGGTCCACAGCTCATGCTATCTTATCTTTTGATGCTTCTAGTCTGCGGACTAGTTCTGAATTCCACACTATTGGTCTGTCGAACCTACACCTTCCCTGGCTATCTGCTAACTTTAAGATTCATTCATATAGCTCATAAGGAAAGGATGCAAATAAAATTTTGTGGATTTCCATGTACAGGTAGCACTCCAACGATTGTTCCTTAGATACTCGTGGATTTCTGTTTTCCTACGCTGCGAACTCATGAATCTTCTTGTCCAACCATTCTTCAATTTCTTTCTTCACAAGATTCCAGTGGAATGACATCAGAAATCCTTTATGCAGATCTCGGTCTCAGCAACAGAACCATTTGTTAGCTTCTATGGCTTGACCCAGGCTCAGAGGTGCTTTAGGCAAGCAAATCCCAGTACTACTGGCCCTTTCGGCAACAGTCTGCAGAGCGCGGATTGAGGTCTCACCCGAAGTAGTATGGGAGGGTGCTAGAACCAGGTTTCTACACCGTGGGGATGTCTGATGGGCTTCTAGAGGTTCGCAGTCTGACCTATTGCTGCGTGCACTTGTTAGTCCTTCACAACCCGTGTTGTTGTTTCCACGCAGTCCTACTCGAGGCGTGACTCGTATAATACTCAAGTTGCTTACTAATTAACCAATTACTTAACTTGTGCATGTAAGATTTATGGTTATTACATCATATTCAACAATCATATTAGTGCGCGCGATACATAAACGAATACAAACATAAAGAAGATAATGCACAACAAATATACAAAAATAAGAATCAATCTTCTCTTCATTAGTCTTCAATCCGGATTACAGACTTGACACCGCCTATGCACTCAGTTGCAGGGGTCCATGCACTCAATTGCAGACTCTACTAGGCCTCTGCGCACTTAGCTGCAGAGCTTGTTCCTACTACTACAACCCAATACACGTAGAATCCTACTCTAGGCTCCAACCATTCCTCCGCTACTCATTCTATCTTCTACTATCTTTTCAACTTAGAACCTCGCCCTATTTATACAATCCCATGGTGTACGGACCATGGGTAGGCTGACATGACTTTACATTACATTTCATTACTTTAGGGCGGACATCCCTATGACTTAACCTCTACTTCATGCTTCGTGCCCGCAATTTGTGGAGTCTTATAAAATCTTTGACTGAAACTTGGGCTTTGAGCCCCGAAACATGCTATGGGGGGATTCCATGCCCAACAATGGGTGACTAAAGTTCTTGAATTTGATTTATAGATAAATCCTACTAAACTAATCAAAGGTCAAGGTTTAGCTAAACTACTTGCTGAAGAAAATTGTAAAGTGTTGGGTTTGAATTTCATGGATGATAATCTGGAAGGAAAATTTCAGAACTTGTTGACAATATGACAATAGATTCAAAGCTTGCTGAGTGTAGTTGGTACAAAGATGTTGTTTATTTTCTGAAATAGTTTAAACCCCCTCTAGAGTATGATAAGAGCAGAGTGAGATCTTTGAAGTTGAAAACCATTAAGTATTGCATCAAGGATAATTGTTTGTATTGGAAGGATCCTACAGGAGTTCTGTTGAGATGCATTGATCCAGAGGAATCTAAAAAGGTCATATTTGAAATGCATAGTAGTGTTTGTGGAGGTCATCATTACTGGAGAACTACTGCATACAAAATATTGAGAGCTAGCTATTTTTGGCCTAGCTTATTTTCTGATGTATGTGCTGGGGTGAGAACATGTGAAAAATGTCAAAGGTTCATTGGTAAAAAGAATCTTAAGTCTTTACCTCTCAAGCCCATAATTGTTTATGCACCTTTCCAGCAGTGGGGATTAGATTTCATTGGTGAAATTCATCCACCTTCAAGTGGGCCGCATTGTTCGATTCTTGTTGCTACTGATTACTTCACCAAATAGATCAAAGCAATACCTACTAGGAATGCCACTCATAAAGTTATTATTAACTTTTTGGAAGGAATCATAACCAGATTTGGATGTCCATCAAGACTAGTAGCAAATAATGCAACTCCTTTTAAAGCCACACCATTGGTAAATTTCTGTGAAGAATACGGTATCCAACTTACTCATTCTACAGCTTACTATCCACAAGGGAATGGTTTAGCTGAATCATCTAATAAAGGTTTGGTAAGAATCATCACCAAGTTGCTGGAGAAAAACAAGAAAGATTGGGACTCAAAACACAATTTTGCTTTATGGGCTGATACGGTGACAATAAAAAAGTCTATTAATACATCACCTTTTTAGATGGTTTATGGGATTGATGTTGTTTTTCCAATCCAATTAGCTATTCTTGTAGCCAAACTGCTGCAATATCATGAAGTTGAACCAAATGACATGACCAAAAGAATATATCAGATCATAGAAGTGCAGCAAAATAGAGAACAACAATATGATTTGGTAAGAAAATATCAGCAAGCTGTGATGAAAGTCTTTGATAAAGGGACTAGAAAGGAAGATTTTTCAGATTGGAGATTTGGTGTTGAAGTGGGATGCATAGCACCAAGATATAGGTAAGAATTCAAAATTTGATGCTTTATGGCTTGGTCCTTTCAAAATCTCAAATGTCTTGCATAACAATACTTTTGAGTTGCAGAATCTTGATGAGACAAAACTATATGGAGGCCCATTTAATGACTGTTTTCTCAAAAAATTCTTTTACTAAGCCTGTTGGTAACCTCAGTTCACTGTAAATACCAGTGTGATTTCATAATAAGACTCCATTGCCCAATGACAAGGCACTAAAACTACAAAAAGTTCTTATAGCCTCGTAGGGAGAGATCTATCCCCCGTGGAGCCAATGTTAGCACAGTTCTAGGCTAAGTCATGAGTAGGTTTTGAAATTTTTATTTTTTTAGTATTAATTTTGAAAATTTTAAAAAAATTAAAATGCTACCTGAATTACCGGTAGCGCCAAATTTTCTCATTTAGACAGTCTCCCGTGTTTTTCGAACAGTCTTTTAGTTACTGTTTTATTTCTTGTTTTCTTTAAAAAATTCCCGATGCTACCGGAATTTTCAGTAGCGTTTCTCGTTTTTAAAAATAAATGCAAAAACACAACCTTTTCCGATTGTCCATGTGTCATGACAGCGGAATATCTAATCCAAATCATGAGATTTCATGATTGGATAGGTCACAAACCCCAAGTCAAGTCAATTTGTAGTCATTAATCGTTTTGGTTGATCATGTTTGCTAGGTGTTAGCCACAGCCATAGCCAACCATTTTCTACCCCACCCATATTAAATAACTTGAGTTTCCCAAAATCTAAAGCATGTCTGCAGTGTCAGTCTCAGCCATATATTTAAATTTTGGCGGTCTTTCTTTCCGTTCCATGTAATGTGCTACCGAAATTTCCGACCAATCGGAATTAAAGCAGGAAAATTGCCAGATTTGCAAGTTTCTTGTATAGCCACATATAGCAAATCAACTGAACTGTCCAAGGTGTTATCACCCAAAAATTATCTAAAACTTGAATAGTTTAAATTTGTTCCTAAGTCATAATGTTAGATGGTGGTTAAGTCACTTTTATGGTTTTTAGAGTCTAAGTAATAGGTTTAGAGTCTCATTTCCATCATCAAATAAAGTTCAACAACCTTATTTTACACTTTATGGGTCCCATATCATGTTTTGAAAGTCATGTGTTTAGCCATTTTGAAAAAAAAAAAAATTAGCTATGAATCCACGTTTTCGTAGCGCAGACAGTGTAAAAAAGTAGTTTTGCACTACGAAATCATTGAAGTAGCCTTTTTCAGCGGAAAAACTGTTTTAAGTAGTTAACTTCCAGAAGGTCTCTTGAGCAACTAAAAGCATATTTTGGAAAACTAAAAGAGGTCGTTATTCCTAACATACTGAACTACAAAAACCTCTTTCAATTTCTTCAAATTCATTATTATCTAGGAGAAATGGATGACCCAACTTGCGCTATGAAATTGTTGTAGGTGCAGTTTTTTAGAAATCAGAATTTCCCAGTTTACACATGATATCCAAAGATAGTTTTAGGGAAGTAGGAAAGGTATTGCAAAAAACCAAGAGATTTTTTTTGTTCAGCATAGAGTGGTCTACAAAAGCCTCCTTTAGTCTTGCAAAATACATTTTTTATGATGAGAAAAAAGCTCTGTTCCAACACCTATTTTTCAGCGAGAACAAAGCAAGGGACAGTTTCCTAGTTTTCAGGGCAGATGAAGGAGAAGCTATTGAAGGCCAACTGGGGGGTTATGGACATCACCAAGGTAGAATTTAAGGAGGATAAACTGTCAAAAATTGAATTTAATTCATAGTTTAGGTTGTTACTATCATTAAAGGAGTTGTACTCCTAATTGTATTAGGACTCTAGGACTGTTAGTTAATTGTCTCTTGTAATTAATAGTCTGTTTAGGTTTGAATAGGTGTCAGGTCAAGCAAATTCGAATTCCCCTCATGCTTGAGGGAGGAATCAAAGATTTTAATGAAAAGTCTATAAAGGACAAGAGGTGGAAGGCCTCATGGTTTGAAAAATGTTATAGAACAAGACTACTTTTGTAAATGTTGTCAAGGCACTGATATATACAGAAGCAGTTGGACTTTTCTGAAGCTGAGATTCTTAGTGTACTTCAGTGAGCTTTATATTTTATCTTTGATATGTTTTACTTCCATAGTCTTAATGCTTATTACTCATAATTCATGGAGGAACATGGTCTGACTTCCTTTAAGTGTTAAACTATGGTGAATTGAGTTCTTGGGTCCTATATTTGGATGTTTTTATTCAATGTTTTAATACTTATTACTTAGAATTCATGGTTACTCATGCTCTGACTTCCTTTAGGTATTAAACTCTGATCAATCACTTTAAATTATTTCCTTTTGAATACCTTGATGTATCATTACTCAGAATTCATGCCCACATGCTCTGACTCCTATGAACTTCAAGTTATTGAGACTTTCCTGAATGTGTCACTCTTTCATTGAAGTATATACAAGCCTCAGTTTTATAAGAAGAGCTACTTGTTATCCTTATCTTTGTCACTGACTCCATAGCCCAATGGTAGCAAGTCTCCATATTTTAACCTATAAACATATAAAATCACAAACCATAGAGTTAGCCATCTATCCATATCTTTAATCAATATCATTAACCCTTTGCGAGAGCCCTCTCAAGCTGAGGAGGCTAAGCCTTCGCTAAAAGATTGGTTTAAAATAGTTACACTGAGATAGTCTGATCAACAGCCTATCAGGGTCCTATTTTGGTGATAACACAAGGCAACTCGAATTCATCATTACAACTACATGTTGTCTATCATGACATGAAATCTTGTGTAATCATGAAGGATTATATGCATGGGAGATTGAACCATAGCTTCATCTCAAATATTTGAAAGTGAAGGAAATGCCACCATTTAGAATTTTTGAAGAGTAGCTAACGAGACACTAATTAAGGAATTTAAGAACACATCCCAAATTTCCAGGCAGCGTAGTTCAAGATAGTTGCAATAGCTGTTGGATAATATTTCACACTTCGACACCTATTCTTCATAATTAGCAAGAAAATATTCTATGGCACCAAAGTCTAGGAAAGGTGGAAAGCTCAAGAGAATTGAACCCCAAGGAGCTGAGTTAGTCGATGCTATTCCGAAGTTCAGAAGGTTGTTTATTTAGGAAGGCTGGTATCCACTCTGCACAAGGTTAGGATACTCACATGAAGGTGTAGCCTGAGATTTTTCTCAAACTTTCAATGAACATGAAGCTACCATTTTTGGTTTTCAGTTGCAGGTGTCAGAACAGTCAATTGCAGAGGATTCTAACCTTCCCCAGGAATGAGAAAAGTGGTTTAAAGGACAACTTATTATAGGAGGAGATCTAAATACTTTTATTAGAGATGAATACAGAGATCCCAACTAGGCCAAAGGAATTCCTAGCAATTATTTCAAGAAAGAATGGGAAGAAACAATCAAGCTAGTTAAGATTTTCCTCACTTGTGAGAGAAGATATACAATAGTTTTCCTTTACCACATGAGGTTTTTGTTTCATTTTGCAGGTATGAGGACTCTTAATTTGCCTTATTTTATATTGAAGAGCTTGACCAAAATGGTAGCCAAGATTCAATCACATCAAGAAGCATCAAAGTACAGCCTGTATCATGAGGCAATTATCAAGGTTCTGGTTGAAGAATAATTGAAAAAGAGGATCTAGACTTGGGACCATTTCTTGCTTTACAGAGTAGGCCAACCTGCACCAAAACCCCAAGAAACTGTTAAACCTTCTTCAACACGGGTTCAGGCAAAGAGGACATCAATTTTATTAGCCAAAGGAAGCTCCAAAAGAAATACAAAGAGGAAAAGTGTGAGTAGAGGTGCCAAAATCAGCAAAGAGAAACCCTTAGTTGCTGAATCTAAAAAGAGAAAGGTGAAAGGTGAAAGCTCTTCTGCCCAGAAAACAAAAATCTCAAAAATGGTTCCTCTTGTTAGACCTTTTCCTAAGGTTTACATAAGAACTAGGAGAAGAGAACTTGTAGCTGAAGAGAAGTTTCCAGTTTTTTCTGCTATTGCAAGTATTACCGGAATTTTCGATAGCACCTAGCACAATAGAAATATACAACTATCAGCAGCAAACCTCCAAGCCAGTTTTGGAAGACAACAACTCATAGCAATATGGATAAGAAAGATGATGGATATGAGATAGTTATGAAGTTGTTAAAGGTTGTATTTAATGAAGAAATATGGCCATTCAATAGGCAAGACCATAAAGAGAAATTTAACAGCAAAAGGGGCAGCTAGTCATTTTTCCAGCAACAAAGTGTCATTATTCCTCTTCTTCTCATCTACACCTGTACTTTCTGTTGTAATTCAATGGGAGATGATCTTAATGTCTAAAAGAAACTCATGTAACAAGAATATAGTGGAACCATCAATTTAGGAGAGTTGGAGTTGGTGCCTCTCTCCCTATATATAACTTTTGTAAATATCATTTCAGGGTTGGATTTTGGTTCACCTGAAGACTCAGCTTAATAAAATAGCTTTTTCTACACTTCATGCTAGAGGATTTTGTGATTCAAGTCATATATAATGTGTGGTTTGTATATCTCCTGTTTTCAACTTTCTGAATTATAAATTTGCAGTAGCTAGAATAGTATGAGTGAGAATCATTAAGAGGATCTAATGATGACTTATCTACTGTCCAGTTTTCTGTAAATTATAATATGTGTTCAAGTAGAACCTACTAATGAAGGTTTCACAAAGGATTTGTGAGATACTTTATACCTGTTTTTACTTCCTAATTGTTGTTTTCCTTGTCAAGCCTATTTTAATCTTTTAAATGATAAATTACAACAGCTAGTATAGTATGTGTGAGAATCATTAAGAGGATCTAATGATGACTCATCTACTATCCAGTCTGTTGTAAATCATAAGATCAATTTAAGTAGAAATTGTTAGTGAAGGTTTCAAAAAGGATTTGTGAAATACTTTATACTTTTTCCTTCTTTCTAACTGTTATTCTCCTTATCAAAAAACAGAGTTTTCTATAAGGCTTTATGTAGTTGAAGTGAATTCCTTAAGATACCCAGTTTCTTAGGATAAGTATCAGCTACCTATTCTCTTTCCTCTACTCCCCTATACTACTCACTGAACCATACAATTTATGCTTACCACAGCTTGCCAAATGCATGAAAGTTAAAGAGGAACTCAATCATTTCAAAACTACTTCAGAAGCCATCCCACCACTCAAAAAACCCTTTTAAATTTTGAAATGAAATCATGATGTGTAAGGCTTACTCCTTTTGCAGTCTAGGAGTAACTCCTTGTTCTAACATAAGCATTGGCCATCCATTCAAAATTAAAAACATCACTTTAGATGCTTTGGCACAATCCCTTAGCCTAGGACTATCTACAAAGGACAAGACTGGCACCATTGCCAGAGAATGAATATTGAATCTTGCTTCCCTGGGACAATGGTTATACTTGACTCTTAACGGTGAATAAGAGGCCAGTAGGCTAAAATATTTCACATGGTGACTCTATATATTAAATCTAGCTTAACGCAGGCATACCCAATCACAGTCAAATCCATCATTTTTCTCTCCTTTATTAGATTCAGAGAGATTAGTTATAATTGCATCAATTAGAGGTAGCTTAGAAGCTTCTCTTGCTACTTATGGTTTTGTTCTACCTCAAGTACCTTCACAATATGACCCTTCATAGTCAACTCCAATGCATGCTAAATTATCAGATCTTCCGGCAAAAGTCTTAAAACTCATTCCTAGAGGAGTAGATATTCAAACTGTATTTTTATTCCATTAGCTTGAGGCTTTTGAACTTCCTTATTCACATTTGGAACCTACTGATAGTGAAGAAAATCTTAAACTTTCTCTTTCTGAGTATAAACCATCTGATTTTAAATCTTCATTTGTACATACTTATCTATCCACTTCTACTAAATCTAAAGATGAACTTAGTTTTTATACTAATCCTCTAAATTTTGAGGATTCTGAAGAGATTCTTCCTGAAGTTGAGAGGTTAGTTATTAATCCTCAACTCTTCAAGAAACCCAAACCTTCATCACCTCATTCTTCTAGTAAAGTTGTTTCTCCTAAAAAGACATTTCCATCGTAACATCAAATGGTTTGTATTCAACCAATTGTGGTAGCATGTTATGCAACCTTAGTCCTTCCTCGTGCAACCCAACTTCATGCTTTTCCTGACGGGTATTTAAAACATTCACCTATATTTAATGGAGAGACAGGCCATCTACTGAAGATCACTTAGCTGCATTCCTAGAATTGGCTGATAATAAGAATATTAAACATGAAGATGTCTACACAAGACTCTTTGTTCAATCACTTGAAGGAAATGTTAGGATATGGTTTAGACAATGTCAAGCTAATTCAATTAAGTCATGGGCTTAACTAGTTAATATTATCAAAAATGAACGGGGAATTAAAAAGGTTGTTATTTTCTACTTAACAAAATTTGAAGACTTAAAAAGAAACCCTAGTGAACTTGTAGCTAATTTCATTAAGAGATTCAATAAAATCTATAACGAAATGCCTCATGATTGCAAACCTCTAGTAACTATTGCTAAGGTTAGGTTTTCCAAAGTATTTGAAGATGACTTTGCTGTAATTGTTAGGGAGAGAAAATTACAAACTTTAGCAGACATGAAAACTAATGCAATCAAAGTTGAAGCCAATAGATCAACATATACTAAATTGAAAGCTAAGGCATAAAAGGCTGAAAAGAGGATGAAATCTAGAGAAGAAGGTACCTCTCCAAACACTAAAGATGAATATCATAAAATTGATGAAATAACTTCTCTAATTAGAAATATCTCTAAAATAATCTCTAGGATGGAAACTCAACCTAGAGTAACCCAACAAGTTGTAAACAGACCACAAGTTCAATATAGAATACCTTTTGAATCTCAAATCCTACAAAGACCAAACACTGATCAACAAATTCAACCTCCCCTAATGATTGATGATCAAGATCCTGAAGAAATGATTCGTTTCAATACAAATTATATCAATTATTTTTAATATCCATCATCAAAAAATGTTATTGTTCTAATCACTCAACATCAATCTTTAATTCAAAATGAAGAAAATTCTAAAATTTCCAAGTATCAATTTTTTCTGAATTTCTCGTTGCTAAATTAAATAGAAGGTATGGCCTTAGACCAAGACTAGGACTTGGTATACCGGTGAAAAAGGTTACCTTTGATGAACCTAAGGTAAACTAGCTGAAACACAAACACCATTAATTCAAGAAAAAAATTAGTCACAAGAACATAATATTGCTGAAACATTTGTTCCAACTATTTTTAATGTTGAAAAAGAATTAGAGACAGTTAAAATTCCAACCCCATTATCTGAACTCTCCAAAAACATAGGTTATAAACATCAAGTCTCTAGATGGATTCAATCTTCAAGTGTTGATGTAGAGGGGGATGTCATTAGTTTACAGGATGAAAAACCTCAAGTTGTTTTTAGTCCTAGTTCTGATATGATTGATGAAAGTGTATCTCCCTTTTATGTCACCTTGAAACTTCATGATTATCTTTTATATAATTGCATGTTAGGTTTTCTTGCTTCCCATAATTTAATTCCTAAATTAATCAGGGATCAACTTCAATTACAAATTACTTGACCATATCATGATCTGTATACTTTTGATTCTAAGAAAGTAGCTTGCCTCAAATTAATTAAGGATTTAGTGTTAACACTTGCTCAGATCCCTACCAAGAGTATAGTCTTGGACATTGTTGTTGCAAATATTCCCCCAAAATTTGGAATGTTATTATCTAGACCTTGTTGTGCCAAGTGAGGGGAAAGTCTACAAATGGACATGTCTTATGCTACAATCTTAGTTTATGGAGGTGAACATTTAAGACTATACAAATAAGTAAGATTCATGCAATTAATAATCCCATTTATGCAATCGATCAAGATTTTGGATGACTTACTTTAGCTGCTAATGATCTTCCAAATTCTCAAATCAAAATTACAAGAAACTATCAATACCCCTCAAATTATAAATACTGGCATTTGGAAAATATATTTTGATGGGGAATTTCCCAAACATGGGGCAACAGTTGGAATTTTACTCATCTCTCTCGAGCAGAAAAACATAACCCAACATTTTAAATAGATTTTGAGGTTATAAACAATGTGGCAGAATATGAATTCCTAATTTTAGGATTGTAGTTGGCTAAGAGTCTGAAAGTTGAAAACTTGGTTGTCTATGGTGATTTAGAGTTGATTGTAAAACAAATTAGAAAATTGTGTCAAACTAAGAATCCTAGGCTCAAAGCTTAAAGGAATGAAGTTTTGGACTTTGTAGATAATTACTTTCAAGTCTTTAATATCATATCAATCCCAACAAAAGAAAATATTCATGTTGATGCTTTGGAAATTTTTGCTAGTTCTTTTAAAATACCTGATCCTTTGGAATTGCATTATCAGATTGAAGTAAAATATAGATCTTCAATTCCTGACAATCTCAAACACTTTCAGGATTTTGAAGGTGATGAATAGTTAAAAAAAAATTACAGACAATAGATGGATTTTCTTCTTTACATGTGGAGGAAGAACACATTGATGAAATCAAACCACATGAGGATGACCAAAATTCACAATTAGATTAGAAAAATGATTATCATGATATCATTCAGTTATCAAATAATTACATTCCAAAATAATTAGCTCCCCTTGAAAAATTGTTTGATCATAATGATGTGTCAAAAATTTCACTGCCAAATTCTAAGCAAGAAAATGTTCAGGACTGTAATATTGGTACATCTAAAGAAATCAAAATTGTTAAAATTTTAGCATCATTACCTCAACAAATAAAAGGCAAATATATCAATCTTTTCAAAAATTATAGAGATGTATTTGGATGGTCATAGGAAGAATTGAAAACCTATGACACAACCATTATTGAACATAATTTCCTCTCAAACCTAAAGCTAAACCATTTTAGTAGAAGCCATTGATCCGGATGTGTTGTGGCCACAACCACCACCCTATCAAAACTTGCCTTGGCAACAATTTTGAATGGGTCCCCTAGAAGTTAATCTTGCATCTCTCTGAATGATCTATTTTACACGAGGGATTTAGCTCTTTGGGGAGTCAAATCTTCAATTCACAAACGGTTAAAGCCCTCATAATAAATCCCTCACATGATTCATCTATAAAACTTGTTTAAGCCCCTCATTCATATGCTCATCGGGATTTATTTAACCCACAAAACCTTCTGTTAGAGTTGGTCCTTACAGCCCTCCGTCAGAGATCTTTTCGCTTTTGCATATCATTCTTAGGTGTCTCGCTCATTCCACTTCGTTGCATTTTGCTAGGGGCATGCCATTGACTGACGAGGGGGTCTGGTTGTCTTGTGTTTCCTCATGCTTGTACTTGCAGGGTTAGTCAAAATTCCTCAAAAATCACCAAAGTACATGATCATTGCATTCATCGTCATAAATGATTAGTTTTGTTAAAAAAGAGTCTCTAGTCCTAGAGTCTAGGGTTTTTAGTCCTTTGCATACATGTAATAAAAGCCTGCAGGCCATGAGGTTGGTTTCAAAATATTCTCATTTCATATTTGTTCTGAGAAAGCATTTGAAGACGTTTTTAGTCCAAAACTCTGTTTTGGAACTAGAAATTGTCAAACTTCATTTTTTGTAATAATTGTATTTGTTTCATCACAGGAAGTTTCAGAGCAAGCCTCTGATCTTTTCCGAAGCCAAATGTCGGATCCCTGCAAAAACAACCAAATGTCATCAGTCCAAGATTCAGAAATATAATAAAAAGCCAAAGAACAAATATTATATTAAGTGATCAAAATGAAAAAGTGCCAAACATTAGAAAAGTGGGTCATGAAGTAAATTTAAAATCAAATTTGATTTTATGAGATATTTTGCAACCCATATAAAGCATTGGAGACAATTCATTTCCACCAATTCTCAAAGCAGAGGTCAAAGTGTAGATTACAAGGGCGAAAAACCGGTTTTCAGAACTGTAGAATGGAGTTGGAGTTGCGTGCTACCCATACAGGAGGCGCACTACCCATATAAAGGGTGCTACGCACTTGTTGTGCGCTACGCGTTGGGTGGGCGCGCTACCCATATAGTCTCAAAACTAAAAATTTCGCTCCTGCGTTCAGTTTCTTGTCAAATCACCTCGTTTTTCCTACAAGCAGTAACTTGTGAAGATTTCTTTGCTGCTATGCGTGATGCCAATAATGCCGATGTTTCAAATTTCTTGTTATGGTATTCACAAGCAGAAACCACTTAAAATGAAACATGTGACAGGTTCCAGCTACCAGAGCAAGTCAAGATCGAATATGTAATAGAAAAGGCAAATCTGGAAGATGTTCTGTTCTATCTAAGCAAGAAAAGTTCTATCTATTCTGTTTGGTGCCAGCGACCTTTGTGGAATTAAATTAGGTAGCAAAAGCTCGATCTGTTCCATCTAATACCAGGATAGCTTGAGGCAATTTTTCTACACTGATCTAAGGGAAATGATACTCTGTTGTGCTATCTGAGGCAGCGGGTCTGTGGTATTGGTCTATCTTTATATTGATATTTGATTGAAGGGGAAACAAATGCACGTTCACTCTTGCTTGGCATAGAACAAAGCACTCTTGTAGTGAATAGACCAAACCTTCATGATGGTTAATCTCCATTCCAACACAAAGGATTTTCTATGATATGACCTCTTTGAGCTCACGCAATTCACCTGAAGTGGAGAGTCTGTGGTGCTGATCCTTGAAGGGACAGCGAATTATATTCTGAAAAAGGCTCTAACTAGACACTGTTAATAGCCACGCTCATATTGTGCCGAGTCGAAGGTCGAAATTTTCAGAAGTGACAGGTTTCGGGTCAGAATCCATTCCAGTGGTGAGTCTGTGTTTCAAAAGGTTCCGAATGTTTGGCGATACAGCTTCCGAGCAAAGCCCGAGTCACAAAGATTAGGATGATGAACAAGCAAAAACAGTTTGTGAATTGCCTATGCAGAATGCTGAAATGGGAAACATGTGTACACATGTTCCTTCTGAGCCACGTGGTTATTTCCATGCAAAGGCTGCTATTTTAATACTAACACTTTGCTCAAAGGTGTAAAGGCGCTCAAATCATACGTTTTGATGACACGAATCCTACTAAAGAGAGTAATGAATTTGTTGAAAGTATTTTAAATGATACACTCGGTATCAAAGGAGAAGGACCCACATATACTTCAGATTATTTTTCACAGTTAATGGAGACGGTTGAGAAAGCCAAGAGCAAATGCAGAAAAATAGGAACAGATCTACCTATCTTTGTCTTCAGTGAATAATTCATAGGGTCTATGCTCCAGGTTTAGTTTCCATTGGTCATTAGAAATTCTTAGCTGGAATAATGTAACGCTTTTCTATCTTTAGAGCAGATGGATGATCCTGAAAGAGGGCTCTTGTTTTGGGTCGATCGGTTTTCTCCTGAGCTTATTTATTGTATGAAAAATCATTTGTAAAGGAGAGAGTTCAGAGAGCTGTGGGAGAAAGAATTAGAGTTTCATTGTACAGCTTTGACAGAGGAATAATCGAATGGTCAACTCTGATTTATAAGATTCTTGTGGCTTGAAGCTTAGCATAATGTATTTTCTCTATGTTTCATATGTATCTTGTAATGTTTTTCATTTCATTCATAAATCATTTCCAGTTTGAATGCTTGAGAGTAAGAAAGGTAGAACTCAGTGATTGCTCTGCCTTGAGGAAGTGTTCAGACTTTGTGTGGCTTTCTTCTGTCTGAAAGGGATTCATTGTTTAATGCCCTTTTCAACTATCTTAAACAGTCTTTCCACGCCCTTTAATTTCAATTTAATTGTTAAACTTCACTCCTATCTTGCCTTAAGGAATCATCTGTACCTTTGATTAAATTTCTGCTCTTGCTGTCTTTGCCCCATGCAGCCCAGAAAACCCAATCATTTATTAAAAAAACCCTTTTCTTATCTATTTACTAGCCTAAAATCAGTATTAATTTTAAGTCATCTCACACCCTATTGCTCATTTTCTCGAGATTGACTGGAGAGAACCCTCTCCAGTCCTCGTAGGGCTAGCTACGAGGCTGAGCTTGGTTTGATGTTGCCTTGAGTTTTGCCTTCCTCAGCCTGAGGCAGATTTGAGCGCTAACATAGTGGCGACCATACTGGGGAGAAATTTTCTTATTACTCTCATTTGCTATAGACGGAGTTTGAAGTCACGCCAGGTAGCCTTCGAACTGCTCTTGCTCTGCGAGTGCATAGTGAATAAAAGCTACTTCAGTCCATCTCCAGTTTATCTTGTGAATGTGCCCCTTGATTTGCGAATTTCCCCAGTACATGTATGAAGTTCAGATCTGATGGTTGATGGTGAACAACGATCAGACACCACAAGGCTGAAATCATTCACTTGGCGACTTCATTCACTGAACAAATCCAGAAATTGATGCTTCATGGTGACTTCACTGCAGGGAGATCATTAGCTGTGAGATTTTCAAGATGGACTGAATCACAAGAAGATATGCTCCCATGAGCCGAGACCACATTCCAGGGTTTCCAAATAAGATGCCCAAGGTAGATTGGTCAAGGAATCTGCCTACATTTAACGATGATGGTAAGAAGGATGTTGCTTTACATCTAGTTAGATTTCATATGCATATTCGCAAGTTGAAGGTGGATTTTCCTAAAGATTGCTTGATGAGGATATTCTTGTCCACTCTGGAAGGTGAAGCCCAATCTTGGTATGAAAATTTTTCGTTGGCCTGTATTTACTGTTTAAAGGATTTTCATGCCTTGTTCATTGAAAGATATCAAGTATCTTACCCATCATTAAAATTAGTTCATGACTGTTGTAAATATGCTTCTACTTTTATTGAAAGCCTTGAGAAATATTATGAAGATGATAATTTCATGGATGATGAGATCATGGAAGCCCTGTATGAAAATCCATTTCTGCAGCATAGAGACAATCATGAAAATTTGCAGCAAGACCAAGATCTTAGTACGGTGGAAAATGAAACAATTTCGCATCTTGACAGTCAACAGGAATTGCATGAAATGGATCAGCAGTATGAGGAAGATCTGTATACTCCTTCACTTGAAATCAATGAAGACAATCACTATTTGAACAAAAGAAAACAAAAGGTATTATCTCCTCTATCTGAAGATGAGATAGATCTACTTTTGAGAGGTCTTGTTCCAGCTCAAGTTAACGTAGATCTGCAGTGTGCACATGGTCAAGAAGGTGATGGTGGACCTTCTTCCTCTTCTAAAAAGGATGACAGTCTTGTAAGCAGCTTTATAGATCAGCAGGTTGAAGATGGCCATATGGCTGAAAGTGATGAAAGAGGAAGGGTCATTTCAGATCTGCCATCAGAAGAAGACAGCATGCAGATTGCAGATTGTGATAATGTCAGGACAGCTATTTCAGTTCCAGATTCAGTTGTGCTGAATCCTGAAAAGGAGAGCTCTGCTGTTAAGATCACAGACAGAGTTTTGGATTCAGATGTTCATGAACAACAAGATGGAATCTTTGTTCAATATATTCAGGCTACAGGAGATCAAAACATTCAGGATTCCCTTTCAGTTTCTTCTTCATATGTCTCATGTGTTGAAATGTTTTTACAAGAGGAAATATGCTCATCTACCTGTTCAGAGTTTTGTGAAGCCCAGGAGCATACTTTCACTGAAGTACATGATGAAGACAGATCAGAATCTAGAGAAAAAGACATCTTGTTTCTTCAGCAGGAGGTAATTTTTCATGTTTTCAAGATCCATTGGCAGATTTGTTGCAGTCAGCAGTAAAGGTGAGTATTGTAGTATTCAGTGATGAAGGAGATCATGGTCAATTATGTTTTTGGATGCCCAGTTACCAGCATCTATTGTTGACCAGCAGATCTGATCAGGGAAATCAGTCAGCAAGGCATCTGCTTGATTGGTTACATTGGCATTATGATATAGTTTGATGGTATATTGTTTTGTAAGAAATACAGGCGGTTATATACTGCCATCAAGTTTGAAGTTCAGGTCTTGAGTTAGTTTGTTAGAGTCTAGTCTTTCAGTAATTTCAGTTGCGAAATTCAGTCATCAGTCTTTTGAAATAATGAACTCCATTGCCCAATGAATGGAGGCACTGTCTGCTCTCCCAGAGATCTGCAGATTCTTGGCACCTCCAAGAAGCGGCAACTGCCATCCCCATTGGAGCCAATGTTAGACTCCATCTTCTCAAAGTCCTCTGTCAGAGTCAAATTGACAGGTGGCTGTCAAAGTCTTAGTTCAATATGCAGGCCAATGCCAATCAGCTTTCACCAACTGCAACTTAGATGTTTATAGAGCTTTTTCTCAGAATGTTTCAATAACATGTGCAAGCCAGAGGAAGTTTCAGTGAGTTAGTATTTCAGGAGTTTCAATGATCAAAAGGATGATTCTTCTCCAAAACCCTGTTTTGGAGAAGAAATTGTTAGATTAGTTGTTTGTAATAAGTATATTTTAAAGTCTGCCCTCATGAAAAATGTCAAATGCAGGCCCTGGTCACCTTGCCAGGACTCATCAGCTCCTATCCCTGCAAGCAGACAAAGAAATTAGGAGTTATTTTATCTCAATGTTTGAGATATATTCAGAACGAGGAAAGAGGACATGGTGGTTGATAATAATCACTTTCTTAAGCATAAACAGGAGGAACAGTTCATCAGACAGAAACAAAGACTCAAATGGTTCTTGTAGCAGCTTCTTTGGATAACAAAGATCAGTTGATAAATCTGGTGGCTGATAGGAGTAAAATTCTTCAGGTTTATAGCGGAAGTGAACCTTTTCCTGACAATGATAGAGACAGTGATATATTATTAGCTCCAAAATTAATTGATGAAATGAAAAATCGTGATTTTTTTAAGCTCTGGACTGGACTGTATAGGTGAGTGCTACGCGCAAAGGGGGCGTGCTACCCATATAAGGGGTGCTACGCATATAGCTTCCCTTGCCTTTGCAAAATAACATAGGCGCTACGCGTATGGTGTGTGCTATGCGTTGGGTAGGCGCGCTACGCATACAGTCACAGAGCTAAAACATTTCTGCTATTGTGTCCGGATCCATGCCAAATCGACTCCAACAGCTTGCAAGTAGGTTTTTAATGGTTGCTTAGTAAATTTTGAAAATGATTGTAGTGTTTTTAAAGTGGGGAAATTAATGTGTTGGGTGTAGAGAGGTGAAACCCTATGCTCATAGCAGATTCATTCCTTAGGGTTTTAAAAACATGTTGGTGGCTTTGTGAAGATTTTCCCAACTTATATGGTTGATATATGTACCTACGCATCTATTGTCAAAGTGTCACTGCCCTCACGCTTTCAGTTTATCATTTTACCACTACTGTCATTGCCATTGTATTAACACTGTCATTTCCATTGTTTTATTATGGTCATTATCACGTTGTTTTCCCATTCTCCATTGATAAAATACAGTCCCATACTCATTTTCCCCTTTGACAAATTTTAGCCAGCATTACAAAGGTTGCACATTACACTTTTTTCTCATTTGTCAAAATTCCCTTGTGATCAAAGCAGTGACTATTTTATGCCAATCTACTTAAACAGAGCTATTACCATTGTGGCTTGTTTCCTATGATGCTTTGGTACATATGTAATATGTTTGGGTTTTGAGCATACATTGAACTTTTGATTTCACCACACCTATATCAACATACATATTGCAGACATCTTGTTTTTAAAGCCATGTCAGACACAGATTCAGTTTATGAGCAGGAGTATGACAGTGATTCCACAACAGAGGGTAATGTGCCACAGAGGTCTCACAGAGGTGGCAAAGGTGGTAGGCATCTCAGGGAAGAGCCTACTTCTTTGGTTCAATTGCATGCTTGCCCGCTTGCAATGGATTGTTTTCGCTATCAGTCATGCTACCACTATTGTGAGTTAATTTCACAAATCCAGCATCATCGTGAACTAGCTCGTTTGTTTGTTCTACATTTACATGATGGCCGTGTAAACCTCGCCGGAGTAGATTTCATTCTGTCACCAGAAACTATTGCACAGGCCACTGGGATACCAAATATTGGAGAAAAATGGAACAAACTTCAGCAGTTAGAGAAATCCTACTATGAGCCATACATCAAACCTAGGTATATGAGGCACCTGAGCAGGGTTTTTCCTTTCAGATTCTTGAATGATGAGTTTGCACCTTTGATGAAACTCATCATTCGGTATTTCAGTTGTGAGGGCAGATTCTCGCGTCTTTATGCGTACCATGTCCGTTTGTTGATGCATTTCACAAGGGTACGTATGATGAACATTCCATACTTCATGTATCGCAACATAGAGAGGATGATGATTTTTGTACAGAAGAAGACCCCAGCACAGCAGCATAGAATTATTTATCATTACACGCTGATCAAGATCGTAGTGGTTCATTAGTTGGCACAGCAGGGCATTACTTGGGAGGATTTCATCTCTCGTGACTTTTTCACAGCGCCACAGCCACCTCCAGAGATAGTTCATGATGAGGGAGAGCCTTCACATCAGCTTGACATTCCTGAGACCGAGCATATCAATGCTCCAGTGTATGTGACATATCAGCGAGGCCACAGGGCCTTATTTGCAGCTACACGACGAGTACTATCTCCACTTGACATGGAAGGGGTCTTGCCTTCTTCTTCAGTACAGGTACAGGTTCAGGACAGAGGCAAGAGGTCAATACATGAGGAGGGCCATTCAGGTGGTCATGATATTGATGTTACATTTAGTAATGTCGATAGGAGCTCTCCTAGCTCAAAACTGAAAGAGATCATCCAAGAGAAGAAAGCTAAGATTGATAACTTGAATGAGAAATTTCTAAAGGAAAAATGGGTGATCAACCATTTGGAGCAGTGCAATAAACAGCTAGAGGACCAGCACACACTTATAGAGCTGCGACAAATCCGTGAAAACCGATAGGCTGCCCAAAGAAATCTAAATGAGATGACACCCATTGAGCAGGAAGTAGAGGCTAACCGAGAGATTTAGCTTGAGAGGGTCAACATCCACTTAGAGAAGTTTCTGGCAAAGGTCAATAGAGACAAAGACATGCTCCGTCACATGAAACATCACTATTGGGCTTGCATGCATGTCGGCAAAGCAAAAATCAAGATTTTGAAAAGAAGGTTGAGTAGAGGACTAAAACGGCGAAAGAGGCCGGATCCACTTCGAGTTTTGGCCGAGGCTTCACTAGCTGGGAATGATACATGATGGAGGGTCTTCGCTCCAAATTTGAGCAAATTTGGAGAAATTTTTGTCATTTTGAAATTTTTTGGTCCCAAAACAGATTTTTCAGCTATACGTGTAGCGCATCGACGTGCTCGCTTTTGATTGGGACTCTTGCTGGAGGGAAAATTTATATTTTTTGGTTTGTCATGGTAATTTATGCATGCCCAAGTATTACCGAAGCATTTCATCAAGTTTTGGATGATCAAAAGGCCCAAAAACACCATGAAAACCACCTTGCTGCCACCTTTTGTAACAGCAGGAAGTACTTATGGGATAATGAAGCTTTGGAGGGGTAAATGAGCTTCAAATTAAGAAATTCCACTTGGGTTGGATAGCCAACATCCAGGGCTTTCCAACGAGCTGTCATGAGCTCAATTTGGATGCCGGGAAGTGCCCAAAAAATAGGTTGAAAGTCGCGCTACGCGTATGGCTCAGGGGCGCTACGCATATAGATTTTGGTCAATTTTTCACTTTCCAGCTCAGAATTTCGGCTAGTTATGACCAGTTTCACCTCTTGATGTGATTTTTGACCCAGCTTGATATAATTTGATGTACATGATGTAAACTTGGCACTTATTTACCATATTCTAGATGATTCATTCACAAAATAGCAAAAATTTAATGTAATGAATCAGTGTCCTTCTTTTTAGAGGCAGGTTGTTTTGGTCACCTAGATTCTTGCTCCGTGTTTAGAATTGGTTCAAACTTCTCCTAGAAGGAGGAGCTCAACCCCTAGAGGTTAGGGAATGGGTTGGCTTGGTCTATTATGTAAATTTTCAGTCAGTAGCAAAGGTTGGACTCTTGGGAAGAACTTGGCACACTATTTTACATATATTTCATATTTTGGCTAAGGAAAGATCAGAGGTTTTGCAGCACCTGTTGGGATTCTTGTGGCTTTCAGTTTCTTGATGGTGTTATCTCTCAGTTTATTGTAAGTTCATTCATGTTTAATGTATGCCATTCCCTTCTTATGCTTCTGAAACTAAATGAATGAGTAAATGAGGTTGAATCCATTGTTTACAGTGCTCTGCCTTTAAATTTGTTTAGTTTTACATGTTTTCGCCAGTTTGGAGAGGATCCATGTTCTCCCTTGCCCTCTTCAACTCCTTGTCATTCTGATCCATTCATACACCTGATCAAAGGCATCAAGACTACTACCTACCTAGCTCCAACTCGAATTCTGCAAAGGTCTGGCCTTATCCCCGGACCCAAAATTGTTTTTTCTCGTTTCTCCAACAAAAACCCAAAAAAAAATCTAAATCAAACTTTCCTATCTCTTTACTAGCCTAAAATCCGTATTAATTTCGAGTCATCTCAGCCCTTTTGAAGACATTTTGCCGAGATAGACCCGAAGAGAGCCCTCTCCTGTCCTTGTAGGGTTAGCTACGAGGCTGAGCATGGTTTGATGTGGCCTCAAGTTTTGCCTTCCTCAGCCTGAGGCAGATTTGAGCGCTAACAGATTTCAGTGAGTTAGTATTTCAGGAGTTTCAATGATCAAAAGGATGATTCTTCTCCAAAACCCTGTTTTGGAGAGGAAATTGTTAGATTAGTTGTTTGTAATAAGTATATTTTAAAGTCTACCCTCATGAAAAATGTCAAATGAAGGCCCTGCTCACCTTGCCAGGACTCATCAGCTCCTATCCCTGCAAGAAGACAAAGAAATCGGGAGTTATTTTATCTCAATGTTTGAGATATATTCAGAACGAGGAAAGAGGACATGGTGGTTGATAATAATCACTTTCTTAAGCATAAACAGGAGGAACAGTTCATCAGACAGAAACAAAGACTCAAATGGTTCTTGTAGCAGCTTCTTTGGATAACAAAGATCAGTTGATAACTCTGATGGCTGATAGGAGTAAAATTCTTCAGGTTTATGGCAGAAGTGAACTTTTTCCTGACAATGATAGAGACAGTGATATATTATTAGCTCCAAAATTAATTGATGAAATGAAAAATCGTGATTTTTTTAAGCTCTGGACTGGACTGTATAGGTGCGCGCTACGCGCAGAGGGGTGTTATAGACATTTTTGTGCCTCGTAACATGGAGCATGAAATGTCGATAATTACAGGGATCCTCAGTCCCTAAACATGTTGTTCTTACCCCTAGAAGAACAAGGTCAGCAAACCACAGCACTTCCCATCAGTTCTCCACCTGAAAACACTCAAAAACAGGCTATTTTTGGATCATGTCAGCTGCTCCACTGAGCATCTGCGCTGGAATGCAACTGCTCCTCCTTGTACCTGCGCTGAAAGTCAAAACTAATGAAGGCTACCTGCGCTGGGCGAGATTGGCCAAGTGGCACAGTCATTCTGCAAGGTGTCAACTGCCCAGGAAGCTTCCAAACTGACACTTGGTTCAAGAGATTCGCCCTGTGATGAGTAAGAGGTACTTGATCTCCATGTGTAAGAAAGGATCTCCAAGTGGACTCAAGAACTGAAGTTTAACTGAAGAGGGAGAGGACACAAGGCAGCTTTATGTCAGTCTCAAGCTGACTTATCCTTTCTTCTTCTCTCCTATATATAGAGCTCTTCTATGAGGTCTAGGGAGGCTGGAATTTTGTGCAAAGCAAGGAAGTGCTGTTGGTTTACAGTTAGAGCTATTGGGTGATTGCTTTTATAGACGTGAAGAGGAGATTTCTTGCTGCTGGGGAGGTGCTGCTAGATTGGAGCCATTGATGGTTGTAACTTTCTCAGAACCCTGTTACTTTTATCAATAAAGCTTTGAATGTTCTCCTATATACTTGTATTGCATTGATGTATTGTATTTACTTGTATATTTGATTCACCCTAATCCATGCATCAGTTATGAGTACATGTATCTTGTAGTTTTCTTCTCTCTGTTGTGCAGGATCTGTGTGTAGCTGGACCGGCAAAGGGAGCAAGGAGCTGGGAACAAGAGACAAAGAGAGAGGATAAGGATCGACAAAAGCGAAAGACACCGGTTGGTTAATCTTTTCTTCCTTCTCTCTGTACTTTCATAAATGAAAACATTAAAGCTTTACTTTCAGTTGTTGCTAAAGACTGTCACCTTTAGAGTAGGGATAGGGTCATCCGAGTCGGATACTTTTCCCCACAACAAACTGGCGACTCCACTGGGGAGCCTAGTATCTTGTTGGTGTTTGTAGTATCTTTGCTATTCATTTCCTAAAGAAAAGAGTACCAAATCGAAAAGCTTTTGACTATATCAAAAGCGAAGTAGAGGGGCTGCTACTCTTGCTCATTTTCTGAGCAGATTCATGATTTGAAGAGCTGATCTACAAAAGACTCTTGTACTCTTTGTGATAGCTTTTCATCCTCTTGATTATCCCTTAGCCTGTACTTGACCTATAGCTTTTTATTTCAGCAAAAACAGTGCATTTTTGAGCTTTTTATGACCCGGAATTCCTTGTAAACGCAACTCTCGTGTCTCAGTGCAGGCTGTCCACAGGCAGTCTGCATTTCAGCGCAGGTACTCCCTTCGGGAACTGCGCTGAGAATCAAACTGACAGACCAGAGCCTGCGCTGGTCCAGTTAGCCAGTGTCTTGCTGAGGTTTCCCTTAGTGTCTGAGCCCTGTTTTCACTGATTTTTGCTGATTGCTTGCTGGTCATTGTACTTACTGTAAACCATTTTCCTTGACATTATTCCGCCTCAGTTGTGTGATGAAACTGTGAGTGTTCTTTCAGTATTTCTTGCTTCAGTTACAGTTTCCCATTGTGAAAAGCAAACCAGTATAGCTGTGGCCTCTTAGATCCTGAACTGTAAAAGTGTTTTTATGATCTTAAGAGCTAGTTTTATTACTGTTCATGGCTGTTTGAGTTTGTTTGTTTTTCATCTTATGGTTTGAATTCATATATTTTTAGTGTCGAAACAAGTACCTGTAAAGCGTCTTTTGATTTTAGACAATACTTGTTTGTTTACACTTCAAATTGAATTCGAAAATTACACGACAATTTCCTTTTTGTCTACATCAACATTAAAGGAAAAGAAAAGAAATACATGCATCTTGCATTTGCATTTTGATAAGTTTGCTTGATTGATCTAGGAGAAAGTGCATTAGTTTGTGCTTTGTGCTCTGTGTGGAAAGATAGTGTTTTTCTCTCCCCTCAGCAGTTAGGATTTTCAAAGCTAAAAAGATTGTAAAAGCTTGCTTATCATTTTAGCTGCATTTAGGAATTTGTACCAACACATCTCGTGGTGATCCTGAAAGACAAACTGCTAAACAAGATCAACTTAAAATATATTGAATGAATCTAAAAACGCATTGTAACATAACGCTCACATTAGAGGTCTAGGTAGAGACGTGTTCCGGCGTCGTTAAACGTAGTGACTGTCGATCTCTACGAAGGTGGGTGATTCCTCCTGAGGGACGATAGCACTAATACGGACTTGTGCTCCCGCGTACCGTCGCGTATATTGGGAGACCCCTATAGGCATTTATCCTTTATCCTTAGGAAGCCGTGTCGGCCGCCCTATTGATCGCGATGCAGTGAACACAGCATTCACGAAGATCGACCACCCGTACCGTAAAACGTATTCTGTGGTTTCGCGAAAGGTTTGGCACACCCTCTGCCTAGATCTCCAGAGCAGTTTCTTTTGGCCCTTTTCAAACTCTATAACTGAAAAGGTCCAACCGAGCATTTGTCACTTCGGGCTCGTTAATACATCGAAGGCGACTAGAGTCATCTTTAGCTTTTTCTCGACTCTTAAAATATGAAAAAGCAAAGTTATGTCTAAAAGCGTCTAATAAAATTCATTCAATACGGAAACATAATTCCCCTTTTTGTATTTTAGTTGATCAAGTAATCCGCAACCGTGGAGGAAAGTCAATTAAAACTCCGTCGTTCGAGGAGACTCGCGAGTCAACCGTCTTTGTCTCCGGAATCGAGAATAGTACGGACGAAGCGAACTCGCTTGACCGGGTCAAAATATCCCATTAAAGTTAGAACAACAGTTCCGACAACATCTGAGATTCTCGTCACTCCTAATATTTCTGGAATCCCTGCCTCTATTGAAGAAGTTCAACAGCAACAGAGGGACAGTTGTACTGATCCTAGTCTGAAGACAAGTACTTGCATAACTGAACCAGTTCCATCTGAAACCGGTCCAAAGAGTCTTGTTGCTCAAACAACTGTCGTTGTCGAAGCAACCCCTTCTTCGGCACCAGAAATCTTTTACGGACCTGACGGTCTTCCTCTTCCTCCTGGTCTGATTGCAATAGAGGAAATCGTAGAGGACCAGCAAGCAAATACTCCAACTCATTTTGGAGTAGGCACCACTCTTTTTCCTTCTGCATCAGAAGTTTGTCCATCGCCACAGGAAGTTCCTGTAGAATCGTTAGGCATTTTATTGGATAGACTTAAAATGTCTGAGCAACCGTCGACATCTAGGACTGTGCCAAATGACACAGTGACAGCAGAAGCTCCTACTGTCAATCCAACGATGTTTGCCGGCATACCAGCTGTCCCGACTAGCTCTCATCAGCTAGAAGGAGTCCACCCAGGGACTATTACGACAACTTGGTCTGTTCCAGTTTGTTCTTCCGGTATAATACCCGGTAATTCTTATGTTGAAACCAGACAAATTGATCCCTTTGGGAATCAGTTTGGACCATCCAGTCCTCAAAGGCCATCTATACCCTTGAGCTCCGGATTGTTACCGTATGGAGGGCAATATGCCCTTTCACTTCCCCTTCCGGGGGGATACCCATACGGCAGTTTTCAACAACATTCAGGTTTGACTGAAGTAACGACGAGTGGTTGGGTACCTATGTTACCCCAACAACCAAGAGTTGTATATTCCATGCAACAGTGTGTACCTATGTCTAGTATCCCGACGACGCCAGCAATTGTAACCGTGTCGCAAGTTCAATCGATGCCTGTTGTATGTCAACCCCAAGTTGTAATGCAACAGCCCATTGACCCTGCGACACAACCACAATTGCCAACTGCCGGGACGACACAGATACAAACGGGAACCATAACCCCGCATCTTGGTCCGTCGGTTAGTGTCGCACAGCAAAACATGGCTTCACAACCATGGATGGTGCAATACCAACAACCTCAGTTTCAACAGGTGTACCAGGGATCTGAGCAACAGATCTTTGCGAATAGTGGGCAACCCTATATTCAGAACGGGTTAAATCAACCACTTTACAGTGGCCAAGCCCACCAGCCGTATCAGTCATATCAACATCAGTTCCACTATGCTGGTATGCAAAGACCTACTGCTCAGGCGATTCCATCGTATCCTGGGTACGCCTCGCCAAACCTGAGTCAGCAGTTGCCATTTGTGGCAACTCTAGAATTACCAGATTTACATCGATTGACGAACGATCCAATCGCCTATGCCCATTGGTGGCCAGCGATTCCTCACAAACTTCCTTCGGACATTCCTAAATTCAATGGAAATCCTGGCGAAGACCCGTCGAATCATGTGATGACATTCCATCTGTGGTGTTCGTCGAATACCTTGAATGATGATTCGATAAGGCTTCGCCTTTTCCAGAGGACATTGACTGGTCCGGCGGCTAAATGGTATATTGAATTACCTAGAGCCTCTTTCGACAATTTTAGTTCCCTAGCCACGACTTTCTTAACACACTTTCAGTTACCTATAAGGTACGAAACTGGAACCGAGATCTTAACCAATTTCAAGCAGACAACGGCCACACATATATCAGATCATATACATGAGTGGCGTCGTCGTCGCAGAATGGTAAAGACTTATGTTCCAGATCAGCTTTTAGCTGAGTGGTTTATAAAGTCGCTTCTTCCTGCTATAACAGAAGATGTGGCCAAGGGAGGCGTCGTAACAGAGGAGCAAGTTATTGCTCGTGCCCAGTATTTAGACTTAGTATATACTCAGTCTGGCACGCTCTATGACAAGATACCTGACACCCCTAGACCGGAATTTTCAATTCCTCCCCCTCCTGGATCAAATAGTGACTCTCATGCCGGCGATGGTGTGATTGGCACTGCAAATGCAAAGTCAACACGGGATTCGTCTAAGAAAACCCGTAAGACTTCGAATCAAAATGCAAATGAAGGACTTCTTGCCTCGGAAGTAAGTGCCGTGTCGGACGACAAGGGCAAACAACTGAAGCAACCAGGAGACAAGAAGAAAAAGAAAGGGAGAAAAGGGAAACCCCCTTCGGGGTGTCATATATGCGATGAGGATCATTGGACAGCAGATTGTCCATGCAAAGCTGAGCTTAAAAGATTCTTTAAGAGTCCGAAAACCTCAGCTGTGTTGACTGATCCGTTTCCTAATCCTGGTCAAAATCTGGTTGCTAATCAAAATGCTTCCCGATCCCAAGTGCTTATGTTGTCTACCTCAAAGCAGCAGAATAATGCTTTGACAAGGAATAAAGATTACGGGAATCCATGGCTGTCAAATAACAAGGCTAATGAACAACCTAGTAGTTCGACGACAGCTTTGACCAAAGTTGTGCCACCCATCATTCCTGAACCAATGGTAAAGTTGCCAAAGGGAGTAGTACACAAATCGACATTTAATCCTCGTGCCAAAATAGCACAGAATTATAATATAATAGAGGACCCGGCCCAATCGACGTCCGCTATGTCGACACTTGAGGTACCGCAAAATTTCCCCTCCCAAGAGCAAACTTTATTATCAGCAATAGGTGGGATTGGCCCAATGGATTCCAATCTTGTGGCCTTTGATCATAAAGGATATGACCCTAAGTTACCAGCTCAACTAGCTTTCCTTATTCAAGTGAAAGCCCTCAACAAAACTGTTCATCGAACAATTATTGATGAGGGGGCATCTACATGTCTTATGTCGATGAGTTGCTGGAAAAATTTAGGCTCACCACCCTTGTCGAAATCGTCAACGACCTTAAAAGCATTTGATGGACGATCATACACTCCCTACGGGACTTTAGGTAACTTGCAAGTTGAACTGGGGGGAAAAACAGTAGAAGTCGATGTTGAAGTAATTGATGGAAACCTCGATTACAACATCCTACTGGGAAGGCCCTGGATATATGCCATGGCCGCAGTTGTGTCGACCTACTTCAGGAAGATTGCATTTCCCTTTCAAGGAGGAATTACAGTCATCGACCAACAAACTTTCCTCCCCAACAGTTCACAAGTTACGGGAAGCATTCCAATGATCCATGGAAGCAATCATTCACTTCAAAATATCGGAGTAGGTCTCCTAAAAGACCCTGCCTTAATGGGTACTTTTTCCCTACCGCCTGCAAGTGATCTAGCGGAAGTGGCCACAATGGAAACCTACAATATGAAATCTTCTATATCTAATGGATTCGGAAGATTCCTAAACATTTTGTCAGCATGGATCATCGCCTTGATGGAAATACTGTAAATACAGTGGGCGCCGAGGACGGTTCTTATCTTGTGTCAACCTCATTAAAAAATGAAACAAATCCCCTTTCTCAAAGGTAAACCTTCATTCCAACCACCGAGTTGGATGCAATGAAGCTTGGGGGGCATGCACCTCGATTTGCATTATTATGCTGGGGGCATGCAAACTTATCATCGAGCAGTTTTAGCACATAGTTCATGCTCGTTAAAAAATAAACGCAAGATCCGAGCAGTTTTAGCGCATAGTTCATGCTCGTTAAAAAATAAACATAAGTTTATGAGCAGGCTTTCCTTTAGAGTTCAAGCTCATTCAGAAAAAATGAACCGGTAAATACCCTTCTGAGATTGTAAATTCATCAGCCATAAAAGCCTTGGTCGTGTTTGTGCACCGTCACCTCCACCGTCATTTGGCCGATCATTCACTTCCATTTGTGTGTTTACCCATTTTGAGGAACATCTGCGAAGAGTGATTTCACTTAGCCATCCTTGTGACACTGCCGTGATTGGAATATTCCAACTTGTACCTGGAATCAGTTGCTATCCCTGTTTATCACTCGTTCCTCAGAAGACGAGTCTTCTTTGAGCTCTTTTCACTGACTCGTAAAATATGAAAAGTTTGCCGAGTTTTGGCCTTCCAGCTCGTTAAAGCAACCGGAAGAACTATCCCTCCTCTAGATTTTAATCTTTTTGGACCTGAGGGATTATTGCACAAAAAGATCGAGCGCTTGTTTTGTTCGGCTCGTTAAAGCAATCGAAAATTCATCCCTTCTGTATTGTTTTATACTTTTTCGGACTTAAGGGATTAGATGACGAAAAAGGAATTTTGGAGTTGACTTTATGTACCTTTTCAGACTCTCTAAAAATGAAAAGGACCGAGTTATCCTTGTCGTTAGACTCGTTAAATTCATTAAATAGCGACAAACTTGTCTTTAGACGAGAACGAGTTTCCCTGTCGCTAAGCTCGTTAAATCATAGCGATGGGCTTGCCCGAAGGGCAGGTTATAGAACAAGCATATGTTATCCTCCTCAAGCTTGACAAAAATAAAGAGGTACTGGTCAGAAATGACTAGGGAAAAATTGGGAGAACATCAAAGCTTAATGGTAGCAAGTCACTCTTGAACATGACACTTTTCCTCCGTTCCACATCGGGTTGGGTTGTTTCATTCACCGGTTTCATCACCATGGTCTTCGCCAAACCATCCACATTTGGGGTAATGCTACCGATCCATCGCATCAGTGTCGTTATATGTTCAAGAGGGGTCATTCTGAAAGTGTCAACCGTGTCCCATCCACTGCCATACATTATCCTTCATCCATTCATGATCGCCACACTGAATCATATATCACAGTTTGTTTTCACCTCCGCTAAAATCATTAGCTCCGTTCCGTGTCATTGATGTGGGATTCATTAAGGCCCTCCTTTGACGGATCGCTTATTGTCGACTTCAGCTCATTATCCAAGAAGTTGATCTAGGAGCAACCCCATCAGTACTTTGAAGCTTGCATGCCTCAATGGCAAGTTTCTCACTTCCGGCGACAGGTATGTATCAATGACCTTTGACCAGAAGATTTTGCGTGGCGTTCGACGCCAAGTCCTTTATTCACGCCACGTGAATTGTACTACAGTACCTTGAGGGTCATTATCATTATCGGTGATTCCTCTCGCGCTTGTTAACGGTTTTCATCATTGACCGGTAATCAAGCGATGTCTTTCCATGTTCGACTTCAGCGAAATTCTCACATGGATCGACTTGTACTTAGAGTGAAGATCGAGCGAGTTTGAAGACCCCGGATCTAGTTTCATCCATCCGGGCTGCGATACATATTCAGGAAATATAAAAGCATTTGTCATGTACATCATTGCAGCAGATGATCATCCTACTCAAAGGATGATAATTCCAGCAGAGAATTATCGGTCTACCATCAGACGGTCGTCTGTTCTATGTACCAAAATGTATTTATAAAGCTGAGCATGGGAATGCCCGCCTCAGCTAGATCATGAAAATATAATGAAAAATAATGTATTGTATTGTCTTGTATTACAGGGCGCCTCCTCAGCACTGGAATGAACTTCGGACCCTCTAGATAAAGCATTTCACCCGATAAAACGGCCTCATACTTTAGGGGGCAACTGTTATAGACATTTTTGTGCCTCGTAACATGGAGCATGAAATGTCGATAATTACAGGGATCCTCAGTCCCTAAACATGTTGTTCTTACCCCTAGAAGAACAAGGTCAGCAAACCACAGCACTTCCCATCAGTTCTCCACCTGAAAACACTCAAAAACAGGCTATTTTTGGATCATGTCAGCTGCTCCACTGAGCATCTGCGCTGGAATGCAACTGCTCCTCCTTGTACCTGCGCTGAAAGTCAAAACTAATGAAGGCTACCTGTGCTGGGCGAGATTGGCCAAGTGGCACAGTCATTCTGCAAGGTGTCAACTGCCCAGGAAGCTTCCAAACTGACACTTGGTTCAAGAGATTCGCCCTGTGATGAGTAAGAGGTACTTGATCTCCATGTGTAAGCAAGGATCTCCAAGTGGACTCAAGAACTGAAGTTTAACTGAAGAGGGAGAGGACACAAGGCAGCTTTATGTCAGTCTCAAGCTGACTCATCCTTTCTTCTTCTCTCCTATATATAGAGCTCTTCTATGAGGTCTAGGGAGGCTGGAATTTTGTGCAAAGCAAGGAAGTGTTGTTGGTTTACAGTTAGAGCTATTGGGTGATTGCTTTTATAGAGGTGAAGAGGAGATTTCTTGCTGCTGGGGAGGTGCTGCTGGATTGGAGCCATTGATGGTTGTAACTTTCTCAAAACCCTGTTACTTTTATCAATAAAGCTTTGAATGTTCTCCTATATACTTGTATTGCATTGATGTATTGTATTTACTTGTATATTTGATTCACCCTAATCCATGCATCAGTTATGAGTACATGTATCTTGTAGTTTTCTTCTCTCTGTTGTGCAGGATCTGTGTGTAGCTGGACCGGCAAAGGGAGCAAGGAGCTGGGAACAAGAGACAAAGAGAGAGGATAAGGATCGACAAAAGCGAAAGACACCGGTTGGTTAACCTTTTCTTCCTTCTCTCTGTACTTTCATAAAGGAAAACATTAAAGCTTTACTTTCAGTTGTTGCTAAAGACTGTCACCTTTAGAGTAGGGATAGGGTCATCCGAGTCGGATACTTTTCCCCACAACAAGGGGGCACGCTACCCATATAAGGGGCGCTACGCATATAGCTTCCCCTACCTTTGCAAAATAACACAGGCGCTATGCGTATGGTGCGCACTACGTGTTGGGTAGGCGCGCTACGCATACAGTCACAGAGCCAAAAAAAAATTTCTATTGTGTCCGGATCCATGCCAAATCGACTCCAACAGCTTGCAAGTAGGTTTTTAATGGCTGCTTAGTAAATTTTGAAAATTATTGTAGTGGTTTAAAAGTGGGGAAATTAATGTGTTGGGTGTAGAGAGGTGAAACCCTATGCTCATAGCAGATTCATTCCTTAGGGTTTTAAAAACATGTTGGTGGCTTTGTGAAGATTTTCCCAACTTGTATGGTTGATATATGTACCTACGCATCTATTGTCAAAGTGTCACTGCCCTCACGCTTTCAGTTTATCATTTTACCACTACTGTCATTGCCATTGTATTAACACTGTCATTTCCATTGTTTTATTATGGTCATTATCACGTTGTTTTCCCATTCTCCATTGATAAAATACAGTCCCATACTCATTTTCCCCTTTGACAAATTTTAGCCAGCATTACAAAGGCTGCACATTACAATTTTTTCTCATTTGTCAAAATTCCCTTTTGATCAAAGCAGTGACTGTTTTATGCCAATCTACTTAAACAGTTCTATTACCATTATCGCTTGTTTCCTATGATGCTTTGGTACATATGTAATATGTTTGGGTTTTGAGTGTACATTGAACTTTTGATTTCACCACACCTATATCAACATACATATTGCAGACATCTTGTTTTTAAAGCCATGTCAGACACAGATTCAGTTTATGAGCAGGAGTATGACAGTGATTCCACAGCAGAGGGTAATGTGCCATAGAGGTCTCACAGAGATGGCAAAGGTGGTAGGCATCTCAGGGAAGAGCCTACTTCTTTGGTTCAATTGCATGCTTGCCCGCTTGCAATGGATTGTTTTCGCTATCAGTCATGCTACCACTATTGTGAGTTAATTTCACAAATCCAGCATCATCATGAACTAGCTCGTTTGTTTGCTCTACATTTACATGATGGCCGTGTAAACCTCGCCGGAGTAGATTTCATTCTGTCACCAGAAACTATTGCACAGGCCACTGGGATACCAAATATTGGAGAAAAATGGAACAAACGTCAGCAGTTAGAGAAATCCTACTATGAGCCGTACATCAAACCTGGGTATATGAGGCACCTGAGCAGGGTTTTTCCTTTCAGATTCCTGAATGATGAGTTTGCACCTTTGATGAAACTCATCATTCGGTATTTCAGTTGTGAGGGCAGATTCTCGCGTCTTTATGCATACCATGTCCGTTTGTTGATGCATTTCACAAGGGTACGTATGATGAACATTCCATACTTCATGTATCGCAACATAGAGAGGATGATGATTTTTGTACAGAAGAAGACCCCAACACAGCAGCATAGAAGTATTTATCATTACGCGCTGATCAAGATCGTAGTGGTTCATCAGTTGGCACAACAAGGCATTACTTGGGAGGATTTCATCTCTCGTGACTTTTTCATAGTGCCACAGCAACCTCCAGAGATAGTTCACGATGAGGGAGAGCCTCCACATCAGCTTGACATTCCTGAGACCGAGCATATCAATGCTCCAGTGTATGTGACATATCAGCGAGGCCACAGGGCCTTATTTGTAGCTACACGACGAGTACTATATCCACATGACGTGGAAGGGGTCTCGCCTTCTTCTTCAGTACAGGTACAGGTTCAGGACAGAGGCAAGAGGTCAATACATGAGGAGGGCCATTCAGGAGGTCATGATATTGATGTTACATTTAGTGATGTGGATAGGAGCTCTCCTAGCTCGAAACTGAAAGAGATCATCCAAGAGCAGAAAGCTGAGATTGATAACTTGAATGAGAAATTTCTAAAGGAAAAATGGGTGATCAACTATTTGGAGCAGCGCAATAAACAGCTAGAGGACCAGCACACACTTATAGAGCTGCGACAAATCCGTGAAAACCGACAGGCTGCCCAAAGAAATCTAAATGAGATGACACCCATTGAGCAGGAGATAGAGGCTAACCGAGAGATTTGGCTTGAGAGGGTCAACATCCACTTAGAGAAGTTGCTGGCAAAGGCCAATAGAGACAAAGACATGCTCCGTCACATGAAACATCACTATTGGGCTCGCATGCATGTTGGCAAAGCAAAAATGAAGATTTTGAAAAGGAGGTTGAGCAGAGCACTAAACAGCGAAAGAGGCCGGATCCACTTCGAGTTTTGGCCAAGGCTTCGCTGGCTGGGCATGATACATGATGGAGGGTCTTCGCTCCGAATTTGAGCAAATTCGGAGAAGTTTTTGTCATTTTGAAATTTTTTGGTCCCAAAACAGATTTTTCAGCTATACGAGTAGCGCGCCGATGCGCTCGCTTTTGATTGGGACACTTTCTAGAGGGAAAATTTATATTTTTTTGTTTATCATGGTAAGTTATGCATGCTCAAGTATTTCTGAAGCATTTCATCAAGTTCTGGATGATCAAAAGGCCCGAAAACACCATGAAAACCACATTGCTGCCACCTTTTGCACCAGCAGGAAGTACTTCTGGGCGAATGACGTTTTGGAGGGGAAAATTAGCTTCAAATTGAGAAATTCCACTTCGGTTGGATAGCCAACATCCAGGGCTTTCCAACGAGCTATCATGAGCAATTTGGATGCTGGAAAGTGCCCCAAAAACGGGTTGAAAGTCACGCTATGCGTATGGCTCAGGGGCGCTACGCATACAGATTTTGGTCAATTTTTCACTTTCCAGCTCAGAATTTCGGCCAGTTATGACCAGTTTCACCTCTTGATGTGATTCTTGACCTAGCTTGATATAATTTGATGTACATGATGTAAAATTGACACGTATTTACCATATTCTAGATGATTCATTCACAAAATAGCAAAAATTTAATGTAATGAATCAGTTTCCTTCTTTTTAGAGGCAGGTTGTTTTGGTCACCTAGATTCTTGCTCCATGTTTAGAATTGGTTCAAACTTCTCCTAGAAGGAGCAGCTCGACCCCTAGAGGTTAGGGAATGGGTTGGCTTGGTCTATATTATGTAAATTTTCAGTCAGTAGCAAAGGTTGGACTCTTGGGAAGAACTTGGCACACTATTGTACATATATTTCATATTTTGGCTAAGGAAAGATCAGAGGTTTTGCAGCACTTGTTGGGATTCTTGTTGCTTTCAGTTTCTTGATGGTGTTATCTCTCAGTTTATTGTAAGTTCATTCATGTTTAATGTATGCCATTCCCTTCTTATGCTTCTGAAACTAAATGAATGAGTAAATGAGGTTGAATCCATTGTTTACAGTGCTCTGCCTTTAAATTTGTTTAGTTTACATGTTTTCGCCAGTTTGGAGACGATCCATGTTCTCCCTTGCCCTCTTCAGCTCCTTGTCATTCTGATCCATTCATACACCTGATCAAAGGCATCAAGACTACTGCCTACCTAGCCCCAACTCGAATTCTGCAAAAATCTGGCCTTATCCCCGGACCCAAAATTGTTTTTTCCCGTTTCTCCAACAAAAACCCAAAGAAAAAAATCAAACTTTCCTATCTCTTTACTAGCCTAAAATCCATATTAATTTTGAGTCATCTCAGCCCTTTTGAAGACCTTTTGCCGAGATAGACCCGGAGAGAGCCCTCTCCTGTCCTCATAGGGCTAGCTACGAGGTTGAGTGTGGTTTGATGTGGCCTCGAGTTTTGCCTTCCTCAGCCTAAGGTAGATTTGAGCGCTAACATAGTGGCGACCATACTGGGGAAAGTGGAAGAACTTGGCACACTATTGTACATATATTTCATATTTTGGCTAAGGAAAGATAAGAGGTTTTGCAGCATATCGTGGTCAAAATGCTTTTCTTCTCAAGGAAATGAATGGAGATGATTGTCCTGGAGGGCCGATCAATGGTCGGTTGCTAAAGCGATACCACTTCTGAGTATTTTCTGCTCATTTCATCATCATTTTATATATCGTTTACTTCTGTTCTATTTCACGTGTGTACTGATCTCTCATCTTCAGTCTGGGGCCCACAGCGAAGGCTATAATTCTGGAGATGAAGGTTAGTTGGTTTGAAGTTTGCCAAGTCAGTTTTATTAGTCCTTTCAGTTTTAAAATCGAGTCAGTTTTGGTCAAAGTTGTATTCGGTTTTCAGTCAAATCTCTAGTCAATAAATGTGTCAAAGTTTTGACAAATAATGACTCCATCATCCAATGGATGAAGGCACTGTCTGACTCTCCCAGAGATCTGCCGTTCTTGGCATCTCCAAGGAGCCACCATTGTTGTAGGGAAAAGTATCCGATTCGGATGACCCTATCCCACTCTAAGGGTGATAGTACCTCAGCAACAACTGTAAACAAGACTACTTAAGGTTTACTTCTTTATGAAAGCAAGAGAGAATGAAGAAATGCACTAACCGTTGCCTTGCGCTTAATATTTGCTCCAATCTCTTCTCTTTGCTGCTTGCTCCTAGCTCTTTGCTCTTTTGCTGGCCCAGCTATAATGAGATCCTGCAAAATAACAAAGAAGGAAACTACAAGAAGCATGCATTCATAACTGATTCAAGGATTAGCATAAATCAAATATATAATCATCACAATACATCATTGAAACAAATGCATATAGAAGAACCTCAATAGCTTTTATTAATGGAAGAAGTAAAGTTCTGAGAAGGTTACAACCATCGAAGGCTCCAATCCAGCAACACCTCCCAGCAGAAAGAATTTCTCCTCTTCACCTCCTTCAAGCAATCACCCAATAGTTCTATAGTGAAACCAACAGCATGTCATTACTTTGCACAAAATTCCAGCCTCCTGAGCTCATAGGAGAGAGCTCAATATATAGATGAATTGAGAAAGGATGAGTCAGCTTGCAACTGATGTGTAGCTGCCTTGTGTCCTCTCTCTCTTCAGTTGATCTTCAGTTCTTGAGTCCACTTCGAGAACCTTGCTTCCACTTGGAGAAACAGAGCCTCTGACTCATCACAAGGCGAAATCCCTGATCCAAGTGTCATTTTTGGAAGATTCCAGAGCAATGACTCAGTGTGCCACTTGTCCCATCTCGCTCAGCGCAGGTGGCCTTTGTTCTACCTGCTTTGCAACGCAGGTACACCATGGAGGAGTTGAGTTTCAGCGCAGAAGCCTAGTGGAGCACCTGCTTTGATTTCAGGATTGCTTGTTTTTGAGTGTTTTCAGGTGGAGAACTGATCTGAGAGCTGTTGGTTTGCTGACCTTTGTTCCTCTAGGGGTAGGAACATCATGTTTAGGGACTTTGGATCCCTTGGATTATTGACAATTCATGCCTGATGCTGAAAGGTACAAAATTGTCTATAACAGATGCCCCCTAAAGTATGAGGTCGTTTATCGGGTGAAATGCTTTATTAGGAGGATCCGAAGTTCATTCAATCTGCTGAGAAGTGTCCTGTAATAAGATACAATACAATACATTATTTTTCATACTTTTTCATGATCTAGCTGAGGCGGGCATTCCCATGCTCAGCTTTATAAATTCATTTTGGTACATAGAATAGACGATCGTCTGATGGTAGACTGATAATTCTCTGCTGAAATTATCATCCTTTGATAAGGATGATCATTTGTTGCAATGATGTACACATCAAATGTCTTTATATCCTGAATATATATCGCAGCCTGGATGGATGAAACTAGATCCGGGGTCTTCAATCTCTTCCGATCTTCACTCGATGTACAAGTCGATCCATGTGAGAATTTCTTGAAGTCGAACATGGAAAGACATCGCTTGATTACCAGTCACTGATGTAAACCGTTAACAAATGCGAGAGGAATCACCGATAAGGATGATGACCCTCAAGGTACAGCAGTACAATTCACATGGTGGGAATAAAGGACTTGGCGTCGACCACCATGCAAAATCTTCTGGTCGAAGGTCATTGATGTATACCTGTCGCCGGAAGTGAGAAACTTGCCATTGAGGCATGCAAGCTTCAAAGTACTGAAGGGGTTGTTCCTAGATCAACTCCTTGGATAATGAGCTGATGTCGACAAGGAGCGATCCGTCAAAGGAGGGCCTTAATGAATCCCACATCAGTGACACGGAACGGAGCTAGTGATTGTGATGAGGTGAAAACAAACTGTGATGTATGATTCAGGGTGGCGGTCATGAAATGGATGAAGGACAATGTATGGCAGTGGATGGGACACGGTTGACTCTTTGCAGAACAACATCTCTTGAACATATAACGACACTGATGTGATGGATCGGTAGCATTACCCCAAATGTGGATGGTGTGGCTAGGACCATGGCGATGAGACCGGTGAATGAAACAACCCAACCCGATGTGATACGGAGGACAAAGTGTCATGTTCAAGAGTGACTTGCTACCATTAAAGCTGTGAGGTTCTCCCAATTTTTCCCCAGTCATTGCTGACCAGTACCTCTTTATTTTTGTCAAGCTTGAGGAGGATAACATATGCTTGTTCTATAACCTGCCCTTCGGGCAAGCCCATCGCTACGTTTTAACGAGCCTAGCGATAGGGAAACTCGTTCTCGTCTAAAGACAAGTTTGTCGCTATTTAATGAATTTAACGAGTCTAACGACAAGGATAACTCGGTCCTTTTCATTTTTAGAGAGTCTGAAAAGGTACATAAAGTCAACTCCAGAATTCCTTTTTCGTCATCTAATCCCTTAAGTCTGAAAAAGTATAAAACAATACAGAAGGGATGAGTTTTCGGTACTTTTAACAAGCCAAACAAAACAAGCGCTCGATCTTTTTGTGCAATAATCCCTCAGGTCCAAAAAGATTAAAATCTAAAGGAGGGATAGCTCTTCCTGTCGTTTAACGAGCTGGAAGGCCAAAACTCGACAAACTTTTCATATTTTACGAGTCAGGAGAAAAGAGCTCAAAGAAGACTCGTCTTTTGAGGAACGAGTGATGAACAGGGCAGCAGCAGATTCCAGGTACAGGTTGGAATATTCCAATCACGGCAGTGTCACAAGGATGGCTTAGTGAAATCACTCTTCGCAGCTGTTCCTCAAAATGGGTAAACAAACATATGGAGATGAACGATTGGCCAAATGAACGGATGGAGGTGAGACTGCAAGAACACGACCAAGGGCTTTAATATGGCTGTCAAAGGTTACATTTACCAAGGTTATTTACCGGTTCATTTTTTCTGGGTGAGCTTGAACTCTAGGGGAAGATTGCTCACAACTTATGTTTATTTTTTAACGAGCATGAACTACGTGCTAAAACTGCTCAGATCTTGTGTTTATTTTTTAACGAGCATGAACTGTGTGCTAAAACTGCTTGATCTTTTGCATGCCCCCCAGACTCCAAGGGGCCGCTTCATTTTTTAATGAGGTTGACACAACAAAGAACTATCCTCTTAATTTCTCATTTTTTAACGAGGTTGACTTGAGATAGGAACCATCCTCAAAATTTTAGATCCATTAGAAACAGAAGCTTTCATATTCCACTATGGCCCTTTCCGCCAGATTACTTGAAGGCGGCAATGCGAAAGTACCCATTAAATTAGGGTCTTTTAGGAAAATGACTCCGATATTTCGGAGAGAATGATTCCTTCCTTGGATCATCGGAATGCTTCCCGTAATAAATGGTGGCACAACTTCTGTCGAAGTTGTCGTCGAGCTGCTCGGTTGATCACTTCCTTTGCCATTCGACGACTGCGGATTCCCGCAGTTTTTGCATCTTGTCGAAATCAAAGCATCATCCTGTTGCTCAGAGGTCAACACCATTAGCACCTGGCGCGGGGAAGCATTTCCACTATCAACCAGATTTTGACCTTGATTAGGAAATGGATCAGTTAACACAGTTGGATTTTTAGGACTCTTGAAGAATCTTTTTATCTCAGCTTTGTATGGACAGTCCGCTGTCCAATGATCTTCGTCACATATAAAACATGGACTTTTTGGTTTCCCTTTCCGAGGAGAGTTCGAAGAAGACTTTTTAGGAGATGATTCTCCTTGGTCTTTCTTCTTCCCTTTGTTTTGTCTCTTCTTGCTTCCTGGTTGATTGGTTTCTTTGCCTTTATCTGTCGATACGGCATTTACTTCCGAAGCAAGAATTTCCTCATGCGCATTTTGATTCGAATCCTTACGGGCCTTCTTTTGATTGGCCCTTTTTGGATTCGTGTTTGCTGTGCCAATCACGCCATCGCCGGCATGAGAGTCACTGTTTGATTTAGGAGGAGGAGGGATTGAAAACTCTGGTCTAGGGGCATCTGGTATTTTGTCATAGAGCGTGCCGGACTGAGTATATACTAAGTCCAAATATTGCGCACGAGCAATAACCTGCTCTTCTGTTACGACTCCCCCCTTCGCCACATCTTCTGTTATGGCCGGAAGTAACGACTTTATAAACCACTCAGCTAAAAGCTGATCAGGAACGTATGTTTTAACCATTCTTCGTCGACGTCGCCACTCATGTATATGATCTGATATATGAGTTGCGGTTGTCTGCTTGAAGTTGGTCAATATCTCTGTTCCCGTTTCATACCTTATTGGTAATTGAAAGTGGGTTAAGAATGTCGTGGCAAGGGAGCTAAAATTGTCGAAAGAAGCTCTTGGCAATTCTATATACCATTTCGCCGTTGGACCTGTCAATGTCCTCTGAAAGAGGCGAAGCCTTATCGAATCATCATTTAAAGTGTTCGACGAACACCATAGATGAAATGTCATCACATGATTCGACGGGTCTTCACCTGGATTTCCATTGAATTTAGGAATGTCGGATGGAAGTTTGTGCGGGATCACTGGCCACCATGGGGCGTAAGCAATTGGATCATTGGTTAACCGATGTAAATCAGGCAACTCTAAAGTCACCACGAATGGTAACTGTTGATTCAAGTTAGGGGAAGCGTAACCAGGGTATGATGGAATTGCCTGAACAGTTGGTCTTTGCATACCAGCATAATGGAGTTGATGTTGGTATGATTGATACGGTTGATGGACTTGACCACTATAAAGTGGTTGATTTTGACCATTTTGGATATATGGTTGTCCAGTATTCGCAAAGATTTGCTGTTCAGAACCTTGGTACACTTGTTGGAATTGTGGCTGTTGGTATTGCACTATCCACGGTTGCGATACCATGGGTTGTTGTGCTACACTAACCATTGGACCAAGATGTGGGGTAATTGTACCCGATTGTACTTGTGTCGCCCCACCAGTAGGCGATTGTGGTTGGGTCGCAGGGTCAAGGGGCTGTTGCATGAGAACCTGAGAAATCTGAGGCTGACATACAACAGGCATCGTTTGAACCTGCGACACGGTTACAATAGTCGGTGTAGTTGGGATGTTCGTCACAGGTACACACTGTTGCATAGAATATACAACTCTTGGTGGTTGGGATAGCATAGGTACCCAACTACTCGTTGCAATTCCACCATAACTTGAATAAGGTTGAGAACTCCCGTATGGGTACCCTCCCGGAGGGGTTAATGAAAGGGCATACTGCCCCCCATACGGTGGTAATCCAGAACACAAGGCAATTGATTGTCCTGGAGGACTGGATGGCCTAAATTGATTCCCAAAAGGGTCAATTTGATGAGTCTCACCATAAGAGTTACCAGACATTACTCCGGAACAAACAGGAACAGACCATACTGCCGAGATAGTCCCTTGGTGGACTCCTTCTAGCGATTGAGAGCTAGTTGGGACAGATGGTATGCCGGCGAACATTGTTGGATTTGCAGCAGGTAATTCTGCCGTCGCCATGTCATTCGACACAGTCCTAGATGTCGACGGTTGTTCAGACATTTTGAGTCTATCCAATTGATTGCCTAGTGATTCTATAGGAACTTCCACTGGTGATGGACAAACTTCTGTTGTAGCAGGAAATAGAGTGACCCCTACTCCAAAATGAGTTGGAGTGGATACTTGCGGTTCCTCTATAATTTCCTCTATCGCAATCAGACCAGGTGGAAGAGGAAGACCGTCAGGTCTGTAAAAGATTTCCGGTGCCGAAGAAGGGGTTGTATCGACAGCGACAGATGTTTGACGAACAAAACTCTCTGGACCGGTTACAGATGGAACTGGTTCAGTTATACAAGTATTTGCCCCCAGACTAGGATCAGTATTACTGTCCTTCTGTGGCAGTTGAACTTCTTTTATAGAGGCAGGGTTTCCGGAAATGTTTGGAGTAACCAGAATCTCAGATGTTGTTGGAACACTTGTTCTAACTTTTAAAGGAGATTTTGAACTGGTTCGACGAGCTCGCTTTGCCCGGACTGTTTTCGACTCCGGAGACAAAGACGGTTGACTCGCAAGCCTCTGCGAACGACGGATATTCAATTGACTTTCTTCCACGATTGCGGATTACTTGATCAACTAAAATATAAAGGGGAAAATTTGTGTTTCCGATTTGAATGAATTTTATTAGACGCTTTTAGACATAACTTTGCTTTTTCATGTTTTAAGAGTCGAGAAAAAGCTAAAGATGACTCTAGTCTCCTTCGATGTATTAACAAGCCCGAAGTGACAAATGCTCGGTTGGACTTTTTCAGTTATAGAGTTTGAAAAAGGCCAAAAGAAACTGCTCTGGAGATCTAGGCAGAGGGTGTGCCAATCCTTTCGCAAAACCACGGAATACGTTTTACGGTACGTGTGGTCAATCTTCGTGAATGCTGTGTTCACTGCATTGCGATCAGTAGGGCGGCCGACATGGCTTCCTAAGGATAAAGGATATATGCCTATAGGGGTCTCCCAATATATACTCGACGGTACGTGGGAGCACAAGTCCGTATTAGTGCCACCGACTCTCAGGAGGAATCACCCACCTTCTTCAAGATCGACAGTCACTACGTTTAACGACGCCGGAACACGTCTCTAGCTTAGACTTCTATGTGTTTGCGTTATGTTTCAATGCGTTGTTAGGTTCATTCAGTATAGTTTAAGTTGATCTTTTTAAAGTTTGCCTTTCAAGGTTCACCACGAGCTGTATATGACAAATTCCTGAATGCAGCCTAAGATGAGAAGCAAGCTTTTTCAAATCTTTTTGACTGATGAAAATCTTAACTACTGAGGGAGAAGAAAGGCATATCTTTTCACACAGTTCATACATCACAAACTAATGCACTTTCTCCTAAATCATCATGCAAACTTTTTCAAATGCAAAATGCACAATGCATGTATTTTCTTTTCCCTTTCTTAATGTTGATGTATTACAAAAAGAAAGTTGTTATTTAACTTTGATTTCGATTTAAAGCGAAAACAAACAAGCTTGTTCAAAATCAAAAGACACCTTAAGATTTACTTGTTTAATCACTGGAAATACATGAAATCAAACCATAATGACGAAAGTAGAAAGACTAATCAGCTATGGACAGCAAACAAGTTAACTCTTTAGACCAGCAAAATGCCTAACACAGGTTCAGATCTAAGAGGCCAAAGCAAGACTAGTTCACTTTCGTTATGGGAAATTGTAAATGATGTAAGAAATACAAAAGAACAAGTACAATTTCGTTATATAACAGAGGCGGAATGATGGAAAGTAAGGTTGGTTTCAGAACAGGTACAAGACTGGTAACTGGCTGCAAAATCTATAGTGAAAACAGGCAAGAAAAAGGGAGGAAACCCCAAATGCACAAGGCAAAATTGGGCCAACGCAGGTGCTGCACAGCCAGTCTGGCTCTCAGCGCAAGTAGCCCCTTCGGGACCTGCGTTGCAAAGCAGGTAGCCTTTGTACTACCTGCTTTGGAAAACGAAAGTTGCGTTTTCTCAGTTTCCGGGTCACAATTTTCTCAAAAATTCACAGTTTTTGCTCAAATCAGAAGCTATCAGTCAAGCACACACAAAGGGATGACAAGGAAGATGAAAAGCTATCACTAAGAGCTTACAAGGATCCTTGTAGATCAGCTCTTCAAATCATGAACATGCTCAGAAATGAGCTAGAGTAGCTGCCCTCTACTTCGCTTTTGATATAGTCAAAAGCTTTTCGATTTGGTACTCTTTTGTTCAGGAAATGAATAGCAAAATACTACAAACAATCAAACAGATACGATCCCCAGCGGAGTCGCCAGTTTGTTGTAGGGAAAAGTATCCTATTCGGATGACCCTATCCCACTCTAAGGGTGATAGTACCTCAGCAACAACTGTAAACAAGACTACTTAAGGTTTACTTCTTTATGAAAGCAAGAGAGAATGAAGAAATGCACTAACCGTTGCCTTGCGCTTAATATTTGCTCCAATCTCTTCTCTTTGCTGCTTGCTCCTAGCTCTTTGCTCTTTTGCTGGCCCAGCTATAATGAGATCCTGCAAAATAACAAAGAAGGAAACTACAAGAAACATGCATTCATAACTGATTCAAGGATTAGCATAAATCAAATATACAATCATCACAATACATCATTGAAACAAATGCATATAGAAGAACCTCAATAGCTTTTATTAATGGAAGAAGTAAAGTTCTGAGAAGGTTACAACCATCGAAGGCTCCAATCCAGCAACACCTCCCAGCAGAAAGAATTTCTCCTCTTCACCTCCTTCAAGCAATCACCCAATAGTTCTATAGTGAAACCAACAACATGTCATTACTTTGCACAAAATTCCAGCCTCCTGAGCTCATAGGAGAGAGCTCAATATATAGATGAATTGAGAAAGGATGAGTCAGCTTGCAACTGATGTGTAGCTGCCTTGTGTCCTCTCTCTCTTCAGTTGATCTTCAGTTCTTGAGTCCACTTCGAGAACCTTGCTTCCACTTGGAGAAACAAAGCCTCTGACTCATCACAAGGCAAAATCCCTGATCCAAGTGTCATTTTTGGAAGATTCCAGAGCAATGACTCAGTGTGCCACTTGTCCCATCTCGCTCAGCGCAGGTGGCTTTTGTTCTACCTGCTTTGCAACGCAGGTACACCATGGAGGAGTTGAGTTTCAGCGCAGAAGCCTAGTGGAGCACCTGCTTTGATTTCAGGATTGCTTGTTTTTGAGTGTTTTCAGGTGGAGAACTGATCTGAGAGCTGTTGGTTTGCTGACCTTTGTTCCTCTAGGGGTAGGAACATCATGTTTAGGGACTTTGGATCCCTTGGATTATTGACAATTCATGCCTGATGCTGCAATGCACAAAATTGTCTATAACAACCATCCCCATTGGATCCAATGTTAGAGTCGGTCCTTACAGCCCTCTGTCAGAGATCTTTTCTCTTTTGCATATCATTCTTAGGTGTCTCGCTCGTTCCACTTCGTTGCATTTCGCTAGGGGCATGCCATTGACTGACGAGGGGGTCTGGTCGTCTTGTGTTTCCTCATGCTTGTACGTGCAGGGTTAGTCAAAAGTCCTCAAAAATCACCGAAGTACATGATCATTGCATTCATCGTCATAAATGATTAGTTTCGTTAAAAAAGAGTCTTTAGTCCTAGAGTCTAGGGTTTTCAGTCCTTTGCATACATGTAATAAAAGCCTGCAGGCCATGAGGTTGGTTTCAAAAGATTCTCATTTCATATTTTTTCTCAGAAAGCATTTGAAAACATTTTTAGTCCAAAACTCTCTTTTGGAACTAGAAATTGTCAAACTTCATTTTTTGTAATAATTGTATTTGTTTCATCACAAGAAGTTTCAGAGCAAGCCTCTGATCTTTTCCGAAGCCAAATGCCGGATCCCTGCAAAAACAACCAAATGTCATCAGTCCAAGATTTAGAAATATAATAAAAAGCCAAAGAACAAATATTATATTAAGTGATCAAAATGAAAAAGTGCCAAACATTAGAAAAGTGCATCATGAAGTAAATTTAAAATCAAAATTGATTTTATGAGATATTTTGCAACCCATATAAAGCATTGGAGACAATTCATTTCCACCAATTCTCAAAGCAGAGGTCAAAGTGCAGATTACAAGGGCGAAAAACCAGTTTTCAGAACTGTAGAACGGAGTTGGAGTTGCGCGCTACCCATACAGGAGGCGTGCTACCCATATAAAGGGCACTACACACCTGCTGTGCACTACGCGTTGGGTGGGCACGCTACCCATACAGTCTCAAAACTAAAAATTTTGCTCCTGTGTTCAGTTTCTTGTCAAATCACCTCGTTTTGCCTACAAGCAGTAACTTGTGAAGATTTCTTTGATGCTATGCGTGATGCCAATAATGTCGATCTTTCAAATTTCTTGTTATGGTATTCACAAGCAGAAACCACTTAAAATGAAACATGTGACAGGTTCCAGCTGCCAGAGCAAGTCAAGATCAAATATGTAATAGAAAAGGAAAATCTGGAAGATGTTCTATTCTATCTAAGCAAGAAAAGTTCTGTCTGTTCTGTTTGGTGCCAGCAAACTTTGTGGAATTAAATTAGGTAGGCAAAGCTCGATCTGTTCCATCTAATACCAGGATAGCTTGAGGCAATTTTTCTACACTGATCTAAGGGAAACGAAACTCTGTTGTCCTATCTGAGGCAGTGGGTCTGTGGTATTGGTCTATCTTTATATTGATATTTGATTGAAGGGGAAACAAATGCACGTTCACTCTTGCTTGGCATAGAACGAAGCACTCTTGTAGTGAATAGACCAAACCTTCATGATGGTTAATCTCCATTCCAACACAAAGGATTTTCTGTGATATGACCTCTTTGAGCTCACGCAATTCACCTGAAGTGGAGAGTTTGTGGTGCTGATCCTTGAAGGGACAATGAATTATATTCTAAAGAAGGATCTAACTAGACACTGTTAATAGCCATGCTCATATTGTGCCGAGTCGAAGGTCGAAATTTTTAGAAGTGACAGGTTTTGGGTCGGAATCCATTCCAGTGGTGAGTCTGTGTTTCGAAAGGTTCTGAATGTTTGGCGATACAGCTTCTAAGCAAAGCCCGAGTCACAAAGATGAGGATGATGAACAAGCAAAAATAGTTTGTGAATTGCCTATGCAGAATGCTAAAATGGGAAACATGTGTACACGTGTTCCTTCTGAGCCACGTGGTTATTTCCGCGCAAAGGCTACTCTTTTAAAACTAACACTTTTCTCAAAGGTGTAAAGGCGCTCAAATCATACGTTTTGATGACACAAATCCTACTAAAGAGAGTAATGAATTTGTTGAAAGTATTTTAAATGATACACTCGGCATCAAAGGAGAAGGACCCACATATACTTCAGATTATTTTTCACAGTTAATGGAGATGGTTGAGAAAGCCGAGAGAAAATGAAGAAAAATAGGAACAGATCTGCCTATCTTTGTCTTCAGTTAATAATTCATAGGGTCTACGCTCCAGGTTTATTTTCCATTGGTCATTAGAAATTCTTAGCTGGAATAATGTAACGCTTTTCTATCTTTAGAGCAAATGGATGATCCTAAAATAGGGCTCTTGTTTTGGGTCGATCGGTTTTCTCCTGAGCTTATTTATTGTATGAAAAATCATTTGTAAAGGAGAGAGTTCAGAGAGCTGTGGGAGAAAGAATTAGAGTTTCATTGTACAGCTTTGACAGAGGAATAATCGAATGGTCAGCTCTAATTTATAAGATTCATGTGGCTTGAAGCTTAGCATAATGTATTTTCTTTGTGTTTCATATGTATGTTGTAATGTTTTTCATTTCATTCATAAATCGTTTCCAGTTTGAATGCTTGAGAGTAAGAAAGGTAGAACTCAGTGATTGCTCTGCCTTGAGGAATTGTTCAAACTTTGTGTGGCTTTCTTCTGTCTGAAAAGGATTCATTGTTTAATGCCCTTTTCAGATATCTTAAACAGTCTTTCCACACCCTTTAATTTCAATTTAATTGTTAAACTTCACTCCTATCTTGCCTTATGGAATAATCTGTGCCTTTGATTAAATTTCTGCTCTTGTTGTCTTTGCCCCATGCAGCCCAGAAAACCCAATCATTTATTAAAAAAACCCTTTTCTTATCTATTTACTAGCCTAAAATCAGTATTAATTTTAAGTCATCTCGCACCCTATTGCTCATTTTCTCGAGATTGACTGGAGAGAGCCCTCTCCTATCCTTGTAGGGCTAGCTACGAGGCTGAGCTTAGTTTGATGTTGCCTTGAGTTTTGCAGTATTAACCCAAATTCATATATTTCAGGTCCGGAGCAATGTCGCATATCGCAATCGGCGGTGTCCCGAGGCTATATATATATATATATATATGGCGCGCCACTACACTCTCGACTCGCCATGTTATGGAATATAACATATATATGTATCGAGTCTGGCCTAATCACATATCGCTATTGGCAGAGTCCTAGGCCTGTGCATATTGTCATATGTGATATGGCAGACTTGCCGATCCTATTAAACATAATATACATATTATTGAGTCCGCCCCCACCCATCACAAATCGCTATCGGTGGAGTCCTAGGCCTGTGCATATTGCCATATGCGATATGGCAGACCCACTGATCCTATTAAACATAATATATATATTATCAGGTCTACCCCCGCCCATCGTAAATCACTATCAGTGGAGTCTAGCGCTCATGCACAAGGTGTGACACCATACGGGGGACCCGACAATGGTTATAGATCCAGTACATAATTTTTGAAGTCTGTTGTATGGCCAGACACGGGATTTCCCATAGTTTCTTGTGTATTCGAAAAATGCTATAGCCGTGGTAATTAATGGAAATCCCATATGGAGGACCCGATAGGGTATAGGTTCCTGTCTATAGTCTTTCGAGTCTAGATTTTTATGTGTTAGGTGATGATTTTCAATGAAAATCATATTTACATTCATGGGACTTAATCATTGCATAAATTAAAAAAGAAGGGGGGATTCTTTCACATTTGATGTTATAAATGCAAGATTCATGTTTTGTAGGCATGTTTGCCATATTTATCACAATCATAGTTGATATGAATTATTTTGCAGGCAAATTTGAGCAGACCCAGTAACGGATAAATGTGTGTTGTATCAATATGATGCCTCTATTCCACCGATATCACCATTGCAAAACACACTCTGCTAAAGGGAATATGGACTGCCATAGTGCATGATGGAGGCATATTGTATATTCAACAAAAGCACTCATGACAGTGATGATCCATCAGGATGTCATTACTTCCAAACATACCTTCAGTCATGCCAGATGTGGGATGATAAGTGCAGTGTTTTCAATTGGGATAACGTCTGATCTACACAGGTGCGAAGAGATGACACACAGTCATTCTCTTTCAATCAACATTGATTCATTCCCCAGGAAACGAAGCCCTCCAGTAGATATACCCTTCACATGTCAGCTGTTACACGGACTATGCTACATGGGCACGTTCTGATTTGTATATTGCAAAGAAAAGGGGAATTGAAGAGATCAGTGGGAAGACGAAGGGCCAGGGCCTGAGGCATAAGTATTACCTCTAGATAGGAGAGAAGGGCCTTTTGTTTGGAGAAAACAACTTTGATTTATTTTGAATAAAGAGGACTATTTGGTTCAATAAGGAGCATGTTGTTTCAAATTTGTTTCCCTTTTATCTCATATGTTTAGAATCAGTGTGTTGTTGTTGGTATAAAGAAAACTGTGATTTGCTTTGTGAATATTAATAATTATCAGTTCATGGTTATTTTTGGTTATTTGAATGCAATTCAATAGCATTGATAATTCATGAAAAGTCGTTAATTCCAGACTTTGTTAAACATCAATTGCAAGTGTTATTTGTATAAATGGAATGTGTATTCTTGTATGAATGGTTAGATTGCAATTAAGAATTAATGCAGCCTTGTTCTTATGTGAACCAGTAATTGATTAATTTAGACTTGGAATTCATATACGATGTTTAACCTCTCTTTTTCATGCTCCTGCAGGATAGATTATGATAGTTAGGACTTAGACTAGAGTAGTTAGAAGAAGTGTAGATAGGATTCAATACATAGTGGTTAGCTATTTTATTTTGTTGATGTAATTGAAGCCTTCATCCTAGAAGAAATCTTTCAACTCATTTAACATTTTACGGGGTCCCTTAAAACTCATTGGAACTAGTCATCCCAAACGAAAGCAGGTCTAATTGGGGCTTGCGATCGGGTTCGTTCCTTTTGTTGGTATAGCGAAATTTTCGCCATGTCAACAAATTGGCACTAGAAGGAGGACCTGAACCACTGTCCACAACTTTTTATGATTTCATTTATAAATGTTTGCATGGACTCCAAAAGATTAATGCATAGATTGTGAAGGTCGAAAAGACCCTTCCTCTAATTCAGAAAAGCCTCATTTCAAAGAAGAGACACTATGGGAGTATCCTGTCACTCAGGAACAACCAGTCAGAATACTTACGTAGGCTTACGCTCGTTCCCTCTCTCAGCTCCCCATCTTTCACTCTTTACCTCTGAAAACTAAAATAAATCCAAGGATCTATTCCATAAAAGAAGAGACATATACAGCCTCGTCTCTTGAAGATATGGTGCTTGAATCCTTGCAAAGTATCGACACTCCCTGGGAAGGGAGTCCTGATGATCCACTCTCTGAAGGCAATCCCTGGCCCAATTTGGGAAGTATTAATAAAGGAATCCTTGAAGAAACCTCCAACCAGAACATCCTTATCCACAATATGGCTAACGTTCCTCTTCCAGGTGGGAACTAGATTTAATCGAGTGGAAACCAACTCCCACCTCCTCCGGGAGCACTTCCCCCTTGGCTCGCTCAGGACACTATAATGATACCTGGGCAGTAGCATCCCTTACCCAAGAATATAGAAAAATAACTGCCTAAATTTGACCTTGGGAAGGGAGACACCGTTGATAACCATATTCACTCTTTCTTCCTGGCCATGCACATGTTGGGGGTAATCGATGAAGATATAGTATGTCGCCTATTCCCTTTTACCTTGATTGGTGCAGCTTCCACTTGGTACTTTAGCTTGAGAATCGGATCATTCACCTTGTGGGCTGCCTTTCAACAGGCCTTTTTAGACAAGTATGGCGATGACAAAACCCCTACGACCTTAGTTTTATAACTATCCCATTTGAAAATGGAAACCAAAGAAAAGGTTAATGATTATCACATCCAATTCAACACCTTGTTCAATGGAATCCCGGCCACCAGTAGACCTACTGAGGAGGTGCTCATGGAATTCTACATCACTGCTCTCCCTATCCCTACTGCGATGTGGGTCAAAAGGAGTAATGCACAAACCTTACAGGGTGCTATCGATGAAGCAGTAGAGTCGAGAATGAAATTCTTAGTCTCACAGCATGTTATCATACAATCGGAGAAAAGAAAGCCTCTCAAGCATCCAAGAAGAATAATGGGACTGATAATAAAGGGGCTGAAACCAAAGAAAAGGATACCACAGATGTATAAGGTTTACATCAGATCATTAAGAAGTTGACAAATATAGTCATCGATATGAAAAGGAATTTTGGGTAGAGTAAAAGCGGGAGTGGAGGAGAGTATAACAATAGAAAACCTTTCAAACCTTTCTATCGTAAGAAGAAAGAAGGTGGTCATGGTCCACTTGCACTACTTGCTCCACCCAATGAAGGGAATTTAGATATAGAAGAGCTGGCTCCTATCGGATCGCTCCTTAACCAAGAAGAACCTATAGTGGAGTTAGAGCCAGAACAAGAAGATGAGGAAGAATACCAAGTAGAAGAGCCCTTGGAAGAAGAATCTCAAATCAACGTATTGTGGGATTTCTATACGAATGAGAACGATGATGACCAATGAGATAGTATGGCGGAGATCCACACTAATGAAATCCACACATGAAGTAAGGGGCCACTTGCAGGTGTGATGAAGCCTATAGATCAGACCAAGAAAGATGTCCACCTTGTGAAGGCACCCGCTCCCAAAGTTCGTATTGATAAGGGTAGACCTAGTGGTCAGTCCAGGAATACCCCGGTTGCAAACCATCCAAAGAAAGAAAATGCATCTGCAAATGCAACGAAAGTGACTCACAGTGGTAAATTCCCACCTAAGAATGGAAAAACTAGTATGTTTACTCTACCCTATCATGTTTATAACATTGATTACAATATTATGGATGATCTTAAGAAATCTAGAGCAAATATCACATACTTTGATCTGCTAAAATTAATGCAACAAAGAGATTTTCTCTTGAAAGCTATGAATGACTGGAATGGAAAAACTACCGCCATCCCGAGCATCCAAACACAGAAGTTTGTCTCCAGACCTATTAGTACTCTCAGCGCAGCCCAAAAGCCAGCAGCCATGGAAGCCACCCTATCAAAAATGGATTGAAACCCCCAAGATGTCAGTGCAGCCATGATAGGAAGGAAATAAAAATCCATGACTCCCCCTTTCCTAATCACTTTTGAAATATTCAACATGAATGTACACAATTGCTTGGTAGAGTCAGGTGCCTCATCCACTATGATGCCTTAGGCTATTTCTAAAGGACTTCATGCAGTACCTGAGAAAACTAGAACTCGAATCATGCAATTAGATAGGACAAATGTGAAAGTAATTGGGGAATTGAAAGATGTATTGATCCGGATGACTACTAAAGCACAATACGCACAAGTCATTGATATAGTGGTAGTCGATATAGTCGAGGCTTATGGAATGCTACTTAGTAGGGATTGGTCAGCAAAACTAAATAGATATTTCTCGACTGATTGGTCCCATATCTTACTACCTCAGAAGGGAAAAGGTGATATGCTGAGAGTTGATCGAGAAAGATACATGAAGTATGTGGTAGCGGAACTAAATGGTCCCAATGAACCTGTAATGTTTACCTACTCCATCCTTGGGAACTATAGTTTCAATGTTTATGCTACAGAAACCTATTTTGGAGAACTCAATGCAGAAATAGTTGAAGAAAATTTGACATACACACAGTTGGAAGCTCCTTCCCATAATCCAACTGATGAACTATCCTGTATTATAGTAGATGATATGACTAATTCTGTAGATAGTGGTTCAATAGATGTAACATTAGATTCTATATTTTGGACACTATATTTTGATGGCTCTAACTATCTTGAAGGTGCAGGTGCTGGGAGCATTCTCATTGACCTACAAGGGAACCAACATTTGATGGCTAGCCTGTTGGAGTTCACATGCACCAACAATACAATAGTATATGAAGGCTTGTTGCAGGGCCTTAAGAAAGCCATTGATATGAAGGTAAAAGACCTTAAAGTGTTTGGTGACTCACAGATAATCGTGGATCAGGTGAGGAAAAGGATACATTGCAATTCACCACACCTGGTAAGGTACCAGCATGATGTATGGAGCTTAATTGATAGTTTTGATTCTTTTAATATCACATACATATCTCAAGGGCAAAACCAAGATGTTGATCTGATGGCTAGTATGGCTACTAAATGTTTGCCTAATTTTAGATTGAAGAAAAATAAATGTTATGTTGAATTGATCTTCAGACCATCCATGCCTGATAACATCTCAAATTGGCAAGTGTTCGAAGATGATGAGCAAATCCTTGAGTTCTTGCATTGCGAGAAGACATTCAAGAATGTAGTAATTGAGGAAAAGGAGCACGACAGGCTTATCAACGAGAGGGAAGATGAGGAAAAGGATCAGCCCAATGTGATTCCCAAGTCAGTTTTTAAGATGGAGCACTTGTATGACTTGCATGATAAATTCAAGAAGTTGACTAACTAAAAAACACATAGCTCATCCATGAAGTATGAATCGGTCAACCTTGGGACCAAAGAAGACCAAAAAAATGTCAATCTAGGCTTGAGGTGCTCTTCACAAGAAAAGGCTGCATTTGTCAAGCTATTTAAAGAATACAAGGACGTATTTGCATGGACATATGGAGACCTAAAAACCTTTGATACCAGTGTTATGCAACATGTAATTCCTTTGGAAAAGGAAGCTAGGCCCTACCAACAAAAGCTTCGTAAGATGCACCCAAGCCTAGAACCGTTGGTGAAGAAAGAATTGAACAAACTGTCGGATGCTAAAATCATTTTCCTCGTCAGACACACTGTTGGGTAGCCAATCTCGTGCCGGTGAGAAAGAAAAATGGAGACATCAGGCTGTGTATCGATTTCAGAAACCTGAACAAAGCATTGCAAAAAGATAACTACCCTATCCCTTCTATGGAACACATTCTTTAGTGCATTTCTAGGTCTAAAATGTTATCCCTATTAGATGGGTTTTTAGGATATAATCAAGTGTTGGTATCTAGTGGGAATCAGCTGAAGACAACCTTCAACACTAAATGGGGCACCTATGCATATTGTAAAATGCCTTTTGGAATTAATAATGCGGGCGCCACATTCCAGAGAGCTATGGACATAGCTTTCCAAGGGTTGATTAACAGATCAGTAGTGGTTTACATGGATGACATTACTGTGTATACATATCACAAGAGGGATCCTATCTATCACCTGAGACAGATTTTCGAAAGATGCTGAAGGTATGGAATATCATTGAATCCTAAGAAGAGCATCTTCACAGTCATAGAAGGGAAACTACTGGGTCATATCCTCTCTAAAGAAGGGATTGTTATTGATCCTAAAAGAATAGAGACCATCATGAGAATACAACCCCTTGCAAATAAAAATTCCATGCAATCTTTCTTTGGGAAGATCAATTTCGTTAGAAAATTTGTCCTAGGTTTCACTGAAATAGTGTGCCCCATGCATCTAATGATGAAGAAAGACGTTATGTATAAGTGCAGTGATGAAGCCAAGAAATAATTTCGGCAAATCAAGGAAAGCATCGCTAAAGCTCTTGCATTGGTTAGTCCCGATTGCGGTAAGGAATTCTTCTTGTACACTTTTGCTTCTGACGTTTCATATGCCACAATTCTCACTCAAAAAAAGTGATGATGGCAATGAAGTCCCTATTTATTATATGAGTTCTAATCTCCAAGGAGCAGAACTAAAATACCCAGACGTGGAGAAACAAGGCTTTGCGGTTTTTAAGGCCATAAAAAATTTCCACCCTTATTTATTAAAGGCCAGGACTAAAGTAATCATTCCCCATCCTGTTGTGAGAGCCCTCTTTGTGCAGAAAGAAATGGGTGAATGGAGAGGGAATTGGATCACCGCACCTCAAGAATTTTACCTTGAGATTAAGCCAACCAAGATAGTTCGAGGGTAGGGACTGTGCAGGCTAGCAGCAGAAGCCTTGGAAGATAGAGAAGGGGCATCCGAAGAACCAGAAGTGTAGATCATACAAAATGAACAAATAGAACACAAAGATTAGCCCCTATGGATTAATGAAGTGCTGATATATGAACGCGAAGCATCAGAAGCCCTTTTGGATCCCGAGTCATGGTGTTACAACATACACTTCTATCTAATGCAGGGATCATGTCTTGAACACATGGATGCATCACAAAGGAGAGCACTCAGATTGAAATCTAATAACTATCATTTGGCCAATAACATATTATAGAGAAAAAATTATGATGGAATCTAGTTGAGGTGTTTGGAAAAGGATGATGCCGACCATGTCTTGAAAGAAATGCATGACGGCCCAGCAGGTGGTCACTACGGTGGAGAGACCACTACTCACAAAATATTAAGAGTTGGATATTATTGGCCCACAGTGTTCAGAGACTCGCATGCTTACACCCAGAAATGCAAGGCATGTAAAACTATCGCAGGACAAGAAAGAATGCCAACCATTCCCCTCAGACCCATTATGGTTTATTGCCTGTTCTAGCAATGGGTCCTAGATGTCATAGGCGAGATCACTCCAAACTCTTCATAACAACATAAGTACATACTCACAGTGACCGACTACTTCACCAGATGGATCGAAGCCATCTCGCTTCAAAAGGTAAACGAAGATGAGGTAATATCATTCGTTGAGAAATTCATTATGAAGAGGTATGGCACCCCTTACGCTCTCATATTTGATAATGCTTCTTACTTTTCATCACTACAATTGACCGAATTTGCTATTGATAAATCAATCCACATAAGGTATGCAACAAACTATTACCCCTAGGGAAATGGAGTCGAAGAGTCAAATAAGAACCTCATACGCATAATCTGTAAGTCTGTCGCAGACAACCAGAGGAACTGGAACAACGCTCTAACAAATGCCCTTTGGGCTGGTAGGGTCACCCCAAAAGTAGCCTTAGGAAACTCTCCATACTTCCTCGTCTATGGATAGGCCTCCCAATGTTACCCTTCCCTCTTTACAGCTCTCCCAAGCTTCAAGAGGAACCCCCTCTGCCTTACTTCAAGTGAGGATCAACCAACTTATGAGGTTGGAGGAATTGAAAGATAAAGCCAGAAATAAATTCAGGAATCACCAAATGATTGTAAAAAGATGGTTTGATCATCATCTGGCAGGAGATAAAGACTTCCAAATAGGAGAGCTAGTCCTGAAATGGGACAAGTTGAGTGAGCCAAAAGGTAAACACTCGAAATTCCAACAATTATGGATGGGCCCATTCCGAGTTGTGGAAAAAATTGATCAGGGAAGTTACATATTGAAAACTTTACAGGGAGAAACTGAAAAATTCCCTGTTAATGGCCAGCATCTCAAAAGATACTTCCAGTAGCCACCACATGGTGGTTACCTCCTGAGTAGGTTAGGATTTATTTCATTTTGATGTTAGTTTAGTCACATTTCCACCTTTTCCTTTCTCATTTTTTTTGCAAAGTTCATTTTCCTTATGTTTTGAATTACAGTCCTTTTCAGCCAACTAATTTCAGTCCTCCAGTCTCGCTTTTACCTTTTCAGATTGCACTCATTCACCACCATCATCCTTTACTTTCCTCATTAACCTACTAGTGAGTCTGTTGATTCTAAATCCATCATTACCTTGCAAATCAAACAAACTTTTAGTGAGCCCATGAGAACTTGTAAATCAGAGGTGAAATTCAAATCGAAGCCACTCATTGGCATCTGTTGGGAACTAGGTGAGGTTTGTTGATAAATTGGATATCTGGAGCATGTGGGAGCATCTTTATAAAACCAAAAATGTGTAACTACAGCTGGACTAGCATGGAGGAATGCTGCATTTTAAATAAATCCCACTCAGACCTAGCCTATACTTGCCTATAAGGTTTACAGTCATTCTCCATTGGTCCCATCCGCCATACTCAATTGTCCAATACCTATTATCTACAAGTAAACCTCCTTTCATGGGCTAAGCTCACTGTCATATACCCTGTGGCAAATCCAATTGTGCTCTAGTCCTTGTGCCTGAAATTGGAAGGACTCATTTAAAGAAAATGGAATGTCAAGTCCTTATACCAATCTGGAAGGGCAGGTTGTTTGGGAAGTTGGTTAGAGTAGGGACTGTTGCTGGGCTTAGAGTACTGGTTGACATAGCAAGCCCAACCTTGCTTAAGAAGTTTAAGAATATAGCAAGATCCATGATTGCTCTCCATTCAATCATATGAAAATATAGCACTCAAATTCATGTATAAAGTTTAGATAAAACATATCTACATCAAGGTTGATGAACAATAAAGAGCTAAGGTACACACCTAAATAGGTATTGACAGACCAGTGATGGCCCCAAAAGGATTTTTGAAAGTGGGAAATAGGTAAAGGAAGGTCAATAAACCCCATAACACTACCACTGGAGAATTCTTGTCAAAACCCTATCAATCAGTAGAAGTTATTTGTCTCTATCCCACCTGAAGCAATTAATGTTGAAGTGGAACCCATGCTTGTCCATCTATACAGTTTGCATTTCAATTTTATCTTAACACCCTGATGTTCTATTGATCCAAGGTTTACTTGGAAACAAAGATAACTGGTTCACCCAGCGGTTTGCCATTTGTTGTGGCCACAACCACCACCCTATCAAAACTTGCCTTGGCAACAATTTTGAATGGGTACCTTAGAAGTTAATCTTGCATCTCTCCGAATGATCTGTTTTACTCAAGGGATTTAGCTCTCTGGGGAGTCAAATCTTCAATTCACAAATGGTTGAATCCCCCTTAATAAATCCCTCACATGATTCATATATAAACCTTGTTTAAGCCCTTCATTCATATGCTCATTGAGTTTTATTTAACCCACAAAACCTTCCATGGCATCATTATTCCCATCATAGCTCTTTATAACGGAAATTCTCAAAAACGTGTGTAAGTCCCCTTTTCCGACTATCGCGATCACCACTAAGACTTAGTGTTCACTGTTATCTTCTAGACCTGACGGCGGTATTAACCCAAATTCATATATCTCTGGTCTGGAGCCATGTCGCATATCATAATCGGCGGGGTCATGGGGCTTATATATATATGGCGCGCCACTATACTCCAGACCCGCCGTGTAATGGAATATAACATATATATGTATCATGTACGGCCTAATCACATATCGCTATCGACGGAGTCCTAGGCCTGTGAATATTTCCATATGGGATATGGAAGACCCGCCGATCCTATTAAACATAATATATATATTATTATGTTTGCCTCCGCCCATCACAAATCGCTATCGGTGGAGTCCTAGGCATGTGCATATTTCCATATGCGATATGGTGGACCTGTCGATCCTATTAAACATAATATATATATTATCGGGTCCACCCTCGCCCATTGCAAATCCCTATCGGCGGAGTCTAGCACTCATGCACAAGGTGTGACACCATATGGTGGACCCGATGATGGTTATAGATCCGGTACATAATTTTTGAAGTCCGATGTATGGTCAGACGCTGGTTTTCCTATAGTTTCCAGTGTATTCAAAAAATGCTATAGCCATGGCTTTCAATGGAAAATCACATATGATGGACCCGATAGGGTATAGGTTCCCATCTATAGTCTTTCGAGTCCATATTTTTATGTGTTAGGCCATCATTTTCAATGCAAATAGGATTTACATTCACGGGACTTAATCATTGCATAAATTAAAAAGAAGGGGGGATTCTTTCACATTTGATGTTATAAATGCAAGATTCATGTTTTGTAGGCATGTTTGCCATATTTCTCACAGTCATAGCTGATATGAATTATTTTGCAGGCAAATTCGAGCAGACCCGGTAACAAATAAATGTGAGTTGTATCAAGATGACACCTCTGCTCCACATGCGTCAGCATTGTGAAACACACTCTGCTAGAGGGAATACAGATAGCCATAGTGCATGATGGAGGCACTCTCTATATTCAGTAGAAGCACTCATGACAATGATGATCCATCAGGATGTCATTACTTCCAAACATACCTTTAGTCATGCCAGATGTGGGATGATGAGCGCAGTGTTTTCAATTGGGATAACGTCTGCTCTACACAGGTGTGAAGAGATGACACATAGTCGTTCTCTTTCAATCAACATTGATTCATTCCCTAGGAAATGAAGCCATCCAATAGATATATGCTTCACATTATAGGGGTTACATGGACTGTGCTACGTGGGCACGTTTTGATTTGTATATTGCAAAGAAAAGGGGAATTGAAGAGATTAGGGGGAAGACGAAGGGCCAGGGTATGAGGCATAAGTATTACCTCCAGATAGGAGAGAAGGGCTTTTGTTTGGAGAAAGCAACTTTGATTTATTTTGAATAAAGAGGACTGTTTGGTTCAAGAAGGAGCCTGTTGTTTCAAATTTGTTTCCCTTTTATCTCATATGTTTACAATCGGTGTGTTGTTTTTGGTATAAAGACAAATGTGATTTTCTTTGTGCATATTAATAACTAGTAATTCATGGTTATTCCTAGTTATTTGAATGTAATTCAATAATATCGATAATTCATGAAAAGTCGTTGATTCCAGACTTTGTTAAACATCAGTTGCAAGTGTTATTTGTATAAATGGAATGTGTATTCCTGTATGAATGATTATATTGCAATTAAGAATTAATGCACCCTTATTCTTATGTGAATCGGTAATTGATTCATTTAGACTTGGAATTCATATAAGATGTTTAACCTCTCTTTTTCATGCTCTTGCAGGATAGATTAGGATAGTTAGGACATAGATTAGAGTAGTTAGAAGAAGTGTAGATAGGATTCAATACATAGTGGTTAGCTGTTTTATTTTTTTGATGTAATTTAAGCCTTCATCCTAGAAGCAATCTTTCAACTCATTTAATAGTTTACGGGGTCCCTTAAAACCCGTTGGAACTAGCCATCCCAAATGAAAGCAGGTCTAATTGGGGCTTGCGATCGGGTTAGTTCCCTTTGTTGGTATAGTGAAATTTTAGCCATGTCAACAGGATCTTGGGGGGAGGCCCCCAAGATCTGAAAAATTGAAATGACAGAAGAAAGTAGGAGAACACACCATAAAGAAAACCACCAAAGATGTTTTTTTTTATTAAATTAGATAATAATTATAAAGGTTACATTGTGGTGGACAGTCTGTCCTTTTACAAAATGCGACTATTACTTATAACGTTTTTTTGTTACAATACCACAAGTAAATTCCATGGGTGGGTAAATACCATGGGTGGATGAATACCATGGGTGGATGCCACTTACAATACCATGGACAAATTCTATGAGTATATAAATACCATGGGAGGATGAATACCACAGGTGGATGCCACTTACAATACCATTGGTAAATTCCATGGGTGGATGCAATTTTTCATTCGGAGTGTTCCTCCCTCCTTAAGAAGAAATGATCCCCATTTCATGAAGTGCCCTCCTGAGAAGCCTTTTTTGAATATGAAGAACCAGTGAAGAGAAGATTTTTATGTGGTTAACCCTTAACCATGATGAACGAAGATCTGAGAATAGAGACACCCTGTAATGCTTGTGACCAACTACGATACTGATAATGTGCGGCCTAGAAAATGGACTTCGATGAAGTATGGGTTTGTGGATGACCCATAACCATGAAAAACAAAGATCTGAGGATAGAGATACCCTGTAATGCTTGTGGCCAACTGTCATACTAACTGTGTGCAGCCTAGCAAATGGACTTAGATGACAAAGATTTTGTGTGGTTAACCCATAACTGTGATGTTGATTGTTGATGAAGTAGAAAGTAACTACATAGCATGGGGTGGGAGGGAACGTCTTCAAAGAACCCAAGACAGATGCTATTATGCTGAAACTAATGAATTTGAAGCAGGTGCCTACTAAAGTGGGGTGGGAGGGCACGTCTCCAAATGGAACCGCTCCAAATGCTACTCCAGATATAAAAACTAATTTAAAATGGGCATAACTCATAATATTTACTATAACCTGCTTTTGAAAATAGAATGACCATTCTGCATCTTCCCATGTGATTGAAATCCCTATCTAGACACTCTGGAAACTCAAATTCATGTCGCAACTGTCTCGCTATCACAAAAGTTCTAAAAAAGTAGTTGATTTTAAATCAACGATATCTCCCTCATTCAAACTTTGATTCAACCATTTTTTTTGATTGGGTGATTTTTCAATAGGAGATCAGATCTAGAATAATGTTTCTAAAATTCTACACAAAAAATGCAAAAAAATGCTAGAAGATCTGTCGTCCACGAATTTTCATCAGAACAAATTCTACAACATAACATATTTTAATTCAACGATATCTCCCTCATATGGACTCCGATTCGGTATTTTTTTTTTTTAATTTGGGTATTTTTCGCAAGGAATCTAAATATATTACTTTTTTTGTAAATTTTGCACCAAAATCTTCAAATCTGATCTATAAACTCGTAGCCCAAAAAATTCCTGCAAAAAAAAATGAAAAACAAAAAATTTCTTCCCACTTTGCCCAAGAAAGTGCTCAGTGGAGGCTGTCGCATGTGCATGAAGTTTTTTGAAGATTGCGGAAAAAATTTGAAACTGAAATATGTGTCAAACCCTGATTCCCATGGAGCTTGTATCCTACTTTGATACCATTGATCAGGATCTTTGGGGGAGGGCCCCATGATCTAAAAACTTGAATGCCAGAAGAAAATAGATGAACACACCAAAAACAAAACCAGCAAAGAAACTTTTTTTTATTAAAACATATAATAAATATAAAACCTACATTATGGTGGACAATCTTTCCTTTTACAAAATATGACTTGATACTTATTTCATTTTTTGGTTACAATATGACAGGTAAATTCCATGGTTGGGTAAATACCATGGGTGGATAAATAACATGGGTGGATGTCACTTACAATACCATTGGTAAATTCTATGAGTAAATAAATACCATGGGAGGATGAATAACAAGGGTGTATGCCACTTACAATACCATGGGTAAATTCCATCGGTGGATAAATACCATGGGTGGATGAATACCATGAGTGGATGCCACTTACAATACCATGGGCAAATTCCATGGGTGGAGGAATACCATGGGTGGATGCCATTTTCCATTTGGATCACCAATCTTGATTTCAATCATTGAGAAAGAAATTAAAAAGCTATTGGATGGAAAAATAATTGTTCCCTGGTGGATGCCATTTTCCATTTGGATCACTAGTCTTCCTTACGATCATTGAGAAAGAAAGTAAAAAGCTATTGGATGAAAAAATAATTGTTCCCTGGTGGATGCCATTTTCCATTTAGATCACCAGTCTTGCTTGCAATCATTGAGAAAGAAATTAAAAACATATTGGATGCAAAAATAATTGTTCCCTTAAGACATTATGAATGGATAGCATACCTAGTACTTGTTAGGAAGAAAAATGCTGAAATAAGATTGTGTGTTGACTTTAGGAATCTGAACAAAATGTCTATAAAGGATAATTATCCATTACCAAAAATGGACCAACTACTTTAGAGGGTTTCAGAATCAAATAGGATTAAATATTGGATGGATTTTGTGGATATAACTAGATTCCAAACTAAAACTTTAGAGGGTTTCAAGATCAAATAGGATTTAAATATTAGATGGCTTTTGTGGATATAACCAGATTCTGGTTAGTCCAGAGGATAAAGAAAAAAAACATTTACAACTCTGTGGGGTACATTTAAGTATGCCAAAATTCCATTTGGTTTAATCAACGTTGGAGCAACATTTCAAATACGGATCTAACATTCGTTGGTAAGATAAGTAAATTTATTGTCATTTATCTTGATGATTTAACTGTATTTTCTTCTTTTGATGAAAAGCATTTGAAACATTTGAGATTTTTTTTTTAAAGATGCAAGAAATATGGGATTTCTCTTAATCCCAAAAAGTATTCTTTTTCCATAAAAGAATGAAATCTATTGGGACATATAATTTCAAATGAAGGAGTTGTTATTAATAAAAAAAGAGTATTAGCAATTCAATTAATCATTTTATCTAGAAGAAAAAAGGAAATTCAATCATTTCTAGGAAAAATAAATTTCTTAAGAAGATTTATATCTAAGTATGCTAAGATTCTGAAAGATATTACTAATATGCTTAAAAAATATCATGAAGTCAAATGGGTAGTATATGCTAGATATTATTTTTCATAGATTAATAAATCCATTTCGTAAGTCCCAGTACTAACTAGCCCAGATTACTCAAAACCCTTTAATATCTTCTCCTTTGCCTTTAACACTACCATAGCAGTTGTTTTACTACAAGGAAATGATGACGGATATGAGAAATTTATTTCCTTTTTTAGTAAAGTGATGGGACATGTTGAACTGAGATATGACATCATAGAGAAGCAAGCCTATGCCCTTGTCCAAGCTCTAAAATCATTCGGGATTTATGTCTTACATTCTCCTGTTATTGCTTATGCCCCTAACAATGCAGTGAAAGCAATTTTAACATAACCTGATACAGATGGAAAGAGGGGAAGATGGATTTCCAAGATACTTGAGTTTTATCTGGATATCAAACCCACCAAACTGGTGAAAGGATAGGGTTTAGCTAAAATTTTGGTTGAATCAAATTGTAAGATTCTTGGTTTGAACACCATTTTGCAATTTTCATCATAGAAGAATCCACAAGAACTTTCTCATATTTTAGTAGAGAAGAATCCACAAGAACCTTCTCATATCTCAAATGAGGAGAATTCATAATAACCTTCTCAAATGTCAACCGATAACAATCCACAAGAACTTTCTTCCAATTTAGATTATGTTCTGCTACCTCTACATATTGATGACAAATTTTTACTTTCATATTGGTATAGAGACACAGCGAATTTTCTTCGAGATTTAAAGTATCCTCCTGAATTTACAAAGAATCAATCTAGATTGCTTAGACTCAAAGCTATGAAATATTTTATCATAAATACCAATTTATATTGAAAGGATCCTTTGAATATCCTTTTATTATGCCTGATTGAAAGTGAAACTGAAGGAGTCATTGAATAGTTTCATGAAGGCATTTATGGAGGATATTATGCTTGGAAGGAAACTGCATAGAAAATTCTAAGAGCAGGCTTCTATTGGCCCAAATTCTTTGCACAGGTTGGAGCAAAGGTAAGAATTTGTATCCTATGTCAGATATTTGTTGGAAAATAGAGGCTAGCAGCATTTCCCCTTGTCCCAGTTTTGATTGAAGTTTGCTTTTACAATGGGGATTAGATTTTATAGGTGAAATAGTTCCATCTTCCATCAACCAACATAGATGGATATGAACTGCCAATGATTACTTCACGAAGTGGGTAGAAGAAATCCCTATTAAAAATGAAACAAGTGTTTATCAAATTCATTGAAGAGAATATACCATCTAGATTTGGATGACCACGACAAATAGTTATAGACAATGCACGGGCTCTTAACAGGATTAAAATGATAGTGTTTTATCAGAAATATCAGATTTCATTACATCATTCTACACCATATTGCCCACAAGGTAATGGGTTAGCAGAATCATCAAATAAGAGTTTGCTTAAGGTAATCAATAAATTATTGGTAGATCACAAAAGAAGTTGGGATAGTCATCTCAAAAATGTAGTTTGGGAAAATAGAGTATCATCCAAAAGATCAACTAGAAATTCCCCTTTCCAACTTGTATATGGAACTAAAGCTATTTTCCCTACACAGCTAGCATTTCCAATCATGAAATTTTGCAGGAATCATATGAGGAAGCTGATGATTTTTCAAGGAGAATCAATCATTTCATTGAGCTAAACCAAGGCAAAGATGAAGTTCAGAAAAAACTTCATCATTATCAAAACAAAATTAAAAGTTTATTTGACAGAAAGGCTAGAAAATGATAATTCAGACAAGGTGATCTAGTCTTAAGATGGGATTCCATAAGAGAAGAAAGAGGAACACATGGGGAATTTGATAATTTATGGTTGGGACCATTCAACATTGCATAAGTAAATGGTAACAAATCTTTATTCTACACAAACTAGAAGAAAAATATTCTTTATTTCCAGTCAATGGACAATACCTCAAACACTATATTCAGTGTTAGATGCTTGCAACGATATTCATTCTAAATTTTCGGTTTTCTTTAAATTTGACTATCCAAGTATGATTTTCACAGCGAAGACTCCATAGCCGAAGGAGAAGGCACATGGATCTGCAAGTTATCTGTATCCCGTAGGGGGAAGAAGTCCCTAGATGGCATCGATGTCGCAACTTATTTTTACCCTAGTTATTTTTTACCTTTTCCTTTTTGTTAGAGAAATAAAAATAAAAACTATATATATAAAAGAGAAGAAAAATAGGAAAAAAGAAAAAAGAAAGAAATACAAAAATGTCAAAAGAAAAGAATAAAAGAAGGGATATAAAAATATATATATGAAAAAAATAAATACAATAAAAAAATCCCAAAGTCACAAGCAAGTGAAAATGCCACATTGTTTTATATGCTTATTATTCAATCCTTTGTATATTTTTCCAAAGGGTTATATTTTATTTTCCAAAAAGAAGTGTGATTTGACATTCTGTTGCTTTGCAATAAAGCACGATCAGTTGCAAATATTAGACAAGAGATGATGCGAGGCATAAATTTCCTTGAACAAAAACGCAGATATATATCCTTTTATAACATCAAATTGTTATTAAGAGTTTAATGAGAATGTTGCTAATAATACTGAGTGGGGGGTGAATCAGTATTATCAGATCAATAATTTTATTTCCCAAATAGATTTATATATGCTACTTCAGTGAAGTGAACTAGCGCATACACGCTATTGTGCTTAAAGAAACCAGTGTATACGCAAACAACTTGTGATTTAGACAGTTTATCATGTCTTGATATTAAACTAGTATATCAAAGATTTATTAGACAGTGTAGTAAAAACCGAATAAAGCATCACACATAAGCAACACACATGAACACCAAGATTTAAGGTGGAAACCCAATGTGGGTAAAAACCACATGCTACTGTCGTCTCTGTCTTCTTTTAATAATAAGAAAATCAGTTTACAATATTGTACTAGTGCAGACTCATACCAGTACACAGGCTTCTACCTGCAAAAGCTTACAACCTTCTCTCATTTTCCAGCTTCTACTGGAATGGAGCCACAACCCCTTAGCTCTTGTACTAGCCAATATGTTTACTAGTACATATGTGCCAACCTACAAAAAACTCCACTCTTCCACCAGTGACCACGTTTCATGAATTTTCAGGCTGGATACTCTTGGATCACAACACCACAAGCTGAAGGCCATGTTTCATCAAATTTTCACACTGGACCCGTCAAAGCCTTTTAAACTTAAAAAGAACCAACCAATATTCAGTTAATTTGAACAATCAGATCACTGACACCAGAACACTGTGCTGAACCCAAAACCCTGCATCATCATCCAGAACCAGTTGTAACCTCAAAAATCATGCATTAGAGTGTATACGCTACTTGGTTGAACCCAACCTATGTGTATATGCTACTTCCTTTAGCCCAAACTGCATATATCTCTAAATATATTGAACCATAAAACTTCTAAAACATAGACTGTACCAATCAATGACATTTTTAAGATATACTGTCATATTACAGAGTTCACAATAGATAGCAACAATGATCACCCTTCCTTCTCAATCAATCAATCAATCAGACTCAATTTCCTTATACAACGGTTCTATGTTCAGATCTAAGAACACTTCATTGACAGATAGTAGTAAAACAATAGAATTTGATCAGATAGATCAGTCAGATCTGAAAAGAAGCTTTTCTTTTTATACATGCTACTTGAAAGAGTCGAACTTGCATGTACATGCCCTTTGGCCAAGACGAACCTACGTACAGATCTGCAAATTTTGACTCAGAACATTGTTCCAATTCTAGAATTCAGACAAACCCAGATCATGATAGATAACAAATAGAACAAGCACAAAACATCAGATCTAGTCTGAACCAATATCAACTCATTCAAGAATAAGTCATTTTAAGTGTCATGATTCCTGATCCAATGTTGAACTCAAGGTGCACATGAATATTTCATATCCAGTCCAAAACATAACCCTACAACATAATATATACTTCAGATAGAAGTATTCCTTTGAATCTCATTGCTTGCACACCTTGGCCTAATGATCTTCTCCTCCTTATATACTCTTAGGACTTTCTCAATACCTTGGACGAAAACCACTTAGGACCAATACCTTGGACCCAATACCTAGGGTCAATACCTTGGACCAAATGCCTCAAACCAATTACCTTGGACCAAAATACCTTGGATCAAATACCTTGGACCAAAAACTTGGCTTTCCAACATGTATGTGCTTTTCCTCCTGTGAAAGTGCATGTATACGTTATACGCTACTTTTGTTCTGTTAAACCACATGTATACGCACCTTGGACAAGGTGAACTAGCATATACCTCTCTTTCTTCATTCTTTGGAGTCTGATCTATAATCCTTTGTTGTTGACCTGCTGCACTGTGAACTTTCATCTCAGTGAGTTTCCATCAAGGACAACACCTGTATCATAATGCCAACAATCTCCCCCTTTGGACTTGATGGCAACAACACCAAGAGACTCCCCCCCTTTGACATCAAGGGCAAAGGGTGGACCAAGATATTCTCTCCCCTATGATGTTCATGCTGCCCCTGAGTACATGTTGAATTCTCTGATTGAGCTCCCCTTTGTACATGTTGCGATGCACTGAAACCATTCATGCTCCCCCTGAGCACAAGTAGAGTCTGCAAAAATATTCTCCAAAAGAATAACATGACTCTATAACTCAAGTATGCGAGTATGACCTTCCTATCACCAATGAATCATAAATACATTCATCTCCTAACCAAGTGGGGATATACCAAATTTGACTCATCCACCCAACCAAGTGGGGATATACCAATTGTTTATACATGACAAAAATATAATTACATCATCCATCCCATGCAAAGTGGGGATACAAATTACATCATTTGTCTAATCAAACTCATTCAAATGTATGAGAAGACATATCACACCGTAGACTTTTACATAACTTAAGCAACAAAAGGTATAAATATCTGAAGCCATAGCTGGACTTAGCAACCATAATTCCAACAATGCCAAATGCGAGTGAAGACTAACGCTCCCCCTGCACCTGTGCTACCTATGCATTGTTAAAAAGTCAATGATCAAGGCATCTTTTTCAGTTAGATAAAATTTAATGAACAAAGCATATCAATAGACTGTAATCATCAACATCAGACAAAGAACCCATATCAAAGCCTGCACCACTGTTTTTTCTTCTCTGAAAAACATATATGCTCCTTGACCCACAGAAACCCACGTGTGTACGTGACTATACTTCATGAAACACACGTATAATAACCTTTCTATGAAAAAATGGATTTAACAGTAGGATGATGCAACAGCTACTCCCATCTTTTGTCTGAGATATTCAAATGTTTCTCTAGGTAGTGGTTTAGTGAATATATCAGCAACCTGTGCTTTGGAGGGAACATACTCCAATTTGAACTTTTGTTCAAGAACTTGTTCACATAGAAAATGGTATTTGATGGGTATGTGCTTGGTCTTGGAGTGCATGACTGGATTCTTTGAAATACTGATGGCACTTGTATTATCACATAGAATAGGGATGGGTGGAGTACATGTGATCTAAATGTCTTGCAAGGTTTGCATCATCCAAAGTTGTTGTGTGCAGCAAGATGCAATAGCCACATATTCTACTTCAGTTGTAGATAAAGCAATTGAGCTTTGTTTCTTGCTGAAACAAGACACTAACCTAAAACCCATATAGAATACACCACCACTAGTGCTTTTTCTATCATCAACACTTCTTGCCCAATGTGCAACTGTATATGCATGAAGAGTAAGATCTGCATCTCTAGGATACCATAAACCAAAGTCCTAAGTTCCTTGAAGATATTTGAAAATTATTTTTACTGCCTGAAGGTGTGATTCCTTTGGATTTTCTTGGAATCTTGCAACTATTCCTACTGCATGCAAGATGTCAAATCGGGTACTTTTTAGATAAAGAAGACTGCCAATCATGGATCTGTAAGTTGGTTGATGTATTGTTTCTAATTCATCATTTGAGCTGAGACTTCATCTTGTTACCATTGGGGTACATACAGGTTTAGAATCTTCCATTCCGTACCTTTTTAAGATCTATTTGAAATATTTGGTTTGTGAAAGAAAAATACCATCTTTATTTTGTTGAACTTGTAGACCAAGAAAATAGGTAAGTTCACCAAGCAAGGACATTTCAAATTCTTGCTACATTATTGAAGCAAAATTTTGATTCATGGATTCTTCATTGCTACCAAAAATGATATCATCAACATAAAAAATAATAATTAGCAATTTATTAGTTTCAATCTTTGTATATAGATTGCTATCTGCTGAACCTTTTGTAAAACCTTGTTGGTGTAGATATTTGTAAAGGCAGTAATACTAGGTCCTTAGAGCCTGTTTCAGACAATAGAGGGCCCTTTTGAGTCTGCATGCAAGTTTTGCATCATTTCCAAGAACGAATCCTTATGGTTTTTCAATATAAACTTCTTCTTCTATACCTCCATTCAGGAAGGCTAATTTTACATCCATTTGGTATACTTTGAATTTCTAAAAGCTAGAAAGAGCAAGAAACATCCTTATGGCTTCAAGTCTGGCAACAGGTGCAAAAGTTTCTTCAAAATCTATACCATCTTATTGAGCATACCCTTTACAAACAAGTCTGGCCTAATGACTTCTCCATTTTCATTGAGCTTGTTTTTGAATATCCATTTAGTTCCTATAATATTTTTATCATGAGGTCTAGGAACTAATTCCCAAGTATCATTTTTTTCAATTTTCTCAAGTTTTTCATCCATGGCTTTGACCCAAAATTCATCTTTTCATGGTTCTTTTACATTTTGAGGTTCAGTGGAGGATAGTAATGCTAGATAGCTTGAGGTCCCAAGAATATTTCTTCTTGTCTGTACACCTGCCTCATTTTCCCCTAAAATTTGAGTTTCTAGATGATTTTTCTGAACATACCTGGACAGAGTCTTTTATTCTACCATTATCTCTTCTTCTAGTGCTTCATTGGTTTCTTCTTCAATATGATTTTGATTTGATGTGGGAAAATAATCCCCATCTTCTTCATTGTCATAATCTTTTGTTGATTTTATCTATTTTGGATTTTTGCATGCTTCATCAACTACAAAATCAGCGCATTCAACAATTTTTCCAAGTCTTTTATTATAACATTTATATCCTTTACTTCTAGAAGAATAACCAAGAAGAATACCTTCATCTACTCTGGGTTCAAACTTACCAAGTTTTTCATCAGTCCTTTTGATATAACATTTGCTTCCAAAAGCTTTAAAGTATTTTACAGTAGGAGTCTTACCATACCAAAGTTCATGTGGAGTTTGAGTGCTATTTACCCGAACATTTGCTTGGTTGAGAATAGTTACGACAACGAATGCAGCTTCACCCCAAAAGGTTTTAGGAGTTCCAGATTCATCTAGCATAGCTCAAGCCATTTTTTGAACTGTTCTGTTCATTCTTTCTGCCACACCATTTTGCTGAGGAGTCCTTGGGGTGGAGGATTGCCTTTTTATTCCATGTTGTTCACAAAAGTCAAAGAATTCATCGAGGTAAATTCCCCTCCTCAATTAGATCTGAGGCATCTGATTTTTTGATCTGATTCATTTTCAACCAAAGCTTTGAAGGCTTGGAAATTTTCAAAAGCTTCATCTTTATGCTTTAGAAGACCTATCCAGCACATTTTGGAAAAATCATCAATGAACAGAATAAAGAATTCTTCTCCACGAGGTGACTTTTTCCTTGATGGTCCACATAAATCAGTATGGACAAGTTCAAGAGGGTTACTAGCTGACCCTTCTTTTTCCATGAAGTGAAATCTGGTTTGCTTGCCGATTTGACATGGTTTGCATATTGTATTTTCTGGGATGCTGATATCTGGAAGATCACAAACAACCTTGAATCTGCATGCTTTTCTTATTTGAGAAAATCTTAGATGTCCTACTCTTCTTTGCCACAGCCAGTTTTCATCATTTTTTCTTAGATAGCATTGTTGTTGTCCTCCCTTGAGTATGTATAAGTTGTTTGGAGTTCTTGTACCTTTGATCATGGTCTCTCTTATATCAAGCTCATGAACAAGACATCCCTTTGATCGAAACGCCACTTCATTTCCTTGATCACACATTTGACTGACACTCAACAGGTTATGCTTTAAACCGTCTACATACATAACATTTCCAGCTTTAACCTTTTCTTTCAAGAAAATAGAGCCTTTACCTTTTATGATAGTAGGAGTGTCATTTCCAAATGAGACATTCTTTTCCTTTTCTAAGGCATTATATGAGTGAAGTTTTTCTTTGTCATCTGTCATGTGTTTTGAGCATCCACTGTCGATGTATCACTAATTTTCTTGTCCTTCTGCATACAAGGCTATAAAACATCTTTCTATTTGAGATTCTTTCCTTCTCCATATCTTAGGATTTAATTGAGTTTCCTCATTTTCAGATGTTTGCCAAAATTTTCTCCTACATTTAGATTCTTCATGACCAAAGTTGTTACAGATTGAGCATTCTATTTCATTTTCAAGAAGAGAAAAGTTATTATAGGAACTTTTCTTGATCCCTGTTACATTCCTTTGATTTCGTGCTTCTCTAGTCATAATGGTTTTGTAAGCAACACATTCAATAGCTTTGTGTCCAAAATTATGACATGAAAAACATTGCCCATAAAGAAGTTCCTGCGACTATCAAATCTATTGACTGGGTGATTGTAGTTTTTATTGATATTCATCTTTGGAGAAAATTGAGTATGATTTACCTGAGGTTGGTTGGGGCTTCTATTCATCCTTGGAGTAAATTGAGTCTAACTTACTTGGTGATATGCTTTATGCCTTTTCTGACGATTGTCATACTATTCACTGGTCTTTGCTGCATCAAGATAGCTTTTGGTGGAGGTTGACGACTTCTGTGATTGAGATGCTTCTTCAGTATATTCAAGACCTATCTTTATCAGAGGAGAATGCTGAAATTTGATAATTTCCTTTAAATTTTCTGATCCTTTACCAAATCTAAGATTGAGAGATTTCATTTTCTCAAGATCCTTTCTTAGACTGACAATTTCACATTCTAGTTTTTAATTGTGTTTTTCCTTTTTAGCAAGTTGGTATGTCAAGGTATCTATAATCATATTCTTTTCTTCTAAACAGATTTTGAGTTTAGATATTTCTTCATGAAGGTCTTCCTCTTCTAAAGCATCCCAAAAATAATCATCGTCATAAGCCATGAGAAGTTTGTAATCTTGTCCAGTTTCATCTTCATCACTATTAGATAAACCATTGCTATCTTCATGAGTATAATAAGTCCTTTTATTCACAACTTGTTTTCTATTCCCTTTTGCATATTCCTTTCCTATTTCAAATTTATCTTTATGAGGGCATCTTGTAGTATAATGATCAACTCTGCCACGAGAAAAGAATTTGAAGGGTAACTTACCTCTAAACCCTCTAGAACCCCGTTCAAGCTTTTTGACAAAGTTTACCTCATCTTCTTCTTCTGAAATATGTCTTGATTCATTGTGTTCTTCCTTTACTTTTGCTAAAGCTTTGAATGCAACTTATTTCATATCTAATGGTCCTCCTTGTTAGAGCCTAGATTTGTCTCAGGCTGAAAAGACAAGGTTCTAGGTCCTCATCAAACCACGCTCAACCTCGTAGCTAGCCCTACGAGGACAGGAGAGGGCTCTCTCCGGGTCAATCTCAGCAAAAGGTAATCGATGACGCTCGAGATGAATAATTTTGAAACTGATCTTAGGCTAGGTATTAAGTGCAGGGATTTGATTTGGTTTTTTGAGGGTTTTGTTGAAAAAATGGGAAAGGCAAATTTGGGCTCGGGGATGAGGCACAGTTTCTGCAGAGGTCTGATTGGGGCAAGGAAGGCAATCGTTTTGATGCTTTAAAGCTAAGGAGAGCAAGATAGTCTCAAGAATTCTCCTTAAACTGAAGAAAACATGAAAATTTAAACAAATTCAAAGGCAGAGCATAATAGTTATGGATTCCACCTTAATCACTCATTTGTTTCAAATTCAGAAGAATAAGCAAGAAAATGATACACATAGTATTAGATAAACTTACAATTACTCAGAGAAGCACACCATCAAAACATAAAGCCACATGGATCCCAAACAATGCTACAAAACCTTGCTCTTTCCTTACCCAAAAATGCAGAGATAGAATGTACAATAGAGTGCCAAGATTTTCCAACCCTGATAATGACTTAGAAAATACATGATATAGACTATCTCAACCCATTCCCTTGCCTCTAGGGTTCTAGCTCATCATTCTAGGAGCTGTTTCAACCAATTCTAAACAAAGCACTAAAATCTAGGCAATCAAAACAACTTGCCTCTATAAGGTAGGAAACTGATTCATTCATTAAATTTTCACTCTTTGGTGAATGAATCCTCTAGAAAAAGTAACTAAGTGTCAAAATTACATCATTTTCACCCAATTACATCAAGATAAGTCAAAAATTACATCACAAAGCAAAACTAGTCAAACTGGCCGAATTTCTGAGCTGGAAGGTGAAAAATTGGTCAAAAAACCTGTGTGCGCCGTGCCAATTTCTGTATGCATCACGCCACTTTGGTGCTGATTTTGAGGCACTTCCTGAAGTCCAAATTGATCCCAAGTGTGCTTGGTGGAAAGCCCTACCTGTCTACTTTTCAACCCAAGCGGAATTTATGAATTTGGTGCCCATTTGCCCCTCCAAACCCTCAATCTCCCATGACTGCTTCCTATGTTTGAAATTAGCAGCAGAGAGGTCATTTTTAGGGTGTTTTTTACCTCCTGAGGACTCAAAACTTTCCCAAAATTCTTGGCCATGCACCAACAGTCATTATTTTTCATGAAAAATCCAAAACTATAAACTTTTTCACTTACTTGAATGAAGATCTCGTCTTGTTTGTCATATAGGGAATGAGCTACCTCCTCATGAAGATCTAGTTCTAGTGAGATGGGGGCAGTTAGGTCTGTAACTCTTTTTTTTCCATTTGAGGCAGCCTCAACCATGCAACTCTCTTTTTCCTCATCAAAATCTGTCTCTCGATCTGATTTATCATTATCACTTTCTAAGATTTTAACATTAGTTTCCTGCGTTACCTGCATGTTGTCTTCTTCTATGGATAGATCTGAAACGATATTTTCTCTTTCATCACTTTCAACCATATGGAAATCTTCAGCCTGCTGATCTATTTCATGTGATTCATGTCGACTGTCAAGATGCAAAATTCCTTCAACTTCCACCATACTAAGATCTTGATCCTGCTGCAACTTTTCATGATCGTCTTTTTGCTGCTAAAATGGATTTTCGTACAGGGCCTCCATGATTTCATCATCCATGAAATTATCATCCTCATAATATTTCTCAAGGCTTTCAATAAAAGTAGAAGCATGTTTGCAGCAGTCATGAACTAAATTTAATTATGGATAAGAGTCTTTATATCTTTCAATGAACATGGCATGAAAATCCTTTAAACAGTAAATACAAACAGCAGCAAACTTTCATACCAAGATTGGGCTTTACCTTCCAGAGTGGCCAAGAATATCTTCATCAAGAAATATTCAGGAAAATCAACCTTCAACTTGCGAATATGCATGTGAAATCTAACCAGATGTAAAGTAGCATCCTTCCTACCATCATCTTTAAATGTAGGCAAATTCCTTGACCAATCTACCTTCGGAATCTTATTTGGAAAGCCTGGAATGTGATCTCAGCTGATGGGAGTGTATCTTCTTGCAACCCAATCCATCTTGAAAACCTTAAAGCTATTGATCTTCCTGCAGTGGAATCATCATGAAGGATTGTTTTCTGGATATTTCAGTGAATGAAGTCGCCAGGTGAATGATTTCAGACTTTCTAGTGTCTGATCGTTGTCCACCATCAACAATCAGATCTGAACTTGATACATGTACTGGGGCAATTAGTTCCTTGTTTAGAATTAGTTCAAACAGCTCCTAGAATGATGAGCTCGACCCCTAGAGGCAAGGGAATAGGTTTGGCTTCTCTATATTATGTAATTTCTAAGTCATTTTCATGGTTGGACTCTTGGGAAAAGCTTGGCACTCTATTGTACATTCTATCTCTGCATTTTTCGGTAAGGAAAGACCAGGGATTTGCAACACTGTTTAGGATCCATGTGGCTTTATGTTTTGATGGAGTGCTTCTCTAAGTAATTGTAAGTTTATCTAGTGTTATGTGTATCATTTTCTTGCTTCTTCTTCTGAATTTGAAACAAATGAGTGATTAACGTGGAATCCATAACTGTTATGCTCTGCCTTTGAATTTGTTTAAATTTTCATGTTTTCTTCAGTTTAAGGAGAATTCTTGAGACTCTCTTGCTCTCCTTAGCTCCTCACCTGTCTGATCTATTCATTTCACTTGCTTTAAAGCATCAAAACTATTGCCTTCCTTGCCCTAATCAGACCTCTGCAGAAACTGTGCCTCATCCCCAAGCCCAAATTTGCCTTTCCCATTTTTTCAACAAAACCCTCAAAAAGCCAAATCAAATCCCTGCACTTAATACCTAGCCTAAGATCAGTTGAAAAATTAGTCATCTCAAGCTTCATCGATTACCTTTTGCCGAGATTTACCCGGAGAGAGCCCTCTCCTGTTCTCGTAGGGCTAGCTACGAGGCTAAGCATGGTTTGATGTGGACCTAGAACCTTGTCTTTTCAGCCTAAGACAAATCTAGGCTCTAACACTCCTTTTCTCATCTCAAAGGCAATTAAGATTTCGTGAAGCTGCATCATAGTGATATTCTGCAGATCCTATTTTTCTTCTATGGAAGACAATTTGGATTCAAATATAGCGAACAAGGATCTCAAAACTTTCTCAACTAAGGTAACTTCCTTAATTTATTCTCCCAGATTCTTCATACAATTGACAACGTCATCTATATGTAGGAACTAACTAGCTATACTTTCATCACTATGCATCTTAATAGTTTCATACTGAATTCTAAGAGTTTGAAGCTTAGCACGTTTTACCTGAATGTCTCCTTCGTAGCTAAGAATGATTTTGTCCCATATTTCTTTGGCTGATTTGAGCTTCATGAATTTGACAAACTGTAATTGTGACAGACTTCCTAATAAAGTATTGACAGCTTTGGCATTGGTTTTATATTGCTTTTTACCTGCCGTATCTGTAGGAATTGTTGTTGGAAATGTATATCCTCCTTCCACAATTTCCCAGACATTTGTTCCAAGTGATTGCAGATAGGTTGTGGTTCTTATTTTCCAATAAACAAAGTTGCTCCCATTGAAGATTTTCAGTCTGATGGATCCCATGCTTTCTTGATTATTCATGTTGATGGATCTCCCTTCAAGTGATCAAGCTTCCTGAAGGACCTACTCTGATACTAATTGTTGGAAATAATACTGAGAGGGGGGTGAATCAGTATTATCAGATCAATAATTTTATTGCATCATTCTACACCATATTTCCCACAAGGTAATGGGTTAGCAAAATCATCAAATAAGAGTTTGCTTAAGGTAACCAATAAATTATTGGTAGATCACAAAAGAAGTTGGGATAGTCATCTCAAACATATAGTTTGGGAAAATAGAGTATCACCCTAAAGATCAACTAGAAAGTCCCCTTTCCAACTTGTATATGGAACTAAAGCTATTTTCCCTACACAGCTAGCATTTCCAATCATGAAATTTCGCAGGAATCATATGAGGAAGATAATGATTTTTCAAGGAGAATCAATCATTTCATTGAGATAAACCAAGGCAAAGATGAAGTTTCGCAAATACTTCATCAATATCAAAACAACATTAAAAGTTTATCTGACAGAAAGGATAGAAAAAGATATTTTAGACAAGGTGGTCTAGTCTTAAGATGGGATTCCATAAGAGAAGAAATAGGAAAGCATGGGGAATTTGATAATTTGTGGTTGGGACTATTCGACATTGCATAAGTAGACGGTAACAACACTTTATTCTACACAACCTAGAAGGAAATATTCTTTATTTCTAGTCAATGGACAATACCTCAAACACTATATTCAGTATTAGAGGCTTGCAACAATATTCATTCTAAATTTTCGGTTTTCTTTAAATTTGACTATCTAAGTATGATTTTCACAACAAAGAATCCATAGCCCGATGAGAAGGCACATGGATCTGCAAGTTCTCTGTATCCCGCAGGGGGAAGAAGTCCCTAGATGGCATCGATGTTGTAACTTATTTTTCCCCTAGTTATTTTTTACTTTTTCCTTTTTGTTAAAGAAATAAAAATAAAAAATATATATAGAAAAAAGAAGAAAAATAGGAAAAAAGAAGAAAGAAAGAAACAAAAAAATGTCAAAAGAAAAGAATAAAAGAAGGGATATAAAAATATATATGTGAAAAAAATAAATACAATAAAAAAATCCCAAAGTCGCGAGTAAGTAAAAAAGCCACATTGTTTTATATGCTTATTATTCAATCCTTTGTATATTTTTCAAAAGGGTTATATTTTATTTTGCAAAAAGAAGTGTGATTTGATGTTATGTTGCTTTGGCATAAAGCACGATCAGTAGCAAATATTAGACAAGAGATGATGCGAGGCATAAATTGCCTTGAACAAAAACACAGATGTATATCCTTTTATAACATAAAACTGTTATTAACAGTTTAATGAGAATGTTGGAAATAATACTGAGAAGGGGGTGAATCAGTATTATCAGATCAATAATTTATTTCCAAAATAGATTTATATACGCTACTTCAGTGAAGTGAACTAGCGTGGACACACTACTGTGCTTAAAGAAACTAGCATTATGCAAAGAAATTGTGATTTAGACAGTTTATCATGTGTTGAGCTTAAACCAGTATATCAAAGATTTATCAGACAGTGCAGGGAAAACATAATAAAAAGGGTTTTGAGGATAGTTCTTTTCCTGTGTCAACCTCATTAAACAATGAAACAACTCCCTTTCCAAGTCGAGTCTTTCCAAGATCTTGAAAGTGAACCTTCATTCCATCCACCTGATTGAATGCAATGAAGCTTGGGGGGCATGTACCTCGATTTGAGTCATTATGCTAGGGGCATGCGAACTTATAACAAACATAGTTTTTCGTTTCAAGCTTGTGTAAACATGAAACCGAATCCAAGTAGAGTTCTCTATGGTTCAAGCTTGTGTAAAAATGAACCTATACCTAATTTAAATCTCGTGATTGCCGTCTTTATCCGCTAAATTCTGTTAGATTAGCCTTGGTTGTTTTCATTCCATCACCACCATCTCTTTGGCTGATCATATGTTTTCACTTGGTTGTTTACCCTTCCTGAGGGACTGCAGTGATGAGTGGTTTTATTAGCCAGCCTCTTAACCATTACATGTTTTGAGCAGTTCCTCCATTGCCGGAACCAGTTGCTACCCTTTATACCACTTGTTCCTCTAGGACGAGTCCTCTTTAAGCTCTTTTCTGACTCATAAAATATGAAAATATTGCCGAGTTTTTCCTTTTTAAAATCGTTAAAATGGAATTAAAAAGGCGGTCCACTTACAACTCTTTTTTGACCGTATAAACATGAAAAGATCGACGAAATTTTGTCGTTTCAAGTTTGACATTGGTTATAAAATGGCGTGTCTTTGATCGCTTTTTTACTTTTTTAGATCAAGGCCACTAATTATGAAAAGTGCTCCTTGATCGTAATGGTCAAGCGGTTCTCTCAAGTATTATTTTATACTTTTTCGGGGTTGGGAGACACAAATTTATGAAAAAGGACACCCATGGAGTTTTCTTAAGTTTTTCTTCTGACTTCCTAAAATTGAAAAACACCAAGTTTTCCCTATACTGGACTCATTAAAATTTAACAATAAAGGACCTGTTCAATTTTAAATAGGAACGAACCATTCCTTCTTAGGGTTCGAATTTTAAACTAAGTTATAAACAAGCAAATGTTATCCTCCTCAAGCTTGTCAAAAATAAAGAGGTACTTGCCAGAAATGGTGGGGGAAAAGAGATAAAAATGAACCTGTTTGTTATGCTTTGTGTTTTAGAAAAGCAGTTAACCACTCTTGAACACGAAACTTTTTGTTTACCTGGGTTGGGAAATCCTTTTCCTAACAGTTAATCAAACCATATTGAAATTCTTCAGCCGGTTTTTGGGTATTAGCTTTGGGTCAATTGTCACCAAACCATTTGCAGTGTCGTTATGTGTTTAAGAGGTAAATTCAAATAAACCATTCATTTGAAAAATATCTGTCATCCATTTTGACCATCCCTAAGTTAGTCCTTGCCAATTTATTTCTTCAAACTTGATCTATGATTTCATGTTGTGGGCTTGCCTACGACAGATCGCTTTCTATCGACTTCAGCTCATTATCTAGAAAGATGATCTAGAAATTGTCAGTACCTTGGAATCTGCATGCCCTAATGGCAGGTTTCTCACCTTCGACCATAGGTTGCATCATTGACCTTCGATCAAAGGATTCTATGACATGTTCGACATCAACTCATTTATTCGCATTTCATGGATTGTACTAAGTACTTTCAGAGCCATTGACATTACTGGTGGTTTCTCTCACACTTGTTAACAGTTCACATCATTGACTAGTAATCAAGTGGTTTCTACCATGTTCGACTTCGACACATTCATTCGCATGGATAGAATTGTACTAGTTCGGGAAGTAGAAATCAAGACCCTGGATCTAGTTTCCACCATCTAGGCTGCGAGGAATTTTGTTATTCATTATACAGTGGACTATTCATAAAGAGATGGTTGTGTCCATACTGTGTTTACATATGTCTATACTCGTGATGTATTACAAAATCATTCCTGTATCAGAGCAGTTTAGTTAGTTTTCTAGTCACTTTTGATCTGAGTATGGTAATGCCTACCTCATCGATGATATGTTCACATATATATATTTTACATTGAATGTTTTTACAAGTTCTGACTGGGGTGTCCACAGGATGATCCTTGAAATGATAAAGTACTTCACTCTTCATAGATGAAAGACTTCATCTTCATCTATTATAGACTTCGCACTTTAGGGGGCAATCTGTTGCACTAAAAATTGTCACCATGACATTCTGCAGTCTATGTGAGTCCATTATCACTCATACTTTCCTCCTTTGCAAGTTTTAAGCCTCAGTTTTTCATATCAAGCCTTGAAAATAAGAGAAAGCGTTGAAAAGTCTATAAAACTCTAGTTCTGCACTTTCTCTTAGCATTACCTGCGGTCTCACACCTAAAGGTCATGTCCCCTGCGCACCAGACCGCTCTGTCTCTGTGTAATGGGTGCGGACCCCTGTAAAAGTCAAAAAGGTGCTAGTATATTCTTAAAAACTCACTTTGAGTCATTTCTAGAAGCTTCTAGAAGGAACCTTGAGGTGGCAAGTTCGTTGCTTTAAGGTTCATGCATATGATACCTTAAGGAGCTAACCCCTTGATGTGAGGCGCTTATCCCTTTGAAGGAGGACTCTATCCCTTCATAGGTGGACCTGTAACCTCTTTCCTTCACACTATAAAATGAAGCATTGGGCTGGTTATTGGGGGGGTTGAAAGCTGAATATTTTTGAGGTGAAATGCTACTGGAACTTAGTCTTCCTAATTGAGCTTTTGTGAGGAAAGATTACATACCTCTTTGATCTCATTTGGAAAAGTGTGAGGCTTTTCAAAGTAAAGTAGATGCCTGTTTCAGACCCTGGGAAGAGCTTGTACAACATCAAGGCACCAAAGGTTGTAAAGTTCTTCTATTTCAAAGTTAATATAATCAAGTTTATTTTTCTCAATAAGCTGTGTTTTATGGTTTATTTTATGGATTCCTTGATCACCATGATTAACATGATTTGTTATATTAGCTATGCAGGTGTTATTTGATGTGTGCTTGTTTGTGATTGCAGGTTCTCAAAAGGAAACTCTTTCGGACAGTTGAAGGATGGCTGCTACAAACTAGCATTGGAATTAAGGTAGGGTTTAAACACCTCTATAGTTTTTATTAATGAATCACAATATGTTTAGAGAAAGGTAGATTTGCTTGTCTTGTTTGTTGCTAGATATCTTTTGATACTAGGGAGATCGGCCTTGTCTGCAAGATCGATTTATCTGGCCAACACCTGCCTTCCATCTAATGTACCATTTCGAATCATAGTACAAGTTTACAAAATGATCATGTCTGGCACTATCATAAATGAAGGGGCTTCAATGAGTATCCTTTCCTCAACTGCTTGGAAAGCGCTTGGTTCGCCATCGCTTCTGCCTAAAACACAAAATTTGTTAAGCTTCAACAAAGGAACCAATCGACCATTAGGGATCCTTCCGAAGTTGCCAATAACTTTGAAAAGGAAAACTGTTCACTTGGATGTGATGGTAGTCCAAGGGCCACTAGATTACAATATACTCCTTGGATGTGACTATATATATAGCATGGAAGCTATTGTTTCCACACTCTTTCGAGTGATTTGTTTTCCACATGAAGGAAAACTAGTGTAATTTGTTGACCAGCTTTCATTTCCCGGTTCAAACACAGCTACGAATCAACTGTCATCCCTAAATGGTCTCTTTGTGTCAACAATGTCTCTTCAACCTTCATTCCATCCACCTAATTACCACAAGTAGTTCGGTGAATGTAACGAAGTTTAGGGGTGCATGCACTATGGTCTGCTTCGATAGGCAAACCCAGATGAAAAGAGAGATTTCCTTGAAGGTTATATGATTGGACTGAAAAACCATTTCCTTGTAGGTTATGTGATCAGTCTGAAATAGCTATTTCCTTGTAAGTTATGTGATAGGAAGCTCACAACATTCACCTTCGTCTATTTCGATGAACAAAGCCAAGGAAGTGTTTTTGTCTACCACTGACAGAAACAATCCTGCCTAACCGCAGGGACTTCCATATGGTGACCTGGGATCTCTCATTTTCTTAAATACCTGGGGGAATGCAAACCTTTGTATGCAAGTGAAAAATGACCAATTTCATTTCTTAGCTTTTTAGCATTTTTTAGCTTTTTAGTGTTAACTTCTTGGCTTAGGTGACTGGTCTGACCACCATTCACCTTTTTCGGTGGCATGTAGATGAAGCAAAGGAAAGTTTTTCCTTGGCAGAGGAAAAAACCATCCCACCTAACCTTAGTAGTTCCTTAGCTTTAGTGTAGTTAGCTTCGTAGTTTGGTCGTTTCTAGCTTAGCATAAAAAGGCAATGAGCACATGTTATAGTAGAGTTCAAGCTCATTAAAAAATAAACCTACCAATGAGAGACATCTTTAAAATGACTGGAATGAGCAATGTTTCCGCAAGGTTCAATCTCGTTAAGTAATAAACCCCCCAATGAGCAATGTTTCCACAAGGTTTAAGCTTGTTAAAAAATAAAACCACCAATGAGCAATGTTTCTACAAAGTTCAAGCTCGTTAAAAAAAAAACCCGCCACTGAGCATAGTTTCTTCTGATTCAAGCTCATTAAAAAATGAGTCCACCCTCGGTAAATAACCTTTGTGATTGCCCTGCTATCAACCTTTTGAGCCTTGGATGTGTTCTTACCATCACTTCCATTCTTTTGGCTGATCATATGCTTCCACTTGATTGTTTACCCTTTTGAGGAACAACTACGATGAGTGGTTCTATCAGCCACCCTCTTTACACTGCCATGTTTTGAGAAGTTCCAAACTTACCTGGAACTAGTTGCTACCCAAAAACACCACTCGTTCCTCAAAAAACGAGTTTCTTTTAAACTCTTTTTAGACTCGTTAAATATAAAATGATTGTGGAGCTATTGGCCTTTCTAGCTTGTTAAAGTAAGGGGAAGCACCATCCCTCCTATATATTTTAATATTTTTGGACCTGAGGGATTGTCAAACAAAAAGATCGAGCACTTGTCTTTTTCGGCTAACTAAAGCGATCGAAAAGTCATCCCTTTTGTATTATTTTATACTTTTTCAGACTTAAGGGATTATGCTACAAAAAAGGACTGTTGGAGTTTCCTTTTCTTCCCTTTTAAAACTCTCTAAACATGAAAAGGACCAAGTTATATTTGTCGTTAAACTTGTTAAAACAATAGTGACAAACTTGTCCACCCAGACAAGAACGAGTCTCACTGACGCCAGGCTCGCTAAAACATAGCGACAGGTTTGCCCAAAGGGCAAATTATAGAACAAGCATATGTTATCCTCCTCATGCTTGACAAAAATAAAGAGGTACTGGTCAGAAATGACTGGGGAAAGAGGGAAGAAAAATTGAAGAACTTTATTGATAGCAAGTCACTCTTGAACATGACACTTTCAATCCATCACCATGATTGAGTTAGGTTGGGTTATTCCGTTCACCGGTCATATCACCATCGGTCCTCCGTACCATCCATCTTTTGGGGTTAATGCTACCAATCCATCTCAATGTCGCCGACATGTTCAAGAGAAGTCATTCAGAAAATTCACCATCCAGCAAATGCCTCATCCACTACAATACCTTCACCCTTCATCTTTCATGACCACCATTCCTAAACCTTATATCGCCAGATCGTTTTCACCTCTAGAAGATCTTTTTGTTCTGTTTCATGTCGTAGATGTGGGATACATTAAGGCCCTCCTACGGCGAGTCACTTCTTGTCGACATCAGCTCATTATCCAAGAAGTTGACTTAGAAACAACCCTTTCAGTACTTTGAAGCTTGCATGCCTCAATGGCATGTTTCTCACTTCCGGCGATAGGTTTACATAAATGGACTTCGACTGAAAGATTTTGCGTGGTGTTTGACATCAGATCATATATTCACACCATGTGAATTGTACTGTAGTACCTTGAGGGTCATTATCATTATCAGTGATTCCTCTTGCACCTATTAACAACTTACACTATTGGCTGGTAATCAGGTGATGTCTTTCCATGTTCGACTTCAGAACATCTTTTCACATGGATCTATTTGTACATCCAGTGAAGATTGAATGAGTTTGAAGACCCCGGATCTATTTTCATCCATCAAAGCTACGATATATTCAGGAAAATAAAGACATCAATTGTACACAGAAGTTGCACAGATAGTCATCTAAGCCAGGGAAGATGACTCTTCATGAAGAATCACTAGTCTGCAATAGCGAACGATTGTCTGTCCTATGTACATGAAAATGAATTTCTAAAGCTGAGCATGGGAATGCCCGCCTCAGCTAGATCATGAGAATAATATGATGATGATGTGTTGTATTGAATCTTATCCAGGTCACCTTCCAGTTCGAATACCTCGGATCCTCATGATAAAGCATTTCACCCGACATCAAAAGATTTACGACCTCATGCTTTAGGGGGCAACTGTTATAGACATATTTGGGCACTGAAGCCCCAAACTCATATGTACATAAACCAAGGGCTCTTTAACCCATAAAAGTGTTGTTTCATACCCTAAAGGATCATGGTCAACTGATTACATCATTTCCCAGAATTTGCACCTGAAAAACCATTTAGAACTGGCCAAAACTAGACCATATTGATTGCTCCATGGTCAAGGTGCGATGCACATTGGTTGCTACACTAGCTAGGTGTGATGCATACTAAAAAATCCTTTTGTGGGGTGTGATGAGCGAGAATTGACAAATGGCAGAGATAGTTTGCTAAGTGGATGATCATGGAATCTTCCAGAAACTTCTTATATTACACTTGCCCCACTGAATTCGCCCAGGGATGAGTAAGAGATCAATGAAATCTCCAAGTGGAACCAAGAACTATCAGTGGAATGACACTAATAAAAAACCCAAAGCTGACTCACACCCTTGCAAGACATCTATAAATGGATCCCTCATCTGAGAGATCTAGAGGCTGGAATTTTGTAATTTGTAAGGAAGTGTTGTTGGTTTATCTGTGAGAAGAGACATTGTATTGTTGGGTGATCTTTCTTTTCATGAGGTGAAGAGGGCTTCTATGCTAGGAGGATGATGCTGGATCAAACAGCTAGGTTGTAATCCTCTCTTCTACTATTAATAAAGTTCTTTGATTTTTCCTCCATATAATCATGTGTTTGTGAATCTTATTGTTTATGAATGCAATTGTATGGTCAATGTGTTTCTGATTCTGCATTGTTTATGATGTTTTAGATAGAGATGCTTTCATGGTTTTCTGTCACTTTGACTCTACAAGTACTCTTTAAAGTAGGACAAGTAGGAGAGGAGTGGAAAATTCTATCAAGGGAGAGAGAAATCAAACAAGGATCCAAGTGGAAGATCCAGGTTGGTCCTCATTTCTTCCCTCTTATCTATTGCAGTTAAAGGAAATCTTGAATTTCTTTGATTACGTGTTTCTAAGATAGCTACCCATCTTAGTGGGACTAGCAGATCGAATAGACACTAGTTTTCCCGAAAACATTGGCAACATAGTTTCATCACCCTTGAACATGGCACATTTTTTTTTATTTCCTTACAGTTGGGTTTTAGCTTGCCTAGGAGTTGTACCATACATATGATTATGTTTACTCCTCCAATCGGATACTCTTTCAGTCACTATGGAGCGTGCTTCAATGCATCTTGCATTGTTGTAGGATATCATGTGGTTCTCATTATTTAATGTTTCCAAGTCACTTTTGTATCATGTATTTAAGTGTTCAAGGGAAGTTTCAGCTTAAGTCAGCTGTCTATAGTCCTTGTTGACCTTTTTTGTGTCAACCATCTATGTGCCAGTTGTAATTCATGACTTAATGAATTCATCCATACAAATCATGTATCGGTCTATTTCATGTCAATTGATGGAGGATACATCAAGGCCCTCCTTCAATGGATGTTATTCTATTGACTTTAGCTCATTATCTAGGAGCTTAACCTAAGAACTAGTAATACCTTAGAGCTTGCAAACCTTAGTGGCAAGCTTCCTCGTGATCTACAGTGGGTTTACCTCATTGGCTCATGATTGGTTGAGTCCATGATTATTGGACATCAGCTCATTTATTCCAACTTAGTAGATTGTTCTAAGTACGTTAGAGACCATTTCCATCATTGGTGGGTCCCCTCACATTTTTTAAGAATATACCTCATTAACTAGTAATCAGGTAGTTTCTACCATGCTCGACATTAACACATCTATTCACTCGTTTTAGATTCGTACCACAGGGGTTGTGTAGAAGATCTTGGCTTAGGGACATTTCACTCTTGTAAGGCACCCTTCCCAGGTTATGTTGCATTTATGTATAGTTTATGTACTTTGAGGACTACTTTTGGGAATCACTCTTTTATGTGTTCATAGTCCTATCGATGTACACTGTGACATAGATCAACATTGTATTTGTTGGTGGCTATGATCTTTTGATTTCTAACATGGATCCATTTTGTATTGTTTATGGCTGTGTCCTAACATTTCATTTCATGGATATACAATGTATAGTGAACATCCATGTTCAGTTTCTCTTTATGACTAGGCATGGGTATTCTTGACACAGGAATGTTATCAGTAGGGTTGAGACTTCAACATTTGAGTTCCTGCAATTTAGATTTGGAATCTTGTCTACTTCCTCCCATTTTTAGCTCAGAGAGTTTACTATAATGCATGTCATCCATTAGTTTCTCTTTCGACCTCATACATTAGGGGGCATCTTTTATAACCCTCTTTTTCACTCCATTATAGTTAGAGAAACCCAATTTTGACCTACCTTAGTTTTGGCTAGAATGCACCCCCTTTCACCCTTTCTTTTACTTTTGTGGGATTTATTCCATGTTAAAAGGGTGAAATTACATAATTGAGTAATTTATCATAATTATTTTGTCACAATTTTATAATTATGAGATAATAATTATTTCATAATTGAGTAAAAACTCATAACTGAGAAAAAGGTTGTACAGTTTTTCATTCCCAAGGAGATAAAATGGAACTACTTGTGTATGAGTTAGCTTGGGATCCATTATTGTAGAAGTTTCCTAACTTTTCAATCCCCTAGTGTCTAGATACATTCTGCTAGAGAATAGAATGAACCTATATAATCTCACACTATCAAGAGGAAAGGGGATAGATCCATTTACGTCCAGTTATATCCAAATATATTATCCATATTATAGCATAAGAGATCTATTCATTTGAGAGACCATCCTTATGTTTTTTTGTCCATCATACTAATGTCTAAGATATAATATTAAATCACTAATTCTACCAAACCAAGTATCACAACAAATCTACTTTGCACAGTGGAATATAAACAAGAGTAAATATACTAGTGCACAAAATATACACAACTTTTACATAAATTTGTACAATAACGATACTTCATTATATTAATCCAATTGAATAATACAATAGTCTAAGTCACCTGCACTATGGATAATGGTCTTCATACATCTTCTAATACAAATATACAACATTGGGGAATGGTGGTAGTCCATCGACAACCAATCTAGCCTCAATAAGATAGTCTGAACATCTGGCTAATGTAACATGAAATCACAACTCCTCTCAGTCGTATCCTGTACAGTCTCCATATTTTTGCTCCTAATATACAACACTTCCTCTATTAATGCTCCAATTCCATCTGGCCACTGAATCTCAACTCCACAATCTCCTCTCTCATTGATAATTCTTCCATCAACACATCAACACATCGAGACTCATGTTGAGTTGTTCACAACTCCATTTGTGAACAACTCATAACTTGCCCCTGCTACTCCTCAGCTACTCAAGGACTTATTACCACTCTAGTCTTCCTGTGCTACTCTAATGAAGACTAACATAGGGCACAAATGGTTTCCACCTATCATTACTAGAATTCATTTTCCAACAATGAAAACGGGTTGCAACAAATTGCTCCTCTAGCTTATCAGACCTATGAGTTCCAACAAACTTCTTCTGATAGGAGCCCTTAGTCCATCAAGGCACTACATATAGGGATCCACATTTGGGCACTTTGACACTACCCTTCAACAAACCATGAGCATCAAATACATGTTGTAGCATCTGCTCACTAGTTAGGGCATCCAACCACTAAAATCACCTTTCCTCTTAGCTACTAACATACTCCCACAATTATCCAACCTGGAACCACATTCACTTAGCATCCAACTCAACACTTCAAATCATACCTTACAGTTGTACCTTGTAATCTTGTGCATCCCTCAAGGTTGTACCTTGTAATATTATGCGGCCCTTGTGACTATCCTAAGAAAATGCACGTGGCCTAAATCTGTAACTACCCCAGAAAAATATGTGCATGCTTCGTGGCTATATCAGGTGATATTGTGTGGTCCGCAAAAATGTCCTAAGAAAACCTGTGTGACCCATCCAACTGTATATAACAAACTCACACATCCTCCTTTCTTAGCTATGGATGCCTTAGATGTGATATTTATGAGAAGATGCACCTTGTCTGGGTAAAATGCCTCGCAACTCACCTTATATTTATACAAAACATAAGGGATCGATATGTTGTCATCCAACTTCCATGTGACACACAAAATCACCAAGCTGACCTGACTTTTGTGTCAAAAAAACCCACTAGCAACTTCAAAAATTCATATCTCCACTTCTACAACTCGAATTTGAGTGATTTTCATTGCATCTGGTTACTCCCGTAGTCCTCTATCAACTCAAATCATCACATGTAGAAATATCCTCATGGTTTTGGCCACAACCCCTTTGGGTAAAAAACCCCAAGCTTGGGTTCTAGGCCCACAAGCCACACTTATGTGCCACCTCCTCCACAACCCTCTAGCCTAGGGTTTGGAGTAACTCCCAAGCTACAAATCTCAACACCTTTTAGGATGAGGAAAGTAGGTTTCTAGCTGAAGAAGAGGTTCTTGATTCTTGAAGGTATACTATTTCATGTATATGACATTGATCTATTAATGAAAGCTTATGATTCCATTTCTCTGCATGTTATGTGTTGGCGACTGAAATTGCATGTTTTTTACCCACCTTTTTACCTTGTCTCCTATATCCATTTTACACCATTATTGATCAATTTACATTCTAAACTACACAGGTATACCTCTTGTCACATCGTTATGAATCATTAATCAATGAAGCAAAGTCATAGGGGATTTTTTCCTGAGTGGCTTGCTAATTCGATTATTCTTGTAGATTTTGAGGAAGTATGATCAAGACCGCGGTTCTACAATGGTAACCACCTAGCTGGGAGCACTATCTCAATACATCAGCTACAATGGTGGATCAATCTTTTAATCAACCCACTACTATATTTACATTTTGTTTCACTTAATAAACCACTATGTAATTGTAGGCAAACAACTACCGTAATTCTAGGAGTTGTTAGTGTTAACAAATTATATAAGTAGAGTTATGGGGTTGTGAAAGCCGGAAGTTAAGATCACAAGGAATTATGTTAACATTGAGTCTATAACAACATACATGTATTATCCTTTTGATTAATGAAATTCTGATATTCTGAGCATTTCGTGACTTCTTAATCTCACCAAAGCCCCGATCAAGGAGTTGGACCCACTCTCCTGACTAGATGTTGTTGGATAGATGTGTGCATAGGTTTATTTCAGCTAATTTATTTATCACTATGAATGATTCAGTGTGTTTATGTGAGTTTTCTTTGATGTTACTCTTGTTGTTGTTAGTCATTATTGATGTTACTCTTATTTGTTGTTACAGTTATCGCTTGATGCTACACATTGTTAACCTTATAATCGAATGTTCTGTACTGTGTAGGGAAACTGTGGCCTACATATACTCTGCATGATAGCCTTGAAATACTAATAGAGCCCTGGGTTGACAATTAATGTGGAAACTGGTGAATTTCATAATTCATATCTGAACACCAACATTTTGGTGTTGTTTTCGGGGAGGCTATAAAGGAAGCGAATGTACGACCAGTATTGATCATAGGACTGATCTCTTGTCATGGGGAGGGAATTTTTCACCCTACTCCAAGTCTTGAGCATTAGTTCATTTTTTTTGCTTTGATTGTCCTGTTTTTCATAGGAACCACTCTCTCGTCTTAGGAAGGGATGTTTTTATGTCACCATGTTTCAGATCTTGAGCTTAATTTTGTGATTAATTTATTTTCTTTCTTTACTTTCTTTTTAGGGGCCACTCTCTTGTCCTGACAATGGAATTTCATACCCTGTTGGGAATGGGATCCCCCAAGGACAGTTTTGGGGCTAAAATCCCAGGTTTTGGGTCAATTTTGTAATAAAGTTATAAAGTCTCCACATTTTGTGGTCACAGAGCACAAAGGTGTCATGAGTCATAAAGGGTTGTCCGACCTTATTTTGTAAAGTCTAAAGCAGGCTATAAAGATCCACCCATGGTCGACAAACCATGGGATTGTATAGAAAGGAGCTAAGTAAGTAATCTCTAAGTAGTTAGAAGTGAATAATGAAGTATGAATTAAAGAGTCTTGGTAGAGAAGTCTAAGTCTATCGGGTCTTAGCATAGGTAGATGCTTTGCAGCTGAGTGCGCAGAGGCCTAAGGTGGAAGTCCGCAGCTGAGTGCGCAGACCCCTACAGTTGTGTGCACAGGGTAGATAGAGTCTATATTAAACCGAAGATATCAATAAAGAGAAGTATACTGCAAATTTTGTGTATTTATTTCTTGTTAATACATATGGTTATATTGCATTTTGGGTTTCATTTACAATGTTTATGTGATGCACGAATATATGTGATTATATTGGTTAATTGAATGAAAGTAAGAATATCTATTTACGCGACGCTAACTGTGATTGTTTAGTGAGATAACTAAAACACTTAAGATAATTGGGGAACCTATACAATACCCTCCCATAGCAACGTGAAAGTACCTGGATAGTGGATTAAGGCTACGCGAAGGTTAATCGTACACCTTCGTAGAGGTATTGAAGGGAGGAATAAAGGGTAAACAAATAAAAATACCTTAAAGATTAGTGACCTACACGAAAGTAGGAACATAAGATATAAACTGACATCAAGACCATCTTAGGGTGTGGAAACTTGGTTCTAGCATCCCCCCATACTGCTTCGGGTGAGACTTTGGTTCGTGCTCCATAGGCTGATGCCGAAAGGGCCAGTAGTGTAGGGATTTGTTTGACTAACTAACACTAAACTTGGGTCAGGCCCAACATACCCAAAAAATGGTCCTAGGGTCGAGGAAGAAATCCAAGGCCACTAAGGCATTGTTGGACCCAATCACCCTCACAGAGGGTGATTGGCATGACATTGCAGACACAGTGCGGGATGTCACCGTGGAGGCACTACAACAATTTGAACAATAGCAACAGCTACTATTGGGAGCCATCTAGACAGGTCTGCAGGAATTACAGACCTGCACATCATAGGCTAGCACGATGTCTACCAGCCTCTCTCTTGACATTTCAGAAGTTCCCGAGATGTTGTGTGTGAAGCTCTCCTACGTGATAGTGCTGCCAGATGGAGCACTGACCACACAGAATGAAGCTGACAAGTGCACTGTCAGTGCCCTCAATGGAGTGGGGTTGAACTTGGTAGCGCTGCCTGGTGAGGCACTTCACCTATTGCAGGATGGAGTGATCGCGGAGGTGAGGGCCCGTGAACACCACGCTTTGCAAGTAATCAGTGAGAAGAGGATTAATAATGAACAGATGGCCCAATAGCGAGACTCTTCCATCGTCGTCATGACCGAGGTAACTGACCAAAATAAGTATATAATTTATGTCATGGAGGAGGCATACCGAATGGTCTTGAAGTTAGCCATTCTTGAGGAAGAACCGGTCAAGGTGCGCATCCACAAGCTTTCTACAGGGGTGCGCAATGCTCACACAGAGATGGCTAGGATTCAATTGGAGTTGAACCTACAAATTACAAAATTACAGCTGAAGGCCCAGCCTTCAACTCCCCTAGAAGTAAAGGAGAAGTGTGAAACCACCGTCACAGAGGTGATAGCGACGGTTGATAATGCAGTAGTAGACTGCACACAACTCTTTGAACAGTCGTTTGAGGTCCTGACAAGCCTGCAGGAGGACCCTAATGTACAACGTCTAGAGACAAAAGCGCGAGAGATGCAGAAGTGCTATGACAAAGTAAAAGGTATAGCATGAACTGTCACACTCACACAGAGACTAGAAAAGTTGTAGGAGGCCAAGCAGTTGAAAGAACAGGTAGATGTAGTGCAGCACAAGGAGCCAGTGTTGAAGGCGTGCTTCAAGCCCTGGTTGGATGAGGCTTATGTGGTCATGGGCTCTATTGAAGGAAAGCTTGCAACTCTGCAAGCAAATTAGCAGAAGATTCTGGTCGACAATTCAGGAACAGCGACCGAGCAATTGGTTGAGGAAGCAAAGCAGGCAGCCGCACAGTGCACTGCCGAGGTTGCAGTCATACAGGTTGAGCTGGGAGGTCTTCGCACCAATATCTCTGCACCTGTAGAGTAACTCGAGGACGAGTCACCATGTTTATGTTGGGGTACTGTTGGTAACAGGATCCCCCAAGGACACCTTTGGGGCTAAAAGCCCATGTTTTGGGTCAATTTTGTAATAAAGTTATAAGGTCTCCGCATTTTGTGGTTGCAAAGCATGAAGGTGTCATGAGTCATAAAGGATTGTCCACCCTTATTTTGTAAAGTTTAAAGTCGGCTGTAAAGATCCACCCATTGTATCTGGACCATGGGATTTTATAAAAAGGAGCTAAGTAAGTAATCTCTAAGTAGTTAGAAGTGAATAGCGAAGTATGAAGTGAAGAGTCTTGGTAGAGAAGTCTAAGTGTTTCGGGTCTTAGCATAGGTAGAGGCTCTACAGCTGAGTGCATAGAGGCCTAGGGTGGAAGTTTGTAGCTGAGTGCGTGGACCCCTACAGCTGTGTGCGCAGGGCGGATAGAGTTTGTATTAAACCAAAGATATTGTTGAGGCAAATTAATTACCTATCACTTAATTGTCAACCCGGGGGTTTCGTAAAACTTACGAAGCATGTGTGCACTATATATGCTAGAAATTAACTTTCAATTTAGATAAATATAACTACAAAACCAAATAACGACAAACCAGATTTTCCTATTCTAATTCCACAGTCAACTAAAAATAAATTATAGTACAATTATAGTATAACAAGTGGAATTGAAATCTTAATCTTTAAATCTTGCAGGAATTGAAATGCACACCACTCTTTCAAAAATAAAAGAAAAAAAATCATTCTTAACCTCTCACACAGGAAAATATATGAAAGAAAATAAAAACAAATGCTCTTAACTTCAAGGTAGAAAGCAAATAGAAACAATCACTCTTAACCTCTCACACAGGAAAAGATATGAAAGAAAATAAAAACAATTGCTCTTAACTTCTAGGTAGAAAGCAAATAGAAACAATCACTCTTAACCTCTCACACAGGAAAAGATATGAAATAAATAAATCTTAATCTATGAAAGCAATAAATCTAAATCTATGAAAAACAATAAATCTCACACATTGTTGGTGGCCAATCCAAAAGCATGAGAGATTGAAAGTTGATAGGCTCCAAATGCAAGCATAACCAAATCAAAGTGAACATCACTTATGGGCATGGTGCCAAATCCAAATTCTATATTCAAAACATGAGCATTTCCCCAACTTTACACATGTCTTTGAAAGGAGAAGGCTCTCCTATTTATACAAAAACATAAGAAGCTACCTTGTTAATGGAGGTCCATTATTCTCTCCCTAGATCCCTAGAAAATCTCATAGAGTTATAACTCAAATAGGTAATGATGAGACATGTATCCTCTTTGACATTTATCCAAATATTCTTCCATATCTTGAAGGGAATTCGAATTTGATCATTGGACTCCAAAAAAGGGTGCCTTGGAAGCTTCCAAATGACCTACACATGTCATGAAACTCAAGCCAATTTTAGGTATTAGCAAGTATATGTTATTTTTCTAAGTTTTAACTATTTAATTCACTTATAATACTAGAAATCATTAGCTTTTGGAAAACACGAAGGTAATCCATATAATTATGAAAATGGAGGCTAATGAAAGATTATATGGCTGAGTTGTGACATGTGAGTGAAACAGTGGCGATAAAGGTGAGAGTGGATGATATTTTGAAGACATTTTGGAGATTCTATAGATATCAATAAAGAGAAGTATTCTGCAAATTCTATGTATTTATTTCCTGTTAATACATCTGGTTATATTGCGTTTTGGGTTTCATTTACAATGTTTATGTGATGCGCGAATATATGTGATTATATTGGTTAATTGAACACAAGTAAGAATATCTATTTATGCGGTGCTAACTATGATAGTTTAGTAAGATAAGTAAAACACTTAAGATAACTAGGGAACCTATACAATACACTACCATAGCAGTGCAAAAGTACCTAGATCACGCGTTAAGGCTACACAAAGGTCAATCGTACGCCTTCGTAGAGGTACTCAAGGGAGGAGTAAAGGGTAAACTGACAAGGCCCTAAAAGCTTAGTGACCTACGTGAAAGTGGGAATAGAAGATATAAAATGACATCACGACCATCTCAGGGTGTGGAAACTTGGCTCCAACATCCCCCCATACTGCTTTAGGTGAGACTTCGGTCCACGCTCCACGGGCTGTTTCCAGAAGGGCCAGTAGTGTAGGGATTTGTTTGGCTAAGTAACGTTGAACCTAGGCCAGGCCCCACATAGACAACATACGCTACTCCAAGTCTTGATATTTCAATTTGCTTGAATTTTTTCCTTTTATTTCTTGATTGTATGAACAAAGATATAAATAAAAGGGGCAGAGGAAGACCCCTAAAAAGGAGAGGGAGATATCTAGGCAGAAATACCTACATCCAAGAAATCATTTCAAGAGTTGAGTCAGGAGCACCATCGTGAGCTACTGTTAGGGTGAGATCTCATATGAGATCTAGAGGGAAATTAGTTTCATAACCAGAACCTTCCCCAATAATAGAAGTGAAATTCAGGGAAGAAGAAGTAGCGAGTGGAGGGTCTGAGGAATTGCATATTGAAATTTTAGAGGAAGAATATTTGAGGGAATTATTTGAACCATTTGATTAAGGAAGTGTTGTTAAACAACCTCAATCACCTATTATAGAACATACAGAGCCAGAACCTATTGAGATTCCAAGTGGGTATTGGCATATATTGATGGCTCTTGCAACCTATTCGATCAAGATTCCAATAGGAGATATCAGAGGTGATACGCCTATGAAGCCTACTCCTTTGACAACATTACCCAATTTCCGTGGTCTTTCTTCTGAGGTTCCGGACACATTCCTTTCTGAATTCAACGTTGTTTGTTGGGGTTATGATTATATTTCTGATGCTTAGAAATTGAAGATATTCCCTACTACTTTGAAGGGAACAACTTTGAGATGGTTTAGGGGTTTAGGGGGGAAATCTATTGCTATATGGGATGATATGAAGATGATTTTGTTCGCGAAATATCAAGACTATTGCAAATCCCGAGATGTGAAGGAAGAAATATTTAAGATTATGTAGAAAGAGGATGAGAACATGGAGGAATTCATGGAGCACTTTCAATATAGTTTGCAGAGATCAGTCCATCATGATCTGGATAAGAACCCTCAATTTGGTCTAAACCCTTCATGGTCCCATAATTGGCGTGGACCTCCTCCTCCTCCTTCAGGGTAATTCTCCCAACCTATGCCACAACAGCAACTATGACTGCCTTCTAATGCATCCACAAGTAATCCTCCACTTCATCCACAAATTCCTATTCAATCCAATCCAAATCCAAACAATCGTGGGGCTCATAATGTTGAGACAGTCAAGCTCCCTACATATAGTATTGCCACTGCAGAATGTAATGAATTGAATCTCTGATCCAGTCAGGTGGTGAATACTCAAACTTCACCAATAAGTTTTGAATATACCGATGATGAAGTCTCAGAACCAGAATCTATAGATTCTACTAGAGCAACTAGGGATGAGGCAATACAAATTATTATGAAAAAATAAACCCCTACACAAACAATTGTTACAAGAGGATGTTAGACTGGTACACCTTATCATGAGAGATTATCATTGAGAAAACCAAGTCCTCATCCTGAATTCGATTTTTAAGGAGAGCTGCAAAATTTATTCATCAAAATCTCGTTACTTTAGGCTATGAAGGATGTACCGATTTATGCCAAAAAAATTAAATAATATTTCTCTAAGAAACCTGGCAGAAAACCAAAGGATCCACTCACTATTCATGTTATGGGAAATTATCAAACATAATGTTGGGGAAGCCTATACCTGTTAAATACGAGGATCCATGGAACCTGATTTTGGCAGTAAAGATTAATGGGGTTGATATCCCAAATGTACTGGTAGATTTAGGGGCATCCATTAATGTTATAACCTCTGCAACTATGATTACCTTGGGTCTATGGAACATTAAACCAACTCCCGCCATCCTAGAATTCACAGATTGGTCTACTATAAGACCGGTAGGGAAGATGGAAGATATAAATATTCCAGTAGACTCATGGAAATACCTTGTTGATGTTTTGGTTTTACACACTCAATCCCCAACTAGTGGACATCCTTTGATTTTAGGGATACCTTGGCTTGCAACCGCAGATGCTTACATTGGGTGTTGGCCTGGAAATATGGCAATATCCAATGGGGAAGTTACAAAAAATCTTATCCTTTCTGTTGGAAATAATACTGAGAGGGGGGATGAATCAGTATTATCAAATTCTTTTAATAAATCTTCCTTATTTGTTCTTTGAATTAGTTTTGCATGTCAGTACCATAAAATAATGAGCATGAACAAAGAAAACAGATAGTCACACCAAAGAACACAAGATGTAAGGTGGAAACCCAATGTGGGTGAAAACCACCTGCTGCAATATGTCTCTATCTTCTTTCAAATTAGAAACTCCTTTTACAATGGTTTTGTACTGGTGCAGTCCTTTACCAGTACGCAGGCTGCAACCTGTAGAGAGCTACAACTCTCTCTCATTTTCCAGTCTCTCCTGGAAGGGAGCTACAACCCCCTATTTCTTTTCTTACAAGGACCACTTTTCATAAATTTTCAAACTGGATCCATAAACATCAAATGATCATCAAGTATAAGAAAATCACCCAATCAACTGTAGTAACCAGATCAACAATAATAGAACTAAACCCAGAACACCTTATCAACAGAAAAATACCGCCAAACAAAATGTCTTAAGACAGATACGCAGTTTTTCTTTCTCTGGTCTGCGTGCGTACGCACTTCACCTTCTGCTTCCCTGCGTATACCCGCAGAGACCCTTCTGTCGCACTGCGTGTCCACGCACTGTTTCTTCAACCACATTGCGTATTGTTACTGCAGGTACGCACCCAGAGACATTATCACGCCGCGTACTGTTACTCCAGGTATGCACCCAGAGATACTATCGCGCCACGTACTTTTACTGTGCGTATGCACCTGAACCTTTGTCGCTCTGCGTACCCACGGAGTTCTCCTTCTTCTACTCTACGTACCCACGCAGCTCACCTATTTCTGCTCTGCATACCCACACAGATCTCCTGTTTCTTCTCTGCGTACCCACGCAGCTCTCCTGTTAAACACCTGCGTACTTCTGATTAGGGCCAAATTGGCAGTCCACCAGAGTGGCACAGTTGCTCAGATCTGATCATGTGCTCGAGAGATCACCCTTCACAGATTCGCTATCAACTTCTCTTACATATAGATCAATCTTTTAAGACCATAACCCAATATTTCAGATCTTAAGATATTCAATTGCAAAAGATGCTTAGCCAAGTGATCTCTTTTTTCTTTATATAGGCAAGCTCCTCCTAAAATCATGGATCAATACCACGAGCCAAAACCATAATAACACAAATACCTTCGGCTAAATACCAAGGGTTAAACATAAGAAACCCCACGTGTGCTTTTCTCTGCCTTGAAATGAGTGCACTGGGGGTACGCACCTCCTGAACAGCTGACCTGCGTGACTGACCGCGGTCCCTTCACGGTGTACCTGCGGGTACGCACTTTCTGAACTGATCTCCTGTGTACTTCTTAATTTTCAACATATTGAGAGCCTTGCCATGGGTGTTGCCATCAAGTACAACATCTGTAACATATAGCCATACCAGAAACATAATGCCAACAATCTCCCCCTTTGGACTTGATGGCAACCTCAAAAACTTCAGCTTCATTCTCCCCCTTTGACATCAAGGGCAAAGGGTTATGCTCCCCCTTAGAACATGCTCCCCCTGAATATGAACCAGATCTGTAAAGAAGAACCATAATCCACCAGAAAGAGATAGAGACATATTGCAGCTATATTCAGACCAGCTTCCATGATCTCCTTCTGTACATCCTCCATAATGCCAACAATGCATTATATGCTCCCCCTGAACCTGTGCCATCAATCTTCAACTAATCAGCCACCCAGCACATGTACGCATACACCCCAGATGAACCATGCGTACAACCATCAATCAAAAGAGTTTCAACAATAAGATGATGCATCAACAACCCCCAGCTTTTGGCTGAGGTATTCAAAAGTGTCCCTGGGCAATGGTTTGGTGAGTATATCAGCAACTTGTTCCTTAGAAGGAACATACTCCAAATTGACCTTCTGTTCAAGCACTTGTTCCCGAAGAAAATGATACTTGATTGGTATGTGTTTGGTTTTTGAATGCATGACAGGATTCTTTGAGATGTTGATTGCACTCGTGTTATCACATAAGATGGGGATAGGTGGTGTACAAGTGATTTGAAAATCCTGCAAAGTCTGCATCATCCAAAGGAGTTGAGTGCAACAAGATGCAGCAGCAACATATTCCGCTTCAGCTGTAGACAAGGCAATCGAACTCTGTTTCTTGTTGAACCAAGATACCAGTCTGGAACCCATAAAGAACGCACCACCACTTGTGCTTTTCCTGTCATCCACGCTTCTGGCCCAATCTGCATCTGTATAAGCATGAAGTGTGAGATCTGTATCTCTAGGATACCATAAGCCATAATTTTGAGTCCCTTGAAGATATTTGAAAATTCTCTTCACTGCCTGAAGATGAGTCTCCTTCGGACTTGCCTGAAATCTTCCAACTATTCCAACTGCATGCATGATGTCTGGTCAGGTACCTGTCAAATAAAGTAAACTTCCAATCATAGATCTGTAGGTTGGTTGATGTACTGCTGCAGATTCATCATTTGCACTGAGGCTACATCCTGTGACCATGGGTGTACATACTGGTTTTGCATCTTCCATGCCATATTTCTTCAAAATCTGTTTGAGATACTTGGTTTGAGATAAAAAGATTCCTCCTTCTTTTTGTTGGATTTGCAAACCAAGGAAATATGTCAGTTCTCCCAGCAAGGACATTTCAAATTCTTTCTGCATGACCAAGGCAAAGCTTTGACTCATAGCTTCTTCATTGCTGCCAAAAATAATGTCATCTACATACACAACAAGTATTAGCAATTTGTCATTTTCAACTTTTATATAAAGATTGCTATATGTTGATTCTTTTGAAAAACCTTGTTGATGAAGATATTTGTCCAAACAATAGTACCAAGCCCTTGGAGCTTGTTTGAGACCATAGAGAGCCTTTTTCAATCTGCATACAAGATTTGGATCATTTCCAAGAATGAACCCATCTGGCTGCTCAATGTATACTTCTTCTTCCAAGTCTCCATTCAGAAAGGCTGATTTCACGTCCATTTGCAATACTTTGAAGTTTTGAAAACTTGAGAGAGCAAGGAACATTCGGATGGCCTCAAGTCTTGCAACAGGAGCAAAGGTTTCTTCAAAGTCTATTCCTTCTTGCTGCGCATACCCTTTACAAACAAGTCTGGCCTTGTTTCTAATTACTTCTCCATTTTCATTCAATTTATTTTTGAAGACCCATTTTGTTCCGATAACATTCTTATCCTTTGGTCTAGGAACCAGCTCCCAAGTGTTGTTCTTTTCGATCTGCTCAAGTTCTTCATCCATTGCTTTTACCCAACATTCATCTTTGCATGCCTCTTTCACATTTTGTGGTTCAGTAGAGGAGAGTAATGCCAAATAGCTTGAAGCTTCTGCAACTGTTCTTCTTGTTTGTACACCTGCTTCTTTCTGCCCCATAATCTGAGATTCTGGATGATTCTTCTGAACATATCTGGATGGAGTCTTTTCTTCTATTCTTGTCTGCTCCTCTAGTTCTTCTTGAGGTTCTTCTTCTTCATCATTCTGTCATTGAGGGTAGCCTTCATCTTCTTCGATGTCTTCATGATGTACTTGCCTAGGAATGTACCCCTTCTCATCAACCACTACATCAATGCTGTCAACAATTCTGCCAAGTCTTTTATTGTAGCATTTGTATGCTTTGCTATGTGGAGAGTAACCAAGAAGAATGCCTTCATCTGCTCTAGGTTCAAGTTTGCCAAGCTGCTCATCAGTATTCTTGATATAGCATTTGCTCCCAAAGATTTTGAAGTGCTTTACCGAAGGAGTCTTACCACTCCAGAGCTCATGAGGAGTTTGAGTGTTGTTCACCCGGACATTTGTCTTGTTGAGAATAACAACCGCAACATGTGCAGCTTCACCCCAGAAAGTTGCGGGAGTTCCTGACTCATCAAGCATAGCACGAGCCATTTGTTGGATTGTTCTGTTCATTCTTTCCACAACTCCATTTTGCTGAGGAGTTCTAGCTGTAGAGAATTCTCTTCTTATCCCATGTTCTTCACAGAAATCGAAAAATTCATTTGAGGTAAACTCCCCACCTCTATCGGATCTGAGGCACTTAATTTTGTGACCTGATTCATTTTCAACCAAGGCTTTGAAAGATTTGAATTTTTCGAATGCTTCATCTTTGTGCTTCATAAGTCCTAACCAGACAAACCTGGAGAAATCGTCAATGAATAATATCAAGTATTCTTCTCCTCGAGGTGTTCTTTTCCTGAATGGACCGCATGTATCTGTATGTACTAGCTCAAGAGGCATGCTAGCTGATCCTTCCTTCTTTGGAAAGTTAGTTCTGGTTTGTTTTCCAAACTGACATGATTTGCATATGGTGTTGTCAGGAATTTTGATATCTGGAAGATCGCGAACTGCCTGATATTTGCATGCTTTCCTTATTTGTGAAAAGCTTAGATGCCCCAACCTCCGATGCCATAACCAGTGCTCATCATCCTTGCTCAGATAGCATTTTTGTTGTCCTTCTTCAAATATGTACAGATTATTTGGAGTTCTTTTACCTTTGATCACTGTTTTACCTGTATCAAGATCACGAACAAGACATCCATTTGATCTGAATATCACCTCGATTCTTTGATCACACATCTGGCTGACACTTAGAAGATTATGCTTCAATCCATCTACATACAAAACATTTCCAGCCTTGACCTTTTCTTTTAACTGAGCAATGCCTTTTCCTTTTATAGTTGCAGGAGTATCATTTCCAAAAGAAACTTTCTTTCCCTTTTCTAGAGCAGAATATGACTCCAGTTTTTCTTTATCACCTGTCATATGCTTCGAACATCCACTGTCAATGTACCATAGATTTTCCTGTCCCTCTGCATAAAATGCTATCCCACATCTTTCTGTTTGTGGTTCCTTTATTCTCCATGTTTTGGTGCTTGAGGCTTGTTCCTTTTTCTGCTAAAACCTGCTCCTGCATTCAGAATCTTCATGACCAAAGTTATTGCAAATAGAACATTCAACTTCATTTTCAAGAACCGAAAAGTTGTTGTAGGTCCTTTTTGTAATCCTGGTCATACTTCTTTGTTTTTGATCTTCTCTCGTCATGATCGTTTTATATGCAACACATTGTGCTGCTTTGTGACCAAAGTTATGGCAAGAAAAGCATTGTCCATTGAAGAAACTTCTGCGGTTATCAAATCTACCAGCCAAATGATTGTAATTTCTATTGTCATCCATTCTTGAACCAAATTGAGAAGATTTTACCTGTGGCTGGTTGTAGCTTTTGTTCACCCTTAAGACGGATTGCCCCTGATAGTCTCTGTTTGCAATTCGTCCCTGCTTTACCTGATGGTCTCCATTGTGCTTTTGCTCATTTCTTCTTGCTGCATCAAGATAACTTTTTGAGGTGGATGCTTGAGAAGTTTCTCCATTATAGCCCAGACCTGTCTTGTTTAGTGGAGACCGCTGCACATTGATAATCTCATCCAAAGTTTCAGACCCTTTGACAAACTTAAGATTAATAGCTTTTGTTTTCTCAATCTCTTTTCTAAGACCAACAATTTCACCTTCTAATTTTTCAAGATGTTTTTCCTTTTCATCAATTTGAAATTGTAGAGTATCAATGATCATATTCTTTTCTTCTATACATCTCTTGAGTCTAGTAATTTCTTCATAAAGGTTATCCACATCTATAGCATCCATATAATCATCATCTTCAAATGCCATTAACAATTTATATTCATTACCTCGTTCATCTTCATCACTGTTTGATAGACCATCACTATCTTCATGAGTGTAGTAGCTTTTCTTATTTGCACTCTGTTTCTTGTTCCATCTAGCAGGTTCCTTTCCTTTATCCTTATAAGGACATTTTGCAGCATAATGACCTACTCTTCCACAAGAAAAGCATTTAAAAGGTAACTTACCTCTGAACCTTCCAGAACCCCTTTGAAGATTTCTGACAAAATTTGATTCTTCTTCTTCTTCTTCTGGTGCGTGACTTGCTTCATAATAATCTCCTTTGCCTGACGCCTTGAAAGCAGCTTCTCTTCTGTCTGATGGACCTCCCTTTCTCATTTCATATGCAGTTAGAATTCCATGTAGCTGAGACATAGTAAGAATTCGTAGATTTTCCTTTTCTTCTATTGCAGATACTTTAGATTCAAACTTGGGGGACAATGATCTTAGAACCTTTTCAACCACAATAGCCTCTTTTATTTCTTCACCCAAATTTTTCATGCAATTAACAATCTCATCTACACGAAGAAAATAGTTAGCCACACTTTCATTATTATACATCTTGAGATTCTCATACTGAATCCTGAGAGTTTGAAGTTTAGCACGCTTTACCTGTTCATCTCCTTCGTAGCTCAAGACAATCTTGTCCCATATTTCTTTTGCGGATTTATATTGCATAACCTTTACAAATTCTGTTTGAGATAAGCATCCCAGCAAAGTATTGACTGCTTTAGCATTTGTTTCATATTTCTTCTTTTCGGCCGCATCTGTAGGAGTAGTTGAAGGAAAAGCGTAGCCTGTATCTATGATATCCCAAACTTCTGTACCAAGAGATTGAAGATAGGCAGTAACTCTTACCTTCCAATAATTGAAATTTGTCCCATCAAAAATTGGTGGCCTGATTGATGCTTCCCTCTCGTAGTTGCTCATGATGAATGATCTTCCTTCAAGCGATCAAGCTTCTCCGAAGGACCTGCTCTGATACCAATTGTTGGAAATAATACTGAGAGGGGGGGTGAATCAGTATTATCAAATTCTTTTAATAAATCTTCCTTATTTGTTCTTTGAATTAGTTTTGCATGTCAGTACCATAAAATAATGAGCATGAACAAAGAAAACAGATAGTCACACCAAAGAACACAAGATGTAAGGTGGAAACCCAATGTGGGTGAAAACCACCTGCTGCAATATGTCTCTATCTTCTTTCAAATTAGAAACTCCTTTTACAATGGTTTTGTACTGGTGCAGTCCTTTACCAGTACGCAGGCTGCAACCTGTAGAGAGCTACAACTCTCTCTTGTTTTCCAGTCTCTCCTGGAAGGGAGCTACAACCCCCTATTTCTTTTCTTACAAGGACCACTTTTCATAAATTTTCAAACTGGATCCATAAACATCAAATGATCATCAAGTATAAGAAAATCACCCAGTCAACTGTACTAACCAGATCAACAATAATAGAACTAAACCCAGAACACCTTATCAACAGAAAAATACCGCCAAACAAAATGTCTTAAGACAGATACGCAGTTTTTCTTTCTCTAGTCTGCGTGCATACGCACTTCACCTTCTGCTTCCCTACGTATACCCGCAGAGACCCTTCTGCCGCACTGCGTGTCCATGCACTGTTTCTTCAACCACACTGCATACTGTTACTGCAGGTACGCAACCAGAGACACTATCACGCTGCGTACTGTTACTCCAGGTACGCACCCAAAGATACTATCGCGTCGCATACTTTTACTGTGCGTACGCACCTGAACCTTTGTCGCTCTGCGTACCCACGCAGTTCTCCTTCTTCTGCTCTGCGTACCCACGCAGCTCACCTGTTTCTACTCTGCGTACCCACACAGATCTCCTGTTTCTTCTCTGCGTACCCACGCAGCTCTCCTGTTAAACACCTGCGTACTTTTGATTAGGGCGAATTGGCAGTCCACCAAAGTGGCACAGTTGCTCAGATCTGATCATGCGCTCGAGAGATCACCCTTCACAGATTCGCTATCAACTTCTCTTACATATAGATCAAGCTTTTAAGACCATAACCCAATATTTCAGATCTTAAGATATTCAATTGCAAAAGATGCTTAGCCAAGTGATCTCTTTTTGCTTTATATAGGAAAGCTCCTCCTAAAATCATGGATCAATACCACGAGCCAAAACCATAATAACACAAATATTGTGGCTAAATACCAAGGGTTAAACATAAGAAACCCCATGTGTGCTTTTCTCTGCCTTGAAATGAGTGCACTGGGGGTACGCACCTCCTGAACGGCTGACCTGCGTGACTGGCCGCGGTCCCTTCACGGTGTACCTGCGGGTACGCACTTTCTGAACTGATCTCCTGCGTACTTCTTAATTTTCAACATATTGAGAGCCTTGCCACGGGTGTTGCCATCAAGTACAACATCTGTAACATATAGCCATACCAGAAACATAATGCCAACACTTTCCCCCCTTCCAAACCAAGTTCGTCAGATAAACCAGGATTTACCTTGATGCAAAATTCTCTACCTATGAAAAAGCCTAAATCTAAGAATGAATAAGTTAGACCGATCCTTACCATCAGTGAGGCTCTTTTTTTCAAGGAAAAAATGGAGGATGATGCCATTAATGCCTTTCTCAGCAGTCCCAACTCTGTTCTTGACCCAACCCACTCATTATTCAAATTCGTCATGAGTTGCAGCGTTCAGGAAAATATGGAACCAGAAATAGAACTTGGAAATATTCTTATAATTGTACCCTGTGATAGAATTTCTGTAGAAATTTAACCACGGAAAACATTGAATATTAATCTTGGCCTTTATCCCTCCCAAACTGAACAGTTACTGAAGGTCCTTTGGGAACATAAAGGAGCCTTTGCTTGGGATTATACAGATATGAAAGGCATCCCTGCTGATTTATGTACTCATCACATATGTATTAAATAAGAATGTCGACCTTTTAAGCAGCCGCAGAGAAGAATGAACCTGCCTTAAAAAACATTGTCAAAGATGAATTACAGAAGCTATTAAATGTGGGTTTCATTTATCTGATGTCAAACAGTCAATGGGTTTTGCCACTCTTCATTGTTCCTAAGAAGAATGGCAAGTGGAAAATTTGTGTGGATTACTGATAATTAAATAAAGCAACTTTAAAAGATAGTTTTCCCCTACCCTTTATTGACCAGGTCCTTCATACATTAGCTAGAAAGAATCTTTCTCCTTTCTAGATGGATTCAACAAATATAACTAGATACAAATAACTCCTGAGGATTGGGATAAAATCACCTTCACATGTCCTTGGGTGACCTTTTCCTACCAATCCCTCCCATTTAGTCTTTGTAACGCATCCACTACCTTTTAAAGGGAAATAGTAGGAATTTTTTCTAATCTAATCAATGATAGTGTTTAAATTTACATGGATTACTTCACCCCATATGGGGATTCTTTTGAAGAAGGTCTAGAAAACTTAGAGAAAGTACTTAAAAGATGTATACAAACACATGTTTCTCTTAGTACAATAAAATGGCATATGATGATGGAGGAAGGAATAGTGCTGGGACACCTGCTTTCAGGTGTAGGAATTCAAGTTTATCCTACTAAGATAGAAGTGATATTGAATTTTCCTACACCTAAGACATTGATACAAGTATGTAGCTTTATTTGTTATGCTAGCTATTATAGGCGGTTTATAGAGAATTTTCTAAGATAGCATTCCCACTTTTTCAGTTTTTACCTAAACATGCAGAGTCTATGTGGACAGAAGAATGTGAAGAAGCCTTTAAATAAATCAAATAACTAGTTTGTAAAGCTCCAATATTATGAGGTCCTGACTGGAAGCTCCCATTTCACATCTCTACAGATGCTTCCCAAACAACAGTAGGGGTGGTCCTGGGGAAACAAGAGGATAAGAAACCGTATGTGATCTATTATGTCAGCAATAACTTGACTCCTACTGAATTGAACTATATAGTAACTGAAAAATAGTTCTTGGCTATTATTTATGCTATTAATCAGTTTTGGCATTATATTACATGGTATCCTACTTTCATGCGCATTGATCATACAACTATCAGGTATCTGATGAATAAACCAATAACCCATGATCATATTACAAGACGGTTGTTGTTAATTCAAGAATTTGATATTACTATTGTAGATATGCCAAGGAAGATAATGTGTTTGCAAATTTCCTGTCTAGAATGGATACTAGTGATGAAGGTACCCTAGTAGACGATAGTTTTCCAGATGAACATATTTTTTCAATTTCTAATCACACTCTATGGTATGCAGATATTACTAACTATATGTTGCAAGAAAAGTGCCTCAACACTTACCTTATAGAGAACAGAGAAGGATTATCCATCATAGTGCTTGTTATTCATGGATAGAAGGATATCTCTTTTACATGGGACCCGACCAACAAATCGGCACTATATAAGTGAGGATGACATCTATGGTGTCTTAAAAGCTGCTCATGATGGACCCTGCAGGGGACATTTTGCAGATAAGTGGATAGGTCATAAGGTGTTGCAAATGGGGTGCTATTAGCCCTCTATTTTTTGCGATGCAAGAAAATATGTTTGAGGGTGCGATAGTTGTTGAAATATGGAAACAAGAATATTCCAATTTAATTTATCCTTGAATTAAATTGTAAATTAAAATCTAATTTAGTCTTAACAACTACTTGGAAATAGTTAATTAATTTATTTTAAATTAATTAGTTGGAGAAATTCAAGTTGGAAGTCTTTCTAAAGTCATGGAAGAGTTATCCCTTAAATTAAGGAGATAAGATTGAGATATATTTGAGTTGTAATTAGTTAACTCAGTTTATTGAGTTAAGTCCAATTAAATTAGTTCCAAACTATTTGAGGAACTAATAGTGAGTTAATAGTTAGTTGATGCATTAATGCACTCAACTAGTGCTACTCCAGTTAACTAAAGATTACCTCATCAAAAACTCATGCATGTCTATTATGAGAAAGACCTAGTTGAGATTAGAGTTCAAGGACAGAGTAATATCATTTGCATGTGTTTTCTCATGGACAAAACTCATGCATGCAGTCAAGGATAAATCCTTGATGATTGCACAGCTTTGGAGGAGATCATCCACTTGATAACAAGAGACTAGTCCACAAGGAACAACACAAAGAAATAGGAGCTTGGAGGGAAAAGAGGAAGGTTGGAGAGAAGCCAAGATTTCCTGTGAGTGTTAGGATTTCCGACACATAGGAAATAGTTAAGTACAACTTGGTCTAGTTTAGAGTTAGGTATAGAGTTAGGTAAAGTGTGTTTCTTTACCGTTGTACATTTTGTAACTTACAATCTGACGGTCACGATATGTAGTGATCCGACGGTTCACTCTCTCCTCGGTATTACTGACACTTGATCCGTGGCTTGAACTGTCGGATCACTACATATCGTGACCGTCGGATTGTAAGTTACAAAATGTACAACGTTAAAGAAACACACTTTACCTAACTCTATACCTAACTCTAAACTAGACCAAGTTGTACTTAACTATTTCCTATGTGTCGGAATATCCTAACATCCCCCCTTAAGAACAACTTGGGATAGGATTGAAGGATTTACAAATATGACACAATAGGAGAAGGAAGGAGGCACTAGAGCCTATAGTGAGCATCTGTGGGGATTTTACTAAGAGTTGGCTAGCTATGAGAACTAAGGCTTTGTATAATTCCTATGTATTTCCACCATGTATGATAATACAATAGTGTGGGGATTTTACTAAGAGTTGGCTAGCTATGAGAACTAAGGCTTTGTATAATTCCTATGTATTTCCACCATGTATGATAATACAATAGTGTGGGGTTTTTAGCTGAGGCTTTCCCCAAAGTATTTTCATGTGTATTGTGCCATTGATTCTTGTTCTTCTAGTTATATTGTTCAACTCAATCTATAAGCTTCTGCAAATTGATAGTAGAAGTAGGTTATAGTATTCTTCTTTGATTTATATTGCATTATCAGGTTAACCTACCATTAGATTTTCTAAATGGTATTAGAGCTAGATTTGTAGAAATGATTCTACATGGTATCGGAGCTGTGAATACTATACTGAGAAGATAATTCGAAGTTTGAAGTTCGGGGTTTGGGTGAAAATCGAATTCATATCATACTTCAAGTTTGGCCAATGGCATTCTATGGCTTGAGACTCGAGTATGCCTTGGAAGGTAGCTCGAATTACATAACATGGAAAGATAGAATGGAGGTTGTATTAGAAGACAATGGCTTGAAGGAATTCATTGATCAAGAAATCCCAAAGCTAGCTTCAACTAATGCACAAGAGTTTGCTGAGTGGAATAAGTGTGTGGCGAAGGCGAGATGGATCATCCTTGAGGGAGTTCGAGACCATATTGTATCAAGTCTCCATGGGAAGGATACTCCATTTTTAATGTGGAAGACATTGAAGGACCTCTACCAAAATAGTAGTGACCAAAGGAAATTGGCGCTCAAGGGTAAGCTTCGAAGAATCAAGATGGAGAAGGGCGATACTACTTCCACATATCTAAACAAGCTCACCACCTGCAGAGATGAGTTTGGCAGTGTGGGAATAACTACTATCGATGATGATATGGTGATCCTCGCTCTCCTTAGCCTTCCAAAGAGTTGGAATATCTACCAAGACTCTCTGAATGGAAAGGAGAAACTACTAGATTGGGAACGACTGTGGTCAGATCTTATGCAGGAGGAGATCAGGAGGAGCACATGAGACAGTTCCTCATCCAAGAATGATGATGAAGAAAATCTGGCCTTAGCAAGTAAGGAAAATAAAGGGAAGGGGAAGGCTTCCCATTTCAAATCGAATTCTCCTCATGGAGGGAAGAAGAGTGACATGTATAAAGTAAAATGCTTTAATTGTCATGAGATGGGACATTATGTGACTAATTTCCCATCGAAGAAGTCTGAGAAGGGATCCTCGAAAGGATCGAAAGGTGAGGCATTAGCCTCTCATTTCGAAATGGAATTTACCCTCATCGCATGCATGGTGTCATCGATGACTGGTTGTGTTTGGTATCTTGATAGTGGAGCCTCATTCCACATGACCGGTGATAAAAATGTATTCGGTGCCTTGGAGGAGAAAGACCTCAAGATGCACATAGAGATAGGTGACGAGAGAAGGTATAGTGTTTTAGGAGTGGGCATGGTTTCTTTTCAGAGGAAGCATGGAGATCCTCTCACCTTGACAAATGTGATGTATGTGCCTGAACTGAAGGAGAACTTGGTATCGGTTGCGATGTTGGAGGAAAAAGGCTATGATGTTTTATTCAATAAAGGAAAGGCATTCCTAAGACACATACCCACAGGTCAGACCAAGAGGATAGGGATTTGGGTGAAGAATCTCTATAAACTAGAGGTAGATGATTGTGCATCATTGAGTGCGAAAATAAAATTGGTGCAAAGCCAAGACATTGGCAAGTTGTGGAACAGGCGGTTGGGCCATTTGCATCATGGGACTTTGAAGATAATGCAACAGATATCTTCAGGACTTCTCAAAGGTAAACTTGAGCAAGTTGACAAATGCAAAGGTTGTACCTTGGGAAAGTACACCAAGTCTTCCTTTCATAATCAAGACAGTCGAGCAGAGGCTATCTTAGAGCGAGTTCATACCAATGTGTGTGGACCATTCTCGATGGCATCCATAGCAAAGAAAAGATATAATGTGATTTTAATTGATGACTATTCTCATAAATGTTGGATTTATTTCATGCAGAAGAAGGACCAAACCTTCACAAAGTTTTGTGAGTTCAAAGCTTTGGTCAAGAAAGAGTTAGGGAAGAAGATCAAGGCCTTGAGAAGAAACAATGGTGGAGAATATGTCTCTCAAGAGTTAAAGGACTTTCATGTAGTGGAAGGAATTAAACAAGAGTTGACGGCACCTCATAACCGACAGCAGAATGGGGTGGCCAAGAGGAAGAACAGAACTATTGTATGGGTAGCATGGGAAATGCTGCATGACCAAGGCCTACCACTTCACTTGTGGGTTGAGGCATGCAACACAATGTCTATTTGCTAGATAGAAGCCCGCATCGCATACTTGGGATGAAGACACTAGAGGAATTTTTCTCCAGTAAGAGACCAAATGTGGGTCACTTCAGGATCTTTGGCTCATTGGTATATTTCCATGTGACAAAGGATGCACGGAAGAAGTTTGAGCCAACAAAAGAGTTGGGGATATTTTTGGGGTACACTGATACACCTCACAACTATCAAGTGTACTTGCCTACCAGTCGGAGGACAGTGGTTCGCAGAGATCTCAATTTGATGAGCAGAAGGCCATGTGAGTTTCCCTTGAGAGGGAGTTCCAACTATAGGATGTGGAGGAATTGTTGGCTACTAAGGAGGAGGAGCCTCAAACTGATGCATAGCAGCCGCATGCAGAGGTTCCAAGAGTGGAGACATCCACTCAAGCAGAGCCTTCCAGAGATGGAAGGAAGTGCACAAGAGAAGCTGACAGATTGTTGGAGGATGTGAGAGAGAATGTGGGAGCACCATCTTCTCAGCGTAAAATAAGGAGGTCACCTGAGAGGTACACTAGATACATGGCCCCTGCTGGGGAATGTGTTGAGACCGAGCCATCCTCCTTTGAGGAAGCAGTGCAGCAGCTGATTTGGGTTGATGCTATGGTCGAGGAGTATGACTCCATAGTTCGTAACAGTGTTTGGGACGTGGTTCCGAGATAAAGAACAAGTTAGTTGTGAGTTCCCGTTGGCTTTACAAGGTAAAGCAAGCTGCTGATGGTAGTTTGGAGAAGCATAAGGCAAGATTTGTTGCTCGTGGTTTTTCACAGGTTGAGAGGATCATGTTGCTACAGTATATTTCGACAAAGGAGCAAGATGCTGACATTTTGACAAAGGCATTGTCAAAGTGTAAATTCAAGTTCCATAGAGACAAGATTGGGGTGGCAGATAATCCCTTTCTTGATGAGAGGGAGTGTTGAAATATGGCAATAAGAATATTCCAAATTAATTTTTCCTTGAATTAAATTGTGAATTAAAATCGAATTTAGTCTTAACAGCTACTTGGAAATAATTAGTTAATTTATTTTAAATTAATTTGTTGGAGAAATTCAAGTTAGAAGTCTTTCTGAAGTCATGCAAGAGTTATCCCTTAAATTAAGGAGATAATATTGATTTATATTTGAGTTGTAATTAGTTAACTCAGTTTACTAAGTTAAGTCTAGTTAAATCAGTTCCAAATTATGTTAGGAACTAATAGTGAGTTAATAGTCAGTTGATGCATTAATGCACTCAACTAGTGCTACCCGAGTTAACTGAAGATTCCCTCATCAGAAACTCATGCATGTCTATTCTGAGAAAGACCTAGTTGAGATTAAAGTTCAAGGATGGAGTACTATTAGTTGCATGTGTTTTCTCATGGAGAAAACTCATGCATGCAGTCAAGGATAAATGCTTGAGGATTGCGTAGTTTTGGAGATCATCCACTTGGTAATAGGAGAATCACCCACAAGGAATAGTGCAAGGAAATAAGAGCTTGGAGGGTAGAGAGGAAGGCTAGAGAGAAGCCAAGATTGCCTATGAGCATCTGTGAGGATTGTACTAAGAGCTAGCTAGCTGTGAGAGCTAAGGATTTGTATAATTCCTATGTATTTCCACCATGTATGATAATACAATATTGTGGGGTTTTTACCTGAGGCTTTCCCCAAACTATTTTCATGTGTATTGTGCCATTGATTCTTCTTCTTCTGGTTATATTGTTCAGCTCAATCGTTAAGCTTCCACAAATTGATAGTAGAAGTAGGTTATAGTATTCTGCTTTGGTTTATATTGCATTATCAGGTTAACCTACCATCATATTTTCTACATGCTATCAGAGCTGGATTTGTAGAAATTATTCTACAATAGTTGTCAACAAATGGGTTAGCCTAGTCAAACAGATCAGATGTTGCTATAGCCTCAACTAGTTATTGAGCCCTTTGAAAAATGGGCTACTGAGTTTGTTGGGCCATTCAATCCACCTTCACACCAAGATGTTCACATTCTGGTTTGCACGGACTATGTGAAAAAGTGAGTAGAGGCCAAGGCTGTTGTGAAAGTAATAGAATAGGTTGTCTCAAACTTTTTATTTGAAGAAATTTTTGCTCAGTATGGAGCTCCTAGAGAGATAGTTTCTAATGGAGGGACACAGTTTACATCACATCTGATAGCAGGACTTATGAAGAAATATGGGATCAAGCATAAGGCAACATCTTCATATCACCCTCAGGCAAATGGCCAAGTCGATATTACAAACACGGTATTGGAAAATATTCTTACAAAGACTGTAGCAAACCATCACCAAAATTGGGCTAAAAAACTTCCTGAGGCACTATGGGCGTATAGAACAACATGGCAAATCATAATAGGATTTTCACCATATGAGCTTGTCTATGGGAAATCACCTTTCTTTCCAGTGGAATTCGAAATTAAAATGCTCATGACATCCCTTGAAGTAGGTTTGAATCTTTCAGAAGCCCATAAACACCGACTTGAATAGTTAAATGAGTTGGATGAAATTGTTTGGTAGTTGTCGAGAATATTGTTGGAATTCAGCAGCAACGAACTAAATGGAATGACAGATTTATCAAGAAAAAGGTGTTTCAAAGGGGAGATTGGGCATTTCTCTATGACTCTCGATTCAAATATTTTAAAGGGAAACTTTGCTCCAGATGGATGGGACCATATGAAGTTGACACAGTGTTTGATAACGGGACTATTAGACTTATAACAATTGATGAGGCACATACTACTTTGCTTGTAAATGGACATCGCCTCAGACTATACAACCGTCTAGCTTCTAAAGACTCCTTTATCAAACATTTCTCTATCATTCTTTTTCCTGTAGGTATCTCACTAGTGTTGTTACTCCCCCGGTGTTTTTACTCTGATCGTGGTAATTTTGTCTAAGTACTTCATTGGTGTTGTTACTCCTCCGATGTTGTTACTCTGATCATGGTTATTTTACCTAAGTACTTCACTGGTGTTGTTACTCCATGGAGATGGTGATTTCTTCTAAGTACTCTAGTATTGTTACTCCTCTGGCACTGGTACTCCTCTAGTGTTGTTACTCCTTCGATGTTGTTACTCTGTCACGATTTCGTCTAAGTGCTCCAGTGTTGTTACTCCATCAGTGATGTTACTCCTCCGGTGTTATTACTCCTTTGGTGTTGTTACTCTATTTCGACTCTGACTAAGGTTTTAAGTGGTGATGTAACTCCTCGAGTGTTGTTAATACCCTGATGTTATTACTCCTTCAGTGTTGTTACTCCCTCTAATGTTGTTTCTCCTCCTCTCTTGTTACTCCATCAAGGTAAGCTACCAGGTACATCCCCGATCGACTTTATGGATTTGACTGATAATTCATTTGACATGACTCAATATGATCGCAAATGGTCATCCCCTTAGTTGGGGGGGGGGGGGGGGGTATTATAATAAATACGAAGACACCATAATTAAACAAAGTAATGACTTATCATATCACTATTGAACCATGTGCCAAGTGTGTACCTCCATGATCCCTAATGCTATGATTTTTTTAATTGAATGTCCTTTCCAATGCTATGAAATGATTACCATAATCGTCACTCATAATTACCATAATCTCCTATGGATTTTTCCATATTTTACCATTATATTTCTGGTTTTCACTATCACCGCACCCGTCACTACCACAACCCTGTCACTGCAATTTTACCTACTGAAACTCCTCCTCAATGGTCTTCATGTTACTCTAATTGCTACTATAGAGCAACTGTAGAATGGGTGGGCAAGTCATTAGGCATGAACCATAGAATGCAGTGCATGTCCAAAGCAATCCAGACGTATGGCAGGTCTTTTTAGATGCAGGATGGCATGTGTATTTTGAGAGGCTATAGGGACTTGACGAAGCCATCACAGTCGAATTCACATTGAATTTGGATGGAAATCATTCTAGAGTGCATATATTATATATTCATGTCATAGAGGAAGTGATTTTGACTATTAGCAGATTGCCTCAAGGAGGGAAGAAATGATTTTCAAGAAAATATCTATTGCCAGAGTTCCCAAAATTTTTCTTATAGGCTGGTGAAAAAGTAGTCCATAAGGGTAGGGGGTATGATCGAAAGTCGTTTCCACACCCATGGAAAGTCGTTTCTTGCATGCCTTCGATTTTGGCATGCACGAATTCATTCTCTCGACATTCCATATTTTCTATGGAACAGTCTTCAGTTGACTGTGAAATCTGCTCATTGATCTCAACAAGAATTAGCGGTTCTTACAAATCACGGGTTGATCATATTATTAGTGGTGCATGCTCTATCTCAAACTTCTATGGCTTAGCCACAATTCACCGAGCTAGAAGAGCAAGAACTTACGGCTATGATGCCTAAAAGGGAGGATGAGGAAGAATTGATGGAAGAAGAAGAAGAATCTGCATCCGACGTTGATCCACAAGAATCAGTGTCGCCTGCTGGCTCAACAGGATTAGAAGAAATGGAAATAGGAGCAGCCACATCCGATGCTGCTCCATAAGAACCAGCGTCACCTGCTGGCTCAACGGGAGTAGAAGCAATGGAGACATAAGAAGCCACAGCCGATGCTTCTCCATAAGAACCAGCATCACCTGTTGGACAAATGGGAGAAGAATAAATGGAGATAGAATAAAATGCAGTCGATGTTGTTCCACAGGAACCAACGACCACTGCCAATTTGAGGAGAGAATCGCCACCCTTAGATGAAATTTCAGGTGGTGCTAATGCACAAGAACCAGCATCACCCATTCAAGAAATCAAGGAAATGGTGGACGAGGCTATAAGTGGTGCTGACACCCAAGAACCAGCATCACTCATTCAAGAAATTGATGAGCCTTTAAACAAGGCTATAAGTGGTGTTTATACACAAATACCAATGTCACCTGCTCAAGCGATTATGGAACCCTTGAAAGAAGTTGGGGCTGCAGTCGACACTACTCCACAAGAACCAGTGTCGACTATCAAGTAGGAGGCCAAACTAGAAGAAGCACAGGAAGAAAAAGAGGGCACAGACCAACCACTGAGCATAAGGGAAGGAGGACCTGAGGCATCAAGCACTAAGAGAATGGAAACTGAAGAAAGAAATTTTCGTTCTCCACTTCTTACATCCTTACCAACAGGAGCAAGGAACTTTCATTCCCCTAGGTGCCTCGTGAAGGAAGAAGCCTCTCCCCAAATCTTAAAATTTCTTGGGACGGTTAAAGAACCCATTTTCAACAATGTTACAAAAAAACGAATGTTGAATGGTGAAAAAATTGCAAAAATTCATGGATTGGTGATCAGCACTATCACACAAGAACCATTGTAAACGAAGGAAAAAATTGAAGAGACTATGGTTGATATTGTCCCCACAAGGCCATCAGAGGAAGACATTGTTGTTGACGTTACTCCACAAGGACATGCAATGGCTACAGAGCCACCAAAGGAAGTTATGGAGGATTCGAGGCTCGAAGGAGAAAACGGTCGAGAAGCGGAGTAGTCACAAGAAAAGGGTGTCGAAGACACTACCCTACAAGCAGGGAAAATTTTAAGAACCCCCCCTAAATTTATAAATATAATAAATGGGCGAATCTCCATGGTATATAGGAAAAATGGAAGGCGATTTTATCAATAATATAATATGTATATATAATTTTTTGGCAAATCTCTCACCAGGCATGGCGAATATTTTACTCAATTATTCAATTATAAAATCTTGTAAGATCTTGGCGAGTCTTTCACTAAATAATAAAACTTTGTAAAGTCCTAGTGAATCTTAGCATAGGCTACATGATGGTTTAATTCCGCCATTTAAATAGGCTACATTCCACGTGAATACCATGGTTCAATACCATGTGCCATTTTGGTGAATGCCATGTGCCATTTTTATTTTTGTTAATTCTAATATTAGGGTTAATAATGGTTTTTTGCATGGTATTAATAACAATCTAGTCCATGGTATTTGTCCCATAGTATTTTGGCCATAGGTTTCACCTAAATATAACCCATTTTTTTAGTGTTTGTAAATATAAGGTGACTTATGGAGTAAATATAAAAAAATATTTTATTTGTTTACCATACCTCTCGTTTATTTATATTTTTATTAATTTACCATACCTCTTTTACAAATATGGTATTTGGCCCATAGGATTCACTTAAATAAAACCTCTTTCTTGAGTCTTCATAAATAGAACGAGGGTTATGGACTAAATATAAAAAGAGGTTTTATTTATTTACGATACATCTAGTTTATTTATATTTTTATTTATTTACCATACCTCAACTTTACTTATATTTTTATTTGTTTACACCCTTACATGTATATAAGGTGACTTATGGAGTAAATATAAAAAATGTTTTATTTATTTACCATACCTCTCATCTATTTATATTTTTATTAATGTACCATACCTCTCATTTATTTATCTTTTTATTAATGTACCATACCTCTCTTATAAATATGGTATTTGGCCCATAGGATTCACTTAAATAAAACCTATTCTTGAAAATGGGCCAATGGATTCACTTAAATAAAACCTATTTGAAAATGGGCGAATGGAAGGTTGTAAGTCCTAATTTCAAGGGCTAAAATTACCTTTTTTACCCTCTCCCTTAAAATAAGGTGGGCTATTTGAGGTGATTTGTAAAAATGTACTATGATACAAAATATTCGCCCACTAAAAATTTAAAACCCCTTAATTTCGCCAAAGGGCGAACATTCGCCCATAAAATTATCCTTGCCTACAAGGGCCTGTAGTGAATCTAGAACCACCAAGGGAAGATATGGATATTCCAAGACCTGAAGGGGGAGATGTTGGGAGTATTCCCTGAGTCGAGGAACAAACAGAGGGGGTCAGGGTAAAGCAAGAGCCGGTTGACAGATTTGTCACTACCAATCCACCAAACACCACACAAGCTGTGAGACAAGTCGAGGAGGTTGTCGTCAAACAAAAATTCATTGACCAATGTGAGAAAATAAGGTCTCCTTTTGAAGAAAGATACTAGTCACAGTTTAGGGAAAACATGCAACTAAAAATGGAAATTTTCAAGTTAGGGAAGCAGGTACGACACTTACGAAGGAAAGTGAGGAGACATAAGAAGAATTATGTGAAACCTGGGGCTGAAACAATCTTGGTAGTAGTGCAGACTGATGACAGGCCCACAACCTCCACAGCTACACAAACCGAGTCATTTTTTCATATGATTGATGCACGAGAGTTTTACATGACTGCAGAAATTCAAAAGTGGAAAGTTGCTGCAGTTCGCCTTCAACGGGGGACCATTCCTTTAGAAGCCCACTGGGAAGGAGTGAAGGGAGTTCATGAGAAATACATGAAAGTAGTTACCAGTTACATGGGGGAATTGGAGAAAGAGAAACGGAAGCAGGAGAAGTATCAGAAGAAAATCAAGGAACTAGAAGGGCCACTGCAGCTACTGAAGGCTAATAAGGAAGAAATGTTTGCTCTGGCACAGCAGGTAATGGATTTCCACCCCCTACCCATAGTTATGTTATGTTCCTCCATGAAAAATATCTATTCTTTTGTTTAGAAAGTGTTCGTTAGGAACTCATCGATGAGATAGAAGACTCAATGCAATTTCTACACATCTTGAGATGCCACAATATTATGGATCAACACTTGATGTGTGAACTCTCTATGCATGATTACTTTTTGGGAAACGATCAATCATTTAACCCAGTGCCATATGTGGGAGACATTTAAGTGAGAGCCTTTACATACTACACAGTTAATAAGGTTAAATGGAAGAAGGCCTTTGACACATTCAAAGAGAATCAAGCAAACAAGCCACTTTCCCTTTGGATGGAGAATTGTTAGTCTATGAACGTTTATAATAGACATGAAACCCTCTTAGGGATTGAGGGATAGAAAGAACAGATGCTGGAAACCCAGAAATGTTGCATTGACATATGCAAAAAATAATTTTTTACTTGTCAAGAGGAGCCCGGGACAGTTGCCATAAATGGTGGATGTTATTGTCATCGTCCGTTAGGACACATGAACCTTTTGGGGCCCCCAATTTTTCTTGGGCTTTGAATAGGGTCCCTCAGTATATTGCATACATGCAGCTTCGTGGGGTCCGATGAATGGGTTTGAGGTTCAAGTTCCCCATTATCTAGTTTCCAACTAATCAGTATATCTAGCTTACAAGGTAGGTGAGGATTAGTGGAAGGAAGTCATCCAAACAGATGGATATAATCCCCCAGGGACAGAAATGGCTTAAAAATATGATCTTGCATAGATTCGTGTTGATCAATGCAACTCCAACCCCAATCTGCACAGACGATGGACTACATGAGGACATGTAAAAAGACTAGTTGGGGGGAGATGTTGGCAGCTGAAATTGCATGTTTTTTACCCACCTTTTTCCTTGTTTCATGTATCCATTTTACACCATTATTGATCAATTTACATTCTAAACTGCACAGGTATACCTCTTGTCATGTTGTTATGAAACATTAATCAATGAAGCATAGTCATAGGGGATTGTTTCCTAAGTGGCTTTCTAATTCAATTATTCTTGCAGATTTGGAGGAAGTATGATCAAGGTCGTGGTTCTACAATTGTAACGATCCAGCTAGCAGCGCTATCTCAATATATCAATTGCAACGGTGGATCAATCTTTTAATCAATGCACTACTATCTTTATATTCTGTTTCGCTTAAGAATCCACTATGTAATTGTAGGCAGGCATCTACAATAATTCTAGGAGTTGTTAGTGTTAAGAAATTGTATAAGTAGAGTTACGGGGCTGTGAAAGCCGACAGTTAAGACTGCATGGAATTATGTTAACTTTGAGTCTATAGCATCATACATGTATTATATTTTTGATTAATGAAATTTTGATCTTCTCAGAATTTGGTGACATCTTGATCTCTCCACAACCCTGATCAGGGAGTTGGGCCCACTCTCTTGACCAGGTGTTATTGGATAGATATGTACGTAGGTTTATTTCAATTAATTTATTTACCATTGTGAATGATTCAGTGTGTTGCTATGAGTCTGCTTTTTTGTTACTCTTGTTTTTGTTAGTCATTATCGTTGTTACTCTTATTTGATGTTACAGTTACCGCTTGTTGTTACACATTGTTAATATTATGGTTGATTGTTTAGTAATGGTGTTGGCTTAGTAGGTCTTGACCCAGGTTTAGATTTAAGCTTTCCAAACCAATCCCTACACTACTGGCCCTTTTGACATCAACCCACGGAGCGCGTACTGAACTCTCACCCAAAGCAGTATGGGGGGATGCTGGAACCAAGTTTCCACATCCATACATGAGTGTGATTTCATTTTATTCCCCAAACCTACCTTTGCACAGATCAATAACACCCAAGGGCTTATTGATATAACTTCTCTTAATCAGATTCTATACATCCGCAAAGGTCTATGACTTCTTTCACGAACCCTAAACAAGTGAATCAACCCTTTACGCGCCTCTGTAACTATCCTTAAGTCTATATTTTCCCAGATCGGCTTAAGTGTTTGATAATATTAATATGCAATAAGGTATTCTTTGCATAAATAGTTATTATTGCTTGCTTTCATATGAAAATGTAAACCATGTAAGATTGTGCATCAATATAGTGTTAATTCATAAACCCATCATTCATCATAGCATAAAAGAACATTCATTCATATCAGGAATAGATAGACAAAACATAGATATTTCCAATATAATCTCTTTATTAATGCTTATGTTCTTCTTATAGACTCAAGACTTCCCTATGCACTTAGTTGTAGGGGTCCATGCACTCACCTGTCGACTCTACTCTAGGCGTCTACACACACAGGTATAGAGCCTATCTTCTACTCTAAGATTTCGTCGCTCTTTTTTCTATTGACCCATTACATTCATTCTTCGTTACTCATGAGTTTCCTTAGACTCTCTAAGACTATCCCTTTTATACAATCCCATGGTCCACGGACAATGGGATTGTATAAAAAACCCGACACAACTTACATAAAAGAAGGGTAAAACCCTTTACGACACTTTACTATCTATGTGCTCTATGACAACATCCTACAAATAATTTACACTTTACATAACAAAAACTCAGGCTTTCTTCCCCAAAACTTAGGCTTTTGCCCCAAAATTTATTGCAGGGGACCCAGTCCCAATAGGCTCCCAAAAAAAATATCATGACTCACCCTCGAGTCACTCTGCTGTCATGCAGATCTTACTGCAGAGACCTCCCAGCTCAACTTGCACCATTGTTACCTCAGTCAAACTCTGTGTGGCTGCCTGCTTGATCTGCTCCACCAGCTTCTCTATTGTTGGTCCTTAACTATCTTCCTTTATCTTCTATCATCTTTTCTGTAGGCCTACCAGCATCTCCTCAATGGTGGCAGGGATAACATAGGCCTTGTCTAGCCAAGGCCCTAATTTGACCTTGAGACAGTGTTAGGGCCTAAATCTACCTCAATCTGAGAAAGGTAGGATCTAGGGTAACATCAAACCACGCTTAGCCTGGTAGCTAGCCCTACCAGGTCAGGAGAGGGCTCTCTCCTTGCCAATCACAAAAAATATGGCCAATTAAAGCTTGAGATGACTTGATGTAATGACTGATTTTAGGCTAGGTATGCGTACAGAGGTGTTTGATTGAATTTGATGATGTTTTGTTGGCTCAAATGTGAAAGGCAGATTTGGGTCCAGGGAATGAGGCTCAGTTTTGCAGAGATCTCTATGGGGCAAGGTAGGCAGGTGATTTAGTACTTCAAATTGAGTGATATGGAGAGATTTTAGATAGGTGAGGAGTTGGAGAGGATATGAAAAACTGAAAGATCCTCTTCAAAGAGCTGAAAACATAGATAACTAAACAAACCCTAGGTAGAGCACTACACTTTCAATGTATTCTACCTTTATCCGTATTTGATTTAGTTAAGATGAAACAAAGAAATATGATGACATACATAAAACACATGTATACTTACAATTACAGAACAAAACACAATACCATAGCAAGATACCACATGAATCCCATAAAGTGCTGCAAACCCTGGTCTATTCTTTTAGCCAAACTGCTAAAATGAGTATACAATGAAGCTACAAGCTTTCCCAAAAGTCCAACCATGCTAATGTCTGAAAAATTACAAGATATAGGCAACCAACAACTCATCCTAGCCTCTAGGGGTCGATCTCATAATATCAGGAGCTGCTCCAACAAAATCTAAACTGAGAACTAAAAAGTAGGTAGTGGAATAGCTTGCCTCTAAAAACTAGGAAATTGATTCATTCAGTTGCAAACTACCTTTTGATGGATGAATCTACCTATATGAGTGAAAATTTATCATAATTACATCAAAATCCATCATGTAACATTAAATTACATCATGAGTTTTGACAATTAGAAGGAAAAAAGTCAAATTGTGAAAAACTAGGCGAAAAACAGAGTTTTTGACCAAAAATGAGCAAAATTCCTCCAATGCGCCTTGCTAATTTCCCTATGCATAGTGCCTTTTTGTAGATGATTTTGGAGGCCTTCCTAGTGTCCAAACTTGCTCCAATTGGGCTTTTTGGAAAGGTCTTCCTGTCTACTTTCCCGCACAAGTTGAATTTTTGAATTTGGCCTCCATTTGCCCCTCCAAAATTGAGTTCTCCCAAGACTGCTTCCTGTGTGCCAAAAAAGGGGCAGAAAGGTCATTTTTGTGGTGTTTTTGACCTTTTTGGAAGCCTAAAGCCTATCAAAATTTCTTGGCCATTTGTGAGCATGCATATTTTTTTCATAACAAATCCAAAAATTTTGAGTTTTCCTCAAAAGGAGGTCCCTAGCAAAAGCGAGCGCCAGGTGGCGTGGCGCATTGGGCAGAAAAATCTATTTTGCTCCAAAAATTTCTAGTTCCACACTTTCTCTTAGTATTACCTGTGGTCCCACACCGTCATGTCTCCAGTGCACCTAACCACACCTTTTCTGTGTTAAAGGTGTGGACCACTGATGCGCTGCGCCACTACCCATGTGCGCGATACCTTTTTGAAGACCAGTTTTGGAGGCCTTCCTGGTGACCAAATTGGACGCGGGATAGCTCATTGGAAAGCTTATTAAGTCTACTTTCTAAACAAATTAAGTTTCTAATTTGGAGGTCATTTTACCTATAAAATGTCAAATCTCCCAAGACTAGTCAAAATGTGCAAAATGAGGCTGCCTAAAGGTAGAGTGCTGTTGCAGTCAACATTTGAAGGTCTTTCACAACCCCAAATTGCACTCATGATAGCTCATTTGAAAGGGCTTTGTATCTAGTTTTCATTTGACTCATCAAGCAAGTCATTTGGCCAACCAAGCTAGGAAAAAACTTGATTTTCCCAAGGTCACTTCAGAGGTGCATCAATTCTCTTGAGGCAACTGTATTTTTGACTTTTCTCTAAAACCATGACACCTATGTAAAAAAAAAAATTCTTCCTTGGCTTATGGTGGACAAAAACCTCTCTTAGGTTTCCCAAATTCATCATTTCTTGCTCAGAAACATCATTGGAGTAAAACCTATCCCGATGTGTGGAACAGGGGATTTTTCGAAATGAAGTGAAATGAAGGGGATAAGGGGCTTCTAAATTCTTGAGAAAATTTTGGGAAGTAGGGAGGGATGTTAGGAAGTAGGGGAAGGTGGAATTTCAAAGATTGAGTGAGGGGAAGGGGTCCAAAAGGGCAAAACATAGGCCTAGCCTAGAAAATTGTCAAATTGTAGCAAGAAACTAGGGTTTGTGCAAAAATGAGGAATTTGAGGGACATCAGTGATGGGAAGTGTTTAATAAGGTACATAAAGGATAGGGGAAGGTGTATGAACATCAGGATACAAGTTTTGTTGATGATTTGACTATCTAAGAGAAATTACCTTCAAAACCCTAGGAGAGGGAAATGAAGCTTACCTAGGCACAACTGAAGCATGAACAAAGTGTAAAATGACCCATTGGAACCTGACATGATGATGAAAACCCTCTGAATGATGGTAGAATCAGCTGAATAGTGACATGGACTGACATTTGGACAACTTTGATAGGAGTAAAAGTAAACCCTAGAGCTAATACCTAGTGACCAAATTTTGCTTGAAGACTCACTAAAATGACAAAATTTGACCTCGACACCTTAAAATCACTTTGTAAGAGCATGTTTGATCACTAGAGGAAGGCTGCAAAGATTGACACTAACAGGACGTTTTATTTTCTTTATGATGCCTCCACTTGTTCGAGCAACTGCTTTGCCTCATGCAGCTTAGAAAATCGCTGTGATATAGTGACGATGCGCACAGTCGCTCAAGCTTCATTATACTATTGTTGCAATTCACAGGCTTCCATGTTCAACCGCTGTAGGTTAGGATCCTCCTGGAGTGTCGTGACTACCTCCATGGATTGCTCAAAGAGTGTGGTGCAGTCTGCTACTGCAGCATCTACTGTTGTGACTCCATCCTTTACAACTACCTCAAGCTATTCTCTGACCTCTGGTGGAGTTGAAGGTTGTGACTTCAACTCGAGCTTGTTATCTTTAGGTTCAGTTTAAACTGAACCTTGGCCACTTCTATTTTTTCTTCGTGCACGCCTACAACCAACTTCCTAATCTTGGCCTCCAACGACGCTTCTTATGGTATATTTAGTTCTAGAATGGTTTTGCATGCTTCGGCTACCACTTCTATAGTTTTCTCATTCTTCTCCTAAACCTTATTCCATGCTTCCAGTGATGTTGTCTTCTTAACAAAAATATGTCCATTGTTAACTTATATTTGTTGATCATGCTCACCGCACACTACTCCCGGGCCTTAAGCTCTGTGATCACACCTGCTTGCAAGGTGTGAAGGAATTCACTGGGGAGCGTAGCCATGTTAAGGCCCACATTCTTCAAAGTTTTGAAAATTTCCTTGTCAACAGCTGCCTCTGCATTCAAAGCTCCATCAAGTAATGCAACTGCCTGGAGATCCATTGTTTGAACCAACTCTGTTACTTGAGTGGTCCTCGGTGCCAAACTGGTGGATGTCGTACTGCTCTGTCTTGCACCGGTCTAAAGTCTAGTTGTTTGGATCTGTAGCTCACGCAGACCCAATTGTATGGAAACCAGTGCTTGCTTCTACTACTTCTCAAACTGCTCCAACAATTCTGCCATTCTGTCCTGCACCTTATCGAAAATATCGTCCAAGTCACCCTCTGTCAAGGTAATGGGATCTAGCGACAACTTGGAGGACTTTGTATTCCTATGTAGTCCTTCCTTCTCTTGCTCCCTATACCACTTCACATAGACGGGAGTACTTTCCTGTTGATCTTCACCACCCTAATCGGACGGCTCTTCTTCCTCTGTTTGGGGCGAAGGAGATTTCTGGCTTCTATCAGATCCGCGCTCTTCCTACTCTGCCCATTGTTTTGCAGCATGCTTCACTTCTTCTTAGGCCTTCTCCTCGACCTCTTTCTTCATCTTTTTAGCCAACAATTTTACCTTTTGGCTGACGGCTTCCTTTTTCTTTTTCTCCATGGACTTTCTAGTCCCGACAGCCTCATCGGATGAGAATGTGCCAGTAAACTGGCCAACAGTTGATGACTTCTGCAATCGTGTCATCCATGGTGATCCAGGAGGATCTTGTCAGTCCAACATGAGTGAAGCCTTCAGTGGTTCAAAGTTGAAGTGGTCTTCAAATGATCATGGTCGATTAGGTCTTGAACTTTATCAACATTGTCAGTGTTCGTCGTCAGCATTCAGTGTCTGGTATGTTCAACTTTGACGGTGATGTTTATGGTTGATATGGTTGTCATGGTGCTCAAAGGATATGGTTTGGTACCTAGTTTTAGACATGTGATTGTCTTCAGTTCTGTCGGGGTTTGGTTGTCAAAGAGGGACCATGTATTGTCATGTGGGGTTTCTGTCACATTGTGACAATTGTCACAAATGGGTTTTTTTTAAGAGTAAGTGATAAAGTTTAATTCTAAATCATTGCTAAAACCTATTCTAAGAACATAATGACAAACACTAACACTTAAAACTACACCTAAAACCCTGACCTATACCTAAAACCATGCATTAAAATGCATTCTCCAAAGTTTAAAAACCCATTCGGGTCATGTTAAAACAATACATTGCAAACCTTGTAATAAACATTACAACATAAACAAACCAATTAACCATGGGTTCCTATCCGCATCAGAACCACAGAGAGTAAACCTCAAGATGTGAGCAGATAAGGATTAACCATCAGGGCTAGCATTGAAGGATAACCGCATGGGGAATTATATCTAACCGTTGTCATGTGAGTAGTGAGGAGCTAACGGCTACGGGTAGCAGACTGTTAGAGTTTGCAGTTAACAACAACATTGAAACTTTGGCATGTGAGCACTGAATTAACCACTAGCAGGTCAGTCAGTAGAACTGCTGGAGCCCTAACTGCGGGGGTTATCCATCGATACACATATGCTATCAGCATCCTCCACCTGGTTATCTAAGATAATAGTTTTCGGGTTATTATAAGGTTGAAAAGTGGGTTTTTGGTTCCAATGTTGCTATTTAATTACACCTAGACCTAATGTCACTAAGTGACATTAACTAAAACCCTAAACCAACCCTATTTTGATCTTATTCACTCCTAAACTCATCATAAAGGAGTTAGAGTGCATCTAGAGGGCTATAAATCCAGCTTTTATAATTGCAGAGGGGGAGAGTGGTTTTAGAGTTTTGAATGCAGATTCTGAAGGAGATAGGTTGTTTTGTTTACAGTGTAACATGAGCATCAGGAGTCAGAATTGGGAACCATGACAAGCGTTGGAAAGATAATTCATAGATATTTCTTGTGACAGTGACCAGAAGTGCCTGCATGCACAATCAATCTGGTTAAATTTCTTTGTAATATACCTTCTCGGATTCAATCCTAATAAAGAGGATGCACATCTTGAAAGTAGACATGGTGATGTAGTAAATCAGGGACAAACTCCGTAATCAATATTTCTTTTTGGTATCATTGTGTTTTTTTTGCTTATTAGTTCTATTTGCATGCTTCTTATGTTCAATTCTGTCGAAAAGTCATTCCTTTTAGTTCTTATGGTTAACGCACCTTAAGTTAACATTTAGTTCACTGATGGCATTAATCAATTCTACTTCAGTTTAATGTATGATCATTTCAGATCATATAATTTGGTATTAGAACAAGTTGGGTTTGTAGAATTTTTCCAGTGAATGTTAACCAGGTCGAAGTTGCAACGTGGAGAAGGAACCCTTAAGGAGATCAATCCAAATATTCGAAAGCAAAGAGTCACTTATAAGTAAACCATGATAGGATCTGATGCAGGTGAAATTCCTAAAACTAAGATGAGAAAGGAACAATTTTAGAAAGCATTCTTGAGTATGCAGCAAATGTTGGGAGAAATTTACGAAGATAAGAAGGCGAGAGATGCAACTTCTTCTTCAAAGATATTGAAGAAGGACAACGGTAAAGGCAAGACTGATAAACCTCCTTCACCCCCATCGTCTCCATCATCATCATCTTCTTCTTCTTATTCCAATGCAGAATCAGACAAAGAAAATAAACCTAAGAAAACATCTCTTTTAAAACTTGATGTAAAATTTGAGTTACCTATTTATGATGGTGAAATGAATCCTGAAAAGTTAGATAACTGGATTAAGCAGTTAGACGTGTATTTCGTATTCAGAACATTTCTGAAAATAAAATGAAAATTCAGTTAGCTACACTTAGAATGGGGGGAACAACTTTAATCTATTGGGAAAGTAAAACTCAAATATATGTAAAGCAGAAAGGTAAAGTCATCTCCTCATGGTCTATGTTTTTAAAAGCTCTTAGGAAACAATTCTATCCTTTAGGATACATGCAACAAGCTTTTATTGATTGGCAGCACTTGAGGCAAGGTAAAGGGCAGAGTGTTCAGGAGTTTACTCATGAGTTTAGAAAGAAAGCATTGGCGCTTGGTATTTCATTAGATACACATGAAACTTTATTAAAGTACATCGACAATTTACATTCATATTTGCAGCATACAATATTGATGTTTATTCCTGATGACTTTGATGAAGTGTGTGTTCAAACCATACATATTGAATCAGGTGGTAGACCATTCAAGTTTTCACTGCATTCATCCAAAGAGTTGGAAATCAAGTTGATAGCAATAGGAAGAACAATTCGAAGGGAAAGAAATCAACAACAGCTCAGAAGGAAAGACCTACTTGTTCTAATTGCTAGAGAGTTGGTCATGATGAATCTAGATGTTGGAAACTTCATCCTCAACTTAAGCCAAAGAAGTTCCTTAAGGAGAAGGATGAAAAGAAAGCAAATGCAGCAATCCAACAAGATCTAGGCTCTGATTCAGGTGATGAAAGGAGGATAACTACCATAGTTTTGACAGGTAAAACTTTTAACACTGGTTCAAGTTCTAATACTACTACATCTTCATCAAAAATAAATCCTTCAAATGAGGATAAAAGAGTTGAACTATTTCACATAATGATAATTTCTAAACTCACAAAGATAGATACAATGTTTGACAATGGATCACAGGCAAATTTAATATCTAAATATTTAGTTAACAACTTGGGTTTGGAGACACAAAATCATCCAAGACCTTACCCATTCGGTTCGCTGAATAAATCAACTCAGCTAAATGTCACAAAGTAGTGTCAGTTAAAATTTTCCATTACAGCTAATTACATTGATGAAGTGGAATTAGATGTGGTTCCAGTAGACATATGTGGAGTTCTCTTAGGAAGTCATTATCTTTATGATCATGATGCAATGTTTTATAGGAAAGAGCAAATATTACCTTAAGAAAGATGGGGTTGAATTTATTGTCAGGGCACATAAAAGTAAAACTCACTTGAATTTAGTTGTTGCTAATCATATGAAGCGATTAATAAGTTCAAATAAGATATGTGTACTGATGTGTGTAAAAGAACAACATAAGGATCTAAAGGATACTTGTTCAGGTTGTGAGTCTCAGTTTAAATATAGTTTGGTCAAGAAGGTAGAAACTTTTCGAGTTCTATTTAAAGAACCCAAACATCTTGCTCATAAGCAGGGAATGGAACATGAGTTACAGTTGATGTCCAAAGCTCTTCTTCCTAATGTCAGAATGTATCATTGAGTCCAAGTTTGGGAGTTATCAGCTACAGGGATGAAAGTAAGTATTGGGGAAAGTCAGTGTTACATTTCTCTAGTATTGTATCGCCATTTCATGTTTCAAACAATTTTGAAGCCTCTTTTCAAGTGGATATGAAGCCTATTTGTTTTCATGTCAAAACCTTTTCTAAAGCAATGTCAAAGTATCTAGTACATGGAAGAGAAACTTATGAATTAAGGGAAAGTGTCAATCAATGGAGACATCATTTAATGAGTGAGGAAACAATGATTCAAACAAATCAATGGCCACTTCAATACTTTCAAAGTCAAACTAAGTTGTAGCAGTTTTCACATTACAGTTTGATGGGTTAATTGCAGCAAGTTCACTTAGTAATTAGGAATCATGAAAGTACATCAACTCAAGTAGTTGATATGATGTTAAGAATGTCTTTGAATGTTTTTATTATTCTGAAAAATATATTTTTAATACATGTCAAAAGTATTAAAAAATATCGAGTAGAGATTGTTTTCAAAGATGTTTATGAATCACTAATTCATGGTACTCCATGGAAAGAAGTCAATTGCCATGTTCATAACAAGTTGTTTAACCATGTTCGCATTTTGTGCATACTGTATATGGATGGAACAGTTCACAAGTTCAAAATGCGCCATGATTAGCATCATTAGGTGTTGGCATTATGATACAGGTGTTTTCCTTAATGGCAACTCACATAGATGATAGTTCATAGTGCAACAGGTTAACAACAAAGGATTATAGATCAGACTCCAAAGATTGAAGAAAGAGAGGTATACGCTAGTTCACTTTGTCAAAGTAGCATATACACACAGGAACATAGATCAAAAATAGCATATACATATACATGCACTTTCACAGAAGGAAAAGCGCGTATGGGATGGAAAATCAAGGTTTTGGTCCAAGGTATTTGGTCCTTGGTATTGACCCTAGGTATTTGGTCCAAGGTATTGGTCCTAAGTGGTTTTCTTCCAAGGTATTGAAAAGCTCCTAAAGCTATATAAAGAGGAGAATATCATAAGGCTATGTGTGCAAGCAATAAGATTCTAAGGAATACTTCTATATGAAGTATATTTTATGTTGCAGGGTTATGTTTGGGACTAGATCTAAAATATCCATGCGCACCTTGAGTTCAATATTGGATCAGGATCATGAGACCTGAAATGACTTATTCTTGAATGATCTAATATTGGTTGAGACTACATCTGATGTTTTGTGCCTATTTTATTTGTTATCTATCATGATATGGGTTTGTCTGAAGTCTAGAATTGTAGCAAAGTTCTGAGTCAATATTTGCAGATCTGTATGCAGGTTCGTCTCAGCCAAAGAGTGTATACACACAGGTTTTGTTCTTTCAAGTAGCGTATACAAAATAAAAGCTTCTTTTTCATATCTAACTGATCTATCTGATCAAATTCTATTGTTTTATTGTTGTCTGTCAATGAAGTCTTCTTAGATCTGAATGTAAAACTGAATGCATAAGAAGGTTGGCATTTGATTGATTGATTGTATAAGTGAGAAGAAGTCATCTCTATCCCTGCCTGTGTAAAGCTCTGTAAGTTGATAGTAGATATTCAGTATATTGCTAGTTGGTATAGACTTGATTCAAAAGTTTATGTTTGTAGTAGTTTTGAAGCTATGCATAGGTTTGATTAACGAAAGTAGCGTATACATGCAGTTTGGGTTCAACCAAGTAGCGTATACACTCTAATGCATGATTTTTGAGGTTACAGTTGGTTCTGAATGATGATGTAGGGTTCTGGGTTCAGCACAGTGTTCTGGTGTCAGTGATCTGATTGTTCAGATTAATTGAATGTTGGTTGATGCAGTTTAAGTTTAAAAAGTTTTTTATGGGTCCAGTATGAAAATTGGATGAAACGTGGCCTTTAGATTTTGGTGTTGTGATCCAGGAGTATCCAGTCTGAAAATTCATGAAACGTGGTTCCAGGAAGAAGAAATAAGGTCGTAGCCTTATGTAAGTCAGCACCTACATAGTAGTAAACATATTGGCTAGTACAAGAGCTAGGGGATTGCAGCTCCCTTCTAATAGAAGCTGGAAAATGAGAGAAGGATGTAGCCTTCTGCAGGTGGGTGCCTACGTACTGGTATGAGTCTTCACTAGTACAAGATTGTAAACATATTTTCTTATTATTAAAAGAAGACATAGATGATAGTAGCAAGTGGTTTTCACCCACATTGGGTTTCCACCTTAAATATTGGTGTTCATGTGTGTTGCTTATGTGTGATGCTTTATTATGCTTTTACTGCACTATTTAATAAGTTACTAATGTACTGGTTTAAGATCAACACATGATAAATTGTCTAAATCACAACCTCTCTAGATATACGTTGGTTTCTTTAATCACAGTTGCCTGTACACACTAGTTCACTTCACTGAAGTAGCATATATAAATCTACTTGGGAGATAAAATTATTGACCTCATAACACTGATTCACCTCCCTCTCAGTATTATTTCCAATAATTGGTATCAAAGCAGGTCCTTCAGAAGAAGCTTGATCACTTGAAGGGAGATACATCAAGATGAATAATCACGAAAGCATGGGATCCATCAGACTACCAATCTTCGATGGGAGAAAATTTGTTTACTGGAAAATAAGAACCACATCCTATCTACAATCTCTTGGAACATATGTCTGGGAAATTATGGAAGGAGGAAAACAACAGTGTTATCTAAGCAAAAATGATGAAAATTGGCTGTGGCATAGAAGATTGGGACATCTAAGATTTTCTCAAATAAGAAAAGCATGCAGACTCAAGGTTGTTTGTGATCTTCCATATATCAACATCCCAGAAAATACAATATGCAAACCATGTCAAATCGGTAAGTAAACAGAGTTCACTTCATGGAAAAAGAAGGGTCAGCTAGTAAGCCTCTTGAACTTGTCCATACTAATTTATGTGGAACAACAAGGAAAAAGTCACCTCATGGAGAAGAATACTTTATTTTGTTCATTGAAAATTTTTCCAGAATGTGTTGGATAGGTCTTCTAAAGCATAAAGATGAAGCATTTGAAAAGTTCCAAGCCTTCAAAGCTTTGGTTGAAAATGAATCAGATCAAAAAATCAAATGCCTCAGATCTGATCGAGGAGGGGAATTTATATTGGATGAATTCTTTGACTTTTGTGAACAACATGGAATAAAAAGGCAATTCTCCACCACAAGAACTCCTCAACAAAATGGTGTGGTAGAAAGGATGAATAGAATTGTTCAAAAAATGGCTCGAGCTATGCTAGATGAATTTGGAACTCCTACAACCTTCTCGGGTGAAGTTGCATTCTCTATCGTGACTATTCTCAACAAAGAAAATGTTCAGGTAAATAGCACTCAAACTCCACATGAATTTTGGTATGGTAAGACCCCTATTGTAAACTACTTTAAAGCTTTTGGAAGAAAATGTTTTATTAAAGGACTAATGAAAAACTTGGTAAGTTTGAACCTAGAGCAAATGAAGGTATTCTTCTTGGTTATTCTTCCAGAAGTAAAGGATATAAATGTTATAATAAAAGACTTGGGAAAATTGTTGAAAGCGTTGATGTTGTAGTGGATGAAGCATGCAGAAATCCAAAACAGATAAAATCAACAGAATATTATGACAATGAGGAATATGGGGATTACTTTCCCACATCAAATCAAAATTATATTGAAGAAGAAACCAATGAAGCGCCAGAAGAAGATATAATGGTAGAAGAAAAGACTCCATCCAGGTATGTTCAGAAAAATCATCCAGAAACTCAAATATTAGGGGAAAATGAGGCATGTGTACAGACAAGAAGAACTATTATAGGGACCTCAAGCTATCTAACTCTACTATCCTCCACCGAACCTCAAAATGTAAATGAAGCATGCAAAGATGAATGTTGGGTCAAGGCCATGGATGAAGAGATTGAGCAAATTGAAAAGAATGATACTTGGGAATTAGTTCCTAGACCTCATGATAAAAATATTATAGGAACTAAATGGATATTCAAGAACAAGCTGAATGAAAATGGAGAAGTCATTAGAAACAAGGTCAGACTTGTTTATAAAGGGTATTCTCAACAAGAAGGTATAGATTTTGAAGAAACTTTTGCACCTGTTGCCAGACTTGAAGCCATAAGGATGTTTCTTGCTCTTTCCAGCTTTTAGAAATTCAAAGCATACCAAATGGATGTAAAAGCAACCTTCCTTAATGGAGATTTAGAAGAAGAAGTTTATATTGAACATCCAGAAGGATTCATTCTTGTAAATGATGCAAAACTTGTATGCAGACTCAAAAAGGCTCTCTATGGTTTGAAACAGGCTCCAAGGGACTGGTATTACTACCTTGACAAATATCTACACCAACAAGGTTTTACAAAAGGTTCTGCATATAGCAATCTATATACAAAGATTGAAACTGATAAATTGCTAATTATTATTGTTTATGTTGATGATATCATTTTTGGTAGCAATGAAGAATCCATGAGTCAGAATTTTGCTTCAGTAATGTAGCAAGAATTTGAAATGTCCTTGCTTGGTGAACTTACCTATTTTCTTGGTCTACAAGTTCAACAAACTAAAGATGGTATTTTTCTTTCACAAACCAAATATCTCAAACAGATCTTGAAAAGGTATGGAATGGAAGATTCTAAACCTATATGTACCCTAATGGTAACAGGATGTAGTCTCAGCTCAAATGATGAATCAGCAGCAGTACATCAACCAACTTACAAATCCATGATTGGTAGTCTACTTTATCTAATAGGTACCCAACCTGACATCATGCATGCAGTAGGAATAGTTGGAAGATTGCAAGCAAATCCAAAGGAATCACACCTTGAGGCAATCAAAAGAATTTTCAAATATATTCAAGGAACTCAGGAATTTGGACTATGGTATCTTAGAGATGCTGATCTTACTCTTCATGCATATAGAAATGCAGATTGGGAAGGAAGTGTTGATGATAGAAAAAGCACTAGTGGTGGTGCATTCTATATGGGTTCCAGGTTAGTGTCTTGGTTCAGTAAGAAACAAAGTTCAATTGCTTTATCTACAGCTGAAGCAGAATATGTGGCTATTGCATCTTGCTGCACACAGCTACTTTGGATGATGCAAACTTTGCAAGACATTCAGATCACATGTACTCCACCCATCGCCATTCTATGTGATAATACCAGTGGCATCAGTATCTCAAAGAATCCAATCATGCATTCCAAGACCAAGCACATACCCATCAAGTACCATTTTCTACGAGAACAAGTGCTTGAACAAAAGGTCAAATTGGAGTATGTTCCCTCCAAAGAACAGGTTGCTGATATATTCACTAAACCACTACCTAGAGAAACATTTGAATATCTCAGACAAAAGCTGGGAGTAGTTGCTGCATCATCCTACTGTTAAAATCCAGTTTTTCAGAAGAAGGTTATTATATGCGTGTTTCATGAAGTATAGTTGCGTATACACACAGGTTTCGGTGGATGAAGAAGTGTATATGTTTTTCTGATAGGAAAAATAGTGGGTCAGACTCTGATATGGGTGCTCTGTCTGATGTTGATGATTACAGTCTAACGATATTCTTTGTTCATTAATTTTTATCTGACTAACAAAGATGCCTTGATTAATGACTTGTTAATAATGCACAGGTAGCACAGGTTCAGGGGGAGCATTAGCCTTCACTCGCATTCTACATTGTTGGCATTATGGTTGCTGAGTCCAGCTATGGCTTCAGATATTTATACCATTTGTTGCTTAAGTCATGTAAAATTCTAGGGTGTGATATGACTTCTCATACATTTGAATGAGTCCTATTGGACAAATGATGTAACTTGTATCCCCACTTTGCATGGAATGGATGATGTAATATTTATTGTATTTTTTTCATGTATAAAAAATTGGTATATCCCCACTTGGTTGGGTGGATGAGCCAAATTTGGTGTATCCCCAGTTGGTTGGGAGATTGATGTATGTATGATTCATTAGTGATAGGAAGTTCATACTCACTTAGTCTATTTATAGAGTCATGTTATTCTTTTGAAAAATATTTTTTTGCAGACTCTACATATGCTCAAGGGGGGAATGTACCTCGCATGGATGGTTTACTGCATCTCAGCATGTACAAAGGGGGAGCTTAATCAGAGAATTCAGCATGTACTCAAGGGGAGCATGGACAACATAATGTATATCAAAAGGGGAGAATATCTTGGTCCACCCTTTGCCCTTGATGTCAAAGGGGGAGAGTGTCTTAGTGTTGTTTTTGTGTCTTGGTATTGTTGTTGCTATCAAGTCCAAAGGGGGAGATTGTTGGCATTATGATACAGGTGTTGTTTAGGGACAAAGTCCCCTAGGGTCTTGGGTCAATACCCTAGTAGAGCGGGGGTTATCTACAATGAAAAACAAGCATTCCACACAGCCATGATACTAATATAAGAAAACTACAGGAAGAGAGGTGCACCTGGGTTTCCTTTGTTCGGGTAGATCCAGCCAAGGTCCAAACCCTCTTAGAGTTCCTTTCGATCCTTCAACCTACAAAACAATCAATTCAAGGAAGCATAGTAGTATATGGACCAAGCATCATAAAGAGATCAACTTCATAGCATATTGGAAGGTAGTTAGTTATACAATTGAAACAACTATTCATATGCAAATCATAACAACAACATCATAAGCATGAAGAAGATTGATTTTGGGAACAAGACAAATGTTTCTTTATTACAAATAACTAAAGTAAAGAAAGGAATGATATCACCTGAATCTTTCTCTCGTGGGCTCCAAGCGGAACCGTCCTCTGAATTCATCCAATCCCAAGTCTTTAAAAGGTTCCTTCCATGACTCACACAAGGATATCTCAACTAGTTAAAAGTCATCATAACTCAAGGAAATAAGGGTTTCCTGTAATGGGGGAAGTGCTGGAAGGAAAATGATCTTTAGACCTGATCAGGGATAATCTCAGCAAAGTGATTTTTCTGTCTATTCTCTCCTTCTTTAGGCCTTCCCATTGAATCCTTTTTATACTTCTCCCAAATTAGTTTTTTAGTTGGGAATTCGTTGGGAACAGTTGGGCCACGGGAACTCATAGGTAATCAATAGGTAAAACCTGTGATCTCCGCCCAAAATTGAAGAGATTTAATTTTTTTAAGTGTTTTAAGACATATACGTGGGTTGGGTATAAATAGACCCGCGTACACATGCGTTTAGCTCAGGGAAATGTTGCGTACAGGGAGTAAAACACTATTTTTTAAGTATTTGGACCAGGTCTGGAAGGAGGGGTTTCCTAGGCCATGAGTGCAGCATCACAAACATCAATAGTGAGATTTGGAGCTATAACGGATGCCCCCTAATATATGAGGTCAGAAAGGGTACATGATGGCCAAAATATATTAAGTAAGTACATCGAAAGGAAACCTGTCAAAAAATAAGAAGGACTTCACCAGAGTTTAGCCTGCCAAGCCACAAAAGGAGATAAAAAAGGAACATTGTCTGAGGCAGGCATACCCATGCTCAAAGAAAGTAAGGCATGTCCACATATCAAGTACAAGTAGATCCACTAAGTATACAAGTATAGAAGATTGGAAAATACATAATGGATCATCTGATCATGATCAAACAAGTACATGTCTAAATATCACATATAAGAATGTCAATGATGCTAAAGGATGAAGCTTATCACTGATATCAAAGACTGATCCAAAAATTACCAAATGAACATGATGGAGTAAGATGGTACTACACTGCAAACTCAGGTGCCAACAGATAGAATTTTGCCATGAATGACTACAACATATAAGGTGGAGTGGTATCAACTAGCAGCAATAGGAGCCACTGTCAAGTGAACCAACGAATGTTGATGCAACCCGAGGTCTTCACCGACCGTCGTGGTACATTTCTACACCATGGGAATAAATGATCTAAATTCAACCACGTGAGAAATTGTTTGATTAGCGGTCGTTGATGTATACCATTAACAAATGTGACACTACTCACCGATAATGATAATGAGCGTCAAGGTACCCAGTAAAATCTAACAAGTGTGAATAGATGAGCTAGAGTCAAACACTTGCAAGAATCTATCAATCAGGAGACAATGATGGTTTCCCACTATCGATAGTGAAGGATTTACCACTAATGACTGCAAACCCCAAGGTACTGCCAAATGGACTCTAGACCTTTGCCCCAAAGCAATGAGTCATAGTCTATGGGGAAAGATCCACTAGAAGGAAGGCATTAAGGCATCCTTCATCAATCTAGTGCGAGTGTAACCTATAGGACAATAATGTGGAAGGAATCAGATGAAAAATATGTAGTGACCCAACTGAAGCACGTTTCCGGCATACACAAGATGTGGCTAGTGCATGACAGAAACCCTTTGAACCAACCAATAATGAAAGCTGACACAGAGGCGAGGTATCCACTAATAGGTCAAATGGAAACCAAGGTACTACACGAATCCCAATATGATAGTGTAAGCTGATGTCGAACACAAGGGAAACGACTCAATCAAAGACCCATGATACTGATCGATGCAGAGCACAAGGTGACATATCAATAATGAAAATAGGGCCAAGGTGCGGCTCTAGGACTATCTTCAAAGCAAGATGTCCTCGTCGATAAGGACAAGACCCGCCAGCAAGAAGTCAATGGAGACCTTCTCAAAACGACACGAGTAAAGGACCAATACAACTGATGTGATGATAGACAAGACACTGACAACCAGGGATGGCCGACTGAAAAATGAGTCAAGAGACACCGCAGAGAGGCTGACTCAGGCTAACTTTCCTTGAACAAAAGCACGACAATGTGACTATGTGGCAGCATATGATGACTCTGTATAAGTTCGTCATGTAGGAGGCACGAACGAACCCTCCATATGATTAGAAGAGATAACCAATCGGGGGAGAACTGACTCAATAACAAGGTTAAGACATACCTAAGTGTTGTGGGGTACAATGCACGGGATGAAAACTACCCACAAAGGCCTTCCCAGGACCTTCGACAGACTATAAGATTATTTGCAAAAGCTACCAGTTACACACATGTTCATCTATCAAAAATAAATTGACAGGGTATGGAAAGAGGATCACCTTTGGTTCCTTCTAGATTCGCTTGGGGATCTCCGAGTGGCAAGAAGAACTCCTTCTAAGCCGGCTCCAAGACGATTCCTTCACAAAGGACAAAACAAACCAATCACAGCATACGCTTCTAAAAACTAATGTAAGAATCTGTAACAAACATGTATTAATGTATAACTTAACTACTCAAATTGACAAGCATCAAAATGAACAAATAAATGAACAATATCACCGACACTTTGGAGTAGGGAACACAACTATAGTTCTATATTCATAATGGAAGAGTGATTACAACAATCCATTGCACCAACCTTCCTTACCCCTTCTTCCTCTCTCTCTCTCTCCTTCTTTCAGCTAGCTCCTTCAAGAATATGACAATTCACAACATCTCTATGGGCTATCCTTCCAAATGCTCTGACCCTTTTGCAATGGCCCTCTCGCTGCTTATGTAGCAATCAAATTAGGGCTACCAAGCTCCATCTAGAGTTCATTAGGGAAAAAACCATGAACCTGCCCTGTTTACAAGAGTTTTCCCATTCGCCATCATTCTTAGAATATAATTTCTCCAAATATCTTGATATTTGGAGTTTCCTTGCTTTTCTTGCATAAATTTAGGGATTTAATATCTAGATATTTATGAGCAAATTCATTGGCATGACCTTCTGAACATCACTTAAGTTCACTAATGCTCCCCCTAGTCTAACAACATGAGTTAACAGGGTGACTAACACTCCTTTATGCTTGGTAACAAGCTTTATAAAGCAGGTTGTCAGTGTATAGAGAGCATTAGTGTGGATTCTGGGCCTGCAATTGTGGTCATTGCTTTAGTCATCTTGTCTTTCACCTCTGAGTTGATTAGGAGGTCAATTTTTCCTATAACAGATGCCCCCTAAAGTATGAGATCAGAGGCAGAGATGATGGTCGAAATACTTTATGAAAAAACACTATAATTTGCTTTCAAAAATCCTTGTAGAGAGAGAGAGCAAAGTTTTGGGTGGCAAGGAAAACCTGATACAGCACAGATACATATATATAAACTGCTAAAATCATATCCTGAGTTAGGCATTCCCATAACAATGTTAGCTGCCAATATGGCACAGGGCAGATCCAGTGTCATAATAGATCAACCTGAAAAAGCTGTCTCCAAAGAACAATATCCGCAACTTGGAAGAGGATACAAGGCTGAATGATGCAAGCCTCTACCCAAGGTCTTGATTCCCGCTTCACCGAACAGCATAGATGGTACATGTGATAATATGTGTTGACGTCGAACATGCAACAAATCATTGATTACCAGCCAATAATGGAGACCGTTAACAGATGTGAGGAAGGCCACCGATAACGGTGATGGTCTCAAGGATGCACAGTGCAAACTACTGAGTGTGAAAGATTTTTTGTTGTCAAACACTTGTAGAATCGCTTAACCAGGAGCCCATAATGAAAACCCATGATCAAACATAAGGTAACTTGCCACTAATGTCTTCGAGCGCCAAGGCATTGAATGTGTTTCTGGTTTATCTTCCTAGATAGAGTGTTGAAGTCGATAGGAAGAAACCTGTTGAAAGGTAGGCAATGACGTGTCCTACATGAGTTGACTTGAAATCGGACAAGAATGATTTTGTTTTTTGAAGAATATTTTGAGCTTTTAGGTCTAAACAATGGAGGGCATGATGAAAGGATATGTAGGATCAGTTGATAGAGGAGACAAGTAGGGATCCTTGAACAATAGAAGGCACAACATCGGTTTTAACTAGATAGCACTAGACTCATGAACACTACAGAGTGTTTAAGATACGGAGATGCAATTACATCAAGGTATATAGGCTAAAAACTCATAGGTTGGTAGGGTTCATATTGAGAGGCCATCAAAAGGAAGTTTTATCTTAAGGAGTGCCATGTTCAAGGGAATGTTTACTGCCAAACCACACTTTCGAATACAGGATACAATTATTGTCCACTTTCCCCGTCTGATTTTTTAATGAGTCCAGACGGGTAAACTCATCGATCTTTTCATGTTTAAAGAGTTTGAAAATGATCGCATAAAGAACGACTCTTTTCCCTATCTAATTAGTTTAATGAGTCTAGACAGGCAAACTCGTCAATTTTTTCATCTTTTAAGAGTCTGAAAGGTATCGTAAAAAGAACGACTCTATATCTTGTTTGTGTATTTAAAGAGTCCAAACTAGACAACTCGGTGGTCTTTTCATCTTTAGAGAGTCTGAAAAGATCGTAAAGAGAGACTCCATGGTGGTCCCTTTGTCATAGTTGTTAACTGGGTGCGACAAAAGGTTAATAGTATACCCAGATCAGTTACTTTTCTGTATTTTAATCTATTGCACCCAGATAAAGAGAAACCTTTTTCCAATAGATTTCGACCTCATTTTGTTAGGAGTATGAGGCGACATACTAAACTCGTGTTTTGTCGTGACACTTTAAAGAGCGTAGTAACAAAAACTCAGGATTTTTCAGTTTTTAGCGAGCAAGAAAAAGTACCTGAAAGAATGCTTGGGTCATCTTTAGCAAGTTTAACGAGCAGCAAGACACAACTCGGGATTTTTTCAATTTAAAGAGTGAGAAAAAAGTGCCTAAAAAGGATTCTCTGTTGGTGTTTTTCAGTTTATGAGCTGGAAAAAGATCAAAAAAGAGGTGCTCAAAGCATCGTTTGCATATATTTAACGAGTGCAAATGATGAAAAACGCAGATAGGGTTATTATTTTTTAAAGAGCAATAAAATATCATAAAAAGTGCTTTGACCATCGTTGCATATATTTAACAAGTGGAAATGATGAAAACTCGGTGATGTTTATATTGTTTAAAGAGCGATAAAATATCCCTAAAAGTGCTTTACTGATTGTGGTATATATGTTTAACGAGCCCTACTACAAAAACTCGGAGATGTTTATATTTTTTAAAGAGAAATAAACTGTCTCCAAAAGTGCTCTATCCATGGTTTGATAGTTTTTAACGAGCTCAACAATGAAAACTCGGAGATTTTTATATTTTTTAAAGAGCAATAAAATATCTCAAAAAGTGCTCTATTCATCTTTGTAGTAGTTTAACGAGCCCAAAGAAGAAGACTTGAGGTTTTTCGGATTAATGAGCAAGAAAAATACCATAAAAAGAACGCTTGATCTTTCTCAATCTCATGCTTGACATTAGAAGGGTCTATGCCATGCATTTCCTCATAAGACCAAGGAAAAACATCACGAAAGTCCCTAAATGGGTAGGTGAAGCTCACAATTTCCTCAGGATTGTGATTGGCTCCACTCTGTATGTTTTCCACGATGCCTGTCATGACAAAAATATCAGGGAGCAATGTTTGTGAAATATTGCCCCTGTTTCCTTCCGAGTCCAAAAGTTGGATAGTCATATACGGTGAGGAAACGATTTCATGTGCGTCAAGTGACAGGATTTGAATAGGCATCATGTCCGAATCAGATATTGAACATGATGATGCAAATCTTCCCAAGGTCACTCTTCTAACCTCATGATCTCTCTAATAGCTTTGTCCATTGGTAGGACTTGATTGAGTGGATCGAAAGAAAGAGCGGTTATGGGAGGGGTAGTGGTACTGTTGGCCAAAACCAAAGTGACCGGAGATTCCGATGCAATTTGAATGGCTTTACAGGCCAATTTAGCAAGTGACAACGGCATTTGTACTTCGTATGTGTCAATGTTTGATGGAGCCAGTAGGATCCATGGTTCAGTATACTCATGAGGAATAGATGAAAGCATATTGACCATCTGTGAAACCTTTTGTGGCTGAAGAGGGAAACAACCCATGAGGGAAGAAGCCTTTAGTAGACCAGTACCTAAACTGATGTAACTATCAGTTCCACCTCCTACTAGGGGTACGAAGCCACTTTGTAATGGTGGACAATTAGGGGTGCATAAAGACAATAGATCTACTGTAATAACCTTTCCATCCAATGGAAATTGGATGATGCGAAAGACAGTAGATACGACGGCCATCATGGCATATGTCCAACTGCAACCCAACAAGAGATTATAGTCGAGTTTTATGTCTATGACTTCTACGTCCACCGTTACGGTTTTCCCAGCCAAAGTGATGGGAAAACTGGCTAGGTATCCTTTTGGGATAAAGGTGTGGCCATTGAAAGCTTTCAGGGAGTTTGACGGTGGGGATAGGGTTGGAGAACCCAGGGTGAGCCAACATGAAGCCAACATGACGTAGGTTGAAGCACCTTTGTCAATGACAGTTCGGTGTATACCTTTACCTTTTGAAGTGATATGAACTTGAAATGAAAGCTGGTGGGAAAGGGGGGTTTACACTTGTCCATGTCAAAAATAGCAAGCATGGAATCCATAGGGTCAATACCTCCGATAGCTGAAAGCAAAGCTTTCTATTAGTTGGGGCATGTTTGTAATACTTTGAGAGCTGACATAGCCGATGGAAATTGCACCAAATCCTCTACGATATTGTAGTGTTGGGCGGCACATGCAGATGTATTGTGCATTGTGCGTCGAAATGCCCCATTGGGGGGTCAAATTACAAAGTCCTCAACCGGCCTTTCGATATGCAGATCGTTGGGCAGCGATGGGTTTTGACCTGAGGATGGTTCTGCTGCAGGAGTGACAGGAGCTCCATAATATTTGGCTCTTGTGGTGAGATCTACTGTTCCAAATGTGTAAATGGAAGAAGATCCTTCTCCAGCTGAAGGATGTTGCAAACCATCATTTTCCCCTGGCGTGCGTTGTTGTTGGTTGGCAATAAGATTTTGCTACTATTGAGTGAGAAAAGGATTCCTAAGGACAGCGGGGGTCTTACCAATATCCCTTTTGGAAAGGTAATCTGTGCATTCCTGAAGCCGTGGACAATGCCAGGTTTTGTGGTCTTCAACACAGAGTTTGCATAAATAGTTGGTGCCTTTATCCTTTTCTGTATCAGTAGGCGTAGCGGCCTTCTATTTCGCGTTGGGCTGCTTAGATGACTACTCCTCAAAAGGAACGATTTTGTTCTTATTCTTCTTGTTCTTGCCACTGGATTTCTGTGTAGACTGCACAGAGTTAACCGCAGTGGCAGGAAGAGCAGTCACTTTAGTAGAGAGGTCCACTGCCAGCTTGGCAACGAAACCACTGAGTTATTTTACAGCAACCCCGAAGGTTGCACCGATGATCCCGTCGGCGTGCGCTCCAAGGTGCTGAGTGGTGGGAGGATTGGGGTTACTGGGAGCATAGTGGATTATGTCATAGAGAGTGCCAGACTATGAGTAAATCAGATCTAAGTGTTGGGCATGATGTATGGATTGGTCTTTTGTGACCGCACCACCTAGAGTGACATCTCTAGCGATTTGCGGAAGTAACGACCTGCAAAACCCGGCTGTTAAGAGAAAGTCTAGGAGGGGAGGTTTGACTAACCTCCACCTATGTCTCCATTCATGTATATGATTGGAGATGTGGGTGGTGGTATCTTGACGAAATGAAGTGAGGAGCTCTGTCTCAGTCTCATAGTGGATGGGTAGCTGGAAGTGCCTTAGGAATTCCATCACTAAAGTGTCGAAGGTATTTACTTATGCGCGTGGTAACTCAATATACCACTTTGTTGCATTGTCAGTAAGGGTGCAGGGAAAAAGACGTAAGTGGACACTATCATCCACCATGGAGTTAGAAACACTCCAAAGATGGTAGGTGGTGATATGGGTGCCTGGATCCTCCCCTTGTTTTCCGTCAAACTTAGGAATGTCTGTCGGTATTTTAAGTAGGATCGGTAATCATTGTAAATTGTGGTAGATGGGGTCGTTTGTCAACTTGTATAAGTCAGGAATATCCAATGTTGCCAAAAATGGAAAATTTTTGGGTGCCCCCGACTCGGACCATGGTGATGATGGATGACCTGAGGAGCTTTGTGCTCCTCCCATCATTTGGTTCCCCATGGTGTACATGGGTTATGTGGTGTAGCAGTTGCTTTGTGGTACGGTGTTCTAGAGTGCATTTCCATGAGGATTTTGAAGAAATCCTCTAGAAGACTAGAATCGTCAGTCGTCCACACAAATCCCGTGTGCGATTTAGGAGACTGATTCATCGAAGATGAGGAATCCGAGTCAGTGGAACTTGGCGGATCCTCCACAATGAGTGGAGGAAGTCCTAACAATCATCTGGATTGATGATGAGGGCCAGATGTAGCCACAGTGACTGTTAAGTTTTATCAAATAGATTTTAATGTGATATTCATTAAAGTCTCAAAAATAATAGCACTAAGGTAACTAAAAAGAAAAAATACATTAAATATGTCAATCAGCAAACAAAGGGAAATTACCTCATTTGATAAGCACCGATTATTGGAGATGAAACCCAGTCTCTCAATGAATAACAGAGAAGGATGGCCAAATCTAGGGTTATGGTTACTTTTGAGCTTCACCCGAACTTCAGATTGAGGGGCCAAGTACTCTCATGAGGACGAGCACTCTCCCAAAAAACAGAATCCGTTTGAGGTACCTGGACAGCCTGTCCCAGTCACCTTAGGTAAGTACCTAGAAGTTTTTGCCACTAGAGATACCTCAAATCATAGACATTACTAGGGGGGACATAGTCGTAGATAGCACGTTGTGTGGGCAGGATACTTGAGTCCCTGACTCAGTTCCGAAATCCTCGAAGGGACCCCTAATACACAAAATTCCCAAAGGAGTTATAAGAGAAGGCGGGCTACCTTCAATTACAGTCCGATGTTGTCTCGTATTTCGCTCCGTTGTTAGTGGAGTGGTCTGGGTAATATGAGTGCAGAAGGATTTTTCACTCATTAACGATACTAGTTTTGATTTTCAACCTTGGGCAGTTCATTCACATGCTTATCCCAAGGTCCTAATCTAGCTAATGTTGGTTTGCTCAAAAAAGAGTAACTGATTGATTTTAATGTAAATTTTAGTGTACTTGCTTATTTTTCTTCGATAGGGGTGTTGACGTATGAATATGGTGAGACTCTCGACTCAATAAACCATGCAGAACAATGCTTTGAATTTTTTTTTTTCAATTTTTTATGCAAACAAGTCTTATTCTACACATGTATCTTTTCACATACTCATGGATTCGTTGGTGCATCTAAAGCCATTCAACACTTGCATAACCGAAAGTTTCTTTTCCCAATATTCTCTAACAACTACTAAAAACCAAAATGAAGCAACCTACAACTATTTTGACAGAAGGAATAATATAGTTTATCAACCTTTATTTCAAAAAAAAAAAAAAATCTTCTACGAGAGAAAAACTAAAACATTTTCTTAAAAATAAAATTTTCAAGACACCAAATTTGTTAACATGATATTGCTGCAGATCTTACTTTAGCCCCTGAGACAAGTTCCCCCCCTTTTGGTCCACAGAATCTTCTAAAAAACATGGAAATGGGAGACTAACGCTATGTTTCTTTGTAAACAGAGAGTTAGTTTGGCCACTAATGCTCCTGTGCATAGTCAAAGAGCTTTTTAAAGCTCTATGTAGACTAGCAACCTGCGTTAGTGAGGGAAATAGCTCAAACAAAGGGTATTTAGGATTAGTTTTTGAGGAGAATGCAACTTTGCAAGCTGCAACAAGATAGATGGTGGTTCAGAAAAGGATTTGAAGAAGTGGGAAGTTCTTAGAAGAAAGAGAAGATTTGAGAGGAGTCCGGGTAACCGGGAACTAGATGTATAGTCCCTAGCGGATTCGCCAATTCTGCTGTGGGGTAAAATGCACGGGATGAAAACCACCATCAAAGGCCTTCCCGGGGCCTTCGACAGAATATAAGATTATCTACAAAAGCTACCAGTTACACACACGTTCATCTATCAAACATAAATTGACAGGGTATGGAAAGAGGATCACCTTTAGTTCCTTCTAGATTTGCTTGGGGATCTCCGTGCATCAAGAAGAACTCCTTATAAGCTGGCTCGAAGACGATTCTTGCACAAAAGACAAAGCAAACCATTCACAGCATACGCTTCTGAAAACTAATGTAAGAATCCGTAACAAACATGTATTAATGTATAACTTAACTACTCAACTCGACAAGCATTAGAATGAACAAATAAATGAACAATATCACCAAAACTTTGGAGTAGGGAACACAACTACAGTTCTATATTTAGAATGGAAGAGTGATTACAACAATCTGTTGCATCAGCCTTCCTTACACCTTCTTCCTCTCTCTCTCTCTCCTTCTTTCAGCTAGCTCCTTCAAGAATATGATAGTTCACAACAGCTCTATGGGCTATCTTTCCAAATGCTCTAACCCTTTTGAAATGGCCATCTCGCTGCTTATTTAGCAATCGAATTAGGGATGCCAAGCTCCATCTAGAGTTCATTAGGGAAAAAACCATGAACCTACCTTGTTTACAAGCTTTTTCCCATTTTCCTTCATTCTCAGAATAAAATTTCTCCAAATATCTTGATTTTTGGAGATTCCTTGCTTTTCTTGCATAAATTTATGGATTTAATATCTAGATATTTACAAGCAGATTCGTTGGCACGACCTTCTGAACATCACTTAAGTTCACTAATGCTCCCCCTAGTCTAACAACATGAGTTAGCAGGGTGACTAACGCTCCTTTATGCTTGGTAACAAGCTTTATAAAGTAGGTTGTCAGTGTATAGAGAGCGTTAGTGTGGATTCTAGGCCTGCAGTTGTGGTCATTGCTTTAGTCATCTTGTCTTTCACCTCTAAGTTGATTAGGAGGTCAATTTGTCCTATAACACTAAGTCAAACTAAATCCCGCCCAAATGGAGGAGACTTTGTTTTGAGTGCTTTGTTCAAGGGTGACACGACTGACTCTAGCTACCAACAATAAATGGAAATATTGTCCTGTTCCCGCTCTTTTTGGAATATATAATTTTTTTTGTCTTTTTCTTTAAGCTGGAAAAAGAATAAAACAATGCTATGATATAGTGGAAAGAATTAGTGTCGGTGAAACAGATGATCTAGTTCCTGGGATTGGAACAATCCTATGCTCAATGCAAGGAGGCAAAAATTGGTCAAAGACACTCAAAGGTGTGTTCCTTCCACGGGTCAGGGTGTGTTAAGTTGTAGAAGTCTAGGGGATGCAAGTTTGATTTTGCAGACATCAAGGTCAAAAGTTGGCTTAAACACGAGTCCAAGTGAAGCCAGCTCAAGGACAAAAGGTGCAAATGGTCAAAATGCAATGCAGTAGTACAACTCAACATGAAGGAGCCTCCAGGGTATAAGGCCAGAACGAAGCGAAGAAGCAAAGAGGAATGAGTCTTCATCCGTAAGTCATGGTGTGACTACAGAGGACTCCCGAGCCTACTCAAATCGAAGCAGCATGGGCAACAAATGTCAGTGAGGTGCTAACTACAATGCCCATGAAAATGATGGCTCTACCATCGTGCCATGATTTAAAAATCGGTGAGTAAAGATGGTTTATGAACCATAACACAATGGGATCGACCCTATGGCAAGTGTATCAACAAATGGAGGCTAGTATGCATAATGCAACAGAAAAATGGCTTCCCTAACCTATATTCCAGCAAGAAATCAATACCTACCATGACGGGTCAGCAGTCATAGAACCGTCTCGAAACTGTCGAAAAAGCGTCCAAAATGCCCTGAAAATCAAACCATTCTCAACATTCCAACCTCGCAAGTTAAAAGTTACATGAGACAAAAAAAATCAAGTTTTGAAAAAAATTGACATTTTCATATCTTATAAAATAGTTTTTTGACTCACCATTATTACTGTTTTAGTTGAGAGCACAAGGAGTGAAGAAAAAGAAGCAAGCTTTTCCATTCGCCAAATTTGACCATTCAAATCTTCCCAAAATCACCAGGTAACCCTTAAACCCATCTTGCATTCATTTGTGATTGGTTTTAAAAAATTTAATTCAAGTTTCACCGTTGAATTTATGTCAAAAAATTTGTTGCGGCATATACACGGGTTGGATATATGAAACCCGCGTATACGCAGGCCCTAGATGTGACTGTGTATAAAACAGACCCATATATACGCCATGAAAACTTCAAAACAAAAAACTAATGGTCCAAACTTGCTTTTTCCTTAGGATGCCATTCATTTGGAGGGAAAGAGAGCATGCCACAGTGGATGATGAGGTTATGAACGATCCTTAGGCCTTCGATGCCTTAGGAGGATGCGGTTTGCTAAAGTTCTTCAAAATGCCAAACATGAAAGAAAACACTTGCTTGCTCAAAATGCTCATTCACTACTGGAGAATCGAGGATGACTCATTCATGATCAATCAAATGCCACTCAAGATAGAGATTAAGGATATTTATTTCATCACCGGCCTTTCCCGAAGGGGAGAGGTAATACATTCCACGGGCAGATCACGAGGTAGTCTCCCTATCAAGGACTATGTGCATATATATTTCCTGGGTCATCCAGAAAAGGTTGGAAGCCAAATTCCAATCAAGCACGTGAAGAGTCTATCATTGAGGATCATCCTCTTCACTATAGCCAGAGTGAAGGGATCAACTTCCTTACACCAGGCTTCACGGCTTTCCATGAGCTTGGCGGTAGACTGTCTCACCACAGTATTTGATTGGTGTACTCCTCTTCTCGCCAACCTAAAGAGCCAGCTTACATCTATCAAAAAGGGCCAGACCAAAAACTTTAGGTATGGAACTATTTTGTGCTCTTTCTTCTTTGAGAGGGTCCTAGCACTTTGCCCTAGAGTATCAGTTTTGATCAGCACCCCACGAGATCCATGGATGGGTAGGTGGGTTGACCTGATGAAATGACTAGGAGGTGGGGACATTCCATGGACTACTTTTGATGATGACTTCTTCTCCTGGTGGGAGCAACAGATCATCACAGTCGATGATTACCCTTATGCTGGCTTAGACTTCTGAGGAGATCCTGATCTAGCTTTACCACCAACCGCGGCATGGGGCAATATAGGTAACAAATGTTTTTATTTTAGGATTTTATGATTTTACAAATATAAAAATGAACTTTGAAAAATATTTTTGATAGGATTCAAATGACTAATATGATTTTCATGTTCCAGATATTGGGCTAGTACAACTAGATGGATTCCCACATCATGGACGTCGTGATTGAGGCGCTAAAGAGGCGGCTGTCGATATAGAGTGACTCCTACATATAGTTCAGTGACACTTGGTTAGATTAACTCACCAAGTACCGATGGAGGCTGTAGAGGATCTCCCTATAGATATGCAGTGTCACATGGTTGGCAAGCCACAAGATTGGGTTCGAACTCTTAGGCATGTGGCCAAAGCAGCAGTTGCATACTTAGCCGCTCATCCTGAGCCGGGGCATTAGATGTAATGGACATGATTATGGGCATTTGAGTCCCAATTTTTGTATATCATTTTGGACACACTTATGTACACTCGAGACGTTTTATGATATATATATACAGTTTCTACTTTTTGATGCTTGATCTTATTGTGATGAATGAATGATGTGCCAGTCTATGGCTTGATATTGGAATGTTAATGTAAGTAAATGATCTTTGCAACAACCTCACCCTTAAATACTGGAAATATAAACATGGATCCCTTACATGATAAATGTTATTCAATTGTGACACTATCAGTTGTGAATCAAGATAGACTACCAATGAATCGATTCCATAAGAAATTACTTTGGATAGTAAATTAATAATGGCAGTATACTCAGCCATATTATTTGAAGCGGGACCAATGCATACTCCCCTTGACACCATCAACTGACCAATTGGATAGTAGATTACCCAAGCTGCAGAAGCGAGGTTCCGAGTGTGCTGACTAGCGCCATTGGCGAATTCAAAATAGACCAAGTCATCCATCAACACTTACCATAGTAGACCAAAAAGTGTTGATATCAAAAACTCCTAATGAGATATGTACAAAAATACAAAATGTACAAAGAAGCCATTGCCTAGCTGCTACTTAAGCAAAGTACTTCTTAAGGTAGAGCCGATCAGGAGGCTCCACCAACTTGCTCCTAGGGATGTTTATAGGTACATTCATTGAACCAATCAATATATTACCCTCAGCAGACATCTGTGTTGGAGCCAAAGGAACCGTGCAAACATCACTAGTAGACAAATTGGAAGACCTAGACTTGACTTTATGCAAAGAAGGACGGAAATATAAGCGATGATGTAAATCTTCCAATGGTCAAACTACAGTCGTCATTGCTTCGAATATCGCTTCATCAGATGGAAAAAAAATATCCAAGCAATCCAAAGAAAAGGTGGAATCAAGGGTCCGAGAATGAGCCACATTACTATCCAACTCCTCCCCAGAGAAAGGGGTAGAATGGTTGTCTACAGAGTTATCGATAGACTCCTGTCTAAGCTGTGCTGCAGACATAGAAGATTCTATTTCACCTACCTTACCGTCATCTGATGTGGTCACAAATGAAGATAAGGCTCCAGGATCCGAAAAATAATGAGTTTGAACAAACTCTTTCCGTAAAGGCCCCTTGGAAGATGAAATTGTATCTATTCTAGCTATAGGAGGGGGAAGATCAAAAGTACCCGTCAATCAAGAGTACATCCCGACTCCTAGATTCTCACTAGGCGAACTGGGGTTATCCACTAAGGGAACAATAGAGTCCAAAGTTGCTCGAGGATCGACTGGAGAATAATCCAATTGATCAACCTTAACAATTTCCCCTCATGATGAAAGCAAATGACACGATACAGAGTCAAAACAACGACATCCATTTCATATATCCAGTTCCTTCCTAAGAGGATATTGTAATCTAGGTTAGCATCAATGACTTTTACTTCGATATTAACGACCTTTGCTCCAACACATATAGGAAAGGCCGAGATAATCCCGTATGGCCAATGAGAATGACCATCAAATGCTGTCAAGAGGGTAGGTGAAGGAACAACCGAAGGCGATCTTATGGCCTTCCAACATGACATAGACATGACACATGTGGAAGCTTCCTCATCTATAACCGTCTGAAAAATATTAGTTTTCTGGTAAGTAGACTTTATCTGGAATGCCATATGATGAGGAAGTCTCTTTTTGACATTATTCATATCAAACGTGAGAGCTAAAGAATTATTTGGATCCACTGCCCCCATTGTCGAAAGCAAGGCACTTATTTGAGCAGAACACGACTAGAGCACCTCTAAATCAGACATAGCACATGGACTCTAAGCTAGATCCTCCACAATGGAGTAATTTTGGGCTGCCCTAACATTAGGGTTGATAGTCGCGTGTTTAGCGAAACCTTTCTGTATCCATGGTATAGTCTCGAAAAAGGGTCGCTCAATATGAAGGTCAGTATTTCTGGGAGCATTTTTGTCCTTGGATGTTTCAGTTTCACTGTAATCACGTGACCGAGTGGCCACATGGACATTAGAACCCATCATGAAAACATTTGATAATTTCTCCCCTTCTTGGTTGCCCACTGCAGAGGTACCAGGATTTATATTCACGCCAGCAAGCATCTTCTGCCCTTGGGGAAAAGGGTTGGTTAACACAGCTTGAGAGCTAGAAGTCCCGTACTGTCCTAACAAGTGCTAAGCATCTTGAATTTTTGGGCAGAGATGAGTTAAATGGTCTCCACTGCATAGCTTGCATGGAAACTTGGCTTTCTTTCTAGACTCATTTCCACCACCACCAACATTATTGCCAGGTTTATTTGCATCAATCTTCCCATATTGACTCCTTTTCTTACCTCATCCTTTCTTTTTCCCATTGGAATTTTGATTTCCTTTGGGGTTGGAAGATTGGACGACATTAATAGAAGAGGGTTGAGAAGACGAAGGGTTAGACGATGTGACCTGATTGGTAGGAGTAGTTTGTAAAGACAATTGTTGCAATTGGCTAAACAGGTTCACCACATTGGTGTCTATGGATCCAATGATACCATCTGCATGGGGACCTGGCTTTGACTTGGCTATATCAGCCTTAGTCCCAGGAGCATCAGGCAAGATTTTTTGTAGAATCTCAGACAAAGAGTAAATCAATTCTAACTGCTGAGCCCTAAAAATAGCTTACTCTTTAGAATCGACTATGGATAGAGAGACATCCTTAGATATCTCTAGTTGTAAGGATTTCAAAAACCATTCTAGATGGTGTTCAGGAGGAATTTCGGCTTTAATGAGCCTCTTTCTCCATCTCCATTCCTGAATGTGATCAGAAATGTGAGTTGCCATGTCCTGACGAAAATTGTCCAGAAGTTCAGTTCCAGCATCATAACAGATGGGCAACTGGAAATGATTTAGGAAAATGTTAGCCAAATTGGTGAAAGATGTAAAGCTGCCCCCTAGCAACTCTATATACCACTTGGCCGCATTGCCAGTTAAGGTGCGTTGAAAGAGTCTCAACCTAACTGAATCATCGATGAGGGAGTTTGATGAGCACCACAAATGGAATGTGGTTACATGGTTGCCTGGGTCTTCACCACCCTTCCCCTTGAGCTTTGGAATATCTGATGGGAGTTTGGTTGGGACCAGATGCCAAGCCGAATTGTATTTGATTGGATCGTTTGTCAATTTTGTGAGATCTGGCAAATTCAACGTTGCCAGAAAAGGAAGCCTAGGAGGACCTTGGGGATTCCACCCAGATTGGGTAGAGTTCCCAAAGTTCTGAAAAGATTGGCCTGGATTTTGTAAGGCACCAGGCTGCCCAAAGTAACCAGCAAAACCAGTTGAACCAAAAGGTGAACCTTATGATCCAGCAAAACTCGGAGTTTGACCAACTCCGGCCGAAAAACCTCCATAACCGTCGAAGCTCCCTCTTAAAGTATTATAAGGAGTTGATAACCCCTGATAAGGATTCCAAGCAGAAGCTAAGGGAGGAATACTTTGAAATGAACTAACTATGGAGTATGGCCTATTCCCTTGTTTGCCAAAAAATAGATTCCCAGTTCCTATGCCACTAACCACAAGGTTAATCCAACCTTGAAAGGGATTGCTGCCCTATCCTGTAGGAGGAAAAGGCATAGATCCTATCGTCAGGTTGGAATGTGGTATATGACCACTTCCAAAAGGAAAACCCTAAAATGAAGCTGAACCACCCATCATGGATGTGGAGGCACTAAATGGAACTGACAGAATACCCTGTGAATGGGTGCCAAATGGGAAAAATCCAGAACTAGATGCACTGGCTTAGGAATTTCCACTCGTAGAAGGAATGGAGGTAGACCCAACTAAGGATGTGCTAGCAAAAGACCCAAATAAAGATGTATATGCGATGGAAATAGTTCCTCCCCCTTGTATTGATGTTGGAGTCTGCATGGTTGTAGCACTTTTGGTAGAAGTCATGCTTCTAGTGGTGGTCATCGAAGGTAAGCGCGTAATATGACCTGGACTTGTCGGTCTATGCATCGAAGTCCCAATATATTGCAATACATCTGGATGACTAGAAGGTAGAGGAGAATTTGGAGCCGCTAATGACTCTGGGAGTTCTTCTACCTCAATGTTATCTTTCGATTAAAAGAGAACTCGAGAAAGAACTGGAGTGTTCCTCTCTAGTTCTGTGGAAGTGCGAAGCCTATCTTGCACACTAATGCCCCTGGGGGAAGGATGAATCCCCGATGTGTTGGCTGCCATGGGATGAAACCCACTGGTAGTATTACCTCTGCACCTTCTAGGAGAAGGTTCTAAACTTGGTGGTGAAGGACCACGAAGTCTTCGAGACCGTCTAAGCGATTGGTCAGCCACTATGAATTTTTTATTAAGATCTAATTAAAGACTCAAGAAAAAAATGAAAGCTAGGCCAACTAAGAGCACAAAGCACACACTAAAAATTCCCTAAAATATGTCAGCTAGTCAAACAATTTTCAAGTATTTCTGCTCCAAGTGATGAGAACTAGACACCAAAATACAAGAAAGTGAAGTAAGGGGCTTTCCAAAGATAGTCTAGGATAATGACAGCCCAGTCCTACCAGCGAAGGTAACAAAGGAAGTTACGCTAAGAGTGATACAACTTCGACCTCAAGTGCCACGGGATTCCCCTCCACAGCCACCTATCTAGATCCCTAGGAGAAGCAACTAAGGTTACCAACTCGTGTCAGAAGCTAGGCTAAACAGTCTTGAGGTAAGATCCGACAAGTAGGAGAGGGGGTATCTCTCTTCCTTATCTTCAAAAACCCTCGTGCTTAACTCCCAAATCCGAAGCTTTCTTGGTCTCCCTAAAGCTATTGGATTTGCACTCGCTATTCAAACTTCTATGTTCGACAGTTTAAAATGGCCTTGGAGAGTTTTCTCTCCACACACCTAATCCAAGGCCCTAAAATATCCTAAAACTTGTTGGTGTGTCTAAATTGACAATAGAAAAAAGTTCTAGTATATTTTATTTAGTGCTTGTTTTTAAATGGGTTGTTCTTAAGTCAAGAGATAAGCAGAAATTAAACTTGTGGTGTTTTCTTGACGCAAAAGAAATTAATAAAAACCAAACTATATGCAAATTCAATTGTTTTGTTCTTCGATGAAAGAAATTTCTACTAGGTTCTAAGAAACTTCTAAGAAAGCAATAAATTTTTATTTTCTTTTCTTTTAAAAAGCTTCACACTCACAAAAATTAACAAAACTATGGATGCCTAAAACGATGCACAAACTATCCTAATGCAATGAGTATATGCTAATGTAAAAACTTAAGACTACTCTAAACCAAAGAATGAAAGTAACTTGTTTATTGCCTCTAATTAGCCACTTAAGATGTTTAGATAGAATATAAGTTTCTAATGCTCATTTTTGTCCAAACACTAAAATAAAATCTCATGACAAACAAAAATGCACTTTCACTCGCTAAAAGAAACTAAATCAAAACAAGGCCAAAGAAAGCAAAAACCAAGTTTTCAAGAAGTTTTCTTCAAAAGAAAAAACAAAAAAAATGACTTTTCCAAAGTGCTCCAAATACTATTGAAAACATTGATACCGAAGAATAAGCAACCAAAACACTTTGCAAGTTATCAACTCAAAATGGGCCAAAACTCAACAAAATAGGTGTTTCAAGATGCTCTCAACAACCAAAAAGCAGCAGAAAGAGCTTGGTGACAATGATCGAAAGATCAAGAAATAAAAATCTCAAAATCATCACTCAACAACTTTCAAAAAGCAAGAAAAGCAAATGGTCACAAGATGTAGTTTTGACACAAATTAGGAAGGTCACAAAGATAAAGTTTGCCACAAAGATTGAAACAAATATTTCTACTCTAGAAGTCTAGAACAGCCAAGATTCTCAAAGAGAAATCTCGTGTGCTCGAACACAAATGATGACACTTGCAACAAAACAAAACAAGACCAAAAATTTCCACAAACGGAGAGAATTCGAAACCGGAAACTTGCTGTAAAAACAAAGACTGACAACCAAACTTGACTACTCAGGAAATCCTCAGACCAGCAAAAAAATTTACTGAACAAGAAAGATTTGCAAAAATCTTGGAAAATTAGGGTATACGTGACTATGTCAATGCACAGCTGCGTGTATACGCAATTCAGCTGAAAGAAACCTGCATATACATGAGTTCATATGGGGAAACTTGCATACATATGCCTCTGTATCCTGACAAAACTGCATATATAACAGTTCACAAGAAAAAGCAAAAAACGGGGTCTAAAGAAACTGTTCAGACTTAAAGTCTGATTCCAATAGGAATAGACAACTCAGTTATAGCAAGAAAATCAAAGGCTAAGCCCTGATTGGCTTAAATTAACCCAAACTGGGAACAACAATACTGTTGTCCCGAGTGGAGTCGCCAATTCTATTGAGGGACAAAGTCCCCTAGGGCCTTGGGTCAATACCCTAGCAGAGCGGGGGTTATCTACAATGAAAAAAAAACATTCCACACAGCCATGATACTAATATAAGCAAACTACGTGAAGAGAGGTGCACCTGGGGGTCCTTCGTTCGCGTAGATCTAACCAGGGTCCAAACCCTCTTGGAGTTCCTTTTGATCCTTCAACCTGCAAAACAATCAATTCAAGGAAGTATAGTAGTATATGGACTAAGCATCATAAAGAGATCAACTTCATAGCATATTGGAAGGTAGTTAATTATACAATTGAAACAAATATTCATATGCAAATCATAACAACAACATCATAAGCATGAAGAAGATTGATTTCAGGAATAAGACAAATGTTTCTTTATTGCAGATAACTAAGGTAAAGCAAGGAATGATATCACCTGAATCTTCCTCTCGTAGGATCCAAGCGGAACCATCCTCTGGATTCGTCCAATCCTAAGTCTTCAAAAGGCTCCTTCCATGACTCACACAAGGATATCTCAACTAGTGAAAAGACATCATAACTCAAGGAAACAAGGGTTTCCTATAATGGGGGAAGTGATGGAAGCACAAGGATCTTCAGACTTGATCAGGGATAATCTTAGCAGAGTGATTTTTCTCTTTATTCTCTTCTCCTTTACGCCTTCCCATTGAAGCCTTTTTATATTTCTCCCAAAGTAGTTTTTTAGTTGGGAATTCGTTGGGAACAGTTGGGCCACGGGCACTAATAGGTAATCAACAGGTAAAACCTGTGATCTCTGCCTGAAATTAAGGAGATTTAATTTTTTAAGTGTTGTAAGACATATACGTGGGTTGGGTATACACAGACCTGCGTACAGACGCATTTAGCTCAGGGCAATGTCGTGTACAGGGAGTAAAACACTATTTTTTATGTATTTGGACCATGTTTGGAAGGAGTGGTTGCCCTAGGCCATGAGTGCAGCATCACAAACATCAAGAGTGAGATTTGGAGATATAACAGGTGTTTTCCTTGATGGAAACTCACACAGATGATAGTTCACAGTGCAACAGGTTAACAACAAAGGATTACAAATTAGACTCCAGAGATTGAAGAAAGAGAGGTATACACTGGTTCACTTTGTCAAAGTAGCATATACACGTGGGAACATAGATCAAAGACAGTATACATATACACGCACTTTCATAGAAGGAAAAGCATGTATGGGATGGAAAATCAAGGTTTTGGTCTAAGGTATTGGTCCTAAGTTGTTTTGTTCCAAGGTATTGACAAGGGCCTCAAGCTATATAAAGAGGAGAGATCATAAGGCCAGGTGTGCAAGCAATAAAATTATAAGGAATACTTCTATCTAAAGTATATTTTATGTTGCAGGGTTATGTTTGGGACTAGATCTAAAATATTCATGTGCACCTTGAGTTCAATATTGGATCAGGATCATGAGACCTGAAATGACTTATTCTTGAAAGATCTGATATTGGTTGAGACTAGATGTTGGCTTAGTGGGGCCTGACCTAGGTTCAGAGCTAATTTAACCAAGAAAATACCGGTACTACTGGCCCTTTCAACAACAGTCTGTGGAGCGTGAACTGAGGTCTCACCCGAAGTAGTATGGGAGGGTGCTACACCTAGGTTTCCACACCCTTGGGATGTCTGATGGGCTTCTGGGGCTCCGCAGTCAGACCTATCGCTGCGCACACTTGCGATCCCTTCGTGACCTGCAGTGCAACTTCCACACAGCCCTAATCGGGGCACAACCCATATAATAGCCAAGTTCCTCGCTTATTAACTAATTACTTAGCTTGTGTGTGTAATATTTATGGTTATTACAACATATTCAACATTTATCTCAGTGTGCACGATACATAAATGAGTATAAACATAAAGAAGATATGCACAACAATTACACAGAATTAGGAATCAACTTCTCTTTATTAGCTTTCGGTCCTAATTACAAACTCGACTTCATCTTGCGCACTCAGCTGTAGGGGTTTGCGCACTCAGCTGCAGACTATACTAGGCCTCTGCGCACTCAGCTGCAGAGCCTCTTCTTACTACTACAACCCAAGGCACTTAGACTTCTCCTCTTAAGATCGAACCATTCCTTCGCTATTAACTATCTTTACAACTTTAGAGCCTCACTCTATTTATACAATCCCATGGTCTGCAGACCATGGGTAGGCCGATTTTACACTAATTTACAATACAATGTTTAGGGCAGACAACCCTATGCCTCAATTATACACTTCATGCTCCGCGCCCGCAATTCACAGAGTTACAACATCTTTGACCAAAACTTGGGCTTTGAGCCCCAAAACCTGCTGTGGGGGGATTCCATGCCCAACACTAGATCTGATGTTTTGTGCTTGTTTTATTCATTATCTATCATGATCTGGGATTGTCAAAAGTCTAGAATTGCAACAAAGTTCTGATTCAATATTTGTAGATCTGTACGCAGGTTCATCTCAACCAAAGAGCATATACACGTAGGTTCTATTCTTTCAAGTAGAAAATACAAAATAAAATCTTATTTTTTTAGATCTGACTAATCTATCTGATCAAATTATGTTATTTTACTACTATTTGTCAATGAAGTCTTCTTAGATCTGAATGTAAAACTAAATGCATAAGGAGGCTGGCATTTGATTGATTGATTGTATAAGTGAGAAGAAGTGATCTTTGTCCCTTCCTGTGTAAATCTCTCTAAGTTGACAGTAGATATTCAGTACATTACTGGTTGTTACAAACTTGATTCAAAAGTTTATGCTTGCAGTAGTTTTGAAGGTATACGCAGGTTTGATTAACGGAAGTAGCATATACACGCAGTTTGGGTTTAGCCAAGTAGCGTATACACTCTAATGCATGATTTTTGAGGTTATAGCTAGTTCTGAATGATGATGCAGGGTTCTGGGTTCAGCACAGTGTTCTGGTGTCAGTGATCTGATTGTTTAGATTAACTGAATGTTGGTTGATGCAGTTTAAGTTTAAAAAGTTTTTAATGGGTCCAGTATGAAAATTGGATGAAACATGGCCTTCAAATTTTGGTGTTGTGATCCAGGAGTAACCAGTCTGAAAATTCATGAAACGTGGTCCCTAGAAGAAGAAAGAAGGTCATAGCCTTTTGTAGTCGGTGCTTATGTACTAGTAAATATATTGGCTAGTACAAGAGCTAGGGGGTTGTAGCTCCCTTCCAGTAGAAGATGGAAAACAAGAGAAGGTTGTAGCCTTCTACAGGTGGGTGCCTACGTACTGGTATGAGTCTACACTAGTACAAGATTGTAAATAGATTTTCTTATTATTAGAAGAAGACAAAGACGACAGCAGTAGGTGGTTTTCACCCACATTGGGTTTCCACCTTAAATCTTGGTGTTCATGTGTGTTTCTTATGTGTGATGCTTTATTCTGCTTTTACTACACTTTCTTATAAGTTACTGATGTACTGGTTTAAGATCAACACATGATAAATTGCCTAATCACAAGTTCTCTGGATATACGCTTGTTTCTTTAATCACAATTGCGTGTACACGCTAGTTCACTTCACTGAAGTAGCGTATATAAATCTGTTTGGGAAATAAAATTATTGATGTCATAATATTGATTCACCCCCCTCTCAGTATTCTTTCCAACATCAAGGTCATCACTTTCAGGTTGTTGATCGAATGTATTGGTACATCATTGAGGCAAGGTGGAGAGTGAGGGAGCTCTACCCTCACCTGCTATCTCTCTAGTCAAACTTTCGTGGTCCAAAAGCTTTCAAGTGGAGAGGATTGATCTAAGAGGATCTTGTTAATCTAGCATGAGCAAATCCTTTAGTGGTTCAAAGTTGAAGTGGTCTACAAATGATCATGGTCGATGAGGTCATGAACTTTATCAACTTCGCCATTGTTAGTCATCAACATTCAATGCCTGGTATCTTCAGCTTCGATAGTGATGTTTATGGTTGATATGGTTGTCATGATGTTCGAAGGATATGGTTTGGTACCTGGTTGTCGACATGTGATTGTCGTTAGTTTTGTCGGGGTTTGGTTTTCAAAGAGGGAACAAGTATCATCATGTGGGGTTTCTGTCACATTGTGACAATTGTCACAAATGGGTTTTTTTTAAGAGCAAGTGATAAAATCTAATTCTAAATCATTGCTAAAACCTATGCTACAAACATAATGAAAAACCCTAACACTTAAAACTACACCTAAAACCTAACCTATACCTAAAACCATGCATTAAAATGCATTTTCCAAAGTTTAAAAACCCATTCAAGTCATCTTAAAACAATACATTGCAATATAAACAAAACAATTAACCATAGGTTCCTAACTACATTGGAATTGCGTAGAGTAAACCTCGACATGTGAGCAGATAAGGATTAACCATTGTGGTTAGCATCGGAGCCTAACCACATGGAGAATTGTACCTAACCGTGGTCATGTGAGAAGTGAGGAGCTAACGGCTACGGGTATCAGACTATCAGAGTTTGCAATTAACCGCAACATCGAAACCTTGGCATATGAGTGCTAGATTAACTTCCAACCATCAACCACTAGTATGTTAGTTAGCAGAACCGCCAGAGCCCTAACCGCGGGGGTTATCCATCAGTACACATGCACTTTCAGCATCCTCCACCTGGTTAGCTAACCACTAGTAGTTTCTGGGTTATTATAAAGTTGAAAAGTGGGTTTTTGGTTTGAATGTTGTTATTTACTTACACCTAGACCTAATGTCATTAAGTGACATTAACTAAAACCATAAACCAACCCTATTTTGAGCTTATTCACTCCTAAACTCAGCATAAAGGAGTTAGAGTGCATATGGAGGGCTATAAAGCCAATTTTGCTCATTGAAGAAGGGGAGAGTGGTTTTATAGTTTTGAATGCAGATTCTAGAGGACATAGTGTTACACAAAAATATTGTCACCATGATTATTTGCAGTCAGTATGGGTCTATCATCACTTGTACTGTCCCCCTAAGAAAGTCTCAGACTTCAGCTCTTCAAGTCAAGCTTTGAAAATGAGAGAAAGACATTGAAAATCAATAAAGCTCTAGTTCTGCACTTTCTCTCACTATTGCCTACGGTCCCGCACCTTCTGTTTACAAAAACTGAGGACCTACCCGCTCTGTCCCTAAAGGTGTGGGTGCGGACCCCTGTGAAAGTCAAAAAGGCGCAAGTTTATTCTAAAAAACTCACTTCGGGTTAATTCTAGATGATTCTAGAAGGAATTTTGACGTGGATTGGCCGCTCTTAGGTGGTTAATGCATCCCAAAAGAGAAGGAGCTAATACCTTGATGAGAGGAGCTATCCCTTTGAAGGAGGGCTTTATCCCTTTGAAGGAGGACCTAGTAACTTCCCTCTATTGCACTATAAATTTAGGCATTGGGTTGGTTGCTAGAGAGGTTAGAAGCTGAACATTTTTGAAATGCTGGTGAAATTAAGACTTCCTAGTTGAGCTTGAGAGGAGAGATCACATACCTTTTTGGCTTCATTGGGAAGAGATTGAAACTTGTCAAAGTAGAGGAGACTTCTTGCTGGACCCTGGGAGGAGCTTGTACAGCGTCAAGGCACAGGTTGTAAAGTTCTTCTTGATTTGAATTAATACAATCAAACTCATTTTTCTCAACAAATTGTCTCATGTCATTTGTTTCATGAATTCCTTGACTTTCATGTTAAATATGTTTTATGATATTGGCTTTTCAGGTGCTATTTAATTTGTTTGCTTGTTTGTGTTTGCAGATTCGCGACAAGGGAGCTCATCTGGATCGAAGGAGAAAAGGCTTCCACAAACTTGCGTTGGACCTAAGGTAGGCCTAAAACACTTGTTTGCCTTTGTTTATAAAAGCATATTTAGAGAAAGATAGTGTGTGATTGGTTTGCTTGTTATTAGGTCTTCTTTAGATTCTAGGAAGGTCTATCTTGTCCGCAAGATCGACTCATTCCGTGTGACAAAATGGCGACCCACACAAATGTGTTTTCTGTATAGAAACGGGTCGATTACTGGGGTTTGTAGTTTCGAAAGCCAGCATTCGCATCAATCCCTCGAAGGTCGAAGCTATTGTCAAATTGCCTCCTCCTTCGAGTCTTCGCCAACTCCAAATTTTGCAAGGGAAAGCAAACTTTGTACGACAATTCATTCCGAACTACGCCGAGGTTACAAAGGGTTTTACCCTGTTGTTGAAACAGAATACTCCATTCTATTGGGATGAGATAGCTCAGAAATCTTTTGATGCACTAAAACACGCGTTGACCCATGCACCGTTATTCCATCCTCCCAATTACAACCAGGATTACTTCTTGTATCTCGCCGCCTCTCATTCCACCATTGGAATGGTCTTAGTTCAAGAAGATGAATTCAGAACTGAGCATGTGATATATTACCTTAGTCGAACTTTAAATCCAATTGAGTTAAAATACTCACATGTGGAGAAATTGGCATTGGCAGCTGTTCAAGCCGTCCAACGTTTTCGTCACTACATTTTACTACGTAAAACTACAGTAATTTCGGATTGCAACCCTATGATCTACATTTTGACCAAGAAATTGCTAGGGGACAAGTACTCTAAATGGATTGTTATCCTGCAGGAGTTCGACTTGGAATTTAAAAATCTAAGTCTAAGAAATCTTTAGTTTTTGCGGAGTTGATGTGTGACTTCCCGCGTGATGACACAGAAACTATGGTGGAGGAGCCCATTGCGGACGAATCCTTGTTTCTAATCAGCACTTTAGATCTGTGGTATGGGGATATAATCATTTATCTCCAGACCCAATCCTTTCGGCCAGAAATTTCAAGGTCAGAACGTCGGAAAATACGATTCCAGTCCCAACAATTCAGGATTATTGGAGATACTCTTTATCGCCGTGGGGCGGACTCTATTTTTTGATGTTTCTTAACTCACGAGGAAGCTGAAAGGGTTCTAAATGACTGTCACTCTAGAGCGCGTGGTGGTCATATGTCTGGGTATGCCACAGCCCAAAAAATATTGCGCACTGGCTACTTCTGGCCGTCTTTGTTTAAAGATTGTATTACTGCAGTCCGAAAATGCCACAACTGCCAAATTTTTGATCGAAAGATGCGCGCTCCACCTGATCCTCTCCACCCTATAATTGTCGTTGGTCCTTTTTCCAAATGGGGTATCGATTTTATTACATGTAACCCTCACTCGGCCGGGGGGCATGCGTATATCATCCTTGCGGTAGATTATTTCACCAAGTGGGCCGAGGCGATGCCTACATTTGAGGCAGACGGCAAGACAGCTTCAATTTTCATGTTCAATCATATAATTGCTAGGTTTGGTGTCCCACAAGCAATAATCACTGATCATGGGCGTCATTTTCAAAACGTTATGATGACCGAACTTACAGGCCAGCTTGGTTTATGTCACGATAGTTCAACTCCTTATTATCCACAAGCTAATGGTCTGGTTGAATCCATCAAAAAAGTTTTAGTCATCATGATCCGACGAATCATTGGGATTCATCGGTCAAATTGGCATAACATGCTATTTTCAGTGCTTTGGGCGTATTGAACTTCAGTAAAAACATCAACAAGGTTCACTCCTTTCCAACTAGTGTATGGTCTGGAAGTTGTGTTACCCATTGAATGCGAAATCCCGTCATTGCAAATGGCCATCGAGTTACTTCCAGCCACTTCCGAAGAGGAAAACCGTTTGTTATACTTGGCTCAATTAGATGAGAATCGACATGATGTTGCATTGGCGATCAAGACTCACGCAAAACGTATGAAAGCTTAGTATGATCGAAATGTGACCCCTCTAAATTTTTCGGAAGGAGATCTGGTCTTAGTTTACAATCAAGCTAATGATAAATTAGGCACTGGAAAATTCGTTCCTATGTGGCATGGTCCCTATGTTGTCAAGCGAAAGCTAGCAAAAGGGGCCTATGAATTGGTAAACTTTGACGGGTACTCTTTGGGTAAACCCAGAAATGGTCTTTACCTGAAGAGGTATCATGTTTAAAGAATGGGTGTGGAGATTTTTAGTTAGGATAGTTTTTATTTCTAGCTGGTGTGTTTTAGTTTAAAAAGTGTGCTTAGCTTAGAGAGTGTTTTTCATCATTATTCCCGCTTATCTTGGTTTTACTCTTGATATTGCAGATGTCGATGCCTCTCCAAACATACATTGGTTTCGCTGATGGTGCTTGTCGTGATACACGGAACATTTCTTCCGTAGCTTGGGTTATCTATTCGCCCTCTGACGAGTTAGCATCTATGCATGGGGTAAGCCTCGGTCAAACAACGAACAACATTCTCGAGTATAGTGCAGTGATTGAGTTGTTATCTGAATCTATTTCATTTGGGATTCAGAGTTTGATAGTGAGGTTAGATTCTGAACTCGTTGTATTACAGCTTAATAGAGTGTATGCCATTAGAAATCCAGTGTTATTGAGATTATTTTTGAGAGTGCATCTCTTAGAATGTGAATTTGATTATATTGAATATCAGCATATTCCAAGATCTTTAAATACATTAGCAGATGCAATTTCTTCTCGAATGTTAAGTAGACATTCGCAATAATCATACATGTAAATTTAAAACCATTCCATAACATTATTTACAAGATAAGCTGGTAATAGTGATATATATATATATATATATAGGAGTGTGTCAAAAAATACATCGTCCTCGATCATAGGTTGAAAAACACCTTATGATCGGCAAAAATGATAAGTACAAAAAACAAAATGTCATATGTGCCCACAATAGGCGATCATCCTATCACTGGTGATGATCTCGATAAGAAACCACTGCATGCACCACCTTGCAAAGGAACCTCCTAAAAGGTCCTGGGACCCAAATCACATAGCGCTGAAGTCGACGAGGAATGTCATCTATAGTGGTCTCCGGAATATCTCCTGTCAAGCGCTCTACATGGCCCTCCAACTCGGCCAAAACCTCTGCTGATTTGTCTTGTGGGGCTGGCGTGGCTGCAACTACTTGTTTCCTCTCGTAAGGCCGAAGAGCGGCTGGTTGCTGTGGACCCACATCTGCATTTGAAACTTTTACTATGAGTTTTGGGACGATAGAAAAATAAAAAAAATTAAAATAGGAAAATTGTTGAAAATGATTTTACCTGAGTCATCCCATTGCTCTCCTGGTGGAAGAGCCATGTCTGGGTCACCACGAAAATCTACCCCAGCGTAAGGGAAGTCCTGAATAGAAAAAACCTGGTTTTCCAACCATTGGAAATACTCAGGTTTGAATCGAACAACCTCTGTCCCCTCGTCCGGATGACGGGCCATAACTGCGACCCATCGCATCAGTTTGGGCTCTCGAGGAAGCCCAGCTCCAACAGTAAGGTGCTGTGGGATCAACATGGGAACCCTCTCCAGACCAAAGCTCACAACCAAAGCCCCATAACCAAAGGTCTTTAGTTGTCCGTTCTTGGCTCTGGTCAGTTGGCCTTTCACATTGGCCAACACAGCATCGCACCAGTTGAAGATGGTGCCTCGAAAGCAGTCAACTGCCATACGCATCTGGGATTCGGTGGTGTCAGACCAGGCAGTAACTCTCCAAATGCAGTAAAACTGATTTTTCTATTATTCCATAGGTAGGTCACTGTTATATACAATAGGAGTGATTGTTCAGTTCATCTCCCGATGACTGTTCACATTCCTAATTTATTTATTTACACAAAATTCCCCCAATCATGAAGATTAGGTGTCAACATTCCCCCCCTTAATCCAAAGGGATGTTGGTGAGTCCAAGCATCATTCTGAATGGTTCAAGTTTTTCCCTTCCAAGTGCTTTGTTGAAGATGTCTGCAATTTGCTCATTTGTAGAACAATGACGGAGATGGATTGTTTTGGCCTCAACATGATGTCGAATTAGATGATATTTAGTATTGATATGCTTTGTTCGATCATGGAACTTTGGGTTCTTGGCCAGCTTTATTGCAGAGGTGTTGTCAATCATGAGTGGAGTTGATTGTACTTGTTTTACCTGCAAATCTTCAAGAATTTTCCTTAGCCACACAATTTCTTTCGTTGCTTCAGCTGTTGCCACGTATTCTGCTTCTATTGTGGAATCTGCTGGAACTGATTGTTTGCGTGATCTCCAGGAGACAGCTCCTAATCCAAGACTCATAGCATATCCTGAAGTAGATACCCCAGTTTCTTTGTCTCCATCGAAGTCTGAATCAGAGTATCCAATCAAGCTGAAGTCGTCCACCTGTGTATACTTGATTCCAAGGTCTTGAGTTCCCTTCAAGTACCTTAGAACTCTTTTTGCAGTAGACCAATGTCCCTCACAAGGCTTTTGCATAAACCTGGAGAGGATTCCAACAGCAAATAAAATGTCTGGTCTGGTAGTAGTGAGGTAGATGAGACTTCCTACAAGCTGTCTATACTTTGTTGCATCCGCAAATTCCTTTCCTTCAATAGATGTGAGCTTTAAGTTTCGTTCCATTGGAGTAGAAAGAGGATTGCACTCTGTCATGCCAAATCTGTTTAACAAATCTCCAATGTATTTCTTTTGAGAAAGAAATATGGATTTTGGATGTTGGGTTACTTCAATGCCAAGATAGTAATGAACATAGCCCAAATCAGTCATTTCAAAACTTTTCCCCAATTCCTTCTTTATGGATGCAATGTAGCTTTCATTGTTCCCTGTCATTAAAAGATCATCTACATATACCACAAGATATACAACTGTTTTGCCAAATTTCTTGACAAATAAAGTTGCATCATCAAGATCAAAATGATTGAAGTTGAGTTTCAAAAGATGCTCAGTTAGTTTTTCATACCAGGCTCGCGGTGCTTGTTTGAGGCCATACAAGGACTTCACAAGTTTGCATACTTTATGTTCATGTACTTTCACATCAAATCCTTCAGGTTGGGACATAAAAACATTCTCTTTTAGATCTCCATTCAAGAAGGCAGTTTTTACATCCATTTGATGGACTTTCCAACCGTTCTGAGCTGCTAGTGCAAAGAGTGTCTGGATGGTGGCCCATTTTGCTGTGGGGGAAAAAGTTTCCTCATAATCGACCCCTTCCTTCTGTGCAAAACCTTTTTCCACAAGCCTAGCTTTGTGCTTGTCAAGTGAGCCGTCAGCTTTGTACTTGTTCTTGTAGACCCACTTGCAGCCAATTGGTTTGGTTCCAAATGGAGGATCAACCAGCTTCCAAGTGTCGTTCTTTATGAGGGCATCATACTCCTTTTGCATCGCTTCTTTCCAATTATCATGAGAAGCAGCTTCTTTGGAGGAAGTTGGTTCAAAATCTGTAGACAAGTTCAATTCACAATCATAAGAAACATCCATATCAACAGGTGAATTAGAGTCATCTACATCACCTCCATTTTGTCGGTTTGAATTTCTGGTTCCTGTTTTTCCAATTTCATCAGGATGAACACTTTCAAGTGTCTTTGTCAGCCACTTTGGGGGACCTTTCTGAGATGGTCCAGGCTGCTCTGTTGATTGAGTTGGGATTGAATCAAGATTGAGTCTCCCAATTCTATCAATTACATCACTTAAAGCATCATCCGTTGTTGGAGTTTCAGTTGGGGGAGAGTGTTTTTCAGAAGAAGATTCCACATGTTGATCTAGTATAGGAATCCCCCCTTCAAGATGTGGAATCTGATTATCAAATTCTTGAAATGATTTCATTTTTGTGAATCTATCTAAGCGATCAAGTTGCCACTCAACAACATTGTCAGATTTGGATGATTCAAGAAAAATTACATCTCTAGATACAACAAACTTTTTATTTACTTCGTCATAGAGGCGGTATGCTTTGGAGGTGTTTGAATACCCCAGGAAGATACACTTACGACTTCTAGCACCAAGTTTGTTTCAATGTACCTTTGGTATCAAAGCATAACAGGTGGAACCAAAGATCCTGAGATGTTTTACCGAAGGAACATGTCCATACCACAATTCATAAGGAGTCTTGTTTCTTATAGCATTAGATGGACATCTATTCTTTATATATGCAGCACATAGAACAGCATCATCCCAAAACATTATCTTTACATTTTTGAAGAAAAGCATGGATCGTACCATATTCAAGATTGTTCTATTCATTCTTTCAGCTACACCATTCTGTTGGGGATTATAAGGCACAGTTGTTTGATGTTTGATCCCATGTTGGCGAAGATAGTTTTCAAATTCATTTGATGTATATTATTTTCCATTATCAGTGCGAATAGACCCAATATGAGATTGTGCATCATTTTCAATCCATTTATGAAAATTCTTGAATGTTTGAAGAGCATCAGATTTGTTCTTCAATAAATAAACCCAACACATTCTAGTGTAATCATCAATAAATGTCATGATATATTTATTTCCATTTGCAGAAGGAACAGGCATTGGACCACATAAATCTGAATGAATGAGTTCAAGCTTCCTATGTGCTCTTGAATGTGAATCATGAAAAGACTATTTGCTATGCTTTCCTAGAATGCAAGCATCACATTGCTTATGTTTCCTAGGAATTGTAGGCAAACCAGCAACACCATTTTTCTTCAATAAGCGGAGACTGTCATAGTTTAAATGTCCAAATCTAGCATGCCATAATAAACTTGATGGAAGTGTACCTTCTTCATGATGAAAAATATATGAGAAATGTTGTGCATGAGCAGAGGTTCCTTGCAGTTTGAGAAGCCTTTCTTCTTCTATTCCCCTCATGACAAGTGAGTGGTCAGATGCTTTTCTTACCTCAAGCTTGCCAACAAACATATGAATGTTGTGACCTTTCTGGTGGATGTGAACCAAGGACAGCAAGTTTCTCTTGAGCCATGGGAGATATAGAACATGATCCAGAAGAAAGTCTGGAAGACCAGGCAGTTTAAGCCTGATTGTGCCAAGCCCTGATGGCTTGATTTTTGAATGATCTGCAAAGTATACTGCTCCATCAACATTGTCAGTGAAATCTTCAAAAAAATATTTTCTATGAGTCATGTGACAGGTTGCTCTTGAATCAAGCAACCAATCATTTTTCGAAGAAGCAAGTGAAGCATTAAACAAATCTTCATTTACTCCAATGTTACATTGTGCCTCAATATAGTGAGTGGATTCAGGTGCTTTACCTTTGTCTGTATCATCAGTTTTACCTTTTTGTTGGTTTCTTTTCTGCTCAATTTTGTCCCATGGTAGCTTGCATGTAGAGGCATCATGTGATCCATTTCTTTTGCAGCGAATGCAATGTAAGTCTGCCTTTTCTCCTTGAGAATGTCTGCCCCCCCTGCCTCTGAAGTATCTTCCTCTTCCTCTTTGTCCACCACTTCCTCTTGTAGAATCTTGAGCAGGATGCTTTTCTTTATGAGCAAGGCACACAGTCTCTTCAGAAGAATCATGGGTTGTCTTCTTTCCAAAGGCTTTCTCTCTTTCAGCAAAATTTTTCACAAGAGAGTCAAAGGTTATATCTTTAATACTTTCATTTGCTTGTAAAGATTCAAGATGATTGGAGTAAGTAGGATAGAGTGCCTTGAGAAAAGCAATAAGAGGGATATCCAACTCAAACTTAGTGGATTTGATATCATGCATTATAGATTTTACTTCAGATGCAAGAGCAAGAGGATCATTATTTTTCACTTCAAGAGTGAAGAGTTTAATCATGAGCTGAACAACTTCAAGTGCAGAATGTGAGTCAAAGAGTTCTTTCAGCTTTTGTAAAGCTTCAAAGGCAGTTGAATATGATGAAATATGGCGACTCACCTCTTCATTCACAGATGCTGTGATTAATGCATAGGCTTTGCTGTTTTTGTTTTCCCAAATGACAAGATCTTTGTCTGAGGTAGGTTGTACTGGGTCATTGTCTCCTTCTCCAACACACACTCCTTTCCACAACTCATTGAAGATGAGGGTGTGTTTTATCATCCGGGACCATTCAGGATAGTTCTCCTTGCCAGTGAGAACTATTCCTACCATAGAGATGATTGAATGCATTCTGTAAAAAAATACTTCTGCTGATAAAAAAATACTTCTGCTGATAGAAAAAAATACTTCTGCTGATATACAGTGAAATTGTTCTCAAAAATTTCTGTGGGAAACGATTTTGGTTGTTTAATTCATATCACAGTCAATAATCAATCATTCACCGCGAGCTCTACAAAGTTGGAGCAGCAACGGCATCAACCGCGAGCTCTACAAAGTTGGAGCAGCAACGACATTACAATTTCAAGCTCTGATGGCAGACATCTCATGTAATCTGAGAATGTTTTAAACAAAACATTAAACATCTATATTCTATAGTTGTTGCTTAGGCCACGCAGCAAGACTTCCTTCCAAAGTGCTTGACAGCGTTAGAACATATGGCAGCTTTAAAAAAAAAATGGAACAGCCTTAAAAACTTATGGGACAGCGTTAAAAATACATATGGTATTAATCATATCAGCGTTCCAACATAGCATTAATATAATCAGCGTAAATACCACACCAACAGCCTTATTAAAACTGCGTAAATATGTGAACAGCTTCTAGACTTTTGCATCTTCAAAACCTTCTTGACAATCTTCTATTCTTCGACTAAAAATGCTCTAATAATTCGGTCACGTACAGCTGAACCAGATAAAACGCCTCCATAGGCTCTATTAACAATGGAAAAATCTTCTCATGATCAATAAAGCACTGGTTATGAAAAGGAAGCAGCTCCGGGCAAGCCAATCTTACGGCCTGCGCTAAGAGAAGAAGTTTGAACAGTAAGCAGTAAGCTTCAACACGCAAAGCTTCAACACGTAGTAAACATATGGGACAACCTTAAAAACCTCAGCCTTAAAAACTTATGGAACAACAGTAAACTTATGGGATTCCATGCAGGACGGGCAGTAAGCTTCAACACGCAAAAAGAAAACACCCTCGGATGTTTGACATCCCTTACTCCGAGAGTATTCCAGTGGTGGGTATCGAAGACCTCGATGGCCCTAATCTGAAGACTCCGAGAGTATTCTAGATCATCTGCTCAAGCACATGGCAGACATCGTCACAATGTGTTTCAGGTGCCATCATAATGTCGAAAGGGCCATGGAATACAGCTTGAGCCGGCAGGGCTTATGGAGATGAGAAAGCAGGCCGATACCACAATGCGGGGCAAAAAAAAAAAATTCTTGGTAAGACAGAGGCGAGGTGAATCCAACTAACTACTCCAATACCTCCAAACGTTGTCGCAGCGTTTATGATACAGAGCAACTATGAAAGAATCAGGAGATATGAAAAAAATCTCACAAGTAAGAAGATGAAGTTGCAAAAGAAACATTTCAGAGTCGAATGGGCGACTCCTGCTCCACTTCTGGAAGACTGAGAGACATTACAATCATGCAAAAAATCGTGCAAACTGTTAGATGGTGGACTGGGTGGACTGGTCTATGTGTAGCGTTTAGACAGTGGCAATCACTGTGGAGGGAACAAAGGGACAGAGAGGCCAGCAGTGGACAGACTACATGAAACTAGCAGAAGGGAGTTACAAGACTATGCCAAAACTGGAGCTGGCTCTGATACCATGTCAGACTAGGCAGTAACTCTCCAAATGCAGTAAAACTGATTCGTCTATTATTCCATAGGTAGGTCACTGTTATATACAATAGGAGTGATTGTTAAGTTCATCTCCCGATGACTGTTCACATTCCTAATTTATTTATTTACACAAAATTCCCCCAATCATGAAGATTAGGTGTCAACAGGTGGCAATATGTAATGCGGCACTCCCGCAAAGTTTGGTGACAGTAAACGCGATCACCATGAGTTCAGGAAGGGATATGGTTTTTATGTCTATCCCTTTGTCTCTAGCCTGGATATTGCAGAACTCTAGCCGGAGGCTATCGACAGACTGGCCACCTGGCCTAGTCCCGAATAGAGTCAAGTCTTCACCTCTCTTAGGCAAACCGGTCAAGAAATATATGTCTGCCGGCTCGATTTTGAGCTGGTGGCCACCAATGAAGAAGCACTGGTCCTGTATGCTCCATCTGTCAACCAGCCACTGTAAGAAATCCACCTGGGCCCTCATGCCAGGTATGGCCCAGAATTTGTACAAGCCGCAGGCCTTCAATGCATCGATCGAAGGTTGGTGATTCAACGTGGCTAGATCCACGTCCTCATGCTCTCGTTCACGCCAATCTAGCATGATGTACTCTTTGCATCAAGTAAAAAGACAAATTAGAATGCTAGAAATTAATTTGTTTGGGCCAAATTTGAGAATTTTTGGGTTAAAAACCCTTGCGGCAGGGACCGCACCCTCTGGGTTAGACACAGTGCGTGGGTTCGCACCTTGCCTACATGGAAGGTGCGGACCGCTGACTTTTTCCCCATTGAGAAAAAGTTGGGGTCCGCGGGCTGGCAGTGTTACGCTTGCAGGCTCCCGCGCGCGGGTTTTAAGCCTAAAAACCCTCCAAAAATGAAATAAAAACCTAAAACAAGAAATGAAACGGTTAAAAATGAAGAGTAGGATGATTTGGATTACCTAGAGAAGACGACATTCGATTCCGACGGTTGGATTTTCTGCAATCTTCACGGGACATTTTCTAAACAAAAGCACTATTTTCTCACCCAAAACTCAAACGGTAAAAATGAATTGACGAAATCCCTTTTTATAAGTTTTTTGAGTAAATAAATTGAAAATTTGTTTATGTTTCACTTTAGAAAGGTAATTTTTGCGACATTTTTATCCATTTCAAACAAGTATGAGTAATGTTTGCATTTTTGTTCAAGATAACGGATTATTCAGGCGAAATCTATCATTTTCGACAAAAAAACATTTAGAGTCACTTTTAAGCTCTTTTCTGACTCCTGAAACATGAAAAGTTTGCCGAGTTTTTCTTTTAAACTCGTTAAAACGAAACTAAAAGACAGTCCACTTATAGCTCTTTTCTAACCATAAAAACATGAAAAGATTACTAGATTTTTGTCGTTTCAAATTCGATATTGGTTATAAAACAACGTGTCGTTGATCGCTTTTTTACTTTTTCGGATCAGGGACACTATTTACGAAAAGTACTCCTTGGTCGTAAAAGATCAAGCGGTTCTCTCAAGTATTATTTTATACTTTTTCAGGCTTGGGAGACACAAATTTACGAAAAAGGTCAACCTTGGAGTTTTCTTAAGTTTTTTCAGACTCTCTAAAATTGAAAAACGCCGAGTTTCTCCTATACTGGACTCGTTAAAATTTCACAGTAAAGGACTTGTTCAATTACAAACAGGAACGAACCACTCCTTCTTAGGGTTCGAATTTAAACTAAGTTGGACTCATCCGAAGGATGAGCTTATAATCAAGCAAATGTTATCCTCCTCAAGCTTGTCAAAAATAAAGAGGTACTTGCCAGAAATGGTGGGGGAAAAGAGAGAAAAATGAGCTTGTTTGTCATACTTTGTAACCACTCTTGAACACGACACTTTTATTCACCTGGGTTGGGAAATCCTTTGCCTAATAGTTGATCAAATCACATTGAATGTCTTCAGCCAGTTTCTGGGTATTAACTTTGGTTCAATTGTCACCAAGCCATCTGTCATGTCGTTATGTGTTCAAGAGGTCACTGCCAATAAGCCATTCATCTGAAAAATATCTGTCATCCATCTTGACCATCCCTAAGTCAGTCCTTGCAACTAAATTTCTTCAACTTGATCTATGATTTCGTGTTGTGGGCTTGCCTGCGACGGATCGCTTTCTATCGACTTCAACTCATTATCTAGAAAGATGATCTAGAAATCGTCAGTACCTTGGGATCTACATGCCTCAATGGCAGGTTTCTCGCCTTTGACGACAGGTTGCGTCATTGACCTTTGATCAAAGGATTCCGTGACATGTTCGACATCAACACATTTATTCACATCTCATGGATTGTACTGGGTACTTTGAGAGCCATTGACATCACTGGTGGTTTCTCTCACACTTGTTAACACTTTACATCATTGACTGGTAATCAAGTGGTTTCTACCATGTTCGACTCCAACACATTCATTCGCATGGATAGAATTGTACTGTTCCGGGAAGTAGAAATGAAGATCCTAGATCTAGTTTCCACAATCCAGGCTGCGAGGAATTTTGTATTCATTATATAATGGACTATTCATAAACAGATGGCTACGCCCATACTGTGTCCACATGAGTCTATACTTGTGAGGTATTACAAGATCATTCCTGTATCAGAGCAGTAGTTAGTTTTCTAAGTAAGTTTTGATTTGAGTATGGGAATGCCTACATCAGCGATGATATGATCTCATATATATATCTTGCATTGAATGTTTTTACAGGTTCCAACCGGGCTCTCGACAAGATGATCCTCGAAATGATAAAGTACTTCACTCTTCCTAAATGATAAATGAAATCCTCATCTACTACAGACTTCGTACTTTATGGGGCAATCTGTTACACAAAAATATCGTCACCATGATTATTTCCAGTCAGTATGGATCTATCATCACTTGTACTGTCCTCCTAAGCAAGTCTCAGACTTCATCTCTTCAAGTCAAGCTTTGAAAATGAGAGAAAGACATTGAAAATCAATAAAGCTCTGGTTCCGCACTTTCTCTCACTATTGCCTATGGTCCCGCACCTTCTTTTTACAAAAACTGCAGACCTGCCTGCTTTGTCCCTAAAGGTGTGGGTGCGGACCCCTGTGAAAGTCAAAAAGGTGCAAGTTTATTCTAAAAACCTCACTTTGGGTTAATTCTAGATTATTCTAGAAGGAATTTTGACGTGGATTGGCCGCTCTTAGGTGGTTCATGCATCCCAAAAGAGAAGGATCTAATCCCTTGATGAGAGGAGCTATCCCTTTGAAGGAGGGCTTTATCCCTTTGAAGGAGGACCTAGTAACTTCCCTCCATTGCACTATAAATTCAGGCATTGGGTTGGTTGCTAGAGAGGTTAGAAGCTGAACATTTTTGAGGGTAAATGCTGGTGAAATTAAGACTTCCTAGTTGAGCTTGAGAGGAGAGATCACATACCTTTTTGGCTTCATTGGGAAGAGAGTGAAACTTGTCAAAGTAGAGGAGACTTCTTGCTGGACCCTGGGAGGAGCTTGTATAGCGTCAAGGCACAGGTTGTAAAGTTATTCTTGATTTGAATTAATACAATCAAACTCATTTTTCTCAACAAATTGTCTCATGTCATTTGTTTCATGAATTCCTTGACTTTCATGTTAAATGTGTTTTATGATATTGGCTTTTCAGGTGCTATTTAATTTGTTTGCTTGTTTGTGTTTGCAAATTCGCGACAAGGGAGCTCATTTGGATCGAAGGAGCAAAGGCTTCCACAAACTTGCGTTGGACTTAAGGTAGGCCTAAAACACTTGTTTGCCTTTGTTTATAAAAGCATATTTAGAGAAAGATAGTGTGTGATTGGTTTGCTTGTCATTAGGTCTTCTTTAGATTCTAGGAAGGTCTATCTTGTCCACAAGATCAACTCATTCCGTGTGACACATAGGTTGTTTTGATTTCAATGTAATAGGAGCACCGGGAGTCGGAATTGGGAAACATGATAGACATTGAAAATGTAATTCATAGATATTTCTTGTGACAGTGACCAGAAGTGCCCTCGTGCACAATCAGTTTGGTTAAATTGTTGTGTAATCGAACTTCTCAGATTCAATCTTAATAAAGTGAACAACCATCTTGAAAGCAGACCTGGAGATGTAGTCCATCAGGGACGAACTCTGTAATCAATATTGCTTTCTAGTATCGCTGTGTTTTTGCTACTTATTACTTCTATTTTCATGCTTCTTATGTTTCAATTCCATCAAAAAGTCATTCCTTTTCATTCAGTTCTCACAGTTAAAGCACCTTAAGTTAAAATTCAGTTCACTGATGGCATTAACCGATTCTACTTGAGTTTAATGTATGATCATTTCAGATCATGTGGCCAAGCAGGGTATGTCAAACCATTTCTAGTTGGGGTCCTTGTGTGCCCGAATGTAAACATGGTGGAAGTCCACCTTGAACTCTGCATACGCCGACAACTGCTCGAACACGGTTGTTGACAACCGCGGCTTCTAGGATTTGGCAATGTGAATACTCGTCTCCATCAGCACCCATAAGTCTTTGGTTTCCATCACCCACGCAACATCTTTCGTGGCCCAAAGAGATGCGAACTTTTCTGCTTCTAGTAAATCCTTCTCCACAGGAGAAAATTGGCTATCCTCCGGCAATTCCCACGGGACCAACACTATTGAGAGAAGCAACCATGAATAGTGAAAAGTCTTACTATTTTTTTGCACCTCTCTACAGTTCACAAGGAACTCACTACATAGGTAGCACGCCCAGTTGAACTGTATGCCTTTAGCACACTGAACTTCCAAAGAAACTACTGGTATTGGCACCTCATCCGTGAGACACTTTCTCATTACCTTTCTAGCTAGAATTTGCGTGAAAATCTTGACTGCGGGGTCTAGAATGCTGGTAATTGACTACCCACATGACTTTTTCACAAGCTTAAACTTTCCTTCATCTTCTCAGTGAGGTCACTCTCGCTCATCTTTCCGCCAAAAGCCTTGGCCGGATTTAGCCCAAAGTGCGGTAATAATGTGATCCTGTGGATCAACATGTCGATTATGGGGATTGGCTCATTCAGCCATAGAAATCCATCATGTACTAGGAATAGCAACTGTCTAATGAATATTAGGTTTATGTTTGACCGATGGTAGTGTGACACCCATAACAAGTTTAGCAGCCTTGACTTGTTGACTCCGCGAATCCATTCCGCCGACTCCAACGTGGTGACTCCAGACTCCTTGTAGAAAACCATTTGTATTAAGATGTCGGTATAAAGGTGGGGGAATCACTCAAGGTCCACCAAATCCTAGTCTTCAAGCTTCAAATGCAGGACCTGTGCCAAGCATGGGCCTTCAAAGGTAATATTCTTCAGCAACAGGGGAGTGTTGAGGGAGAATTGTCCGGGACCTAGGTCCTTCGGGACCTTCACGTTGCCCTTTTGTGGAGGGATATACTTCAATAGTTTTGAAATAGAGTCCACCCCCTCAATGTCAATATCCTCTGTGCCCTCCTCTGCCTCCAGATCGACCACCTTCTCCTTCTCCTTCACGCTCGACTTTTCTTTCTGCTATGCCTGTGTAGCTGCATGTTTCCTTGGTGACTTGCATACCGGTATGGCTTCTTTTGCTTATCGTTCTTTAGATTAGGGACCTCTCTCATCGGCATAGGCTTTGTCCTAGGTGACCTCGGCGCCATAGGCACTATTGATGAGACCTCCATACTTAAAACCTTAGGGGCAGCTCCCTCTGAGGCAACCGTCTCTCCAGCGCTTCCAGTTTTTGTAGGACCTGGTCCTGACATGGTGTCTTGATTAAGCTTGCAGTCTGACTCGAAATACTGAGCGAACATGGGGCTTACAAGAGAATCCTCAAAGAACTCACAGTTGATGGACAATAGATAGCACAACTCAGAAATTCTCAGAATGCAAAATGTTTCTCGCTAGATGGCCACCTATAATTTATAGGTGAATTCGAATTCAAATTTGACCGTCCCCCCAAAATCCGTCCATAAATGCGAAATTGGCAGTAGATTTCCAAATATTTTACACTTGATTTCAGCATTAAATACCAGCTGCCCACTCCTCTTAACAATCTTCTGGCAGTCAAATCATGAACAGTGACGGTAACGGTCACTTTCTAGTTGCATTGCGTGGTCTCCACCCTTATAGCGCAGCTTCCTTCGTGCTTCTTCTGGTACTATGACATCCTCCTATTTCACGTAGAGCCCCTATCGCACAGTTCTATAACCTGTGTAGTGTATTCTATAGTCCCATGCCTCCTTACATCTGCCTGGAGTGATAAGACTATGCTACCATCATGTAGTCATAGGGTTGTATCCCCAATATATGGCTTCAGTCAACTACATTTTCCTTTCCGGGAAATGGATCTCCATTCAATTTCACAATCTGAACTGCTCCACCATCGGTAATTTCCTTGATTACATATGGCCCTAGTCAATGCATCTGAAAATTTCCAGGAAATTTATCAAATTTGTTTTCATATAATAAAACTAAATCATTTACCTTGAAGGTGCACAATTTGATGTGTCGATCGTTCCATGCCTTTTCGCGTTCCTTCTATACCTGCTGATGGTATCCAGCAAAAAATCTATCTTCCTCTAGCTTTATTAGCTGTGTGAGTTTCTCTTCTAAGGCTCCATGATCCACCATCCCTGTGAATGTCACTATGCATAGACTAGGCACGATATACTCCATAGGCATCACGACCTCCATGCCATAGACCAACCTAAATGGTGTCTGACCCATAAGCTTCTTACAAGTAGTTATATAGGCCCATAACACAGCGGGTATGCACATGTCCCAATAATTCCTTTGTGCATTGAAAACCTTTGTCAACACATTCTATAATATCTTATTGAATGCTTCAAACCTCCCATTGGCCTGAGGATGATATGGCATACTCTTCTGATGATAAACTTGGAACTCCTCTGTCAGTGCAATAATTGTTTCATTAAGGAAATGCATACCATGATCGCTCATTAAAATATACATGCAACCAAACCTAGTCAACACATACTCAAACATAAATTTCTTAGTTGTTTCCCTTGTATAGTCCTTCACGGGTTTCACCTCTGCCCATCTGGTCAAATACTCAGTCGCAGTGATGATATAATGTGCACTCGTCTTCTTTCCCGGAGGATAAATTGGTCCTACAAAATAAATTACCCATTTTTCGAATGGTTGTAATGATACCTATGGATTCAAAGGAATTTCATCCCTTCGCGATGGCCTTTCGGTTCTTTGACATGCATCATACAACCTACAATATGCTTTGGAATCCTTATGCAATGTTCGCCACCATAACCCAATGTGCAAAATCTTCTGTACTATTTCGTTTCCTACATAATGGCCTCTTGCAGCCCCTCCATGATCTTTAGCTAGGACACTGCTTCATTCAAAATCAAGCACATAGCATCGTAGTATCTCGTCCGATCCCATTTTATACAAGTGACCTGCAATAACAGAAAAATCTATTGCGTGAACCACCAATTCCTTCTTCTATTGACTAGTGTACCCTTTTGGAGTCGTTCCTGTAGTCGAGAAGTGGATAATATCTACAAAATGATTGTCTGTTACGTGCACTGTAAAGAGAGACGTGTTAGGCAGTCCTTCCTCCAACTTAGTAGGCTCCTCTCCTATTTCAATGCACGACAGATGATGTGGTCCTGCATTCAATCTCCCTGGCTTCACAACTACTTCGAAATCATACTCCTGAAACAAAAGCAACCATCTACATATTCCCCCCCCCCCAACATAGGCTTGTCGACCAAGTACTTTAATGCATAATGGTATGTATACATCTTAAAGTGTCTGCCTAGCAAGTAATGCCTGAAATTATGGAGCGCGTACACCATAGCCAACCCTTCGCGCTCTGTCATCAAATAATTCTTTTCAGCCTTTGGTAGCTTCCTACTCAAGAATACTATCAGGTGATCCAATTCTCCTTCACTCGCCCATGTCAGTACTACTCCCAACGCAATACATGATGCATCCACATGCACATGAAATTCCTTCTTCCAATCCGAGAAGACTAGGATTGGCGCGGTGACCATTTTCTCTTTCAATACCTCCAGACTCTCCTGACATTCCTCATTTCAACAAAATGTAGTGTCCTTATTCAATAGCTTTTCCATCGGCATGGTAATCCAGGCATAGCTCTTGATGAACTTTCGATAGTATCGAGTATGATCCAGTGTCATGCGCAACTGTTTAACATTTCTTGGTGCCTCCAAATTAATTATGACTGCGATCTTAGTAGGGTCCACCATTAATCCTTGTCTGCACACTACATGACCCAGCAAGATTCTGAACAGGATGCAAAATAAACACTTCTTCAAATTTAGTGCAATCTGATACCTCCAGCGCGTATCCAACATCAAGCACAAACTAGCTACATGGCACTTTACCAGTCCAAACATGGTCTAATTGTCAAATTATACCTCCAAAAACTTGTGAATGAATTACTTGAACTCCGTAATGACTATGCATGAAAAGATCGCTGGTGCTTTCTTAAGTCCAAAAGGAATTATCAATACTGAAAGCATCCCCACTCAGTTGCGAAGGTAATCTTACTCCTATCTTCTGGCGTGATATTTATCTGATGGTATCTAGAGAACCCATCAGTAAATGAATATGCTTCTTGTCCACCAACATTATCCAACACTTCATCTGTGAATGGAGTTGGGAAAGGATCATGAATGCAAACATCGTTCAACTTCCTTAGATCTACACAAATCCTTATCTCATCCTTCTGCCTATTTTCCTGAACTAACAGGACATACCCAATCGGACTCCTCCACTGGTTCAATAATACCCACTGCCAACATCTTGTCCAACTCCAAGTGAACCTTTTCCTTGTACCTAGGATTAAGTCGATATCGCCTCTGCTTCACAGGCTTTGCATCTGGTTTCAACATTATTTTCATCACTCCTAAATCGCATATTATCCCCTTCAAGTCTGAAAAATTTGTAGGGAACAAATCTTGGTACTCGCAGAGCAACTCAGCAACCTTATCGACCATAGCATCATCCCAATATTCCCCTATCTTCGCAAACTTTGGCTCCTCCTCTGTTCCAATGTTCACTTGTCTAGTTTTTAGCGGCGCAGTGATATCTGGATTCTCTATCTACAACCCCTCAACTACACGGTGACCTTCTGCCTCTAGGATATTAATGTTCCTTGGATCCTCTTTTTCTTCAGTAGTCACATTGTAGCACTCCAACGCATGGCGCAACTGGGTGGTCCAATCTGGTTGAATCAAATCAAAGTGATCCAGTGGTATTCGGAAGTTCGCTGCCTTGACCTCTTGCAATACTTCGTCAATGCACTCGAATCCATCCTCAAAGCTGAATGTCATTAGGAATCCCTGTCTCAAAATATCCCATTCGTTCATACCATGGCGGAGCTCTGTTTCCAGTTTCCAATTCATTGGTATTACATCTAAAGTATGAAAAAACAAATGCACCCACTCCGGTTGCGGCTCTGCTCCATATGCATCAGTCTATTTTGCTAAGTGATCACATGGGTCACTCCTCCCATCATATTTCTTTGTTAATAGGACTTTTGGGTGACCAAACCACACCCTCATCATCCTTCTGTATTTGCGCCATCCATCAAAATTGTCTTTATGCTTACCCCACCATCTTGTGGGCGTAGCGCGCAGTGCCAAATCCAATGCTTAGAAGTGATGCTTCTCATGTACTTCCATTTTAAATGCATCCAAAAATTTATCTACATCAGTTAGACCATCATAATAAGGCAAACTCCTTACTCTAATGATACATTGCACAACAATTTAGTCATCATTTTACAGTGCAGTGTAGATACTTTGTGCAACCTATTCTGCTAGTGTTCCAACTCATCATCTGAATCTGATGTATAGGAACTTTCGCAGTCCCGTGTAATGCATCCATCTATTGTCGGATTCACCCAATCTTTCTCTCACACTGTTATTTTTTAGATCTGGTCCAAATCATTGTCACTTTCATAATCGCGGACCAGTTCAGTATAGCGCAGTCCTTCTACAGGGTCCAAAAGTACTACTACGTAGAGCACTTTCCTCTCAAATGACAATGTCTGCTTCTTCAAATTGATCACCCCATTCATGTCAATAGCCCTGTCAAAACCAAGGAGTGCGGGGTAGGGATTGTTGTCATCAGCAATCTCTATTACTTTGAAATCAGTCAACGTGCTCGCGCCTTAAATATCTAATGTCACTCCCTGCAATCTTCCCATGGGGATAATATTTTGTTGATTTGCCATCCTTAATTGAATCAGATACCACTGCAATGTAGGTCTCCCCATTCTTTCCCATGTTTGTTTAGGAAAAACATTCGCATCTGACCCAAGATCCAGAATAACTTGGTCCATTTTATACTCTCCTATTTGCGCGGTGAGCCTCATCTCACATCTTGTTCCTGCCTTATGTTAACCAATTTTCCTGACCATGCGCGGTCCCTCAGGAGCATTTTCTTTAGTGGCACATTTATTTATCAACTCTTGTAATCCTTTCACAGCCTTTCTATTGTGTAGTAACTTCATACAGGTCTCCAAAAAGGTAGTAAGCATGGATGGGTCCATTTCTTCAGACTGCTCATCTTAACTTCCTGAGGTAGAAGCCTCAGTGAAGCTTTTTTTCACTTCCATGAAGGTTTCTTTCACGCGCTCTAGATCAAAGCCAACCTCCTTCTCTGGAGATTTGTGGACCCATTCACTTTCTTCAGCCTGCTTTCCCTTATCTTCGCCAGTCGTCATTCCACTTCGCAACACTATATTCACATTAGGATCTTCTTCGTGGGGTTCAACCCTCATCATCTGCAGGTTCTGGGTAGGTTGTTGAGGCTGCATCCCCTTTTCGTGCATCTTAGCTATTAATACAGGGCAGTCTTCTGTCGCATGGTCAAACTGAGTACAATATCGGCATGACAAACACTTCGGGTTCATACACTCTCATGCGTAGTGTCCTAGCCCTCCATAATTGTAGCAAATAACTTGTCCCCGAACTCTCGAAAGTCCTCCTCTGCCTTGGCATCGTCCTCACCCCTGATATCCTCCTCATACTCCCCCAGCACCTTGATCTGGAGGCCGAGTTTTTGTCTGCATATGATACGCAGACGTTATTTCCATCATGAGCTCATATCTACGGCAATTGCGCTCATCGTGACCCACTCATTTGCAAAAGTTGCAGAAGAGTTGTTGTGGTGTCTATACAAATTTTTGGAGCAAATGACAATTGTTTTTCACATTCTTTCTAGCTACCTGACATATTGCACACCACAGCATGGGCCCCGTACTTGGCCCTGCTTGAGCTTCTAGCCTTAGAGGCATAGACCCTCCTCCTGCAACATAATTCACGAAGACAGGGAAATGATCTTTATCATGCCCCTGACTCTTACATTTCAAACACCAAACCTCTTTGTGCACCTCTGGTCGAGCCACTCTATCCTTTTTCAAAATTTGGAACTCTACGGAAAGATTTTGCAACTCCACATGAATCTATTGAACTCCCAAAGAATCATCTGGAATTGTTGTCTCATGCAATATTATCGCAATCCCCAGGGGTTCCTCCTGGATCCCAATATTTTGTTGTGATAAAGCAATGCTTAAAAGAGGCAAGAGAGAAGCCATGAACCATTCGCGATGCTACCCATTCGTAAGATTCATGTTAGATTCACGGATCTTGCATTTCAATCTTTGATCCAGATCCTAGGGTGTCTCGCCTAAATTCATCATGATTTCCTTGAATCCAATGATTGATTGTGCTTCAGACTTGGGCCTACTGAATTCGTTATTCAACACAGTCTGAATGTCTACCAACACAACCATCGGGTTATCAGTGCAGTACTTAATGTGCCAAAATAGTGCATGATCTTGTAAAGTAGTAACCAACGTTGCTTTCTTCATCTGATCATCTGAATGTTCTGGGTTGTCCATACGAACTTCACCACGAACCAAAACTGGTCCGGTTCCTCATTTCCCAAGCCCTTGAAAATGGGAAACATTACTACATTCGCCATATTGAATGGTGGTGGAGGTGGTGGTGGTGTGGGCGAAAGTGTGTGATGTGAAGGTGAAGATGGAGGTGGTGTGGGCGGGTGAGGTATTCGCAGAAACCCTTGCCTTATTAATTGGACAACACTCTATAGAAAATCTTGTGCTACTCCTTTGTCGTCACTCAAAGGAGGCTCAATTAGTGGGCTATATTCAAGACCTATTCTCCTCCTATCCCTGAATAACTTTCCACTTCACGTAGCTCCAAACATTAAGGTAATTGCATCACCCTCTTTTCACACAAGAGAATTTTAATCCAAGTATTCAAAGATCTCAAATATTTACCTTGCGGTCCCTTGAAGAAGCTTCACTCTACTTCATTGTAGCTGACCGAGGTATCAACCACAAACTCTATCACAAATCCTCTGATGACATGATCAAGCTAGTGATTGACAGCGTGTGCGATCTTATCTTTAGAGGCTTCCAATCTCCGCACTAACTCTGGGGTCCACACTATTGGACTGTCGAGCCTCCACCTTCCCGAGTCATATGCTAATTTAGCGATCCACTGATATAGCTCGATTGGGAAGGAACAAAAGAAAATTTCATGTATCTTTATGTACAGGTACCTGTCCAACCACTGTTATTTTGTTAATCACAAATTTACGTTTTCTTGCACCGCGAATTCGTGGATCTTTCTATCCAACCACTCCTCAATTACTTTCTTTGTTGGATTCCAGTGATGCGGCATCACACATCTCTTTAGGAAGATTCCAATTTGGGCAATAGAACCATTTGTTGGCTTAGTGGGTCCTGACCTAGGTTCAGAGTTAAGTTTGTCAAAAAAATCCCTACACTACTGGCCCTTTCAGCATCAACTTCTGGAGCGCAGACTGAAGTCTCACCCAAAGTAGTATGGGGGAATGTTGGAACCAAGTTTTTGAACTAGACATGAGTGTGATGATGTTTTATGCCCTAAACCTGCCTTCGCACAGATCGATAAGCCCCGAAGGTTTATCAATATAACTTCTCTTAATCAAATTCTATACCTCTGTGAAGGTCTACAACTATCTTTCGCAGACCCTAAACAGGTGAATCAATCCTTTACTTGCCTCTACAACTATCCTTAAGTCTGTATTTGCCTAGATCAGCTTAAGTGTTTGATAATATTAATACGCAATAAGATATTCTTCACGTAAATAGTTATTATTACTTGCGTTCATATGACAATGTAAACCATGTAAAATCGCGCATCAATACAATGTTACTTCATAAACCCATCATTCATCATAAAATAAAAGCACATTCATTCATAGCAAAAATAGATAGACAAAACACAGATATTTCTAGAATAATCTCTTTATTAATGCTTATGTTCTTCTTACAGACTTAAGATTTCCGCATGCACTCAGCTGCAGGGGTTCGTGCACTCAGCTGCGGACTCTACTCTAGCCCTCTGTGCACATAGCTGCAGAGCCTCTCTTCTACTCTAAGATTTCTTCGCTCTTTCTTCTATTGACCCATTACATTCATTCTTCGTTACTCATGAGTTGCCTTACACTCTCTAAGACTCTCCTTTTTATACAATCCCATGGTTTGCGGACCATGGGATTGTATAAAAAACCCGACACAACTTACCTAAAATAAGGGTAAAACCCTTTACGACACTTTACTATCTACGCTCTCCGTGACCACATCTTGCAGAGACTTTACACTTTACATAACAAAAAATTAGGCTTCCTGCCCCCAAAACTTGGGCTTTTTCCTCAAAATTGACCGCAGGGGACCCTGTCCCAACAACTGGGTAGGGAAACTGTGGCCTACATATACTGTGCATGATAGCCTTGAAATACTCATAGAGCCTTGGGTTGACAATTAATGTGGAATTTGGTGAATTGCATGATTCATATCTGAAAATTAACATCATGTATATCATGTGTATCTGTATGTTTTGTTCATGCTAATCTACCCTCTATGGAAGGAAAGTTTTCTTTCTTTGGTTGTGTTCGTGTGTATATCTATTGGATCGATATTGCTAGGAGCAAGATATTCATGAGGAAGTAGGTTATCTACATACAATATCAGATTCAATGCCCATCACCAATCTGCAAGGATTCAGGTGTGTTTCTTTGAACCACCTGTTTAACATTGTATGCATGAATATAACAAATGTTAATGGATTTCATTGATCTATTTTTATTGATATATTTTCAATTATCTCTTTTCATTTTGATTGCACACACGTTTATGTAGTGAATCTCATGCAAGATTCATAGACCAACAACTCCTTTTGCTTTCCCTATTTCAATCACAACAATGAAAACTTTAATAATGAATTTATAGTCATAACATAACCATTTTGTTAGGCCACTAACCTTCTACTATAAAACCAAACCATTTCCTAAGTGGGTCAAAGAATTAATTTCCCTATTTTCCTCCATCCTAAGGAGGGAGAATGATCAAAATGTGGATGAAGCAATGCTGGCAATCCTAAACCTATTATGTTTCCCTAATAATCATTTTCATTCTTTCAAATATGTTGAATCCATATCCAAGTCTATGAAAGATCACTCTGTTATAGCCTAAATCTACCTCAGGTTGAAGGAAGGCAGGTCTAGGGTAACATCAAACTACGCTTAACCTGGTAGCTAGCCCTACTAGGTCGAGAGAGGGCCCTCTCCTTATCAATCTCAAAGAAAATATGGCTAGTAAGGCTTGAGATGACTAATATGAAAGCTAATTTTAGGCTAGGTATATGTTCAGAGGAATTTGATTGATTTTAATGGTTGTTTGTTGGATCAGATGAGGAAGGCAGCTTTGGGTCTGGGAAATCAACTCAGACTTGCAGAGGTTTCTGTGGGGCGAGGTAGGCAAGTGTTTTAGCACTTTGAAATGAATGTGATGGTGAGTCTAAAGATTGGTGAGGAGTTGGAGAGGGCGTGCAAGTTTCATGAGTCCTCTTCAATCAGAAGAAAACATTTAAAATTAAATAAACCCCAAGGCAAAGCACTGAAACACCAATGGATTCCACCCTTTACTCTTGATTCATTTAGTTATGCAAAAAAAGAGAGATGATGGCACATATACACATAATATAAATTGAATAACATAGGAAAAAACAATGCTAAATCACATTACAACAAGAATCCCACAAAATGTTGCAAAACCCTAGTTCATTTCCTTGCCAAACTGCAGAAGTGATTTACAAAGTAGCTCAATGCATCCACAAGAGTCCAACCTTGACAAATGACTAAGAAAGTACAAGATATAGGCATAAAACCACCTATGCTAGCCATTAGGGGTTGAATCCATGAGTCAAGGAGCTGAGTCAAGGAGCTGTTTTAACAAGATCTAAACTAGGAACTGAAAAATAGGCAATGGAACAGCTTGCCTCTGAAACTATGGAAACTGCTTCATTCATCCTCAAACCAACTCTAACTGATGTATCTACCTCCTTAAGTCATTTTTCATCATATTTACATCATGGTACATAAAGTTACATAAAATTACATCATTAATTGACCAAGAGAGAAGAAAAAGACAAACTGACAGCAAACTGGGTGAAATTCTGAACAAATAGGCAAAACTGGCAAATTTTCCTCCTATGCGTCGCGCCACTGATCCTATGCATAGCGCTTTTTCCAGGCCCGTTTTGGAAGGCTTCTCGAAGTCCAAGTCAGGCACAGAATAGCTCATTGGAAAGCTTGGTGAGTCTACTTTCTGGGACATCTTGAATTTTTTGATTTGGAGTCCATTTGCCCCTCCAAAAATGGAATCTCCCAAGATTTCTTCTTGTGTGGAAAAAAAGTGGCAGAGAGGGCACTTTTTGGGTGTTTTTAGCCCTTTTGGAGGTCTAAAACTTGTCAAAATTTCTCAGCCATTTTTGAGCAAGCATAAATTTTCATGTTGATTCCAAAAACGTAAACTTTTTTCCAAATGGAGGTCCCCATCAAAAGTGTAGCGCCACTTGCTGAAAAAACCTGTTTTCTGTTTCAAAATTTTCAAAAATGACAAAAACTTCACCAAATTTCTTGAAATTTGGCATGAGTGATCCTTTTTATGTGATATGCTAGGCCAATGATGCTTCAGCCAAGATCTTGAGCTTATCTTGCTCCTTTTTGCTTCTCAAAGCTCTCTTTAGTTTCACCTTTAACCTCTTCACCCTTGTTTTGCAAATCTTATTCCGGGTTAAGTAATGATAGGCCATATGGCACAAAATTCTCTTTTCCTTATTAGCTTTCTCAAGCAATTTCTCCAGATGAATGTTTGTCCTCTCTAACCATGATTCCCAGTCAGCCTTAATTTCTTGCTCAAGGGGTGTCATTTTGGTTTTTCTTCCTTTTTCCACTTGTCGATTTTCTCTAATTGTGTGTAGCTCCATGATTGCTTGTTTGTCCTCCAATTTCTTGTTCTCTTGTTCAAGGAAGTTAATAATCCATTTAGCCTCTCAAGTTCAAGTGATAAGGCCCGAATTTTAGCCTTCTTATCTCTGATGATCATATCCTTGAGTCTTGAGCTTTGAGGGCCCAAATCAATACCATCCTCCTCAACCAAGACAAAATCTTTGTCTTGCCCTTCAGAAGGGCCTTCGTCATGCACTTGTTTCATTCCTTTGTCTTTGTCCCGTACCTGCTCAGCTGAAGAAGAAGGCAAAGCCCCTTTCACCCCTAGTGAAGATAGCATTTGCCTGTGATCCAGTGAGGAAAACGAGACCCCTTCTACCCCTGGTGAAGATAGTACTCGTTTGGCAGCAACAAAAAGTCTCCTGGTGCCTTTTTGATAAGTGACAAACACTGGCACAGCTGTAGTTTCAGTCTCATGAACATCTAGCTATCTTGAAGGCCCTCCTTTCTCTTGAAGCACCGATGGAATCACTTGAGGGCCTTTCAAAATCTCATGTGCAATGAAGGTATCCCATGGTATGTTCGACAAGCTTAGCTGATGCAAAACAACAATTTTGATCAGAGAGAAGTGGTAAATGTCGTTGAACTGCTCAGGAAAAGGTTTTCGTTTCACATATAGAGCCATCTTCTCAATATTCTTGCAGATAAAGTATGGGAGGTTCATCATCCTCACTCTTGTGAAATGCATCAACACTTTGACATGGTAGGTATAGAGATGAGAAAACCTCCCTTCACAGGTGAAATACTTGATGATGAGTTTCATGAGAGGAACATAAGTGTCCTGCAAGTATTTGAAAGGAAAAACCCTACTGATTTGCCTCTAATAAGCAACCTTGATGTAAGGCTCATAATGCTCTCTGCCCACATGCTGCCCCTTGTTCCACTGTTCACCTACATTAGGGATGCTTGTTGTTGCTGCAATGGTTTCAGGTGTCAAGGTGAAAGAGACACCAGCTAGGTTCACCTTGTCATTATGAAGATGAAGAACAAACAACCTAGCTAGCTCATGATGATACTTCACCCTTTCTACCATTTCACAAAACTGATAACAAGATCAATGTTTAAAACAGGCTACAACAAGAGGGCAAGCAAGTAATTCTGTGAGAGTAGGGGCTCCTCCTGGATATGTTTTCCTCCTTTATGTGGTTTTTTGTGCACATGGGCTTCTTGGGAAGAATCACCAATAGTTTCATCATCCCTCTCATATGCTGAGTCTATCTCCATGCTTGTGAATTTGGAGTGAAAACTGATGAGTATGAAGAGATTATAAAGTATGAGGGTGAATAATTTATGTAGGAAATGACTGCTGTTTTTCTTTTGGGAAATGAGGGAATGACTAATATTATGACTGTAAATGAGGGTTTTTATGGTGGAAGGAATGTAATGAGGGAATAGGAAATGGGAATTACGGTTTTGGTAACGTATAGGGTTAGGGTTTTGTAATAGGGAATGAGTGCCAATGATTTTGGGAGAGGTAAAGAGGAAGGGATTTAGGGAAATTTAGTGTGAGGGAACGGGGTGTAGAAAAATAATCAAAGGGGAATAAAAATAGCAGAAGAAAATACCCTATGCAAATTTTAGAAGAAAATTTAGAGACAGCTAGGGTTTAATGTTTTTGACATACAAATCACCACCACTAATGAAAAATTGCTTACTAGACAGGATGAGAGGCTTCACTTACTTGTTGAGAGGTTAATTGTGAATTTGGAGGCAGAGGAAGATGATGAAAATCGATTTGAAGCTCAATAGGTAGGTGTGTAGCACTGCCTCCCAGGTGCGTAACGCACTTTGTATGCATAGCGCCTGAACAAAAATCAGTGTAAAACCTGTGCCAGGTGCGTAGTGCTAGGTAGGTGTGTAGCGCAGGTGCCCAGATGCGTAGTGCCTGTGTAATTTCTAGTTTTTTGCTCAGTTTCGCCTCTTTCTCCCAAAAACATGATTTTTCCCTTTGAGCTCACTCGCTTGCAAAAAATGAAGACCTTCAAATACATAGATGAGCTTTATATCCCCTTGGCTTTAATTTTTCATTTAACAAACCCACTTTCCTAAAGTCTTATTCACTTTTGCTTTAAAAACTCTGTTTTTCATTTGTAGTTTGACTCTTCTTGATCACTTGATGAACTAATGCATTGATGTTTTTGTTTCTTGCAGTGGCTGGAGTTGGCAAGGTGACCAAGGGTAGCAACTGGAACTTATTACATATAGAAAACACTTTAAATTACATGAAATTTGTAAATAGAAATAAAAAGCTTTGTTTTCACCTCAAAACAGAGTTTTGAGGTAAAAACTATTTATTGAGCATATCATCAGCAAATTTATGATCTTATGAACTTATAAAACCTCCTCATGTGCCTGCTGACCTTTTATTGACTTTTGGATGACCATGGTGGCAAACCCTAGACCTAGTGAGACCTAAAACTCTAAAACTAGCTTTTGCAAATGAAATGACACAAAATGACAATAAATGACCTAAACATGTGAAAAAAATGCCAGTAGGTAAATGCCATGAGGGAAATTAACAATGAACCACTACCATCAGTTGATCCATGACCTAATGGAATGCAGTTGATCGGATGGGACACCTAATATGCATGTAAAAAGAGAAATTTGATCACTGATGGAGGGATGAAGATACCGACACTAACACACTCTATCAATATATGTAACAAGTTAGGGGGTGGGGGAATGAGATCCAAAACCATTTGAGAGAGCTTAGGATTAATGACCATGGATTACTTGTGGCTAGAAATGTCTTACCACCTTTCAATGATGTTTGAGTAGATTTTTTATGAGTTTTTTTTTTTAATTCTCATTAAGCAGACTCCATACCGATATATTATTTTTCTTTCCCTCTTACCTGGTTTACCTATACATCTTTTACCAAGCACCCTTCTTATCCACTTAGGGTTAGAGTAGGTCAACATGAAATGGATATCTAACATGTGCATTATATGGCTTCCCTAGATGAATAAGGATATGAATAATTCTACGTCAACAAGATTCACTAATAAGCTCATGTAATTTTCATTTTCTATCATCATTGATAAGAAACCAAAATATTTCCTACAAAAAATCAAGATATGTATTTAGGTAGGGACTAAGATCAAAAGAAGGTTGTCATTTTAAAATAGGATTCAACATAATAAAAATTTATGGATTATACATGGCTCTCTATAAGCTACCAGTGTTCCTTATCCCTAGGATTTTTGTATTATAATATGCAAGACAATGATCTATTTACATGATAAGTGCTTCTTTGGGGAAAAGAGGAAAGATTATGTGACGTACACTATTTCAATGGAAGGCTATACTTTCACAAACCCATGGGAAGTAAAAATGGCTAAAAAAAATATTGTAATTCATATATGCCCCCTTGGATAGGCCATATAAGTGTGATCCTTTTGTATTCTTAATTCTAGGGGAAATAAGACCATAGGCCTTAAGGACCATGATAGCAGGAATGAAGAGGAAAAGTTAGCCAATAATGGATAATGGTTATAGGTGAAGGCCATTATGAAAGATAAATATTTATAATAAAATACTATAAAATCCTTCTATACATAAAAAATAAGCTCAATGTACTATTGTATTGTACATATTTTATAGAATGGAGGGTGAAATCCTTACAGTAGGTGACACTAAGTTTGTGGCACCACCCTAGGATAGGAGAGTGCAATTACTAGAGGAAAACTTGGGAAAGCCTAAGTGAAGTACCTCGTGGGTGATAAAGAGGCACTATAAATAGGAAAATACACCATGTGGCTCCAATCCTGAAGATTTTAAGTTCTCTAAGATCTATGATTAATTTCAGGAGGATGGTGAAGATTAGGAGGAATTAGCCAAAGCCCTATTTCCCCAAATTAGGAGGAAACAAATAAAGGAAAATTTTGTATCATAAGTAATCATTCATGGAGAAAGTGAGGAAAGCCTCACATATGCAAGGGGCTCTCAAATGGATAAGGCCATTGTATTTAAAGGCATTAGATGATTAAGGAAGAACAAGAAGGGTCTTTGGAAATTTCCCAGGGTTGATAAAAAGCCTAAATTCCTAAAAATGGGAGCCACTAAAAGCACCCATGTGATTCTTAAATAAGATCTCCATTCTACATTTACACTAGATGAAGAGTTATTATTTGAAAATATGATGGAAGAGTTAGGGAAATAGGTTATTTTCCTTGATCCTGTAACTTTAAAGTATCCATGTAATGCAACAGAAGAATGGTATAACAACACCCTCCTTCTTAAACAATGGCATGTCCCACAAGGAAGGTAGAGAAGCTTCATTCTTATAGATGTAGAAGAATAAAATCACCCAAAAGGATGGGGGAACAATATAGAGATAAAGGAGAGAATGACCATAAGAAGAAGATGGGGAAAAAGAAGAAGATGAATGAATAAAAAAGGGAGAATAATCAACTGAAGAAGAGATAAAATGTGATAAAATGTGAGTAAGAAGACAAGAAAAAAGATGAATGACAAAGGAAAAGAACAAGAGAAGATGGAGATGTGGAGATGGTGAGGAAGAGAGAATAGAGAAATTGAGGATGAATTAAAAGAAAAGAAATCCAAAATAATAAACATAAAAGAGAATTATAAGGCTAAGCAATGAGATAAAGAATGTAATTAAAGAATTTATCCAACATAAGGCAATAAAAGCTTTTATGATACCACCCACTTTTACGTGGATCAACTCCTTTAAGGATGGTTATTTAAGGATTTTCAAATGTATCATATTGTAATGGGGAGTCTTCACTTATTTCAATATTACCCAGTTACTCTTTATGCAGATAAAATTATATAATTTTAGAAAATAAATTTAGATACAATTTGAATAAGCATTTCTATATTTTTAACAAATCTAATATAAATTAAATATAATTTATTTAACAAAATTAAAATTAAATATTTATAATATAAAATTAATCAAGTACTTATAATATTAATAAAAAATTATTAAATTAAACTTTGAATTAAAATCAAATTATAAAGATCACCAATATCACTATGAACTAATTAAAGACAACCATAATAAACCTAAAAACATCCTATAAAGACCAATCGAGTAGCAATTTTTTTTACTTTTGTAAAGGTCGTGGTTGGAATGGTACTTCTCTTAGTTCACAAAGTGGTACTTCAAACCCTTAAAATAAAATATTTAAGTATTTCACAAAATAAACCAATCAAGTGAATTGACCAGATATGTTTACTTAACCAATCATGCAAAAGAGATGTTTGTTGAAGTTTATTGCTCCCCAGAAGACAAAACATGGTGCCATTATTTTCACTTGAGATGGTTCTTTGGTCATGTTGCTTTTAAGATATGAGATAAAATACTTAAAGCATATAAGCTTCATTATCACCCTGAGCACAAGAACCAAATGTCAATATAAATATTGATTATAATTTTAGTATGTGTTTTGTAATAATTTATTTATTTGTTGTTAAAATATATGCGTAATATTTTAATTATTTGTTGTTAAAATTGTTTTTGTTTGGTTAAGAGTTCGTCTTGTTTTTATGTAAAAAAATAGGTTAACAGTTCAAGATTGAGAGTCATGTGGCAGGAGCGAAAGCCTGTCCTCTTAAGGACCACCAACGGGTTATTCCAAGTGGAGTGGTTTTCTTTGATTAACATTGAATGAGTCAATGATTAGCAACTAGAGATAGTTTGACAACAAAGTTATGATAGGTTTTCCCACATGTGAAAATATATATATATGCATAATTATGTTAGTTATATATATATATATGTTTTCAACATTTTATTTTAAATATATATTTCTTATATATTTCTTACTCTTTTATAGATTTTTTTTTTTATAAAAGTGTTAATTAAATTTATTTTAAATAATCTTAAAAAAATCTCCGTATTTATATTTAATTTATATAAATTATATATAAATTAAAAAATATTACTTTTAATAATAAAATGAATATATAATAGTGAAATACTAATTATATATATTTAAATATGTTTTGATAGGTAGTTCAATTGCTTATCAAATAATCTCAATCTTGTGTAAATTAAGAGATCTAAAGTTCATTATCTTGGAAGTAATCAAGTATATTTAATTTATATAAATTATATATAAATTAAAAAATATTACTTTTAATAATAAAATGAATATATAACAGTAAAATAATAATTATATATCTTTAAATATGTTTTGATAGGTAGTTCAATTGTTTATCAAATAATCTCAATCTTGTGTAAACTAAGAGATTTAAGGCTCATTATCTTGGATGTAATCAGGTAGGTATAGAAGAGGAGAATTCTGGAAATTTTTAGAAATCCAAGTTAAAACGATCATGTTTTGAATCCATTTTCACCATTAAAAAAATGGTTCAAACACTTCAAATTTCAAAATCTTTGAAAACAAAAATTACCAAATCCTTAGATCGTAAAAATATAGGAAAAAAAGTACAATAATTTTCATAATAAAATTGTAAATATGAAACTTGAAATGACAACTAGATATAAAATTCAATCATTCATACCAAATTCATTTTTAAATTCCAATTTTGATGTTAAGTATTTGCAGGTAAACCAATATGTTAACTATAATATCGTAAAAAATGAAAAAGGAACCATCCGAAAATTAAGATAAAATAATAAGGAAAACTTTGCATAAGTATAATAGGTTGTAATTAAAATAAATAAACTTATAAGTTTATTTAAAAACATTGATTATAATAATATAAATATATAACGATAAAATATTCATCATACATTTTTTCCTTAATTTATATATTTTAAGTTATATAAATTTGTGCATAGGCTTTTATTTAAACTTTTTAAATTTTTTATAAATTTGAAATTAAAATTAAAATTGATGTATGTGAATTAAAAAAATATATAAATTTGTAAGTTATCATATATCATAAATATATTTTACATTTAAATCTATCAAAACATTTAAAAATATATTATAGATTATTATATTTTTTCCTAATCTTAATTGTAATCTTCTATAACAGATATTTTTAAATGTTTATATATAAATGCTGCTTTAGTATTATGTTGCACTGCAAAACATTAATAGCATTAAAAATATTGTTACTTCTAAGTTCAAAGAAAAAATGCGGTGTGAGAAAGATTTAACAGCTAAAAAAAATTAAGATATTATAAGGAGGTCATCAACCCCACCCTAGAAGATCAAAAGTATCTCTCTGTTCTAACTAGCTCAAAGAAGAAAACTAATATAGCCAAGATTAGAACGGGTCTTTGGGCAGTGACTAAAACACCATGGATGGAAAGGATCTTCCATCTCTATGAGAATATCACTTCCTCTTAGATTCGGCGCCTACAACCACATTAGATCTCAGTTTCATAATCTTTGTTGCAACACTGACCTTACTAGCCTTTTACTGTGTCAAAATTATAGTGATCTCGGGAGGCTTCTCTCCAAGCTTTTTGAGCATAGGAATAAAATCTTAAATCAAAGTAAATAATTCATTTCTTTAAGTCCGATAGACCAAAGTTTGGACTCAGTGGACATTAACCATCATCATCATCATGACATGTTTTTTGTTTTATTTTTATTTGTTTGTTAGTTGTTATTAATTTAACATTGATATATATAACTTATAATATTTAACTTTGAAAAATAAATATTTATTTTCAATATTAAATAAATAAAAAACAACTAATTTTTGAAGTTTTGATTAGACCATAACTTAAAGGTCTTATTGTAGGTTTTGAACAAGATGATGGAGTGTAGATAACTACCTCACATATTTTATGTCATAATTTATGGATATGGTTGCAATATTCATACGTTAGTTTTAGATATTTGTGCAGTGATTTTTTATTCTTCCACCATAATTTAAGCATGGTTTTGTATAAAAATGGATAAGAATAAGATGTAAATAACTTTATTTACCAATAATTACTTCTCACAATTATTTATGTTTTCCTCGGCACTTATGTAGGAGTAAAATTGTCGATGTATAGACTTAATAATGGTTACTACCCTGCAAAATATATGCAATTTCATGTGCCTACACAAGCAATTAATATATATTGTGCAATTATTATATCCTCTCCACATCTAAAATTATTAGCTCCTCCTAAAACAAGACTATAGGGTTCCATTTTCCTATTAACCACTATTAATTTAGCTAACATTGACCAATATAGGTTATAAACTTCCCTATAACATTTTTTTTATATTTCTATTTGAATATTAGTTTTATTTTTACATTAAAACTTATTTTTTAGTTAAAACAATAAAAACATAAATTTGTGCAGATATAAAAATGATAGGTTTATAAATTGTATTCATTTTTATGCTTTAAAAACCAATACAGATCCCTCTTAACTCTCGATCTACTAAGTGCCCAAAGAGATCAATTTTTTCCAGATGCAAATTCTCATTTTGAATATAAAGTTAAGGAAAGGTTTGCACCACGAAAATTTTGATTCCTTTATGACCTTAAAAGATTTGGAATTAAAATGGATCTATATTGGTTCTTAATGATATTATTTATATTCATATAAATTTCATATTTCAATAAATAGAAATATTCTTATTTTTAATTTCATTAAAGCCTTGAAGACACATATAGTTACATGTTTCATCTTTTTGTGATATATGAAATGATTTTTTTGGTTAGAATTGGACAATACATATTTTGTGATTGTGATTCCTTATTGTTTAAAAGGCATTTTTGAATCCATAAATGGATTTAGCATCCTAAAAAGCTCATTAGGCAAGTTCCATCTTTGAAGAATAAACAACTTTAACTTATGATTTCTAAAAATTTATATCCTATTTTGGACAAAATTGCCTAGAAAAAGTGTTTAAAGGGGTCATCTTGTCTATTAGTTACAATATATATATAAAACTTGAGTGGGCCTAACGGATAATAGCATGTGTTTCTTCCTAAGAGGTCACAAGTTCAAAAAGAGATGGGGTAGAGTATGTATGTCTTACTAGACTTAGTAGTACTGCACCCACAAAAATTTATGCAAGTCCTTGTGCCTAAGTAAGTAGTTAATTTATCCACTTCACATTTTAATATATTAGTCCCTACCAAAGCAAGACTACAAGATTCTATTTTCCTATTGAGCAATATTAATTTACTATTAGTTCCTACCAAAGCAAGACTACAAGATTTTATTTTCCTCTCGAGCAATATTAATTTAGCATTAACTAATGTAGGTTATAGATTTTTATGCATTTTTTCCTAAAACATAATTTCTAACTTGAGTGGCAAAGACTAAGTTGCCTTGCAACATGTGTTCTCGTGTTTAAATTTATTTTAATGTGATATGTATATTATGACTTTTTTCTTGGAAAATTTTGGTTGTAATTTTATTCATAAAAATAAAATTATAATCCAGCAATTTAAATATAATTGGTTTTTTTTTTTTTTTATCTCGTAGTCTAATAATTTTACCCAAAATCTAATAGATATTTTTAAGAATTATATGTTTAAGTTGTTTAATCTACAAAGTTTGAGTACCACAAAAGTATTTTTTATTTTAGAGTATTGAAACATGTCTCTCATATTCAACTACTATTTAAATATTTGCACTTATTTACAGCTACTATAACATCTCCCACATATTAAGCCAACATATAAATGTTTAAACTCTATTATAATATTAGATATCATAAATTTCATGTTTAATAGATATTTTTATTTTTCAAATTTAAAAAGCAATATTATAATTTATAAGAAATTAACACTTATAATATTTCATATTAAAATTTTCATATTTAATAAAGAGTGTTTAACAATTAAATGTCAACATCAAAATTCAATATTATTGGTGCCCTCATATAAATTAAATGGTCAGCTTGAATTCATGATAAGCATAAAAATACTTACTCCATTACAAATAACAAAAATTAGTTATTAATATTATTATTATTATTATTATTATTAAAGGAATTAAGACATGAATTAAGTATATATACATTTAAAAAAATATGTAACAATATACTTAATCATAAACATTTATCCCCATTTTATTATGGAAATTCTTAGCTTGTGAACAACTCTTCTTACAATATCATAGGCCAATACCATGACTTATCAATACCGCATGTCCAACATGATATATGTTGATATCACATTTTCTTTAATTAATTCATTTGAGATAAATTAATTAAAAAACATAACTAGCTTGGAGATAAATCTTGATATTTCCACTATAAATACTATTATAAATATTCCATATATCAAAATATTTAATAATTAAATTAAAATAAAAACACGCTACTAAAAATGAACATACTATTAATATAAATATCTTAAATAATTAAATATGAAAATTCGAATAGAAACCTAATAAAACAAGCTCAACTAACAAATTGACCAGCCAAATATCTTGAAAAAACATTAAAATTAAAAATGATGAAAAACCTAATAAAACAAGCTCACCAATCAAATTGACAGGCCCCGAACAATGAATACAGACATTATTAAATGTTTTCTACGATGACGATTATGACGTCGCACTATACACGCCCGACAGTCAGCTTTAAATGCCAAAAGTATTGGACTGTTGGATTTTAATGGCGACAAGGTGTGTTTTTTACGCCATGCAACGTGTATGAATTGCATTGCGGAAGTAATATGTAATTTGATCCGAGGGATCAATGGTTAGTCCAGCATATATATATATATATATATTTTGTGATTTTTTGGTGTCGAAATTTGATAGAGAATTTTTTATCATATATATGGATTTAGCACTCTCAAAAACCTTTAAGGCACTTGGATTGTGTAGGGATTACCAATCACAATTGTGATTTCAATAAATTCTTACCAGATTTCAGAGAAATTAGACTAGAAAAACCTACGGAGAAAGTTTCCAAAAAATCACACTAAAAACAACTAGAAAAAAAATAAATTTCTGGATAAAATGATAAAAAAGACATTAGAATTGTAGAAACCATTAAATTTTATAGGTGTTTCAAATTTGAAATTTATATTGGTAAAAATTATTAAATTTAATAAGTATTTCAAATTTGAAATTCTTAACCAAGTGAAAGTAATTAATGATGGTTCATTAATTATAAAATGCACATTTCAATATGAAATTGGGAGATACTTGACATACAATTTTAAAAAGTTTAATGTGTAAACTTGTCCAAATGCACGTTTCAATATGAAATTTGGAGATAATTGGACATAAAATTTTAAAAGGTTTAATGTGTAAACTTGCCCAATTTCAACTAGAAATTTGGAGATACTTGGACATAAAATTTTAAAAAGTTTAATGTGTAAACTTGCCCAATTTTATCTTTTGAAGTTATTTTCTTAGTCTTTTATGTTTTATTTTATCTAAAAATTATAGTTTTAAGTTGAGTCTATGCAATGGAGCACTTTACTAATTTTTTTTGGGTGCTGAATCTATTTTTATATTTATAGATGCAGTCTAAATAATGAAACATTAAGATGTTACAAAATTATGATGAAAAGAGCAAAACAATTGCCTCTATAGCTAAGAAAATATGTAGTCTACAAATTCAAGCACACTAAAAACAAGTTTTACAATGTGTAGTCTAAACGTTCTATGTTTTTAACATTTTCTAGGCACATTTTTCTGACTAGTTTTTCCTAAAATCTGGTTGGAAATTCTGTAATTACATATGTTTGTTATTTTTGTTTGAAATATTTGTTATTTTTGTTTGAAATATTTGTTTATTTTTGTATTATTTTTCATTTGATTCTCCAATTTTTTTTTTATAATTTCTAATTGTTAAATTTACATCTAATTTTAATTTATTATTTTGTTTGTTTGTTAACAAATTATATATTCACATTTAATTATTATAATAAAATAAATTTAAATATCAATATAAATTAATACATTTTATAACATTTTTTATAATTCAGATATTGATGATGCTATTTTTTTTAATAAAAAAAATAAAAAAATTAATAAAAATTAATATTTAAATATATATTATTCATGGGGTTTTGGATACTGATTAGGTGTATAGTTAAAGCACTCTTAGATGTGAAGTCATTGCTTCAATTTCTCGCCTTAATTGGATGTTATTTTTAGATATGACCATGATGTAGTCTCATTGTTACTAAATTTACAAAAACTTTAATTAAATGTTAATTTTAGATATGACCATAACATAGCCTCATTATTACCAAATTTAAAAAATAAAATAAAAAATTCAAATATATATTATCAATATAAATACAAAATATTACAACAACATCTAATTTTAGACTTATAATGCATTTCGAAATAAAAACCAAAAAACAAAATTATATATTTTAATTTAATTTAATTATTATAAATGAATACCTATAATTAATATAGATAAAAATATTCTTTAAATATAAATATAAATTAATATAGTGTATGACAATCTCACACAAAATTATGATCTTAACTTTTTAATAATAATAAACGTTAATATTAAAATAAAATAAAAAATAGCACTTTATGATTATGGCGTGTTTGGAAAGAAAGCCCAAAAATATTTGGTAATACTTACGTCACATGTAAAATGATACTCATACATATATATATATAATTTTATAAAATAAATTTTAAATAAAAGGATTTTATATAATTTTATAAAATTTAAGATTATTTTATTTTATAAAATTAAATTAAATATAATTATAATATCTTCTTAATAATATTATTATAATACAATATAAATATTTTAAAGTGTATTTTTATATATGATAGCTAAATTTACATGAAATTATAATAAATTTAGATTCATTTTAAATAGATTTTTATAATTAGGGAATTTTATTATATCTATATATATATAATAAAATAAAAAAATTTAAAAAAAATATACAATAAAAGATATTAGCTAAAATATATAATAGGAAGCAGCGATGGTGATTTTGTCAATCACCAACCCGACAAAATGGTACCTGTATGCAAACCTCCCAAAAATGGTGCCCAAGGGTTCGCCATTGTAGGAATTATGTGTGTCCCTGTTCCATCCCTGCCTTTCGCCTTCAGGTATGGCATGGTTTATTGTGGATATGCAGTAGCCCTCAATGGCCAACCTTGAGTAGTTAGTCAAGGAGCTTTTGATCTTGTGAAGACTCATGGGGTGAACGAATGAATAAGTAGGATGGAATCTTGATGAGCCTCCAAATTAGACACAAATTGAGGCCCATCTAACCTTTTTTACGCACATAAAGACTATATTAAATATCTCATTCTACACCTATTAATGTTTTTTTTAGCTTTAATATGTTCTTAGGCATGTTTAGAGATAATTGCATATTATGTGCCTAATATTATTTATTTTTGTAGAATATTGAGAGAATATTGAGTAAATTCTTAGTGAGATAATATAGGGACTGGTTCCCTACTACAGGATGGACCAAGATTGGATAATAAATAAACAAGATATCATGAAATTATTGACAAGTTTTGGAGCTCCACCCTGACCTTTAATGAAGATTCCTATTTTTGGGAACTAGGTCCACTTTTTCCGGGATTTTGAAGGGGAAAGTTGTCTCCTTTAAATGAGGGTGTTTCCCCATCTGTTTGTATAAATAAAAATTCAAATTTACCTCTATGGGCATGTATTTCTTAGTCTTCTTGTCAAGAAAACTTGTTATTTAGCAACTCTACTTTCATTTCTAAAAGGGATGTGCTTTGATTGATTCAAATAATGAAGTTTGGTGCCATATTTAGCTTCTAAAGCTTCGTTTTCTTCATAGGACTCTAAGTATCCTTGGGCTTGGCCGTCCCAAGAGCCTCAGAGCCCTCTTGTACAATTATTTTATTTCCCTTAAATGTATTTTTCACTTGAAAATCTTATTTCTGCATTTACTATTCACGCTTCTTTGTTGTATGTTACATTGCTTAAATGATTGAAGTGAGTTGTTTTGCAGGTTATTTACAGAGTCACAAGCATGATGCATCCTTAGAACAACATTGAAAATTCATATTCATGACTAAGCTACTTGGATTGGTTTACTAGTTCACGAATCTAGAATTTATGGGTGTCTCTTGCAACAACTTAGTAGTAATTGTATGTTAATATTTAGAGCATGTTATTGAGCTCCTTTCGAGTTGATTCCACTTGCATTGGGTCATAACGACATTCAAGTTAATAACAAAATTTACTTCATAGCATTTTCACTTGACCAGGCTAGGCATTTGATAGGTTAACTAGCTCACTAATTCTTGAATTTCTGTTTTTTAGAGTAGTAATTTTCTGCTATTTTTAAGCACATGTTAACAACGGTATTTTTGAGTGATTCCACTTGGAATGGAGTCCTAGTACATCCTACTTAAGAATAATTTTTGTTCCCATCTCATTTTCATTTGATTTGTTTGGGCATTCAACAAGTTATCTTGAGGAGTAGCAATCATGTCAATCCTGTAGCAGTCTTGTAGCAATCCTAAGTATCTTGTAGCACTGTCTAAACTCGACCATATTTGCCTTAAAACCTTGATTTTTGCATTTTTGGATTGAATAATGACCTCTAGGCTTTGAATCCATGGTTGAGGAAGACCAAAGACCACTTAGGACTTCCCTTTTTTCCATTGCAGCACACTCTGACAATTAAGGATTAGTAGACAGGTTCATGAATTGAATGACATGATGATGATTTTCATGATTACTTTATGAAGCACCTAATGAACTCTGTTACAAGGTCTAATCTCTTTTAAATGCAATGATTGAGATTTGGTTCATACTCTTTACTTTATGCAATTAGAGTAGGTTTTCTTTCTTTGTCTTTTGTTTCCTACAATAGATTAAGGTTTCCATTTCAAGCATTTCCATTTCTGCAATTAGTTAGGTTAGATTTCATGATATTCACTTCATTGCATCAAATCAATGAAAGAAGGGAACATTGTGTTCTACACATGTAGTGTCGACACTCTTAAGTTTGTATGAGCCCTGGGTTGATAATTTAAGTTGGTAACCTTGGGAGTTGCAACATTATTTTTGCAATACTGAGGTTCACCACTTTTCCTATTTTGATCTTGTAGCACACAACCTGAATCCTGTAGAAAATAATTTGTGCATGCCAAGAGGTGGTGGGTCGACCCTTTTATAGGAAAGAACAAAGTTTTTATAGGATGAAGATAAAGTGCTACAAGAAAGTCACAAGTTGTTACAGGAAGCTTGATAGTGGATAGAACTAGCCTCAAATCCTAAGAAGGAGGAAATAATCATGAGAGAAAGGGTAAGTGCATATTTTCCTTTGCTACCTATGGAAAAGAAGACCACAAAACTCTTTAATTCTTCAACAATACATCATGTAGCCAATTTCTGATAAGATTTGGGAATAAAAACCTGAAGTATGGGTGTTTCTTTAAGCATGATGAGAAGGGGAATTGATTTTTTTCTTTTAGTTGAGCATGAGATCTACTCTCTTTCAAATAGTGTAAACAAATTGTTCATTTTACCATTGTCTTAAAATAAATTAAGTGCACAACAAACTCCAAAACTTATGGCAACAAAGGGAAAATTCTCTATTTAATAGTGATAAAAGTTTATTGAAGCTATGGAAGGAGGACTTAGCAAAAGAAGAAGAATGAGAGGGGATAAATCAAAGAAATGACAAAGAAAAGAGCAGAAATAAAATTTGAGCGAAAGAAAAAGGAAGATATTAAAGAGCATGCAGGTTTCCATTCAGTAGAGGAAGCTACATCCATATCAGTGTGGGACAATATAAAAGTCATATGAGGCATAAAAGAACAACAACAAGGCAAGAAGATGGGTAGGTTTCTCAGAGGATGAAAAATAGTTTCAGTAGGGGGGTATGATGGAACTCCAAATTAGACACACCCATCTAATATTTCTTAGGCACATAAAGACAATATTAAATCTCTCCTTCTACACTTAATAATTTCTTTTTTAGCTTTAATATGTTCTTAGGAAGGTTTAGAGATAATTTCATATTATGTGTCTAATATTATTTATTTTTGTAGAATATTGAGCAAATTATGAATGAGATAATATATGGACTTTCTCCCTACTACATGATGGACCAAGATTGGATAATAAATTAACAAGATATCATGAAATTATTGACAAATTTTGGAACTCCACTGATTGAGAAAATACAGGAATGTGTTCCCTGTCATTTAATGAAGATTTCTAGTGTTGGGAACCAGATCCACTTTTTGAGGGAATTTGAAGGGGAAAGTTTCCTCCTTTCAATGAGGATGTTTCCCTGTCTATGTGTATAAGTATTAATTCAAATTTGTCTCTAGGGGCATATATTTCTTAGTCTTCTTGTGGAGAAACTTGCTATTTAGTAGCTCCACTTTCATTTCTAGTGATGTACTTGGATTGATTCAAATAATGAAGTTTGGTGGCATTTTCAGCTTCTATAACTTGGTTTTCTTCATAGGATTCTGAGTATCCATGGTCCTGGCCATCCCATGAGCCTTAGAGCCCTCTTGTACAATTTCTTTATTTTCCTTGAATGTATTTTTCACTTACATTTCTTATTTCTGCATTTACTATTCATGCTTCTTTGTTATAGGTTACATTGGTTAAATTATTGAAGTGAGTTGTTTTGTAGGTTATTTACACAGTCACAAGCATGATGCATCCTTAGAATAGCTTTGAAAATTCATATTCATCATTGAGCTACTTGGATTGGTTTATTAGTTCACAAATCTAGAATTTTTGGAAGTCTCTTTCAACAACATAGTAATAATTTTCTACTAATTTTTAGAACGTGTTAATGAGCCCCTTTCAAGTTGATTCCTCTTGGATTGGATCATAAAAACATTCAAGTTAATAAAAAAAATTACCTCGTAGAATTTGTACTTGATCACTCTGACAATTTGATAGGTTAAATAGCACACTAATTCTTGGATTTCCAACCATTTTTAAAGTAGTAATTTTCAACTATTTATTAACACATGTTAAAAAGGATATTTTTGAGTGATTCCACTTGCAATGGAGTCCTAGGACATCCTAATTAATAACAATTTTTTTCCCATCCCATTTTCATTTGATTTGTTTAGGCATTCGACAAGTTATCTCGAGTAGAAATCATGTAACAATCCTATCAATCATGTAGCAGTCTTGTAGTAGTCTTGAGTATCCTATAACACTGTCTAAACTGAGTGATATTTTCCTTAAAATTTTGATTTTTGCATTTTGGTATTGAATAATGACCTCCATTCTTTGAATCCATGATTGAAGAAGACCAAAGACCACTTAAGACTTCCCTTCTTGCCATTGCAACACATTCTAACAATTAAGGGTTAGTAGACAAGTGCATGAATTGAATGAAATAGTGATGATTATCATGATTACTTTATGAAGCACCTAATGAACTATGTTACAAGGTCTAATCTCTTTTGAATGTAATGACTCTTTACTTTATGAAATTAGAATAGATTTGATTTCCTTGTCTTTTGTTTCCTGCAATAGGTTAAGGTTTCCATTTCAAGCATTTTCATTTCTGCAATTAGTTTATGTTAGATTTCATTATATTCACTTCATTGCATCATATCAACGAAATAAGGACACATTGTGTGTTGCACATATAGTGTTGGCTCCTCTTACGTTTACGAACCTCAGGTTGATAATTTAAGTTGGTATCCTTGGGAGTTGCAATACTAAGGCTCACCGCTTCTCCTGTTCTCATGACACGGAGCTGAGAGGAACAAATTATACAAACTTAACATTTATCAAATTATTTTCTTTCCAAACTTGGTTCTACAAATGAATTACATGGCTATTTAATATGGAGGAGGAAAACTCTCGAATTCCTCAAAGAAAGAACTCCTTCCTGGATATGTGGAGGAAGTCGACAGAAATCCTCTCAATTCTAGGAATCTATTCTAACCACTTAATCTCCAGTAAATTCTATAAGTCTCCACAAAATCTAGAATTTTCTAAGATTCTCCAAATTAAATAAATACAAAATAGGGGATGCTCCTACATCATATGATCCTGTAGCACACAACCTTTATTCTATAGCAACTAATCTTTGCATGGCAAGAGGCTATGGGTCAACCCTTTTATAGGAAAGAACATAGTTGCTACAAGATGAACAAAAAGTGACACAGGAAAGTCACAGGTTGCTATAAGAAGATTTATAGTGGACAAAATTACTCTCAAACCTTAAGAAGGAAGAAATAATCATGAGAGAAAGGGTAAGTAGATATTTTCCTTCGCTACCTATGGACAAGAAGACTGCATAACTATTTAATTCTTCAACAATACATCCTGTAGGATTTTTTTTATAATAGTTGATAATAAAAAATGAAGTATGGGTGTTTCTTTAAGCATGATGAGAAGGGGAATTGATTTTTTTTAATTGAAAATAAGATCTGCTCTCTTTCAAACAATGTAAGTAAATTTTTCATTCTACCTCTATCTTAAAATAATTTGAGTACACAGTAAACTCCAAAACTTATGGCAAAAAAGGGAAAATTCATTGTTTTGTAGTGATAAAAGTTTATTGAAGCCATGGAAGTTGGACTTAGCAAAAGAAGAAGTTGAGATTGAGAGGGGAGAAATTAAAGAAAGGATCAAAAGAAAGAGCAAAAAAAGGAGCATAAATAAAAGTTGAGCCAAATAAAAAGGAATATATTAAAGAGCATGCAGGGCTCCATTCAATAGAGGAAGCTACATCCACATCAGTATGGGACATTAAAAAAGTCATCTGATGCATAAAAGAAGAACAATAGGGCATGAAGATGGGTGGGTTGCTTAGAGGATGAACAACAGTTTCAGTAGGGGGTATGATGGGCCTCCAAGTTAGACATAAACTAAGGCCCATCTAACCTTTCTTAGGAACATAAAATCTATATTAAATCTCTCCTTCTACACTTAATAATATTTTCCTAAGCTTTAATATGTTCTTAGCAAGGTTTAAAGATAATTACATATTATATGTCTAATATTATTTATTTTTGTAGAATATTGAGAGAATATTGAGTAAATTTTAAATGAGATAATATAGGGACTTCCTCCCTACTACAGAATAGGCCAAGATTGGATAGTAAATGAACAAGATATCATGAAATTATTGACAAATTCTGGAGCTCCACTAATTGAGAAAATCTAGGAATGTGTTCCTTGTCATTTAATGAAGATTCCTAATGTTGGGAACCTGTTGAAGCCTCATATTTATGTTGCTCCAACATGGGGGATAACCACCTGGTCCGGACCTTAGGATAGCTCCCTTTCCATTTAAAGTGGTGGCCCCAACTAGGGATAATGGGACCAGTTTCCCTGTATGGGTTTTTAAAATGAGAGTGGGTGGTTTACGAGTGATTGTAATAGAATAATGATAACTCGAATGTCCTATTCTATCATGAAAATATCTAGCTAACCTAATCTAATATAAACCTAGGTATTTCTGTATAATATGCAATCTACAAAGATATTTGCTTGACATGTGATAATAAAGATCAATCACACATAAAACAGAGATGATAACATGTAAAGATAATTTCTTTGACTAAATAGTTAGTCAAAGAAATGTATAAACTATATTGCATATGTGATGATCTAATAGAAAAACCATATCTCATATACAATTCATGAAAATAAAGTGTTGTAACTAATTAAACATAAACAGGGCTAATCATATAAATAGAAGTACCATATATGTGAAGTTTTGCTCATTTGACTACAGACATAGATCAACTCCTCTCTTCAGATCAAAGTATCTTCCAAGTATACAAAAGTGCATCAACAAAGGAAAATAGTCTGATATTTAAAAGAAACGATCATGTTCCATAATTTCACCAAAGCATTCACAAACTTACAATAGTGCATTCTTTGCAAATGTTTTTGATAAAATTATGGACCCTTCTCTAAATGCATGAGAAGGGTATAAATACTATTCTAACTAATGTTCAAAAATAGATTATAAAAAAATTTGAGGAGGTTTCAAACAACCTTCCTCCTAACTAGTTCACTAACTCCAAAAATAAACAGTGGCTTGATGAGTAGAGGTTATGATGATGATTTTTTGTCTACCAGCTTGTCCTTCAAAACACATATGTCGACCATCAGTTTGACTTGAGGAGGTGCCCCAAAATGTGTTCTGACCTGTCCAGTGAAAATTGCATCTGCGAGAGGTGGAAACATCCACCAAGTTGAATGGAGAGAGCAGTTAAGGGTCATGATTTGACTATGTGGCTTGACGAGGTATTTCCAATATGACTTCCAATCAGTCTTTGCCAATTTTGTGATTGCTTCCCTTTGATTTTCTACCCTTTCCTTCCATCTGTTATGCAAGTCATTCAAATCGGGCATATCTTTTGGGTTGCCTTCTTTCACCAAGTTGGTGGGAAACAAAGAATGGTTTACCACCTTTACTATATTCTCTGACACCCCGTTCGCTCTTGCCACTATTAGTTCAGCTTGTTCGATCCTTGTGTCCCAATCTGTGAAAAGAATGTCCTCATGTGTCTCCTCAATCTTAGGCAGATTGGCTTTCCTCCCCTCTTCAGTTTCTTGCCATTTGATGAACTCTTAGATTCTTGTGTTCATATCAGTAAACTCAGTTATCTGGTCAATCGATTTATTTGTTAGCTAGTCACTAGTGATTAGATGAGCGATCTATGACATCTTTTGGAAAAATGGTTCTTGCTATTTCAATAAGAGAGAATTAAGCTCTAGTGCCTCTTTGATGAATTCCTTGACAGTAGGAACATCCTTATATCTTTCCACGGCTTGCTGCAAGTCTTGGAGTTGCATGTTTTTGGCCAATATGTTTGCTTCGTGGCTTATTTTCAACACCTCCATGCTTTGTTGCAATTGGGCCAGCTACTCAACGGCCTTCCTGTTCACAATTTCCCTCTCTGTATCAAGTTGCTACTCAAGCTATGCAATATTTTCTTCTTTTTCTTTCAACAAAATAGATATTTTGGTAGCTTTTTCCATGGTAGCAGTTGTGTATGCTCTTGTAAACTGTGACAATCTAGTCAAGTTTTCAGCTGGGTTGGAAGGGACATCCTTCCAAACTATGTCCATTTGCTCATTCCCAGGTAGGAGTTTAGGTGTTTCAATCCTTCTCCTTTTCCTCTATCTCCTTACTATAGCCTTGTGTAGCGGGCTGTAGAATACATCAAGAGGAGGGATTTCAGTCACCTTCAAGACAATTTCCAATGTGCGTAGAGCAGGGATGATTTCATTCTACTGAGACATCGTTGCTTGCTTATCCATCGGTTCAGAGTCTATATTCTTCTGAATATGTAGAGGAGTTTGATACTCCTTAGTTTCTTGGGCATGTATTGTCTTGGGAGTGTCCTGTAGTTTCTTATTGAATTGATCCTAGTCCCGCTCCAGACTATTACTTTTGATCTCCGAAACAATATCTTTGGGTGGGGTACTCATACCATACTTTTCAGTTGATTTCCTACTATATTCTGCTGTAGTCTCAATGTCTTGGGCCTTCTCTGTGTTCAGTGCTTTCCCTATATCTACATGAGACTCTAAGCAAGAATCAGGTCCCTCATTATTGACAGTCACACTGGGGGTAGGCTTGTCCTCAATTTTCAACAAATGTAGTGGGATTACCTCGAGCCTTTTGTTTTTGAACTCCTGAAAGCTCTCAAAATCTCCAGGACTCAGATTTTTCCTCACCCATTCGAATGATTGTTCGAAGGATTGAGCCGACTGTAAAAGGTCTTCAAAATTATTAGCCTCATGGTTATAAGGCTTGATCTTTACTAAAGTGGTGATGTTATATGCTATCTTGTCTGGATCAAATTTCCTTTTAGGAAAAGTATGGAGCCTGAGACCTTCCAGGCTTACTGACTCCTTTATCGCATGATTAAAATTTGCTAAAGAAAAAGAACCGCACCTAATAGGAAAAGATGGCCATAATAACTTCTTTCTTTCTTTGAGAACTTTGGTCAGGCCTTTTCCCATGGTCTGGTGGGCTATTTCTCTTGCTAACAATTTATCAGAAACATACAAAGGGAGGACATGTGGGTCTGTTGTGCTACCAAAAACCCTAATGTAGGTGAACCATTCTTCAACAAAATATTTTCCGATAGCCAAAAGGTCTGTAGCGGCTTCTTGGGAAAACCTGGGGGCTTTCTTATTGAAAATTAATTGATGCAGTGGAAAAATAACAACATGACATATTTTATAGAAATGGGGTATATAATGGGATTCCCAAATTTGCTTATGGCTGAGATGGATAGGGTAGGGGTCCTGCAAGGTCCATTTCCAACCCATGATTGGAAATTTAGTGCAGAAACAAATGGCGTCCATAATATATGTACTGAAATAGAATGGAGGAAGGTTCTTTGGAGAGGAGGATCTCTTCTATCGATATTCGGTGATGATGGTGGCTAGGTTATTGGATAGGATGGTGACCCAATTCATAATGTGGGAATTAACACAGACATCAATCAGAGGAATACATTCTATAGAAAACTTAACATTATTAGGTAACCCATATTGTCTACATAACATAGCAACTGCATAGTTGTAGGGGTTTGCCAAAGAGGCTCTAGGATACATACCCGATTTATCAAATTTGAACTTGTTCTCTAGTACTCTCTAGCCCTGAATCATCTTGAGGGGCTCTTCGTTCTTTTTTGTGAAGTTGACCACGTATGTCTTATCATATAAATATTGAGGTCAGGTATATGGTACATTTGCTTTAGGTCTTCTACTCTGAATGACCCCATGAGTTCCATTCTCGAATTCCTGAATTTCCTATCTTCAATGGTGAGGTTTTCCACCACCCACCTGATCATATCAGTGTATGGGAGGATTTTTTCTCTCGCTCCTATCCTATGAAGGAAAGAACATGCAACATCCTTGAATTGGAGTCCTGAAGGTCTTATTGAGTCAATTGTTGCTCTTGTGACAGTAAGCTTGGGACGCTCGTCCTCAAGCATATTTTATATGACCTCCCAAGTTGTTGCTCCCCCGTCAGCGCTGCAGACTGCATCAGAGAATATAGGAGACATTTTTGTAAGCTCAGACTCTACAATGCTTAGCTTTTTCTGTTTCTGCATCACCTTCCGCAATGACATATCTTTTGTACCTTGCCTGAAATGGACAAGATATATCAGCGCAAACAATATTGGGCGACTAAGGGTGAAAGCTTTGTGAAAATACTTTGAATCATGGGAGTATTTCAAATGAGGTACTCAACATTAACTAGCCATAACTTGGAAAATCATTACCTCTCCTCGGGCCGCTAAACATTAATTACCCTGTCAAACCATTCATTATTATATTAAAACATAGTTACTTCCCATGCTTGCTATTTGATTCGGGCATCACAATTCTCAAAACAATCTTATATAGTGTTACCTGCTTATAATGCGAAATGTGATTGCGGATATCACAATATTGCATTTCGCAAATCGTTGGTGGATGACATTGTGGCAGGTATTATTTACTTGTGACTTTCATGAAATGCGATTGCGATTTCTTAAGGGATTTTGATCGGTATGTTGCAATGGGAGGTTTGATCAATATCGTAATTTCTTTAAGGTTTTTATGATTATCACATGGAAACTTGCGATTTGCGATGGGGATCCTAAACTTGGGTCGTTCTAAGAGTTTTTTATGGCAATTTCTTAGAGTTAGGATTCATTTTTTAAAGACTAAAAAATTAAAAAGGGTCCCCATTTATATTTCTAACATTAGCTATTGCTATATATAAATTCGGGGGGGGTTGTTTCATAGTACAACAATTGGTGATTCACTTGGGAGAACTAGTTATCTCTGATTGTTTTTTTCAAAATTTCTAGAACTTTCAAAGTAAGAAGAGTTATAGGAATAATAATTACATGAGTTATAAAGTAAACAACATTTATCTAGAATCATAATCACTTACAAAGTCTATTTATTCAACTACTTTACCCTTTATAGTGATAAAAATACAAATGCCTTCACCAGTCAATAATAATATTTTAAAGAGATATAGCATGTGTCTTTCTACAGATTAGTTTTTGGGGTTTTTACTCATTTATCACAGATAGAGCCTCTGCTTCCACCAGGCATTCATAGCCTCAATAGGGTTATCTTTTAACCAATAATGATTCATTGTCCCATCTGAAGCAATCTTCAAAATTCAAAATGATATTCACTTGCTTCCAATCTCATTTGGATCTTGTCTTTTTTCTTTTTAGTTTCTTAAAAGACATTGTCTAGGCTTGGTAACCTAATAATTACAATTCCACTCACCAGTTGTAACTAAAATGAACAAGATGGCTCTTGATGAGACCCCTTGTCCTTTGATTTATTAGATCATTGGCTATTGCCCTATTTTGGTATGAAGTTTTGGTAATATTAGTTTAATTATTTCCCTATGATCATGGTAAACAAGCTCGTAATGAGACTTATTATCTTCTAAGTTTTTTATATTTTAGAATAACACTCTAAAAAAGGAAGGTTTTATTAGATGGGGTAAATCATTGGCTCGTTTAAGTGTTTTGGATGATAATGATAGAATTTTAAGATACTGATCTGCAAAAAGTCCTTACTAGGTTAAAGATTATTTTCTTGACTGATAACAATGTTGGCATTATGGCACAGGTTTGGAGCTATGGCACAAGTGTTGTCCTTGATGGCAACTCTCTTTGGTAATAGATCGCAGTTCAAGCTTTTAGAATGAAAGAAAAGACATATACGCAGGTTCATCTAGACGAAGACGCGTATACATGCGAATAGACGTTACAAAGGCGCGTATGCGTATACACGCACTTTCACGCAAGGAAAAGCGCGTATATGTTGGAGAACTTACCTTTGGTTCGTGGTAGTTAGTCCTTGGTATTTGAACCTATGGTTTTGGACCGTGGTATTGTGAAAGGCTTAAGACTACAAAAGAGGAAGGAGATCATTTGGCAAAGGATTATCTGAATTAATTGAATATCTAATAAGTGCTAGATCTGAAATATTGGCGATTGGGGTTATGGTGCAGATCTAGATCTGAATGAAGGAGGAACCTCAGTTCAAAGAGAAAGATAAGCTCTATTGATGGGTCATAATATTTAGGCTTGAATGATAGTATCTTTGTATGATTTGATCTGTTATATGTGGCGCAGGCTTGATCTATAAATCTGATAATCTGGGTCAATTAGTGACTGAATATTTGAAAGAGTGAATTATACTTTATAGATCTGTATGCAGGTTCAGTGAATCTAAGGCGCGTATACACACTGGTTCAATGAATAAAAACAGCGTATACGTAGGTTTCTCCAAACACAGAAGCGTATGCACGCAGTTTCAGGTTATTGAAGTAGCGTATATCTTTTGAGTTGTGATCTAGCTGCTTCTGTTTATTGCTGCAGTGTTCTGGGTTTAGAATTTGGTGTGTGGTTACTGTTACTATGATTTTGGGTACAGCTGTCAGAGAAGTATCTACTTGATTCAGTTCTAATTGGTAAAAAGGAGATTGTTTAATGCAGAAATTGTTTATGATTGATTGATGTTCATGGATCCAGTCTGAAAATTTATGAAACGTGGTCCTTGGAAGAAAGAGAAGGTTGTAGCCTTCTGTAGGCTAGCACCTACGTACTAGTATCTTGGCTAGTGCAAGAGCTAAGGGGGTTGTAGCTCCCTTCCAGGAGAAGCTGGAGAATGAGAGAGGGTTGTAGCTCTCTGCTGGTTGTAGCCTGCGTATTGGTAAAGGACTGCACCAGTACATTGTAAAAAGAAGTTTCTAATTAAAAGAAGATACAGACGAATTACAGCAGGTGGTTTTCACCCACATTGGGTTTCCACCTTATATCTTGTGTTCTTGTGTGTGTGATTTTCTTCAGATATGTTTTACTGATTCTGGTTACTATTTATTTGATCCTTATACACAGATTAATGATCAACATTAGTAAAATAAATTAAATTATAAGTCTGCATTGCATACGCAGGTTTCCTTCTCTGTAGTTGCGTATATACGTGGTTTTATCTAACTGAAGTAGTGTATATGTTCTAGGTTTGAAAAAGAAAATAAGTGACTTAATAATACTGATTCACCCCCCCTCTCAGTATTATTTCCAACAAACAACACATCTATACTTCAAAAAGGTAAGGGTTTGTTCATAGAATAAATGTTTCAACAAGATCAAGTTTTTCCAAAGAAATGAAGCTTACTTTGATACTCAAATGTCCTAATTATTTATTTAACTTCTCTTACTTATAGAAGTAAAAAATAATAAATATTATCAAAGATTTTATTTTGAAAAGACCAAAAGTAAATACTACTTAACCTTTATTTTCCTAAGAATTTTAAAGGGGATATGATACAAAATTAGAAGAGGTTATCTTCTAGGAAAAGTATTTATTGAGAATTTTCCCATTAACGAGCAAGGAATCTACCCTTCCTGATAAGTCTTGTAAAAGAAATGTTGATTGACAAATTTTGTCAATGACTTGGAAAGGGCCAAGCCATAGTCTTTGAAATTTGTTATGTTTACCTTTTTCCTCGTGTGCTTTGTCCCATTTAAAAACTAGATCACCTACTTCAAAAATTTTATTATTGGCAGAGGTTGTACCAATAGAGGCTTTGACTAATTGATGATGATGGAAGTGGGTTTCTTTAACCTTTTCTCATTCTTCCTCGAGTTTAAGAATTTGGAATTGTCTTTCTTACAGAGAGGAGGAAGGGTTTTCATCGATGAATTACACTAGGGCGAGAGATGGAATTTCTATGTTTGTGGGGAGAACAACTTCTTTTCCATAAACTAAAGCAAAAGGAGAAGAACTGACGGAGGCCTTTTGTGTAATTCTGTTAGCCCAAAGAGAAAATGTCAATGCTTAGTGCCAATTCCTATGATTTTGGTCAATAGTCCTTTTGATGATTCTGATGAGGTTTTTGTTTGTCGATTCTGCTAGTACATTACCTTGTGGATAATAGTTGGCTGAATATTTTAATTTAAAACCTCTCTTCAAAGCAAATTCTACCATTGTATTTCCAGAGAAATATGATGCATTATCAAACATCAAAGTTGTGGGTAGGCCAAACTTGGTAATTATGTACTGATCAATGAAATCCTTAATGCTTTCCATATTAGCTGTCTTTAGGGCGATAACTTCTACCCATTTTTAAAATAATCAGTAGTTGTAGGTATGTATTTGTGCTGCTTGGAAGAGTTAGGAACAATCTCACCAATTATATCTAATCCCCATTGTTTGAATGGTTGTTGGATGCTCACTGGTTACAAAGGGAATCTTGACTTCTTTTCTCTTTCAGCTGCAGTTTGACAAGTTTTACATTTTCTTGCATATTCATGTGCATCCTTGAATAGTGTTGGCCAATAATAACCTACATGGAGGATTTTGTGAGCTGTGGTATTTCCTCCAAAATGTCCTCTAGCTGGTCCATCATGTATTTCCTACATGACCTTTTTAGCTTTAGGTTTTTCTAGGCACCTTAACAATAACCAATCATAATTTTTTATAAACAATACATCATCGATTAATTCATACTAATTTGATTTCAATATTAAAGCACGCTTTGTTTTATAATTGAGATGCATAGGGGCATATCCATTCTTCAAATAAAACTTCAAATCAACATATTGTGATTGTGCATCATTGCAACTTACCTCCAATATCTGCACTTCACTACCTTGGTCTTCTCTTGCTAATAGGTGGGAAGCTCCAGTCAACATCCTGCAAAAACCTTGGTCCCTAACAATTTTAGCTGGTTGCATTTCTACATCGTACTCTTGAAGCGCAGTAACCCAATTGGCTCTTTTCTCCCCTACTTCTCTTTGAATCAATAATTTCCTTATTGCAGGGTAAGGTACTACTATTTTTATATGGGTTTTAAGAAGATAAGCTCTGAAATGTTTCAAGATTTTAAAAACAGAAAAAGCCTGTTTCTTAACAGCTGAATAATTTAACTCGGTACCTTACAAGTTAGAAATGAAAAAGGAGATGGGTGCCTCGATATTTCATTCATTCAGCTATGTTAAAAGCACTACATATGATGTATTGGATGAAAAATTGTACAACACAAAAGGTTTGAGAAAGTTAGGGATTGTTAAAGAAGGAGCATTGATAATGGCTTTTTTAATCAACTCAAATGATTCTCTTTCATCTTTACCCCACTTGAAGACTAAGTTTTTTTCTTATCATTTCTTGAAGGGGTAGGACAATCTGTGAAAAGGGAACAAATCTTTTTACAAAATTAATCTGGCCTAGGAATGATTGCATGGTATTTTTGTTATGTGGGAGAGGAATTTTTTCAATCTCTTCGACTCTATCAGGATCGATGTAAATCCCTTTCTTGGATGCTATAAATCCAAGGAATTTGCCTTCTGGTAAAGCAAAATAAGATTTTTTTGGATTTAAGGAAATGCGATATTTCTTGCATCTTTCAAAAATATGATTCAGGTCATTTAAATGATTGTTTCTATCCTTAGAATACACTGTGATGTCATCTAGGTAAATAAAAACTAATTTATTAATCAGACCTTTGAACACAATATCCATAGAAAGTTGTGTTGGGTGTGGATCCTGATTATCTTCTGTATTCAAAGGTATCGCCACATTGGACCCCAGTTTGAAACGTTGCCGCCCGTAAAATATTCGCTGCAGGGGGGGTCCAATGGGTTAGCTACAACCTTTGGGGACCCCCCCTTGGCGGGGGATTTCGGGGCAGCATCCCTGAAGGTAAGAATAGATGTAAAATTGCCTTGTAAAATGTTGCAATTTCATAGTCAATCTAGGCCATTCATTAGGTGAATATCTGATAGTAGAAGTTATGTTTAATTTAGGGTTTTTTTCCCTAGAAGGCAACCCCAGGCTATATATGAGGGAATTGTATTGCGTCTATGTATATCTGTATTCTGAGTGAGGAAGAGAGAGGAGATTGAGAGAGTAGAGGGAGTTACAATGGATCTGCTGTAGGTTATATCTCTTCAGTTTGCTGGATAATATAAAAAAGAAGGGTTGGCTACTTTCTCCATGGATGTAGCCCAAACTGGGTGAACCACATATATCTGTGTCTCTCTTATTTTATGTGTTTTCTGTGTTTATATTTGTGCAATATTTTATGTGTTCCATTGCTCTATAATATATAATTTTCTAACAACTGGTATCAGAGCCGAAGGTTTATTTGGCTGATAAACTCGCAGGAGAGAAGGGTTCCTGGTTCGAGTGGGAGCAATGGCAGAAGATGGTAGGTTTAGGGTCGAAAAATTCAATGGCCAAAACAACCAGCTGTGGAAGATGCAGATGGAAGATTATATGTATTAGAGAGATCTGTACCTACCATTGAGCAGAAAGACAAAGAAGCCGATGAGTATGACAAACACAAAATAGAACATTCTCAATAGAAAGGCACTTGGAACAATACGGTTGTGCCTAGTGGCGTTGGTAGCATTTAATATTTCAAAGGAAATGACAACAGAGGGTGTAATTTCGACATTTGCCAAACTATATGAAAAATCCTCAGCCTCAAATAAGGTATTTCCTATGAAGCATTTATATAACATGAAGATGTCAGAAGGTGGATCTGTTGCAGACCATTTAAATGATTTTAATATAGTTACAAGTCAGTTAAGTTCTGTAGGGGTAAGTTTGATGATGAAGTTAGGGCTTTGTTATTTATGTGCTCATTGCCAGAAAGTTGGAATGGTTTAGTTATGGCCATCAGTAACTCTGTCTCTGGATCTAGTACTTTAAAGATTGATGATGTTGTCAGTGCAATCCTTAGCGAGGAAATGCGACGGAAAAGCTCCGGTGAGACATCAAGTAATTCTTTGAATGCAAAGATTAGGGGAAGAAAAATGGAAAGAGGAAAGAGCCCAGGATATCGCAGTAAGTCAAGAAAAGGTAGATCCAAGTCCAGATCAGGGATAGTGTGCTGAAAATGCGGGAAGAAAGGACACCTGAAGAAAGACTGCAAGTCTTGGAAGGGAAAAGAAGGAGAAGTGCAGCAAGAAAATAATCATGAAGCGAATGTAACAGGTGATGTGTTGCAAGATGCTTTGATTCTTTCATTAGAAAATTATTGATGCCTGAGTGGTAGATTCAGGGGCCTCATTCCATGCCACACCTGATAGGAAACATTTTTATGATTATGTTCAAGGATATTTTGGACAGGTTCGATTGGGTGATGATAAACCCTATAAAATCATTGGAATGGGTAAAGTTTTCACAAAATAGCAAAATGGAAATCAGTGGCTATTGAAGGAGGTAAGGCATGTTCCAGATTTGAAGAAAAATCTAATTTCAACAGGGCAGTTGGGAGGTGAAGGTTGCGTAACCACTTTCACAGATAAAACCTGGAAGGTCACTAAAGGATCCCTGGCAATAACGAAGGGAGGAAAGATTGGTACATTGTATTTATGCAATGGTATTTCTAATTTTGTTAATGCTTTAACCTCTGCAAGAGAAGATATAGCATTGTGGGATCATAGGCTCAGGCACATGAGTGAGAAGGGGATGCAAATTCTTCACTTAAGAAATTTGTTGTCAGGTTTGAAGCATGTTAATTTAAAATTCTGTGAGAATTTTGTTTATAGAAAATAGAAGAGAGTCAGATTCCTTAGAGTTGGGAAAGAAAAGAAGAATGAAAAATTAGAGCTTTTGCATACAGATCTATGGGGACCTACTCATGTATCATCTCTTGGTGGCTCTCATTATTATGTTACTTTTATTGATGATGAAACTAGAAAAACCTGGATTTATTGTATTCGAAATAAATCTGATGTATTTGATACTTTCAAGAAATGGAAAGCTTTGGTTGAAAATGAGATAGGAAAAAGGTTGAAGTGTCTCAGATTAGACAATGGAGGTGAATATTGCAGCAAAGAGTTTGATAGGTACTGTTCAGAGAATGGAATTCGTAGAGAGAAGACAGTTCCAGGAACAACACAAGAAAATGGTGTGTCAGAAAGGAGGAACAGGACAATCATGGAGCGTGCAAGGTACATGAGATTGAATGCATGATTGCCTTTACAATTTTGGGCAAATGCTGTAGATACTATTGTTTATCTAATAAATAGAGGTCCTTCAAGTTCCTTTGATGGTGGTATTCCAGAGAAGGCATGGACAGGTAAAAAGGTAAACTACTCCTTTTTAAAGACTTTTGGTTGTGAAGCCTTTGTCCACATTAATAAAGAAAATAGAGCAAAGCTTGAGGCAAAATCAAAGAAATGTACCTTTATTGGATATGGTGTTAATGATTTTGGTTATCACTTATATCATTATGAAAATCATAAAATCATTAGGAGCATAGATATCATATGAAAAGGTTTTGTATAAGGATCAACTACAAGAAAAGAAATGGGAAAAAGAAAACAGAGAATACACAATGCTTGACGATATCACAAGAAAAGTGATGGTGCCTGAAAATCATAATGATCAACAGCTAGAACAACGACCACAACAGCAACAAGCACCTCAAACACCTAAAAGTGGTGTTAGAAGATCTACCAGGTTAAGTAGACCCCCTGAACGATACTCTCCTTCATTATATTATGTATTTTTGATTGATTTTGGTGAACCAGAATGTTATGAAGAAGAAGTGTAGGTAGAAACCAGGAAGAAGTGGGAGCAAGGCATGAAAGAAGAGATGGAATCCTTAGCACATAACTAGACTTGGGACTTAGTCAGGTTGCCTACAGGTTAAACGGCATTGCATAATAAATGGGTTTACAAGCTAAAGGAGGAAGATGGAGGAAAACAGAGGTACAAAGCTAGACTTGTGGTGAAGGGGTTTGCACAGAAGAAAGGTATTGATTTTGATGAAATATTTTCTCCTGTTGTTAAAATGACTTCAATCATAACTATTTTAAGTCTAGTAGCAGTTGAAGATTTGCATCTTGAGCAGTTAGATGTAAAGACAACCTTTCTCCATGGGGATTTGGAGGAAGAGATATATATGCAGCAACCACAAGGATATGAGGTAAAAGGGAAGGAGAAACTAGTGTGCAGGTTGAAGAAGAGCTTGTATGGCTTAAAACAAGCTCCTAGGTATTGGTATCTAAAATTTGACAGGTTTATGTCTTAACAAGGTTATACTAGATGTCACTTTGATCATTGTGTTTATCTCAAAAGGAAAAATGATGGCAGCTATATTATATTGTTATTGTATGTAGATGACATGCTTGTTGCAGGTTCTAACATGCAGGAGATAAATGTGCTCAAAAGAAAATTGGCAAACTCATTTGCAATGAAGGATTTGGGTGTTGCAAAACAAATCCTTGGTATGAGAATAACTAGAGATAGGAAGAATCGCAAATTAACATTGTCTCAAAGTGAGTACATAGAAAAGGTGTTGAAAATATTTAATATGCACAATGCAAAACCAGTTATTACACCTTTTGCTAGCCATTTCAAACTTAGTAAGGAGATGTGCCCAATGACCCAAGAAGACATGGATTATATGTCTAAAGTTCCATATGCATCAATAGTTGGAAGCTTAATGTATGCAATGGTCTGCACAAGGCCTGATATTGCACATGGCGGGAGTTGTAAGCAAGTACATGAACAATCCAGGAAAAGAACATTGGATGGTAGTGAAGTGGATTCTCAGGTATTTGAGAGGCACCACAAATCAAGCATTATGCTTTGGTGTTTCAAACATTGCTCTACAGGGATATGTTGATGTAGAAATGGTGGGTGATAGAGATAATAGGAGGAGCACAATAGGGTATGTGTTTATTGTAGGTGGAACAACTATCAATTGGGTCTCAAAACTGCAAATTGTTGTTGCACTCTCAACAACAAAAGCAGAGTATGTTGCTTCTACAGAGGCTAGTAAAGAAATGATTTGGTTACAAAGGTTTCTGGATGAATTGGGTAAGAAGCAAGAGTTGGACAGGTTATATAGTGACAGCCAAAGTGCCATAAATCTTGTAAAGAACTCTGCATTTCATTCCAAGACTAAATATATATAGCTCAAGTACCATTTCATATGGTCAGCATTGGAAGATGGACAGTTAAAGCTGGAAAAGAAACACACTACCCAGAATCCTGCAAATATGATAACAAAAGTTGTAACTAGGGAGAAACTAAGGATCTGTTCAGTTTTAATTGGTCTTCAAGTATGATGAAGAAGATGAGAAATAGCCAGGTCCAAAGTAGAGTCATTGTCTAGCAAATGAAGCAGCGGTAGAGTTGCTATAATTAGTCTCCAAGTGGGAGATTGTTGGGTGTGGAGCCTGATTATCTTCTGTATTCAAAGGTATTGCCACATTGGACCCCAGTTTGAAGTAAAATATTCACTACAGGGGGGGATCTGAAGGGAGGGGGGGGGGGCCGCAGTTGCGACCTTTGGGGAGCCCCCCCCCCCTGGCAGTGGGTTTTCAGGGGTAGCACCCCTGAAGCTAAAAATAGATGTAAAATTGCCTTGTAAAATGTTGCAATTTCCTAATCAATCTCGGTCGTTCATTAGGAAAAGATCTGACAGTAGAAGTTATGTTTAATTTAGGTTTTTTTTTGCTAGAAGGAAACTTCTTGCTATATATGAGGGAATTGTATTGCGTCTATGTATATCTGTATTTTGAGTGAGGAAGAGAGAGAAGATTGAGAGTGAATAGGGAGTTGCAGCAGATCTGCTATAGCTTGTATCTCTTCAGTTTACTAGATAATATAAAAAAGAAGGACTGGTTGTTTTCTCTGTGGACGTATCCCAAACTGGGTGAACCACATATATCTGTGTCTCTCTTGTTTTATGCATTTTCTATGTTTATATTTCTGCAATATTTTATGTGTTCCATTGCTCTGTAATATATAATTTTCTAACATGTTGAAATGTAGCACCTGTGTTTATGAGTCTGAAAGGCATCTTCTAATAAGCGTATGTTCCCCACTTGGTCCTAAATGTTGTCTTTAATTTGTCATCTGGATGTACAAGAATTTGATTGTATCCTGAAAATCCATCTAGAAAAGACATTGATTCGGAACCTACAACTGATTGCAATATTTGCTCCATAGTAGGCAAAGGAAAGTTATCCTTTTGAGAAGCTCTATTTAGATTTCTAAAATCAATACTGTTCTTTTTCCTTAAAAGGACCATATTTGATACCCATTTTGAGTGTCTAATGGGAAATATTATTTTGGCTTTGAGGAGCTTGTTCAATTCAAATTTGATTTGAATTTCAAGGTTTGGGTGAATTTTCCTAAGCTTCTGTTGTACTAGCTTTTCATTCGAAGTCATTGATATGGTATGTTGATTTACAGAGGTATCATAGGTCTTGAGATTTGCATAATCCTAGGCAAAGACACCTTTATACATTTTTAACAACTTAAGGAATGATAACCTTTCTACAGATGATAAACCAAGACCTAGGTTGCCATTTTGAAGTTTTTCAATTGACCCTAGGTTTACCACTTCAAATCTCAAAGTGGAATTCTGAGTTTTGGAGTTGGTGGTTTTGTTTAATCTATCCTTTAAATCATAGAGATCTTCCATCTTAACTACAAACTTCGGAATTGGGTTTTGATCTTGTTTATGGTATACTTGTAGAACATTCTCATTTTTATCTATGGTCTATTCCTCATAAAACCCTTCTGATGTAAGGAAATCGATTATATCTGCATCATTATTAAAAACTCTCCGGTTTGCCACATTATCGAGAATGGATGGCCTAAAAACTAACTCTATTGAAAATCTATTTGGACTAAATTATTCAAAAGGTATAAGCTTGGATGCCACATTAGCAAGTAAATCCGCACTTGCGTATTGCAATCTGGGAACTGAAGAAATGTTAAAAGTAGTGAAATGAGAAGTAAGATTATATACAAGAGATTGATAATGTTTAAGGTGCCCATACACACAATTAATTGTATTTCTTACATGTTTAACAATTATTTCAGAATCCCCATATACTTGCAAATATTTGACATTAAGGCCAATGACTTTATACATCCCTTGAATCAATGCTTCATATTCCGTGGTATTGTTGGTGCCTTGAAATTCAAGTCTACAGGCTAACATGGTTTTCTCTCCTTGCAGGTTGATTAAAATACATCCTACACCTACACCATCTTCAGATTTGGAACCATCAAAATACAGAGTCCAAAATAATGTATTATCTATAATTTTATTTACTATATTAACACACTCTGAAGCATTTGTTTGTGAAAAATTATCTATTTGAGACACTACAAAATCATTCAGAAAAGGGGAACTTTGAGCAGTAAATGATCCTGAAAATGTCTCAGCTAAGTAATTACCAATGATATTATTGGTGAAGGCAATAGGTTCATTACTTCCCTCAAGATCAATGACTGTGTATTTCATGAACTTTTCTTGGTTTACTCTAATTTGATTTGGTTTACTATTGTGTGGTAGCCACATGTGAGACCAATCAGTTGCGAAGTATCCATGTAACTTTTCAGAACAATCCCTACTTAGAATTAAACCATAAAATTTAGCGATATCATCCACTAGAATATCGATTATTTGTGAAACTTTTGGATTAGAGGAAAGCCTAATTGAAATTGATGCTACTTCTCCAAGTACATCTACTTTTTTCCTATCAAATTTAACTATGTGTACTGCAGATTTTTGAGGTGTAATATTCAATTAGTGCACACAGTCCTTGGCATAATATTTGAAGAGGCACCTGAATCAACAAGGCAATTATGGATATTTCTTTTCAAAATCCCATAAGTAAGAAGAAGTGGAGGAGTATGAGAGATAGACCTATAATCTATTAGGACTAAATATGTCAGATTTAGTTTTTTTTAGGATGAAGGAGGTTTTCCCATATCATAAGAAATTTTAGTAACTACAACAGATGGCAAAGTGGAAACAGGAACTACTTTTAACTCTCTTAATAGAATTTTTTGCTTTTTCTTGAGTTTAGTGAGTTCATGTAAAGAAATGTTTGCCCTCGTCTTTTTCATATCTTCAACTATGTTATATTCTATTGTATCTAAGATTACCAATGTTTTGGAAGAATTTGGAGGATCTAGTGGAATAAGATCAGTTTGACTAGTCTTAGACTTCTTACTTACTATTTTCTCCTTTACAAGAGTAGCAATTTTCTGTTTCTGATTTTTGATAGACATATCAGGAGAGTTTTTACTTCTTGTAGTTACTGGAATAGCTTATGCTTCTTCTTGAGTTGGAAGAATGAAATCCCACATTCCATTTAATTCAACCTCTTCTTCTGTTTTCACTTCCTATTCGGCTGGTGAGTCTTCTTCTATCTCTGGATCAGATTTAGCATTTGAAATAATATTCGGTGGTTGTGATGCAAAAGAAGGGTTTCGTTTAAATGAGCGAAAAGGTTTCTTGGGAGTAGAGGATTCTGCAACCTGCTTCTTGATTTCGACCATTTCATTGGACATGGTTTTTAACACTTTCTGAAGGCCTTCAAGATCAAAAGGGTCCTTTGAAGTTTTCTTTTTTGAATCATCCTTAAATTTTACTTTCTTTGACTTCCTTTCATCTGTCTGTGATCTCTTTTCTAAAGAAATAATACTTCTTTCTACAGAAAAAGCTTCTTTCATGTTTTCTACAAGGGTAGCCTTATTGGCTCTATCTACAAAAATTGCAATATTAGAAGGAAGAGAGGATATGTACCATTCTATTTGTACATCTACTGTAGATGTTGAGGCAACTAGGATTTTTTTTAGTAACTTGTTAAATATGGAGTTGAAGTCTTTTATCCTTTCATCTAAATTTTCTTTTAAGTTAGAAAGATAATTGATTAAGGATGCAATGGTGCTACCATCACCAAATTTTGCAAGAAATACTTCTTGAAAAGTATCCCAGTCTCTTATTGAACCTGCTAGAAGGGAAAAATACCAAGATCTAGCAGATCCTTGGAAAGTATAAGGAAACAGTCTGATCGCAACATCTTCATGTGCAACTCCATTAAGATTCATGGCTAACATAAAGTCATTTAGATGTTCTTCAACTGGAAGACCATTATCAGGATTGTACTTAGGTAACCATTTTTCTGGGTTTGCTGGGAGAGAATTTGGATTAGCAACCAGAACAACACTAGGATTTTTATAAGGTTGAGCAGGTTGATTAGCCATAGCTTGAGTTGGAGATTGAAAATATGTGAAGGTTGGTCCAGAAGTAGTTATAGATGGTGGGTAACTTACTACTGGGCTAGTACTACTAGTAGCAGTACTAGTTGGAGAAGTGGATAGTTGGGAAGCAACGGATTGAGTAGAAATGGATGGAGAAGTGAATGGATGGAAGGGTGATGTGATCTCACTAGTATCTGATTCAAATCTTGATGTGATAACTTTCCTACATCATGGAGGGATGGGAAACTCAAAAGGAGTTACCCCAAGATTTTCACTTTGCAATCTAGTTAATACACCGGTTTCTCATAATAAGAAAGTAACACTTTCTTGAGAAGCTTCGGGCCTTTCTGGTTTCTTGGAAGAAATGGACATCTATTCCAATTTATGTATCAAATAATGGACTTTGGGAGACTCGGGAGTGTAATCTAGAGAAGGTGGTTTTCTTACTACTTCAGGAGATGAGGGAGATGTTTCTACAACTTCAGATTTCTAATCCGGAGATTTTGAACGAGATTTAGAAGGTGTAGAAGTGGTGGAGGGATTTTGACTCTTACGAATGTTTTTCGATTGACCTTTAGATTTATATTCCATTCATAATCGGATTCCCTCCTTCTAGCACCAAAATGTTGAAACCTCAGATTTCTACTTCTCCAACATGGGGGATAACCACCTGGTCCAAACCTTAAGACAACTCCTTTTCTATTTAAAGTGGTGGCTCCGACTAGGGATAATGGGACCAGTTTCCCAGTATGGATTTTTAAAATGAGAGTGGGTGGTTTACGAGTGATTGTAATAGAGTAATGATAACTTGAATGACCTATTCTATCATGCAAATCTCTAGCTAACTTAATCTAATATAAACCCGAGTATTTCTGTATAATATGTGATCTACAAAGATATATGCTTGAAATGTGATAATAAAGATCAATCACACATAAAACAGAGATGATAACATGTAAAGATAATTTCTTTGACTAAATAGTTAGTCAAATAAATGTATAAACTATATTGCATAAGTGTATATATATATATATATGAAAATAAATAATATCACCTAGGCATCATACAATATTGCAATTAATGCTTTAACAGAAAAAAAAATATCTCATATACAATTCATGAAAATAAAGTGTTGTCACTAATTAAACAAAAACAGGGCTAATCATATAAGATAGAAGTACCATATATGTGAAGTTATTCTCATTTGAATAATGATATAGATCAACTCCTTTCTTCAGATCAAATTATCTTCCAAGTATATAAAAGTGCATAAACAAAGGAAGGTAGTCTGATATTTAAAAGAAATGATCATGTTCCATAATTTCACCAGAGCATTCACAAACTTACAATAGTGCATTATTTGCAAATGTTTTTGATAAAATTCTGGACCCTTCTCTAAATGCATGAGAATGGTATAAATGCTATTCTAACTAATGTTCAAAAATAGATTATACAAAAAATTGAGGAGGTTTCAATCAACCTTTCTCCTAACTAGTTAACTAACTCCAAAACTAAATAGTGGTTTGATGAGTAGAGGCTATGATGATGATTTGCTATCTGCTAGCTTTGTTGAGATTTCAATAAGATGATGGAGCTTAGTGAAAAGAGTCGCCTTCACTAAGTGGGCCCGCAGGCAAATTATGGTGCAAGTTCTATTTTTGATCCTAGTGTGGATGATCACAGTGTGGGTGACCACAATATGAGTGATCACAGTGTGGATGATCACAATGTGGGTGACCACAGTATGAGTGATCACAGTGTGGGTGACCACAGTGTGAGTGATCACAGTATGAGTGATCAAAGTCTATTTTTAGACTGGCTGTCAAAAATAGAAAAGTCAAATATTATTGTCTCATAATAATATTTGGACTATAAACTTGATCTTATTCTCTTGGAGCACTTCAGGATGAGCTACGGATGTGGTACATGCAGATCCCAGAGGGAAATACGTGGTTACCTATGGGATGACTAATATTTGCATGCGGGACTTCAGTTAGAACTCAAGTGAGTTGAGTTTAGTGGACTGGAGGTGCAGTTGATGGAGTTGTGTTCAGTTTAGCTTTGTTAAACTGATTGTGTTTAGTCTAACTGGCAAATAGACTAGAGATGAGTTGGGTGAATTAGTTATTAATTAATTCACAAGTTATTAACTCATAATGCAACTATAGAATACATCAATTAACTCAGTTGCATGTCAGTGCATGTTCAGTTCAGCAGGGATAGGTGTTAGAGGATCAAATTGCTATCAGTTTTGACTATAGTTGTGCATGATGATTTGCACAATCAGAGGGATTGAGTATGCCAATGAATTGGCCAATATCAAGAATTGTAGCCTGTGCTCATGTCCAACACAGTGTGAGTGATTCTTTGCAGGTGAAATACGAGTTTGGTAAACCATTCTCATCAGTTCTTGAGCAGGTATTGAGCTGGAGAGGCAGGAAAGCAGTGGAATAGATTTGGAGATCAGATCTGAGCTGTATTGTCTGTAACAGGTGGAGCTGGTACTGGATTGCTTGTGATAAGCATTGTACTTTGTAATGTTACATGTTCTCAATCATTAATATATAGATAGTGTGGGGTTTTTAGCGAGATGCTTTCCCTAGGTTACATACTGTGTTAATGTGTGAATGCTCTTGATGTTTTATTGTTATTGATGTTGCTATATTGATGATCAACGTAGAGGAGCTTATGTATTGTGTATGTATTCCACAATAGTACATGATCAGGATAATCTCTGTTGAATATGTGTTAAATTATTCAAAATTTCTACATGGTATCAGAGCTGCTTGATTTGTAGAAGAGATTTTTACAGGATATCAAGCGAGGATTGATCATCAGATCTACTATTCAGGAAGTGTTTACATTCTATTTCTTCAGGCAGAGTCTGTAATCGGGCCAGGTAGTTGTTATAGCTCCAAATCTCACTCTTATGGTTTGTGATGCTGCACTCATGGCCTAGGGCAACCCCTCCTTCCAGACCTAGTCCTAAAATTTAAAAAATAGTGTTTTATTCCCTATACGCGACATTGCCCTGAGTTAAACGCGTGTACACGAGGGTCTGTGTATACCCAACCCGCGTGTATGTATTAAAACACTTAAAAAAATAAATAATTCCTTATTTTCGGGCGGAGATCACGGGTTTTACCTGCTGATCACCTGTTAGTGCCCGTGGCCCAACTGTTCCCAACCAACTCCTAACTAAAAAACTACTTTGGAGATGGTATAAAAAGACATCAAAGGGAAGGCCAAGGGAGAGAGAAAAGAGAGCAAGATTATTATGCTGAGATTTTCCCCTTAGACCAGGTCTGAAGTCCTTGGTGCTTTTTGCACTTCCCCCACTTTGCATAGGAAACCCTTGTTTCCATGTGTATTGGTGATCATGCATCCTTTATATCACCATTGAGTAAGGCTTGGAAGGAGCTCTTGTTGGAGGCTTGAGGCTGGAACGAATCCAGGAGGAAGCTTTGCTTGGAGCCTGCTGAAGGTGTTTCAGGTGAAATCTTTCCGTTATATGTACTTTACTTGCCTTTATATAAAGAAACACGTCTTGGTTCCCGAAACAATCTTTCTTTATGCTTATGAGATTCTTGTTTTGAATTCTTATGCAAGTAGTTACTCAAAGATTTTTATAACTAACTTTATAGCATGAAGATGGTTTATGTATAAGTATTTGTCGATGTACTGCTGTGTTCTTTGATTTGTTTGTTTTACAGGTCAAAGGAGAAGAAGGGAACTCCAAGAAGGGTTTGGACCCTAAAGGTCTTCTCGAACGTAGGACCTTAGGTACGTACCCTCAACATTAGAATTTGATTACAGTAAAGATAATGGTTGTGTGTGTGTTTCTTTGAATAAGAAATTTTCAGTCTGGTAGAGTCTTAACCCAAAGGACCCTAGGGGTACTTTCCCCTCAACCAGAATTGGCAACTCCGCTGGGGAACAACACTCTTGTTGTTCCTAGTTTGGGTAGTCTTCAAGCCAATCAAGGCTCAGCCTCTCTGTTTGCTGGCTCTGACTGTCTGATCTGTTTTTGAACTCTAAGCTTTTCCAGTTTTTTCAGTCTGTATTTTTTATTTTTCTTGAAAATCCTCAGACACGCTATTTTTCTGGATTACAGAAGCGTATATACGCAAGTTGTACTAAGTGAACCCGCGTATACGCGAGTTTCCTCAGTTACAGTCGCGTGTACACGCATTCTGCACATCACTGCAGGCGCGTATATTATATAATTTTCAAGATTTATAAATTTTCTTTTTGCTGAATGTCTGTCTGGTGGTTTGGGTCAGTTTGAAGCAGTCATTTTCCAGTAACAGTCCTCTATTTAACAGGGGGCATCTTGTTCTAAACTCTCTCTAGTTATAAGGAGTATTAGTCTTGTTTTCGTTGATTGCAAGCGTCATTGTTTTTTGACACACAATATTTCTGGTTAAGAATCTTGACTGCTCTGTTTTGGCAGGGTAGGAAGATTGGATTCAATCTTTGTGTTCATTTTGTTTTGGTGACCTTTTGTTTGCTTAACGAAACCAATTTTGTGACCATTTGCTCCTTAGTTTCGGGAAAGTTGTTTGTTACCATTTTCTTGAAACTTGTCTTTTGATCTTTTGGACTTTCATTGCTGCTTTTGATTGTCAAGAGCGATTTCAAACACATTTATTTTTGTTGGGTTTTCATCATTTGAAAGGTGTCAATTCACAAAAGTGTTTGGTTGCCTATTTATCAATCATTAGTGTTTTTGAGAGCATTTTTTGAAAAAAGACTTCTTGGTTTGATTGAAAGAAAATCTTTTGAAAGTTTTGAGTTTCGCTTTCTTAAACTTGCTTTTCATTTGATTTCCTTTTTTTGCGAAGTGAAAGTGCTTTGTGTTTATCTTAGAACTTGTTTTTATTGTTTGGACGAAATGATTGGTAACACATCATCTTCTATCTAAGCATTTTAGTGGCAAGACAAATTTGATAAGGCAACAACTTTCCTTCTTTGTTTTTAGAGTAGTCTTTAAATCTTGCATCCACATATAGTTCTTGCATTAGGATAGATTTGCATCTCTTTTTAGGCATATATAGTTTTGTTAGTTTTTGTGAGTGTGGAGTCTGAAAAGAAAAGGAAAATTTGTTTATATTAGAAGTACCTCTGAACCTCATAGAAATTGCTCTTCATCGAAAACAAAAAGTGCATGTGCATGTAGCTAAGTTTTATTAATTTCTTTTGCGTCTATAAAAACACCACAAGTTTCATCTCCATTACCTTGTGACTTAAAGAACAGCCTAATAAAATCAAGCGCTAATTAAAATCCACTAGAACTTTTTGTTTTAGTCAATTACACCAACAAGTTTAGGATTTTAGGGCCTTGGATTAGGCGAGTGGAGAGTTAACTCTCCAAGGCCACATAAAACGTCAAACATAAGAGTCTGAATAACGAGAGAAAATCCAATAGCGTTAGGAAGACCAGGAAAGCTCCGGATCTGGGAGTTAAGCACGAGGGTCTGTGAAGACAGGGAAGAGAGATACCCCCTCTCCTACTTGTCCGAACTTACCTCACGACTGTTCCGCCTGGCTTCTGCGACGAGTTGGTACCATAGTTGCCTCTCCTAGGGATCTACACAGGTGGCTGCGGAGGGGAATCCCGTGGCACCTGAGGTTGACGTTGTATCACTCTCGACAGTACTACTGGAGGGCACCCTTGCGAAGCTTGGGGGCTTGCACTGGCGCAGGCTGTTGTTAGGAGGTCAGCGTAACTTCCTCTGATACCTTCGCTGATAGAACTGGGCCCTCATCATCCCAGACTATCTTCGGAAGGCCCCTTATTTCACTTTCTCGTATTTTGGTGTCTGGTCCTAATCACCCGGAGCAGAAATACTTGGAAGTTGTTTGACTGGCTGTGTCTTTAGGGACTTTATAGTGTGTGCTCTGTGCTCCTAGTTGGCCTAGCTTTCAATTTTTTTGAGTCTTTAGTTAGATCATAACAAAAAATTCAAAGTGGCTGACCGATCTCCTAGATGGTCTCGAAGACTTCGTGGTCTTTCGCCGCCAAGTTTAGAGCCTTCTCCGAGAAGGCGCAGAGGAAATACCACCGGTAGGCCTTGTCCTACGCCGGTTGACGCATCGGAGATTGATCCTCCTAGCGGAGGCATTATTGCCCAAGCAAGGCCTGGTACCTCTGAACAAGAGAGGGATACTCCAGTCCTTTCTCGAGTTCTTTTTCAAGCGGAGAATAACGTAGAGGTAGAAGAATTCTCAGAGTCGTTAGGGGCTCCGAATTCTCCCCTACCATTTAGTCATCCAGACATATTGCAATACGTTGGGACTCCGTCACATAGACCATCAAGTCCAGGTTACGCTACGCGCTTACCATTCATGACCACTACTGGAAGCATGGCTTCTACGAGTGCTATGACTATGCAAACCCCTACATCGATGCAAGGGGGAGGAACCATTTCCATCCCCTCCACTTCCTTGTTCGGATCTTTTGCTAGCACATCTTTACTTGGGTCTACCTCCATTCCGTCCACGAGTGGAAATGCCCAAACCAATGCTTTTGGTACTGGACTCTTCCCTTTTGGCACCCAATCACAGGGTATTCCATCAGTTCCGTTTAGTGTCGCTACGTCCATGATGGGCAGATCGGCTTCATTCCAGGGTTTTCCTTTCGGAAGTGGTCATATACCACATTCCAACCCGACGGTAGGATCCATGCCTTTTTCTTCAGTAGGACAAAGCAACAATCCTTTCCAAGGTTGGAATAACCCTGGGGTTAGTAGCGCGGGAACTGGGAATCCATTTATCGGCCAACAAGGGAATAGGTCGTACACCACGGTTAGTTCGTTTCAAAGTATTCCTCCCCTTGCTTCGGCTTGGAATCCGTATCAGGGGTTATCAACTCCCTACAATCCTTTAGGAGGAAACTTTGCTGGTTATGGAGGTTATACGGCAGGAGTTGGTCAAACTCCGAATTTTGCTGGACCACAAGGCTTGCCTTTTGGTTCAGCCAGTTCTACTGGTCACTTCGGGCAGCCTGGTGCCTCCCAAATTCCAGGACAATCTTTTCAGAGCTTTGGGAGTTCTGCCCAGTCGGGGTGGAATCCCCAAGGTCCTCCTAGGCTTCCGTTTCTGGCAATGTTAAACTTGCCAGATCTCACTAAGTTAACAAATGACCCAATCAGGTATAATCCGGCCTAGCCTCTGGTCCCAACCAAACTCCCTTCTGACATTCCAAAATTCGAAGGGAAGAGTGGTGAAGACCCAGGCGACCATGTAACCACATTCCATTTGTGGTGCTCATCTAACTCCCTTATCGATGACTCAGTTAGGTTGAGACTCTTTCAGCGCACCTTGACTAGTAATGCACCCAAGTGGTATATAGAGTTGCCAGGGGGCAGCTTTACATCGTTCGCCGACTTAGCCAATATTTTCTTAAATCACTTCCAGTTGCCTGTCCGCTATGATGCCGGAACTGAACTTCTGGCCACCTTTCGTCAGGATAAGGCTACCCACATTTCCGATCACATTCAGGAATGGAGACGGAGAAAGAGGCTCATTAAAGCCGAAATTCCTCCCGAATACCGTCTCGAGTGGTTTTTGAAGTCTTTACAACCCGAGATCTCCAAGGATGTCTCCATGTCTGGGGTCTATTCTGAGGAGCAAGCCATCTTTAGGGCCCAACAATTAGAATTGATCTACTCTCAGTCTGGGATCCTACAAAAGTGCTTGCCAGATGCTCCTGGATCTAAGGTTGATTTAGCTAAGCCAAAGCCAGGTCCGTACGCGGATGGTATCGTTGGGTCAGTAGACACATCTACAGTGAACTTGTTGAATCAATTGCAGCAGTTGTCTTTGCAAACTGCTTCTAACAACCAAGTCACATTGTCTAATCCTCCCGCTTCCCAAACTTCTTCAATTAATGCCGTCCAATCCGATAACCCCAAAGGAAATCAAAATTCCAATGGAAAAAAGAAAGGACGTGGTAAAAAGAAGAACCAGGATGGGAAGCCCGATGCAAATAAATCCGGCAACAACGCTGGTGGTGGTGGAAATGAGTCGAGAAAGAAAGTTAAGTTTCCTTGCAAGTTATGCAGTGGAGACCATCTAACTCATCTCTGCCCTAGGATTGAAGACGCTCAGCGCTTGTTAGGGCAGCAAGGAACTTCTAGTTCGCAAGCTGTGTTAACTAACCCGTTTCCCCAAGGGCAGCAACTTCTTGCTGGCGCGAGTTTGAACCCTGGTACCTCCGCAGGGGGTAACCAGGAAGGGGACAAGTCATCGAATGTTTTCATGATGGGTGCTCACGCTAATGTGACCACACGGTCACGCGATTATGGTGAAGGTGAAACTTCTAAGGGTAAATCAGTTCCCGAAACTAATAACCCACTTCATATTGAGCGACCTTCTGTTGAGACTATACCTTGGGTGCTGAAAGGTTCCGCTAAATGCGCGACTATCAACCCTAATATTAGGGCAGCCCAGAATTACTCCATTGTTGAGGATCTGGCCCAGAGTCCATGTGCTATGTCCGCGTTAGAGGTTCTCTAGTCATGTCCTACTCAACGAAGTGCCTTGCTATCGGCAATGGGGGCAGTGGATCCAAGTAACTCCTTAGCTCTCACTTTTGATATGAATAATGTCAAAAAGAGACTTCCTCATCACATGGCTTTCCAGATAAAGTCTACCTACCAGAAAACGAATATTTTTCGGACGGTTGTAGATGAGGGAGCTTCCACGTGTGTCATGTCTATGTCATGCTGGAAGGCCATTGGATCACCGTCGGTTGTTCCTTCACCTACCCTATTAACAGCATTTGATGGTCACTCTCACAGGCCATACGGGATTATCCCGGCCTTTCCTATATGTGTTGGAGGAAAGGTCGTTAATATTGAAGTAGAGGTCATAGATGCTAACCTAGACTATAATCTCCTATTAGGAAGGAACTAGGTATACGAAATGGAAGCCGTCGTATCGACTCTGTTTCGTGTCATTTGCTTTCCTCATGAGGGGAAAATCATTAAGGTTGACCAATTGGACTATTGTCCAGTTGATCCTCAAGCAAACTCTGACTCTACTATTCCTTTAGTGGGTAACCCTCGTCCGCCTACCGAGAGTCTAGGAGTCGGGATGTACTCTTCATTGATGGGTACGTTTAATCTTCCCCCTCCTACAGCTGGTATAGACACAATTTCATCCTCCAGGGATCCTTTACGAAGAGAGTTTGTCCAAACTCCTTATTCTTTGAATCCTGGAACCTTAGCTTCATCTGTGACCACATCAGGTGACGATAAGGTGGGTGGAATAGAATCTCTTATATCTACAGTAGAACCTAGATGTGAATCTATCGATAACTCTGTAGATAACCATTCTACTATTTCCCCTGGGAAAGAAATAGATGGTGATGTGGCTCATTTTCGGACCCTTGATTCCACCTCTGCATTGGATTGCTCGGATATTGTTTTTCCATCGGATGAAGCGATATTCGAAGCAATGACGGCCGTAGATCGACCTTTGGAAGATTTACATCGTCGGTTACACTTTCATTCCCCTGTGCATGAAGTAGAATCTCGGTCCTCCAGTTCGACTAGTGATGTTTGTACGGTTCCTTTGGCTCCAACACATTTATTTACCGAAGAGAGTATATTGATTGGTTCGATCGTTGTACCTATAAACATCCCTAGGAGTAAGTTGGCGGAGTCCCCTAACGGGCTCTACCTAAAGAAGTACTTTGCTTAGTTCAGGCTGGGCAATGACTTCTTTGTACTTTATGTATATATTTATACATATATCGTCGAGCGTTTTCTGATATCAGTGCTTTTTGGTCTGCTGTGGCAGGTGCTGATGGATGATTTGGTCTATTTTGGGTTCGCCGATGGTGCTAGTCAGCACACTCGGAATCTTGCTTCCGCAGCTTGGGTACTTTATTATCCAACTGGTCAATTGATGGTATCGAGAGGCGTGTGTATCGGTCCTTCTTCAAACAATATGGCCGAGTATACAGCTGTTATCAATTTATTATCCGAGGCAATCTCTTATGGGATCGACTCATTGGTAGTGTATCTTGATTCTCAATTGATAGTGTCTCAATTAAATAACATTTATCGGGTTAGGGATCCATTATTATATCACCAATATTTAAGGGTGAGGTTGTTTCAAAGATCATTTATTTACATTAATTATTTGCACATTCCAAGATCTCAAAATTGGTTAGCTGATTCTATCGCTAATCAAGCATTAGACTGGCATATCAATCATTCATCATCATAAAATCATACATCAAAAAGTCAAACTGTATATATATATATATATGTCATAAAGCGCCTCGAGTGTACATATGTGTGTCCAAAAATATACAAAATTGGGACTCAAATGCCCATAATCATGTCAGGCATATCTAATGCCTCGGCTCAGGATGAGCGTCTAAGTATGTCACTATAGCATTGGCCACGCGCCGAAAGACGCGAACCCAGTCACGTGGCATGCCAACCACATGACGCTGCATATCCGGAGGAAGGTCCTCTATCTCGGCCATCGGTACTCGATAGCTCAGTCTCGCCAAGTGTCGCTGGACGTTGTTTAGGGTCCGTTCCGTATCGGCAGCCGCCTCTTCGGCTCCTCGGCCACGCCGTCCATGCCGCGGGAATCCATCTGGTTGTACAAGCCCAATGTCTGGAACATGATCATCATATTAGTCATTTGAGTCTCACCAAAAAATATTTTTCAAAATTCATCATTATATTTGAAAAATCCAAAAAATCATAAAATCAATAAAAAATTCTCACCAATCTCGCCCCATGCTGCATCCGGTGGTAACACTAGATCAGGATCTCCTCGGAAATCCAGCCCAGCATAGGGGTAATCATCTATGGCGATGATTTGCTGCTCCCACCAGGTAAAGAAGTCATCGTCAAATGCATTCCTTGGGACTTCCCCACCCCCCAGACGTTTCATCAAGTCAGCCCACCGGCCCATGCGTGGATCACGTGGACTACTGATGGCAACTGCTACCCTGGGACGGAGTGCGGGAACCTTCTCGAAGAAGAAAGTGCACAAGATGGTTCCGAACCCAAAGTTCTTGGTCTGTCCCCTCCTGATAGAAGTGAGTTGTTCCTTCATGTTGGCCAAAAGAGGAGTACACCAGTCAAACACAGTAGTGAGACAGTCCACTGCCATGCTCATGGTTACCCGTGACGCCTGGTGTAGTGAGGATGATCCGTTCACTCGAGCTATGGTGAACAAGATTATCCTGAGTGACAAACTCGCCACATGTGGGATAGAGATCTGGCTCCCGACCTTCCGATGACCCGAGCAGTAAATCTGTACATAGTCATCTACACTGAGGCTATTCCATGTCCTGCCCCGGGAATGTACTACCTCTCCCCTTCGGGAAAGGCCCGTGATAAAATATATGTCTTCCACTTCTATCCTAAGTGGCATCTGATCAATCACAAATGTTTCCTCATCGACATCCCAATAATCAATGAGCCTCTCGAGCAGACGCGTGTTTGCTTTCATATTTGGCAATTTGAAGAATTTAAGCAACCCGCATCCCCGTAGGGCATCTAATGCCTCATCATTGCCCATAACTTCATTATCCACGGCTGAGTGCTCTCTTTCACGCCATGTGATAGTCATCTTGGAAGAAAAAATCATTTTCATCCGTTAGTTTTGTTTATAAAATTAGTTCGATGCGCACACGCGGGTTCCTATATACACAGTCGCGTGTAGGGCCGTCGTATATGCGAGTTCAATATTGCCAACCCACGTGTACACCGCGAAGGAATTTTTTGCAAAAATCCAATGGTAAAACATCAACTAAAATTCCTAAAAACTATCACAATTAATTGCAAGACAAGTTTGAGGCTTACCTGGAAGTTTTCGGCAAGTTTGAACGGTTGAATTGGTCACAGGGAAGTTTGCTCCTTTTGCTCCACAATTTTTGCTCTCCAAGTCAGATGGTGAAAATGGTGAGTCAAAAATGCCTTTTATAAGTTTTGAAAACGCAAAATTTTTTCAAAATTTTATTTTGTTTGGCCTCATGTGACTTTTAACTTGGGAGCTTGGAATGTCGAGTTTGGTTTGTTTTTCAGGACATTTTGGACATTTTTCGACAGTTCGAGACGGTTCCATGACCGCTGACCCGTCATGGCAGGTATCGTGTTTTCACTAGCATATAGATTAGGGACACCATTTTTTCCGTTGCATTATGCATACTAGCCTCCATCTGATCGATACATCTGCCATAGGGTCCACCCCATCGTGTTATGGTTCGTAAGCCATTTTCACTCGCCGATTCTTTAAATTATGACACAGTGGTAGAGCCATCCCTTTATATGGGCATCGTAGTTAGCACCTCACTGACATTTGTTGCCCATGCTGCTTCGTTTTGAGTAGGCTCGGGAGTCCTCTGTAGTCCCGCCATGACTTATGCGTTGAAGACTCATTCCTCTTTGCTTCTTCGCTTCGTTCTGGCTTTATACCCTAAAGGCTCCTATGTGTGTTGAGTTGTACTTCTGCATTGCATGTTGACCATTTGCACCTTTTGGCCTAGAGCCGGCTTCACTTGGACTCGTGTTTAAGCCAACTTTTGACCATGACATCTGCAAAATCAACCTTGCATACCTTTGACTTCTGCAGCTTGACATACCCTGATCCGTGGAAGGAACATACCTCTGAGTGTCACTGACCAGTTTTCACCTCCCTCCATTGAGCATAGGAACGTTCCTTTCCCAGGAACTAGATCATCTGTTTCACCGACACTCGTTCTTTCCACTGTACCATAGCATTCTTTTATTATTTTTCCGACTTAACAGAAAAAGACAAAAAAAATTAAATATTCTAAAAAAGAGCGGGAACAGGGACATTATTTCCATTTATTGTTGGCAGCTAGAGTCAGTCGTGTCGCCCTTGAACAAAGCACTCAAAACAAAGTCTCCTCCGCATGGGTGGGATTTAGTTTGACTTAGGTATGCCATAACCTTGTTATTGAGTCAGTTCTCCCCCGATTGGTTATCTCTTCCAATCATATGGAGGGTTCGTTCGTGCCTCCTGCATGGCGAACTTATACAGAGTCATCATATGCTGCCACATAGTCACATTGAGTCGTGCTTTTGTTCAAGGGAAGTTAGCCTGAGTCGGCCTCTCTGCGGTGTCTCTTGACTCATTTTTCAGTTGGCCATCCCTGGTTGTCAGTATCATGTCTATCATCACATCAGCTATATTGGTCCTTTACTCATGTCAGTTTAAGAAGGTCCCCATTGACTTCTTGCTGGCGGGTCTTGTCCTTATCGACGACGACACCTTGCTCTGAGGACAGGCCTAGAGCCGCACCCTGGCCCTATTTTCATTATTGATAGGTCACCTTGTGCTCAGCATCGATCAGTATCATGGGTCTTTGACTGAGTGGTTTCCCTTGTGTTCGACATCAGCATACATTATCACACATTGGGATTCGTGCAGTACCTTGGTTTCCATTTGACCCTATTGGTGGATACCTCGCCTCTATGTCAGCTTTCATTATTGGTTGGTTCAGAGGGTTTCTGCCGTGCGCTAGCCACATCTTGTGTACGCCGAAAACGTACTTCGGTTGGGTTACTACATCTTTTTCGTCCGATTCCTTCCACATTATTGGCCTACGGGTTACACTCGCGCTAGATTGATGGAGGATGCCTTAATGCCTTCCTTCTAGCGGATCTTTCCCTATCAACTCCGACTCATTGCTCTGGGGCAAAGATCTAGAGTCCATTTGGTAGTACCTTGGGGTTTGCAGTCATTAGTGGTAGATTCCTCGCTATCGACAGTGGGAAACCATCATTGTCTCCTGATCGATAGATTCTTATAGGTGTTCGACTTCAGCTCATCTATTCACACTTGTTAGATTGTACTGGGTACCTTGACGCTCATTATCATTATCGGTGAGTAGTCTCGCGTTTGTTAACGGTATACATCAATGACCGGTAATCAAACGATTTCTCACATGGTCGACTTCAGATCATTTATTCCCATGGTGTAGAAATGTACCACGGCGGTCGGTGAAGACCTCAGGTTGTATCAGCATTCATTGGTTCACTTGACAGTTGCTCCTGTTGCTGCTAGTTGACACCACTCCACCTTTTATGTTGCAGTCAGTCATGGCGACATTCTATATGCTGGCACCTGAGTTTGCAGTGTAGTACCATCCTATTCCATCATGTTTAGTTGGTACCTTTTGGGATCAGTCTTTGATATCAGTGATCCGTTGCATCTTTCAGCATCATTGACAGTCTTATATGTGATATTCAGACATGTACTTGCTCATTATGATCAGATGATCCATTATGTATCTTCGAGTCATTTATACTTGTATACTTAGTGGATCCGCTTGTACTTGATATGCGGACATGCTTTACTTTTTCTGAGCATGGGTATGCCTGCCTCAGACAGTGTTTCTTTCTGATCTCCTTTTGGTGGCTTGGCAAGTTGAATTCTGGTGAAGTCCTCCTCGGTTTCTCGACAGAGTTCCTTTCCATGTACTTACATAATATATTTCGGCCATCATGTTCCCCTTTTGACCTCATATATTAGGGGGCATCTGTTATAGCTCCAAATCTCACTCTTATGGTTTGTGATGCTGCACTCATGGCCTATGGCAACCCCTCCTTCCAGACCTGGTCCTAAAATTTAAAAAACAGTGTTTTATTCCCTATACGCGACATTGCCCTGAGTTAAACGCGTATACACGTGGTTCTGTGTATACCCAACCCGCGTGTATGTATTAAAACACTTAAAAAAATAAATAATTCCTTATTTTCAGGCGGAGATCGCGGGTTTTACCTGCTGATCACCTGTTAGTGCCCGTGGCCCAACTGTTCCCAACCAACTCCTAACTAAAAAACTACTTTGGAGATGGTATAAAAAGACATCAAAGGGAAGGCCAAGGGAGAGAGAAAAGAGAGCAAGATTATTATGCTGAGATTTTCCCCTTAGACTAGGTCTAAAGTCCTTGGTGCTTTTTGCACTTTCCCCCACTTTGCATAGGAAACCCTTGTTTCCATGTGTATTGGTGATCATGCATCCTTTATATCACCATTGAGTAAGGCTTGGAAGGAGCTCTTGTTGGAGGCTTGAGGCTGGAACGAATCCGGGAGGAAGCTTTGCTTGGAGCCTGCTGAAGGTGTTTCAGGTGAAATCTTTCCGTTATATGTACTTTACTTGCCTTTATATAAAGAAACATGTCTTGGTTCCCGAAACAATCTTTCTTTATGCTTATGAGATTCTTGTTTTGAATTCTTATGCAAGTAGTTACTCAAAGATTTTTATAACTAACTTTATAGCATGAAGATGGTTTATGTATAAGTATTTGTCGATGTACTGCTGTGTTCTTTGATTTTTTTGTTTTACAGGTCAAAGGAGAAGAAGGGAACTCCAAGAAGGGTTTGGACCCTAAAGGTCTTCTCGAACGTAGGACCTTAGGTACGTACCCTCAACATTAGAATTTGCTTACAGTAAAGATAATGGCTGTGTGTGTGTTTCTTTGAATAAGCAATTTTCAGTCTGGTAGAGTCTTAACCCAAAGGACCCTAGGGGTACTTTCCCCTCAACCAGTAGCCTCTGGATTCATCCTTCCTTTGGAAGGTGAGATATCCGGTGAATGCCCATACAGTCAATCTCTGTACGAGAAATATTGTGTTCTCACAAATTCTAGATCGGAAGAGGTTGAGTTGGGAGCTGGTGGAAATTGAATTTGCAGCAGTGTTGTTGAAATGTCTTTCAATGGATTGCAAATGTTATTCCAAAGCAAGAGCGACCTGGCGCTCAAGGATAAACTCAGAAACAATAAAGGTGAGAATGGATCTTCATCAAAGGTATCTGATGAAGAGAATTGCGCTTTGGCTGCCAAAGCAAAGAAGGGGAAGAACAAGAAAGCTTCACATTCCAGTGCGAAAGGCAAGAAGCAGGACATGTCCAAGGTGAAGTGTTTTCACTGTCACCAACACGGAAACTATGCCACTAATTTTCCACAGAAGAAGAAGAACAAGCAGGCTGCTGGATCTTTAGCAGGAGAGGCTCTAGCCTCACTGTTTGAGCTTGATCTTTCATTGATCGCATGCTTGGTTTCAAGTGTGATGGGACCAGTGTGGTTCTTGGACAGTGGTGCGTCTTTTCACATGATGGGAGATAGAGATTTGTTTTCTGATCTGGAGGACAAAGATCTTGGAGTGCACATCGAGATGGGCGATGATGGTAGATACAGTGCGACCGGTATCGGTACCATTTCCTTTGAGAGGGAGTCTGGTAAACCCTTCGTATTGAAGGAAGTCATGCATGTTCCAGGATTGAAGAAGAATCTTATCTCAGTGGCGATGTTAGAAGACAAGGGGTATGATGTTGTTTTCAGCGATGGAAAGGCTTTCTTCCACAGCAAGACAACTGGTGAGACCCGGAAGATAGGGGTTCGAGTGAGGAACCTTTATCAGTTGCATGTAGATGGATGCGCAGCAATAGCAGGCAAGGCAGAAGGATTGGTGAGCTGGGATGATGGTGAGTTGTGGCACAGAAGATTGGGTCAGCTTCACCATGGAGCCTTGAAGATACTGCAGCAGATCACTACAGGGCTTCCTAAAGGCACACTTGCGCAGTCAGATCAGTGCAAGGGGTGTACTTTGGGGAAGTTTGTGAAAGCCACCTTTCACGAGAAGGATAGTCGCACCACAACGATCCTTGAGAGAATTCACACAGACGTGTGTGGACCTTTCTCAGTTGCTTCGACAGCAAAACACAGGTATTATGTGATTTTTTTTTATGATTTCTCTCGTAAGTGCTGGATCTTATTCATGCAGAAGAAGAGCGAGACATATTCAAATTTCTATGAATTCAAAGCACTCGTCGAGAAGGAGTCAGGGAAGAAGGTGAAGGCTCTTAGGAGCGATAAGGGTGGTGAATACATCTCGAACGAGTTCAAGCATTTCTGCAAGGCAGAAGGGATTCATAGAGAGCTCATAGCTCCCCATAACCCACAACAGAACGGGGTAGCTGAGCGGAAGAACAAAACGATTGTGGGTGCTGCATGGGCAATGTTGCATGATCAGGGGCTACCCCTTCACTTGTGGGCGGAAGCATGCAATACAGTAGTTTATGTGCAGAACCGTTGTCCTCATAGGATACTTGGCATGAGTACACCCGAGGAGGCTTATTCTGGTAAGAAGCTTGATCTCTCTCATTTGAGGATTTTTGGTGCTAACGTTTACATGCATGTGATGAAGGATGCCAGGAAGAAGTTGGAGCCGACCGTAGAGGTTGGGATATTTGTGGGGTACAATGATACGCCCCACAACTATCGTGTGTATTTTCCAGATAGTGGTAAAATTGTCATGCGACGGGATATAAAATTTCAAGAGGAGAAAGCCATGAAGTGTTTGCTTGAGAGGGAGCTACACTTGCATGCAGATGAGGAGCTATTAGTTCCTAAGGATAAGCTTCAGGACATGGATCAGCCACAGGATGAGGTTCATGGAGTGGAAGAGACCACTCATGCAGCGCCAACCATCAGAGGGCGAAAGCGCTTGACGGAAGCTGAGCGACTGGCTCAAAATGCAGAAAAAGTTGTAGGACCACCTACAGCCCAACGCAGGTAGAGACAGTCACCTGATCGGTACACTGGATACATGGCTCTTATTCGCAAGTGTGTTGTGACTGAGCCATCCTCTTTCGAGGAAGCTGTGGAGGATCCTGCATGGGTAGATGCCATGGTGGAAGAGTATGATTCTATTGTCAGAAACAGTGCATGGGAGATTGTTCCTAGACCAGAAGGGAAATCAGTGGTGGGTTCGAGATGGATCTACAAAGTTAAGCAAGCAGCTGACGGGAGTGTGGAGAAGTACAAGGCAAGATTTGTTGCCCGAGGCTTTTCACAGATAGAGGGGATCAATTATGAGGAGACCTTTGCACCTATCGCAAGGTATTTTTCCATACAGACAATTCTTGCTCTCTCGGCGCAGATGGGATGGCACATTCATCAGATGGATGTGAAGACTGCGTTCCTTAATGGATTCATTGAGGAGGAGGTGTACATTGAGCAACCCGAACGCTTTGAGGTCTTCAGCAGCGAGTCACATGTGTGCAGGCTCAAGAGAGCGCTGTATGGGTTGAAGCAAGCACCACGTGCTTGGTACACACGGATAGACAACTATTTCATAGGACTTGGATTCTCCAAGAGCGAGTCAGATCCTAACCTATACCAGATTGTGGTGGAGGGTAAGTTGCTTATCATTGTACTGTATGTTGATGATTTGATTCTAACGGGTGATGAGCTGTTGATACTGTCATGCAAGAAGGATCTTGCTACAGAGTTTGAGATGAAGGATTTGGGCCTCCTTCACTATTTCCTAGGATTGGAAATATGGCAGCGGAGTGGTGGACTGTTTGTTTCTCAGGGCAAGTATGCTCGGGAGATACTGGAGAAGTTTAACATGCATGGCTGCAAGCCTGTTGATACTCCTCTTCCTGGAGGTTGGAGGAAGGAGGATGCCACTTCGAGAGAAGAAGTGGATGCCACTGTTTATCGACAGTTGGTGGGGTCGCTGATGTATTTGGTCAATACACGACCTGATATATGCTATGCAGTTAACCAGCTTTCACAAGCTATGGTTAAGCCTACCAAGCTCTTCTGGAAGTCGGGCAAGCATGTATTGCGCTACTTGAGAGGCACATCGGGATATGGTTTATGGTACAGACAGGAGGATGAGGTGAAGCTATGTGGCTTCACGGATGCAGATTGGACAGGGAGCCCAACAGACAGAAAGAGCACATCAGGAGGGGTCTTTAGTATTGGATCGACAGCAGTTTCTTGGTACAAAAGGAAGCAGAGATCCGTGGCACTCAGTTCAGCGGAGGCCGAGTATATGGCAGCAAGTTTGGCTGCATGCGAGGCTATATGGATGAGGAAGATCCTGGTTGGTTTGTTCGGTTCTCATTTGGATGCTACTGTGATTTACTGTGATAACCAGAGTTGCATTAAACTCTCGGCTAATCATGTATTTCATGATAGATCTAAGCATATTGACATCAGGTACCATCATATCAGAGATTGTGTGTAGTGGAGGATCATGTTGCTTTCATACATTCCAACGGAGGATCAGGATGCTGATATTCTGACGAAGGCTCTCACCAGGAGCAAATTTGAGTACCACCGAGGCAGGATAAGGGTTGCTGATAATCCATATCTTGTCGAGAGGGAGTGTTGAGATTGCAACAAGATGATGGTGCTTAGTGAAAAGAGTCGCCTTCACTAAGTGGGCCCGCAGGCAAATTATGGCACAAGTTCTATTTTTGATCCCAGTGTGGATGATCACAGTGTGGGTGACCACAGTATGAGTGATCATAGTGTGGATGATCATAGTGTGGGTGACCACAATATGAGTGATCACAGTGTGGGTGACCACAGTGTGAGTGATCACAGTATGAGTGATCAAAGTCTATTTTTAGACTGGCTGTCAAAAATAGAAAAGTCAAATATTATTGTCTCATAATAATATTTGGACTATAAACTTGATCTTATTCTCTTGGAGCACTTCAGGATGAGCTACGGATGTGGTACATGCAGATCCCAGAGGGAAATACATGGTTACCTATGGGATGACTAATATTTGCATGCAGGACTTTAGTTAGGACTCAAGTGAGTTGAGTTTAGTGGATTGGAGGTGCAGTTGATGGAGTTGTGTTCAGTTTAGCTTTGTTAAACTGGTTGTATTTAGTCTAACTGGCAAATAGACTAGAGATGAGTTGGGTGAATTAGTTATTAATTAATTCACAAGTTATTAACTCATAATGAAACTATAGAATACATCAATTAACTCAGTTGCATGTCAATGCATGTTCAGTTCAGCAGGGACAGGTGTTAGAGGATCAGATTGCTATCAGTTGTGACTATAGTTGTGCATGATGATTTGCACAATCAGAGGGATTAAGTATGCCAATGAATTGGCCAATATCAAGAATTGTAGCCTGTGCTCACGTCCAACACAGTGTGAGTGATTTTTTGCAGATGAAATACGAGTTTGGTAAACCATTCTCATCAGTTCTTGAGCAGGTATTGAGCTGGAGAGGCAGGCAAGCAGTGGAATAGATTTGGAGATCAGATCTGAGCTGTATTGTGTGTAACAGGTGGAGCTAGTACTGGATTGCTTGTGATAAGCATTGTACTTTGTAATGTTACATGTTCTCAATCATTAATATACAGATAGTGTGGGGATTTTAGCGAGATGTTTTCCCCGGGTTACATACTGTGTTAATGTGTGAATGCTCTTGATGTTTTATTGTTATTGATGCTACTATATTGATGATCAACATAGAGGAGCTTATGTATTGTGTATGTATTCCGCAATAGTACATGATCAGGATAATCTCTGTTGAATATGTGTTAAATTATTCAAAATTTCTACAAGCTTGTCCTTCAAATCGCATATATCGGCCATCGATTTGACTTGAGGAGGTGCCCCAAAATGTGTTCTAACCTGTCCTGCGAAAATTGCATCTGTGAGAGGTGGCAGCATCCGTTGAGTTGAATGGAGAGAGCAGTTAAGGGTCATGATTTGACTGTGTGGCTTGATGAGGTATTTCTAATACGACTCCCAATCAGTCCTTGCCAATTTTTCGATTGCTTCCCTTTGAGTTTTTTCTCTTTCCTTCCATCCGTTATCCAAGTTATTCAAATCAAGCATTTATTTAGGGTTCCCTTCTTTCACCAAGTTGGTGGCAAACAAAGTATGGTTTACCACCTTTACTATTTCCTTTGACACCCTAGCTACTCTTGCCATTGCTAGTTCAACTTATTCAATCCTTGTGTCCCAATTCATGAAAAGAATGTCCTTGTGTGTCTCCTTAATCTCAGGCAGATTAGATTTCCTCCCCTCTTTTGTTTCTTTCCATTCGATGAACTCTGATATTCTTGTCTTCAGAATAGTAAACTCAGTTTTCTAGTCAATCGCTTTATCTCTTAGCTGGTCACTAGTGATCAAATAAGGAGTGATATGTGACATCTTTTGGCAAAATTTTTCTTACTATTTCAATAAGAGAGAATTAACCTCTAGCACCTCTTTGATGAATTCCTCAACCGTAGGAACATCCTTATATCTTTCCATGGCTTGCTGCAAGTCTTTGAGTTGCATGTTTTTTGCAATTATGTTTTCTTTGTGGGCTTATTTTTAGCACCACCATGCTCTATTGCAATTGGGCTAATTGCTCAGTGGCCTTCCTGTTCACACTTGCCCTCTTTGTTTCGAGCTACTACTAGAGCTATGCAATCTTTCTTCTTTTCCTTTCAACAAAACAGATATTTAGGTAGCTTTTTCCAGGGTAGCAGTTGCGTATGCTCCTGTAAATAGTGACAATCTAGTCAAGTTTTTAGCTGGGATGGAAGGGATGTCCACCCAAACTATGTCCATTTTCTCATTCCTAGGTAGGAGTTCAGGTCTTTCAATCCTTCTTCTTTTCCTTTGTCTCCTTACTACAACCTTGTGTAGTGGGCTGTAGAATATGTCAAGAGGATGGATTTCAGTCACCTTTAAGACAATTTCTGATGTGGGTAGAGTGGGGATGATTTCAATCTATTGAGACATTGTCGCTTACTCATCCATCGATTTAGAGTGTGTGTTCTTCTAAACATGTAGAGGAGTTTGATACTTCGTAGTTTCCTGGGCATATATTGTCATGGGAGTGTCTTATAGTTTCTTATTGAATTGTTCGCACTCCTACTCCAGACTGCTACTTTTGATCTCCGAAACAATATCTTTGGGTGGAGTACTCATACCCTACTTTTTGGCTAATTTCTTGTTGGATTCTGTAGTGGTCTTAATGTCTTGGGCCTTCCCTGTGTTCAGTGCTTTCCCTGTATCTACGTGAGAAGCGAGATTCAGTTCCCTCATTGTTGAAAATCACACTGGGGTAAGCTTGTCCTCGGTTTTCAACAAATATAGTGGGATGACCTCGAGCCTTTTGTTTTTGAACTCTTGAAAGCTCCCAAAATCTCCAAGACTCAAATTTTTCCTCACCCATTTGAATGATTGTTAGAAGGATTGAGCCAACTGTAAAACGTCTTCAAAATTATTAGCCTCATGGTTATAAGGCTTGATCTTTATTGAAGTGATGATGTTATGTGCTAACTTGTATAGATCAAAATGCCTTTTGGGCAAAGTATGGAGCTTGAGACCTTCCAAGCTTATTGACTCCTTTATCACATGATTAAAATTTTCTAAAGAAAAAGAACCTCACGTGATAGGAAAAGATGGCCATAATAACTTCTTGATTTCTTTGAGAACTTTGGCTAGGCCTTTTCCCACGGTTTGGTGGGCTATTTCTCTTGCTAACAATTTATCAGAAACATACAAAGGGAGGACATGTGGGTCTGCTATGCTACCAAAAACCCTAATGTAGTTGAACCATTCTTCAACAAAATATTTGCCAACAGCCAGAAGGTCTGTAGCGGCTTCTTGGGAGAACCTGGGGGCTTTCTTGTTGAAAATTAATTGATGTAGTGGAAAAATAACAACATGACATATTTTATAGAAATGGGGTATATAATGGGATTCCCAAAGTTGGTTATGGCTGAGATGGATAGGGTATGGATCCTGCAAGGTCCATTTCCAACCCATGATTGGAAATTTAGTGCAGAAACAGATGGTGTCCATAATGTAGGCACTAAAATAGAATGGAGGAAGGTTCTTTGGAGAGGAGGATCACTTATGTCAATATTCAGTGATGATGGTGGCTAGGTTATCAGATAGGATGGTGGCCCAATTCATAATGTGGTAATTAACACAGGCATCAATCAGATGAATCCATTCTATGGAAAACTTAGCATTATTAGGTAACCTGTATAATCTACATAACATAGTAGATGCATAGCTCTAGGGGTTTGCCAAAGAGGCTATAGGATACATACCTGATTTATCAAATCTGAACTTGTTCTCTAGTACTCTCCAACCATGAATCATCATGAGGGGTTCTCCATTCTTTTTTGTGAAGTTGGCCATGTATGTCTTATCATATAAATCCTGAGGGTCAGGTATATGGTACATTTGCTTCAGGTCTTCTCCTCTGAATTACCCTATGAGTTCCATTCTTGAATTCCTGAATTTCCTATCTTCAATGGTGAGGTTTTCCACGACCCACCTAATCATATCAGTGCATGGGAGGACTTTTGCTCTCGCTCCTATCCTATGAAGGAAAGAATAGAAGACATCCTTGAATTAGAGTCTCGAAGGTCTTATTGAGTCAGTTTTTGCTCTTGTGACAGTAATTTTGGGACACTCGTCCTCAAGCCTATTGTATATGACCTCCCAAGTTGTTGCTCCCCCTTCAGCACTATTGACCGTATCAGAGAATATAGGGGACATTTCTGTAAGCTCAGACTTTGCAATGCTCAACTTTTTCTATTTCTACATCACCTTCCACAATGACATGTCTTTGTAGCTTGCTTGAAATGGACGAGATATATCAGCGCATACAATATTGGGCGATTAAGGGTGAAAGATTTGTGAAAATACTTTGAATTGTGGGAGGATTTCAAATGAGATACTCAACATTAACTAGCCATAACATGGAAAATCATTACCTCTCCTTGGGCCACTAAACATTAATTATCCTGTCAAACCATTCATTATTATATTAAAACAAAGTTACTCCCCATTCTTACTGTTTGATTCGTGCATCATAGTTCTAAAAACAATGTTATATAGCGTTACCTGCTTATAATGTGAAATGCGATTACAGATCGAAATATCACATTTCGCAAATCGTTGACAGATGACGTTGTGGCGGGTCTTATTTACTTGCGAATTTCGCGAAATGCGATTACGATTTCTTAAGGGGTTTTGATCAGTATGTCGCAGTGGGAGGTTTGATCACATATGCAATTTCTTTAAGGTGTTTATGATTATCACATGGAAAAATGTGATTTGCGATTTGTGATGGGGATCCTAAACTTGGGTCATTCTAAGAGTTTTTTAAGGCAATTTCTTAGAGTTAGGATTTATTTTTTAGAGACTAAAAATTTAAAAAGGGTCCCCATTTATATATCTAACATTAGCTATTTCTATATATAAATGGGGGGGGGGGGGGGGGGGGTGGGCGGAGGTTGTTTCATAATACAACACAACCATATCCACTTTTTAAGGGATTTTGGAGGGGAAATCTACCTCCTTTCAATGAGGATTATTAGCCATATATTTTTATAAGTACCAATTCAAATTTTCCTCTAGGGGCATGTATTACTTAGTCTTCTTGTGGAGAAAACTTATTATTTAGCAGCTCCACTTTCATTTCTAGCAAGGATGTACTTGGATTGACTAAAACAATGAAGTTTGTGTTAATTTTAGCTTCTAAAGCTTGGTTTTGTTCATAGGACTTTGAGTATCCTTGGGCTTAGCTATTCCAGGAGCCTCAGAGCCCTCTTGTAGAATTTCTTTATTTTCCTGGAATGTCTTTTTCACTTGCATATCTTATTTCTACCTTTACTATTCATGCTTCTCTATTGTAGGTTACATTGGTTAAATGATTGAAGTGAGTTTCTTTGCAGGTTATTTACAAAGTCAAAAGCATGATACATCCTTATAAAAAGATTGAAAATTCATATTTATCTTTGAGCTACTTGGATTGGTTTACTAGTTCACAATTCTAGAATTTCTAGAAGTCTCTTGCAACAACATAGTAGTAATTTTCTTTTAATTTTTGGAATATGTTAATGCATTCCTTTCAAGTTTATTACACTTGTATTGAGTAGTAAAAACATTCAAGTTATTAAAAAAAATTACCCCATACAATTTTCACTTGATCAGGCTAGGCATTTGATAGGTTAACTAGCTCACTAATTCATGAATTTATGATTAACAGAGGTATTTTTGAATGATTCCACTTGGAATGGAGTCCCAGTACATCCTAATTAATAACAAAAATTTTCCCATCTCATTTTCAATTGATTTTCTTTGGCATTCAGAAAGTTATCTTGAGGAGTAACAATGCTGTAGCAATCTTATCAATCCTATAGCAGCCTTGAGTATCCTATAGGATTGTCTAAAATCAACCAAATTTTCCTTAAAACATTGATTTTTGAACTTTGGTATTGAATAATGATTGAGGAAGACCAAATACCACTCAGGACTTCCCTTTCTTCCACTGCAACACATTCCAACAATTAAGGGTTAGTAGACAAGTTCATGAATTGAATGACATAGCGATGATTTTCATGATTATTGTATGAAGCACCTAATGAACTCTATTATAAGGTCTAATCTCTTTTGAATGCAATGATTGATATTTGGTTCATGCTCTTTACTTTATGAAATTAGAATATATTTATTTCCTTGTCTTTTGCTTCATGCAATAAGTTAAGGTTTCCATTTCAAGAATTTTTATTTCTGCAATTAGTTCAAGTTAGATTTCATGATATTCACTTAATTGCATCATATCAATGAAAGAAGGACACATTGTGTGTTTCACATATAATGCTGATGCCTCTGAAGTTTGTACGAACCCCAGGTCAATAATTTAAGTTGGTAACCTCAGGAATCGCAACATTCTTGTTGCAATACTAAGGCTTGCCAAGTCCAACGAATTGTTTGTGGAAATACCTGAATGAGAAGTTCATGAAGGTTATGGGAGAACCTATAAGGTGTTTGATAAAAATCTCTAGCCAGTTGAGATTACTCCTCTTCCCATGGAGTTTGATCAAGGCTCAAATAGCTTGTTTGTTAAAATGGAACCAAATATTTTTAAAGCTAAACTCAATCTTGACAAAACAAGGTTATGGGAATTTTACTTTTTAAAATATCCTAATTTTTGTTAGGTCTTTGTTTAGGGAGTCCTTGTGCATCATGGTCCAATAATAAGATTCATTACTTATGCTCTCTTCCAACATTCTGAGGAAAACATGAATTCTTGTAGGGGCGATGAGGCTACTTTATGAAGAAGGAAACTCAAAATGGCTAACAGTCTAAGAAATTATGACATTAAGAAATATGCCTCCTTATTTCTCATTGCATTCTTGAATGGTGGTGCCAATGGTAAGGGGCAACCTCAAATTTAAAGCCTGTGTCCTTTAACGATGCCCTTAAACCCTGTTCCAGTTCTTAAACTCCAAAATAGCTATTAGGTCAATCTTATGTGCTAGACAAATCTAAGGACACACCATTGCTTGTAATGAACATTATTATCTCTAATATTATGGTATTTGATTACAAAAGCAGGGAAATTGTATGTCGTTTTAATGAAAATTTTCCCTCTTCATCTACCCTCAAGGATTGGGTTCACCAGAACTCGTACGAAAAACTTGATTTGCTATTCTGTTTGAAAGATTATTTTTTATTATCTCTAAAATTATGGAAGACCAACAAAAGGTTTTCAATCAGGGCCCCTGGTTCTCAAACCAAATTGTTCTTTTAGTTTAGTCATGCCATTTCCGAATTTTAATCTAACTACCATAAAATATTTGGTCAATCTAGTTGGGTAAGGGTCCCAAACTTACCTATCTGCTGGATTCAGCCAGAGATCCCATAAGATATTAGAGATTCAATCGATTGCTTCATTACAATAGAAAATGAAAGATTGGAACAAGGGATCATCACATTCGTCTGAATATGCATTAAAGTGGATCTCAATGAAGGATTACTAGATAAAATCATCCTCATGTGTGAGGGAAAAGTATATCATCAACCACTAGATTATGAAAGCACTTCTTTCATGTGTAGAATCTATCAACAACATGGACACCTACAGAATTCTTGTCCTTCTTCAAAAGGGGCATTCGATATCTAATAGTTGAAGAAAACTTGTCATGGATGATGGGATCTAAAGGCTGCTTGAGGCACCAAGAATTCTATAGGTTGAAATACGGACTTCTCTTAGCAACAAAAGTCATCCCCTGACAATTCAACTTCTCTAGAGCTTGATCAACCCCCAGTAGCATTTTCTCATCCAAATGTAGAGGAGAACCTATTGGAAAATTTAAATGAAAATGAATCAATAATGATCATGCGAAAAATAAGTAAAAAAAGTGCACCCATGAGCATGGAAAATTTTAGGGGCTAATATTCATAGGTGGGCTAATTTTCCATGATTTTTCCAAAAAAAGGATTCACCAATTTATATTTTTTTTATAAAAATGATTCTCCCAAATTTTACAATATAAAATTATTTTACCTTAGAAATCGCCAACATTATATAGAGAGTATGTATAAAATCATTATAAATTTGAATTATTTTAAAAATACATAAATAAACATTTTATACTTTTCATATTAGGGACTAGTGAGCTTCGCCAATGTATTTAAACTTCAAGATCATTTTCCATCGTTAAAACTTTCCCCGCCCATGAGTCTAATCACTTAGACAATGAGAAAGAAATAATGATTAGGTTAGATTTGATAGTTATGGAGCTCTTTCAAAATAATGAGGATTCGAATCCATATTCAGTTGTCAATGATAGCTCTACAAGTTAGATTGATGTAAGAAGAAGAAAGGGTAAAAAAGAAAAAACCATGAGACAATCTGGTATGTAACACCAGAAATGTAAAGAATGTTATGCTTTTTTGGAATCAATAGAATTGAATTTACAAATAATAATAATAATAATATTAATTATTATTATTATTATTATTATTATTATTTATAATTTATATTATATACCTTAAAATGTAAACTATATATATATATATATATATATATATATATATATATATATATATATCTATATGTATGTATATATATATTTCAATCAAGGTTTTTCTATTAACTAAGAAAGTTACATCTTCTCCTAGTGTTTCTTAGAAACCTATTGGCCTCACTCTTACTAGAATTATTGGCCAACATCTGCATATCCAAATACAAAGAAAACTTCCAAAATTATAGACATTGATAGAAGCTAACTAGGAAAAAATGCCAAAACACCCAAAAAACCAAAAGACAACCAACTAACATAATATCTCACTAGGATTTACTAGGACATGGTGATCTGGGACCAAGCTAAGTGATGGTGGGGACTTGAATTTGCAGTGCACATTCCCTTCCATGTGAGCCAATAGGGTTTCCAAAATGTCCAACTGATCCTTGATACGTCATTGTCCTTTTCAAAGGCTGACCAACTGATTATGCATCTCCCACAAGTTTTGTTGGATGTGGTTCATGAAATCCATATTGTCATTATGATTGTCTTTCTTAGCTCGATTGATTTGTTCCAGTGAATTGGTCAACTGTAGAATAAACCTAAAATTGTTGTCCAAAACAAAGGCATTCTTTGAAGAGAGAAGAGGTTGAGAATTGTTTTCGATGCAACAAACACCTTCCAAAAATTTTCTTACACTTGAATTTTGGAGCCTTGTTGGCTTGAGGGGGCCTGACCTAGGTTCGAAGTTAATTAGCCAAACGAATCCCTATACTACTGGCCCTTTCGGCAACAACCACAAAGCGCGGACTGAGGTCTCACCTGAAGCAGTATGGGGGGATGCTAGAACCAAGTTTCCGCACCCTTGAGATGTTTGAGGGGTTGGTTTAGTCCAACTATGAATACCTTCGCAGGTTTCTTCGCGCACTATCCTGACCTACGAGGCCTTTGTGATCTTTTATAATCACCTTTTTGCAACCCTAACTAGGGACTAAGGTGCCTTTGCACTACCCTAATAGTGAACTACTTCCCCTAGTTATACCACGGATCTTACTTATCTTCTTATAACAATTAGTTATCTTCGCGTAAACAGATACTTTATCTTATATTCACTTTATCAACACATTCATATAAGTTCACACATGAAATAAAAATTAGAAATTTTATTTATATTTGATACATTCAATGCACAAAACAGGAAAAAGATACACAAAAATGATGTAAAACTTCTCTTTATTACTTCTCCAAAGGTTACATACTTGACTCGCCCTGCGCACTCAGCTGCGGGCTACTAGGCCTCTATGTACTTAGTTGCGCAGCCTTCTCCTACTCTATGACAAAAAGACTTGACTCTACACTTAGATAAGACTCAATTCTTCATCATTAGATCTTACTAACTTACTTCTTCTCTTTACAACTTAGGTCTTTGCTCTATTTATACAACCCCATGGTCCGTGGACCATGGGTAGGTTTCTAAGGCCGACATTACATTAAAAAAATGAGGTCGGACAACCCTATGACTCATTTACAATCTTCACACTTCGTGCCCACAAAACGCAAAGTCTTTACATTAGATTTGGTCAAAATCTAGGATTTAAGCCCCAATAGGCCCCCACACAAACATCATGACTCGCCCTCGATTCACTCTGTCAGTGCGGAGATCTTCACGCGGATACCTCCCAACTCTTTCCAAACTACTGCAAGATCGGTAGTGCATTGAGCAGCTGCCTGCTGTATCTCCTTCACGCGTTGTTCAGAGACTGATGTATTGCTTCCCTGCATTCCCTACATCTGCGCGAGCTTGGCTTCGATAGAGGTTGTAATGACAAATTCCTCCTTGATCCAAGGCTGGATGTGTGCCTTCAAAACTGCTTCTTTATGTCGCACTGCATCTACCTGCTCCTTAAGCACTTTGGCCTATTGCAACCATACGAGCCTCTATGTAAGGGCCATCGTCTGCGTGGTCCCTTTTATATCATCATATCTTTGCTGCAACTCACATGCCTCTGTTTCTAAGCATTGTATGTTCGGGTCCTCCTGCAAAGTGATGAAGACCTCAAATGATTCTTCTAACATTTTGGTGCAGTCCTTCTCTGCATTGTTGATCTCCTCCATCCCCGATGTAATGGCACTGGCGCACTGTTCCCTTACCTCAAGAGGAGTTGAAGGTGGTGCCTTCAACCACAACTCTGCTATCTGAAGGTTCAGTTCCATCTAAAACTTCACCATCTCTTCTTACGCCTCACGCACCCTTGCTACTAACCTCTGGAAGCGCGCCTATACTAGGATGGCCAACTCAGAGACCATATGGCAGGCCTCCTCAACCACCTACACCATCTTCCGGTTCTGCGCCACTACCTCATCGCATTACAAGCTTAGTTGTTCCATATTAGTTTTTTACTCGCTCAACACCTGATCTGAATTTGAAACTACTTGAAATTTGTTTGCAAGGTATTCAATTCAGAATTAAACATGTTTAAAAGATTTCCATGTCTTGCAGAAAGAAAACACATGAAATTTTTAGCTGTTCATGACCCATTTAAGCATAGCAGAGTTATTTCCTTTTACTGTTTAACACATTAAAATGAATTTGATCTGCAAAATAAATCAACCACAAATGAAAAAGAAGTTGATAAAGCAGTTCACCCCCTCCAAGGCTACGTCTGTTGGGTCCAAAGCTCCCAACGGGGCTTGTCCTTGTTTTTATTAAATGATAAAATTGAAAATACAGCTGAATAGAAGCATATACAGGAGAAATAGATGGTAAAAATGGATTCATAACACTTGAATCCTTCAGGATTGACTATTGGATCACCTCCAATGGATACCTGCAACCCTATACAGTCTTCACAAAACTGGGCCCTAGTGGCTCCTAGAACTTTCATGGCTCCAAAACCTCTGCAAATGACCTCATATTGCTATAATACCTACACCAATGGCTTCAGAAAGTCAAAAATACCCAAAATAAAAAAAAATTCATCCAAAACCGACTTTCCTAGCCAAAGTTATGGCCATTTAAAGTTTCTCCAGTTTGCCCCTAGAAAACTCCAGCTAACTTTAGTTAACTCTAGATAGCTCTACCAATTATGGCAGGTCTGCCAAATTTGGCGCTCCTACCAAAATTCCGCCAACTTAACTGCAGTTACATTTAATGTTTGGTGGTTGCCTCGGATTTCGTGCCAGGCGGAATATTCATTTTTTAATTTTTTTTTTGAAAAATTAAAATTTCTAATGTTATGGACAAATTCTTCTTTTTGCCATAACTTCCTCATACAGCGACCGTTTTTCGAACCGTTTGTGGCGCCGGAATTGGGAAAACGAGAAATTTCCATTCATTCAACTTTGAACCAGTTCTAAGCACTTTAAAGTTTGAGCATTTTACGACACTTAGGACATGAGCACCTGATCACGCCTCCCCATTGGGAAGCTTTTGGACACCAAAAGCCTTCAACTACCTGTTAAAGAGGTGAGGGTATAGCTCCTTCACTCTGTCCACCTCCATCCACTTTGCCTTGTTCAGTTTTCTGC